>CM065296.1:65670181-66917930 GCA_032871835.1 Dipteronia dyeriana
CTTATGAAGAAGCTCGCTTATGCCTTGGTAACCCCAGTAAGAAAGCTCTGTCCCCTCCGACAATTCTTGCAAAGGCCGGATGTTTCCAGAATGTCGGTTTTATTGGCCATGAAGCTCACCTAGTATTATTTAAGGTATAAGCCAAGGACTGCGATAAAAGCCCAGGCTTTGGCGGACTTCGTTGTAGAGCTTTCAATGCCCCTAGGCCAAGTGACCTCCGCAGCGACGAACATAGCCCCTGTGAGGATTCCAGAGTTTGATAGTTGGCCAGAAGATTATAGTGATGGATCCTCTACATAGATGAAGCGTCTAGGCAAGCCGAGGGAGGAGCGGTCATAGAGTTAATCGACCCAGAGGGAACTGAGTGCTGCCATTGTTTCAAATTTGAATTTAAAGCCACTAACAATGAGGCAGAGTATGAAGCTCTCTTAGCTGGAACAAGGGCGACTGTAGAGCTTAGGGTTGATTACCTGCAGGTCAGGAGTGACTCGTTGCTGACAGTCAACCAAGTCTCTAGGGATTATCAGGTAAAAAGAGATAACATGATTGCCTACCTGAAGCTAGTTCAACAGCTTGATCGGTCATTATTTGTATATGTTTTTAATCCACTTTTCTCCCTATCAATTGCTTGTTTCTTGAGAATTTTTAGGTATTTAATTCGTGTGATTGAGCATGTTTCAGGACATTGAACTTTAATGTTGTGTTTGGAAGATTTAAAGCAAAAAAGAGCAATTTTGTCCATTACTGCTGTGAAGGTCGCTGCCCAAGCAATGCCTTCACCGCGGTCTAAAAAGCAGAGAATCACAGCTGTATCATTTTCAACAAACGCTGTCTATACCACTGTCAAGGTTGTGCCTCCAGAACGGTCTATACCATGAAACTTCACAGAGAGCACACTGCTTCATCCACCGTGGTCTGGGCAAGCTGTCTGTGCCTCGGCTTAGGGAGCGGTCATACGAATCCTTTGTGTCTTGGGAATTCTGAACCCTATTTTAAAAAGAGAATATATATATATATATATATGTGTGTGTGTGTGTGTGTGTGTGTGTGTGTGTGTATGTGTGTGTTTTCGATTGTTGGAGACAAGACGTCCACTACCAATCCATCACAACATATCAACATTCATCTTTATACATTGAAGATTGAAGACGAAGAAGAATTCATCAATGGGTTTTATTGTTTCTTTCTCTTCTCTTTCTATTTTCACCATGTGTAACTAATTCCATACTAGGGAATCAATGTGAACCACTATGAATGCTCTTTGTTAGAATTGACTATATTTAATTAAATTAAGTTTTGATTCATTCAATTCATCCTATGTCTTGATTCTTATTTCTTGTTAATGCATGATCATACATTGGCATGAGTTTAGGGATTTGATAATTTAATGATTGAGGTTGGAGTATTGATCTATGCGCAATCTTAATTAATATTCAATTGAATGGATAAAACTGATCTTAGCATTGATCTATACAAGTAGGTTTTGGTTCATTGTTCTTGCACTTAATGGGTTCTCGATTGTAGTTTACGCCATCGGGCTTCCCATAGAATCGAGAAAGGATCATCGGGCTTTATAACTATCATGAGTAAAGCTAGGCAAGTCCAGGTAGAGCCCACATGTGAACATTGGAATCTGGGCTTCTCGAGATCACCTATCTCAGAACCTCAATTCCTGGGGTCGAGCTCCAAAACCATCCCGTGAAATTGAGGAAAGATCACCGAGCTTAGGAAGTACTCGAAGTGAAGCTCAACACAAATAAAAGTGATCTCCTTCCAGATCAAGGCTTTCCGAGGTCAGATTTGACTCGTAGCCTAAGCTAGAAGCCCAACAACCTCTCCAGAAGCCCGTTATCCCTGCCAGGCATGTAGAGAGAGAGAGAGAGCCTCTAAGTCGATCGAATTCATGCCATAGCTGATGCTCCCATTTGATAAGGGACACCTGTAACCAAACTAGACATGAAAGAAGAATCTCGCCTAATCTACATTTTCCAAGTGCCCACAAGGCCATCCCAAGCTTTTGAGACCAGAACTAAAGCATGGACATATATCGAGTAGCTAATTCGATGACCTCCATGAAGAATCACGCCATAAATACACACAAGATCATATTCACGTTATAACAAACATTAAATTCGGTATACATGTGAAATAAGAGTTTGATTCCAAAGAGGAAACAAACCTATCTCCTCCAACAATAATCTTGAGTCCGTAGTTTGCAGTAAGTCAATGACTTTTAAAATAGAGGATCCCGCCCGATAAGGACGGAACAGGTTCATAAAATTATGGCGGGAGATTCATGAGTTTAAACCTACCTGGAGCATATATAAATAGGTCCAAACATGATGTAAAAAGATATAGGCATAAATAAAGTGAAAAAGAAAGAGAATTACGTCGGCCCAAAATTATGTGATCAGAACACGGCCATCATTGTATCTACTATTCGACAAGCACGAAGTTGCCACCTTCCTATGTCCTAGAGAGATTGTAAGTGTATACACGAGATTTCTGTATACCACGAGTGATTAATATTAAAGCTATCATTTGCTATTGTAATTCAAACATTCATTTCTATCTAAGCAGGTCAGGTATCACAGGTACTGACCCCGACCACCTCTTTTGTGGTAGTGGTCTTAAGGGTGTTAGTTGAAATTTCTCACCTTGAGCAAATTTCCCGTTAACAAGTTTAATTAATGATTTCAAGGATTATTAGAGCTCAAAACACTATCGGTCCATTATGTCCCCTTGCTAGCCTGATCGTTTTAGGTAACAAGGGTCACGGTTAATTAATTGGATCGTCAAATTATTTGTGTAACAAAATTGACACGTATTTATTCGGGAAATTAATTGAATAATGAGATTAGTTAATTAATGAATAATGGTTATTAATAAATTAAAAAATGAGATTATTTAATTATGTTATTAATCACTAAATGAAGGATTCTTGTTGAAATTTGTTTTTGAATAAAATAAGATAATATGTTTATTTTTTTTATTAAATTAAATATTGAATTTTTGAATTTAAATAGTTTAAATTAAAAATAGATGGTATCTTTTAATAAAAATATCATGAGGTTTTTTAAGAAAGGAAATATATATTTGATATATATTCTTTGAAAACAGACTAAAACAAGATATCAAGATATTATGAGTTATATTTGATATATATATATACTTTAAAGAAAAGGCATAAATCAGTTTTTGGCTTGATTTTTTGGCAAGTGTTTACGTTACATTAAAGAGAGAAAAAGTGAAGCAAATTGTGTGTGTCCAAAAAGAAAAAAAAAACAAGCTTAAAATATTTTTGGTATGTGTGTCATTGAGACTGAGCAAGAGTTGCACAACAAATATTAAAATGTTTTTTTTTGTCCAACGTGCACAGTGTATCTAACAAAGAAAAAAAATGTTTTTTTTTCTAAAATTGTTCTAGTTGGCTTCACTTAGAAGAAAGAGTTTCTTCTTATTCTCTCTTCATCATCCTCCTAAGTTCCTGAGTACCGGTATATAGCAAGGAAGATCGAGTGGTTCAGACAGGAGCATATCGTAAAGTGAAGGAGCCTCCAAACGTTGGTAAGATTTTCTTATAGTGATTATATTGATTACAATTTTTGTGTATACATATTTATTTATTATTGTAGTAATTGATATGTACAAGTTTCAAAAATAATTACGATCCCAAGTTTACTGGTTCCAAATCAATTACAAATGCATTTAACAACAAAAACAATCCTAAAGTGAAAAATTTGGTGTCAATCACAATTACTATCAACCTCAAAAGATGAAGGAGTTGGTTGTAACAACAACTACTATCAACTCCAAGCAAGAAGGAACTTAATTAACCTCAAGCAAAAAGGAATTGGTCGTAATTACAAATACAATCAACCACATGAATGCAGAAATTTATTACAATTTCAACTACTATCAACCTCATCCAAAGATAAATTTGTTGGGATTATGCTCGATAGCAAGAGTGTAATAATGTATTTAACAATCTTTTCATATTAAAAAAAATGATTTATAGTTTAAAAAATCTTATAGCATTTATAATTTAATTATTATAATTGTCAAAAGTAAATAATCACAAGGTCAAAAGACTACAATAAAAGAATAATTGTTCATGCATCTGGATATGCATGAGGTAGACACAATTCTTTAGTTAGTCTTGAACAAAAATCACAACCTAAGATAAGGTTGGGTGCCTTAATCTACTTAAAGTTGTAGATTCTTTTGCCAGCATTGGAGTTGGATCAAATGTGTTATGATGAGTCTAAAATCATCAAAGTGTGGTGTCTTTAGGGAAAATAATCTAGTGCACTAGGTGAATATAATAGGATCAAATTGAATTAATTTATCCACAACTGTTAGTGGATAAAAGTTTTCACTTTAAGACAATCGGAGAGTCTATCTCAATCCTGAGATAAATGATGGACTTATGATTGCAAGTGTTATCATTTGAGCTATTAATGAGTACGATTATATAGCATAGTCTATCCTCGATAGTTTGGTGGTATTCATTTGTAAATCGATAGAGGACTTCATTTATAGATATGGACATCGTGGCTCTATTTATTAAATGTGAGTAGAATACCATCTTATGGATATTATATCTTAACATTAAGTTTTCAGTAGTGTCTATTGAAACATGGTTTCTGGAGAAGTCAAAATATCTAAGTTCAAAATGTGGTCATATGAGTAAATATGGTAACTTGGAGAGCTATAGGCGGTCTATGAGCTCTTGGCGATTACTGGTGTTCTTCACAAGGATACATTACTTCCACAATGATTGTCTAGGGTATGAATGAGAAATATTAACTTATTCTATCTTTATTTAATAGTTCAATTTTAGTTCTTTAGTGGAATGAACTAAAATTAATAGATTGGACCTAAGTGAATCATTTTTTGATTGTGGTTAGGTTATGTCTATTGAAGCTTAAATTTAGATAGCCCGCCAAAATCCCCAATTGACACGAACTTGCATTGATCACTTGATATATTCTACCGGATCAATTTATGGGTCCATCTAGAACTGTATTAAGGCATGTGGACTTGTTTCTATTAGTAAGAATGAGTCTAGTTCACATGTGGACTTTTTATTTAAGTCCAATAGAATTAATAAAATAAGAAAAATAATATATATGCCCATGTGTGGTCTTGGGCGGCAAGGCTAAATATTTTAGCTAAATTATATTTTTATTTTATTTTATTATTTAATTAAATAAAAAATTAATTAATTTGTTAATTAACTAATTAATTAATTAACTAAAAGTTAAAATCTTTTTCTTAATAGGAGATTGTCTCCTAATATTATACAATTGTTGGTAGTATAATTAATATTAAAGACTATATTTGATAAGTAGATAAACAAAAAGAAATTATTTATCTAGTCAAATTACGAAATCTTTAATATGGGCACAAATACACTATTTGGGTTGGATTAGGAGTCTTGGTGTAGGAAAGAATTCTTTTTGTAAAAGGATTCTTGGTCACTAAGTAAATCCACCTAAGGATATGATTCTTGCCCACAAAGTAAATCCTTCTTAGGAGCTGATTAAGTCTCCTAAACTAATTACAAGTTGAATTCGGCCAACCCAAAATAGATTAGGGCAAGGAATTCGGCCATTATATATATGGCTTATACAATTCAGCCAAAGAGAAGAAATTCTGCTTATAGAGATTTTGACCACCATAAGAATTTTGAGAGAGAAATTTTTTTTTTTTTGCTCTTGACAAAATTCGGTCAACTCATAGAAATAGTGTGAAATTCGGCAAAGAATAAAAGAAAGAAAGAACCTTTTGTATTCGATAGTGCACTAGTATCATTTACATTAAAAAGTTTTGTGTATAACATCGAATCTTGATTCACGCGAGTTTCAATCAAATTGATTGATAATTCATAAGTGACCTAACATTATTTGTTTTTCTTCTTGGAGGATTATTGTGACTAACAAAGAAAATTTTTTGTTTGTTTCCATCCTCAGGTATACAATTTAAAGAAATGGAGTCCACACTCCTAGGTGATTCAAGTTCGCGATTGGATTGGAAGATCTTGCAGATTCAATTCGGCACTAGTTCAATCGTCACGAAAAAAAAGTATGATACTTTTAATATACGTAAATTAATCTGGGGTTAAGGTTCTTTCTTTTAAAGGGAAAATTTTTAAATATTGAAAATACAATCACGGTTAAATGCTCAAGGCTAATCTAGAGGGGGGTGAATAGGTTAGACACCTTTTTCGACTCCCTTAGAAACAAACAAAAGTTTGTCCCTCTAGATTGCTTGTATCACAATATATATATTAATTAAAGACAATTAATCAATACATATACACAAGTAAAGTGTGATACAGACAAGTAATTGTAACACATACACAATCTATATTATAAAGAGGAAGTCAACAGACATAAAGAGTTCTATCCACAATACAAATATTAGAGAGATAGGGATAGAGAAAAGTAGACACAAGATATAACGTGGTAAACCTCCGAAGAGGAAACATCCACGGGCTAGCATCCACCGGCAAACAAAATCCGCTAGTAGATAAGACAAGTACAATCTCTAAAGTGACCTCTTAACCTAGAAACTACCCTCCTATCATACTCTAGAAGTTGTCGCCCTATGCTCAACAATCTGAGGCTTCACACCTCTTGTCAAGACTTCCTTGATCACCTTATCCGGATCTTCACAACCCAAGGCAAGACTTCTTGCTCAACTATCCAAGTTTGCCCGACTCTAGTCAAGACTTTCTTGCTCACCTATCCAAGTTCTCTCAACTCTAGGCAAGATTTCTTGCTTGACTATCCAAGGCTTCACACCTCTCGCCAAGACTTCAGTGCTCGACAATCCTAGTCTTCACACCTCTTACCAAGACTTCTTGCTCAACACCATAGGTCTCACACCTATTGTCCAGACATCCTTCTCACAAGGCATCTTGGTGATCATGAATGCAAAATGCAAACAAGCACGTAACATAGAATGCTATGATCAAAACATCCTATGGAAAACACTAAAGAGAAAAATTCTGCACACTTGATTTGAATTTCTTCTTGGAATGAAATGTGAGAGGGAAAGAGTTTATAAAGGAGTGGGAGACTTAGACATGTGAAATGACCAAGAGGGAAAAAATGAAGCCAAGCAAGTTTGCTGCCCGAGATGGCGCGTGGGCATCTTGGAGCAGTAAGCCTTCTGCCCCGAGATGGCCATGCACCATCTCGGGAAAGAAGACAATGCTTGCTTCTTTCTCCTTCGACCTTCCTTCCCGTTTTTCATCCGTTCTCAAGCTTCTGAACTCAAAATTCAAATCCGTTTGAGGATTACAAACCGTAACTCTCACACGAACATGGACATATAAGATACTCAACCTATAAAATAAAAATTCGACTCGATATACGAAGACGACGACAATGTATGAAACATGAGTTGAAAGTATAGTATCTTTTGACTTAGAACTTGAAATCAATAGTATGAGTAACCGAAATGACCAGAACTCAATCAAGAATGATTTAATACTAAATCCAAGTTCAATATCCATGTTACACAAATATATACACACACAAAAACAATTCACACTAGAATACAAACTACATAGAGATAGTTTCCAAACATGCATTTTCCAAAACATGTTATTTCCATACCAATGCATGAGCGTTCATCTTCAAGTGTGTGAATGTGCTATACATGGTGCACAACGATGCAGGGACACATATGAATGAATTGTATGTGTGTACCTATAAAGGTGCACAACGATACAGGGACACAATTGTATGATATGTGTGTGTGCCTATAATGGTGCACAACGATGCAAGGACACACATGTATGATATGTATGTGTGTGCCTTAGCCTTGTAAGAGAAAGATAAGGTCTTAGTATACCTTTGTATAACCAAATTGCATCATTTCTCTTTGAAGACTTAGAACTTGCTTTGACTTGTTGTTTCTTCTTCCTTGAACCTTGAATCATCATGAACCTAAACAACTAAGTCATTACAAGGTAAACATCATTTTGATATGGAATTAATGCCAACACAAACTAAAATCTAACAATCTTCCCTTTTGGGAAATTCGATGTCAAACCACCTATACATTTACTACAAATATAAAAATCAAGATAGGTCACAAAATCACTCCCTCACATTACAATGAGTAAGATTCCTATAACTAATCTTTACCAACTCTTGAACTTCATCTTGATCTTCTCTTGAAGCAACCGACAAATCATCTTAAAGCACAATGCATATACAAGAGAAAAACAACAAATGGCAACATATAATATGGATAAGAATATACAATTAAGTCCACAAATACATGTATCTCACCCTCAATACATGCCAAATACAAGAATTCTTAACCAAATCTTAAGACTAATTATTACAAGCCATTGAAAGTCCAAAAGTTCACAAAAACAACATAAAACTAGCAATTCTAAACAACTCTTTCTCCCCCTTTTTGACATGAAATGATTCCAAAAGGTAAGAAACATACCATGAGACTCAAATACTAGCTACTAGATCTACCAAAGAAAGATGTGCATGTAGTTGACCTAACATAATGCTTGAGAGGTGGTCTTGAACTTGATGCAATACACTCTTCCAACTCTTTTATTCTAGCATCTTATTTTTCAACTATAGCATTAAGCTCATCAACCTTCTTCTTCAAATGCAAAGCCCAATCCGGAAGAATGTTTATACTAGTCTCTTGACAATCAACTTGTGAACTAAAAAGTCCAAAAGTATCACATGTCTTACCCTTATCCTTATATGACATGTATGACACACGTTTATCACTATACTTTTACAAGGGTTGTACCAACATATCATCTCCACTACTTTTAACACCACGAGCTAAACACAAAGAAGTTATAAACCCCGGTAATGCAAGCTTCTTATCTTCTCTAGTTGAGAAACCGCATTATCCAAATAAAACATAAGCAAATTCCCAAGGTTTATATGTTGATTAGTCACTAAGGCATATACTATTTTGATCTTGTCTTTAGTTACTTTTATTAAAGCTTTTATTATTAGTAAAATGACAAAATTATTTTAAATGGTACATTAGAAAACGGTTTATTCTATTTGCATAGAAATATCTCTCACTTGTTAGACACGGAATCAACAGAGCATAATCATAAAAGTGTAAAATTATCAAAAGATGAAACCTAGATATGGCATTTGTGCCTAGGTTATATTAACCTTGATAGGATTAAATGATTGGTTAGTGATAGACCTCTAAGTGACTTAAAGGTTGATGATTTACCAACTTGTGAATCTTGTTTGGATGGTAAAATGGCCAAAAGGTCATTCATGACCAAAGGCACAAGAGCCATCGAATGTTTAGGATTGATACACACTGATGTGTGTGGTCCTATGAGCATTCAAGCTAAAGGTGGATATGAGTACTTCATCACTTTCACGGATGATTACTCAAGATTTGGCTATGTGTATCTCATGAGACATAAGTGTGATGCTTTTGACATGTTCAAAGCATTTCAAGCTGAAGTAGAAAATCAGCTTAAGAAATGCATAAAAATCTTGAGGTCTGATTGTGGTGGGGAATATCTATCTAGTGAGTTTCAGAAATATCTTATTGATAATGGGATAATTTCTCAGTTATCTGCACAAGGCAAACCTCAACAAAATGGGGTGGCAGAAAGGAGAAATAGAACTCTTTTGGATATGGTTAGGTATATGTTTAGTTATTCAACGCATCCTAATTCTGTTTGGGGATATGCTTTACAAAATGCCATGTATATTCTAAATGATGTACCATCTAAGTCAGTTTCTAAAACACTGTATAAGTTGTGAACTGGGCGAAAGCCTAGTTTACAACACTTAAGGATATATGGATATCCCGCGCACGTGTTAAAAGGAAAGACAAAAAAGACGGGGTCCCGTTTAGAAATATGCATATTTGTAGGGTTTCCAAAATGAACAAAAAGATATTATTTCTATAGTCCTTCAGATCTTAAAGTATTTGTTTTAACAAATGCTAAATTTCTAGAAGATGACTATTTTAATAATTTTGTGCCAAAAAGTAGAATTGTCCAGAATGAGCTTTCAGGAGATACAATTTGGTTTCATAACCTAGCCCAATTGTAAGTTCTACACCAACACAAGATCAACAATCTACCATACCTCATCATCGTGGGAGGGTTAGTAAATAACCTAAGAGATACATCTATCTAGGAGAATCTCTATAGAATCTCTAGACGATGATGATCCCTATACGTATAAGGAAGCGATGGAAGATGTTGATTATCTCCACTGGCAAAAGGCAATGCAATCCGAAATTGAATCTATGTTCAAAAACAAAGTCTGGTTTCGAGTAGACTTGCCTAAAAGGATAAAGCCATCGGGTGCAAGTGGGTATACAAGAGGAAAAGAGGAATGGATGGAAATGTGGAAACCTTTAAATCTAGATTGATAGCTAAAGGATACACACAGAAGGAAGGTATCGATTATGAGGAAACCTTCTCTCCTGTGGCCATGCTTAAATCCATTAGGATTTAGAAAATGGATGTCAAGGCTGCTTTCCTTAAAGGAAGTCTTGACAAAAGCATCTATATAATGCAACCAGAAGGATTCATTGAAAAAGGCCAAGAGGAAAGGGCATCCAGATCCTGGAACATAAGGTTCGATCAAGTCGTGAATTTTTTTAGATTTATTCAAAACCTTGATGAACCCTTTTTATACAAAAGGATTAATGGAGACAAGTTGGTTTTCCAAGTTCTTTACGTTGATGATATACTACTCATAGGAAACGATGTAGGTGTATTGACATCAGTAAAATAATGGTTAGCAAAACAATTTGATATAAAGAACTTCGGAGAAGCAAGTTATATTCTTGGTATCCAAGTCACAAGGGATAGAAAGAATAGAACGAATGCATTATCCCAAGCTTCATACATAAAAAAACTCTTGTCTGGGTTTTCCATGCAAGATTCCAAGAAAGGTATGTTAACTTTTAGATATGGAATCAAACTTTCTAAGGAACAAGTTCCTAAGAATAATCATGAAGAGCAATTCATGAGTAGGGTCCCATATGCCTCGGCAATTGGGAGTCTCATGTACGCAATACTTTGCACTAGAGCAAATATTTGTTTTGCTATTGGCATAGTTAGCAGGTTTCAATCGAAACCTGGTCCTAATCACTGGACGACAGTCAAGCATATTTTCAAGTATCTCAGGAGAACGAGAGATTATATACTTGTATACTCTGGAGGTGATTTAATTCCTGTTGGGTATACAGATTTCAATTTTCAATCGGATTCTGACAACAGAAGATCAACATCAGGATCTGTGTTTACACTTAGAGGAGGGGCAGTCATATGGAGGAGTATCAAGCAATCTTGTATTGCTGACTCCACCATGGAAGCCGAGTATGTTACCGCATCTGAGGCTGCAAAAGACGTTGTCTGGCTCTGCCAATTATTGGTTGACTTAGAATTGGTTCCTGATACGACTAAACAGATCACTATCTACTATGACAATAGTGGAGCAGTGGCTAATTCGAGAGAACTAAGAAGTCATAAGAGAGGGAAACACACTGAAAGAAAGTATCACCTTTTAAGGGAAATTGTGCATAGGGGAGACGTGACGATAACCAAGATCGCGTCAACAGAAAATCTAACAGATCCCTTCACAAAGGCTCTCACACAAAAGAGTTTTAATTGGCACCTAGAGAATATGGGGATAAGAGATATAACACATTTGCTATAGAGCAAGTGGGAGATTGTAAGGATTATGATCGATAGCAAGAGTGTAATAATGTATTTGACAAATCTTTTCATATTGATAAAAGTGATTTCTAGTTTAACAAATCTTATAGCATTTATAGTTTAATTATTATAATTGTCAAAAGTAAATAATCATAAGGTCAAAAGATTAAGAGAAAAGAAGAATTGTTCATGTATCTGGATATGTATGAGGTAGACACAATTATTTAGTTAGTCTTGAATAATATTCACAACTAAAGATAAAGGTTAGGCACCTTTATCATGTTAAAGTTGTATATTATTTTGCTAGCATTTGAGTGGGATCAAATGTGTTATGATGAGTCTAAAATCATCAAAGTGTGGTGTCTTTAGTCAAAAGAATCTAGTGCACTAGGTGCATTGAATAGGATCACAATGAATTAATTTGTCCACAACTGTCAGTGGATAAAAGTTTTCATTTGAGGACAAATCGGAGAGTCTATCTCAATCCAGAGATAAATGATGGACTTATGGTTGCAAGTGCTATCATTTGAGCTATCAATGAGTACGATTATATAACATAGTCCATCCTCGATAGTTTGGTGGTATTCATTTGTTAAACGATAGAGGACTTCATTTATAGATATGAACATTGTGGCTCCATTTATTAAATGTGAGTAGAATACCATCATATGGATATATTGAGGTATTGGATATTAAATCTTAACGTTAAGTTTTCGATATTGTCTATTAAAACATGGCCTCAGGATAAGTCAAAATATCTAAGTTCAAAATGTGGTCATATGAGTAAATATGGTAACTTGGAGAGCTATATTCAGTCTATGAGCTCTTGGCGATTAATGGTATTCTTCACGAGGATACACTATCTCCATAAAGATTGTCTAGGGTATGAATGAGAAATATCAACTTATTCTATCTTTATTTAAGAGTTCGATTTTAGTTTTTTAGTGTATTGGACTAAAATTAATAGATTGGACCTAAGTGAATCATTTGTTGATTGTGATTAGGTTATGTCTATTGAAGCTTAAATTTAGATAGTCTGCCAAGATTCCAAATTTACACGAACTTGCATGGATGACTTGATCTATTCTACCGGACCAATTTATGGGTCCATCTAGAATTGTATTAAGGCATGCAGACTTGTTTCTTTTTGTAAGAATAGGTCTTGTTCACATGTGAACTTTTTATTTAATTCCAATGGAATTAATAAAATAAGAAAAATAATACATATGCCCATCTGGGGTCTTAGGCGGCAAGGCTAAATATTTTAGCTTAATTATTGTTTATTATTTTATAATTTTATTAAATTGAAATTAATTAATTTGTGAATTAACTATTTATTTAACTAAAAGTTAAAATATTTTTCTTAATAGGAGATGGTCTCCTAATATTATACTATTATTGGTAGTATAATTAACATTAAAGACTATATTTGATAATTAGATAAGTAAAATGAATTATTTATCTAGTCAAATTAGGAAGTCTTTAATATGGTCACAAATACAATATTTGAGTTGGATTAGGAGTCTTGGTGTAGGAAAGAATTCTTTTTGGAAATGAATTCTTGGTCACTATGTAAATCCACCTAAAGATAGGATTCTTGTCCACCAAGTAAATCCTTCTCAGAAGAGGATTAGGTCTCCTAAACTAAATACAAGTTGAATTCGGCAAACCCTAAATAGATTAGGGCAAGGAATTGGGCCATTATATATATGGCTTATACAATTCAGCCAAAGAGAAGAAATTCTTCTTAGAGAGATTTCGACCACCATAAGAATTTTGAGAGAGAAATTTTTTATCTTTTGCTCTAGACAAAATTCGATCAACTCATAGAAAAGTACAACCTCTCAAAATCCACTACTACATAAGAAAAGTACAATCTCTCAAGTGGCCACTTCACCTAGAAACTACCCTCTTATCCTACCAATGACTATGTCACCCTTTTGCTCAACATTCTGAGGCATCATGCCTTTTGTCAAGACTTCCTTACTCCCCCTTCCAGATTTTCATGACACACCCTTGCTCACCCTTTTGGATACTCATGACTCTAGGCAAGACTTCTTTGCTCACCCTTCCGCATCCTCACAACCCTAGGCAAGACCTCCTTGCTTGACATTCCAAGGTATCCCATCTCTTGCCTAGACTTCCATACTCAACAATATAGGCCTCACACCTATTGTCAAGACTTTCTTCTAACAAGGCATCTAATTGATCATGAATTGAAAACGCAAACAAGCACACAACATAGAATGTTATGATAACCACATCCTATGGAAAATACTAGACATATGCATGAACGAACACAACAAATGTAGTCTAGTCAATCATGCATGTTTAATACATCTAGATCAAGTAAAAGATGTTCAATATTAATTACAACCTAGATACATGCATAGATCTAAAACTTGAGTCACAAGATATGTTCAATTAATACATAAACAAGTTTATATCCTATATACCAAAAAACATGTTCTAGAGCATATTATGTATTTATGAAATCAACTAAGCACAAGAATAGCTCATAAGAACACAAGCAAGTGTATCATAATAAGATTTTGGCCAAAGAGAGCCTAATACATGTGAAGAACTATTTTTCACAAAATCAATCAATTAAAGATCATCAAATAGTCCTAGAATCAAAGCTAGCACAATACAATCCCAATCATGTGAAAACATAGGTAAATTAAAACCTAACTCAACATGTGAGATTTCAATTGAAACTCAATCTAGCTTTAAATGAGTTCAAAACGAAAATAAAAAAAATCACAAGACATATATAAATATTGAAGAAGAAAACCCAAGGCAATGGACAAAGTTTTAGAAGAAAACTTTGAGAGAAAATCAATACCTTAGTTGATTTGGTGCAGTCCCGTTTTTGTGAGAATTGACTCCAAAAACAACAGTACAATTAACTTAAACCTTCAGAGAAAAGATGGAGGATGAATAGAAAAACACTCTCAACTTTGAATCACTCAGTTCGGAGTTCAACTGAAGAAGTTGTAGTGTTTGGAAGGTGAGAAAATTTGGAAAAAAATCTTGCACTCAAATTTTGAATCTCTTCTTAGAATGAAATGTGAGAGGGAAGAGAAATATAAAGTAGAGGGAAAGATATCATGTGAAATAACCAAAAGGGACAAGAAGCAACCAAGTTTACTTGCTACCCAAGACGAGGCATGGGCATCTCGGGGTGTAGGGCATCTCGAGGCAGAAAGCCTTCTTGCCCGAGATGGCCACGTACCATCTCGGGAAAGAAGAGCTTAGTGCTGTCTTCTTTTTCCCTCGACCTCCCTTCATGTTCTTCGACCGTTCACTATCCTCTAAACTTAGAATCTGAATCTGTTTGTGTATTACAAACCATAACTCTCTCACGGACATGGACATATAAGATACTCAACCTAAAAAATAAGAAATCGAATCGATATACGAATACAAAGACAATATACACAACTTATGGCTTAAAACTTTAAATTGGAAGTGTGAGTAACCAAAGTGTTTGAAACTCAATCAAGAGTAATTTAAGATTAAAATCAAGTTCATTATCTATGTTTTACAAACATATACACATACAAACAAAATTCAGACAAGAATGCAAACAACATAGAGATAGTCTTCAATCATGCATTTTTCCAAAGCATGTTATTTTCATACCAATGCATGAGAATTGGTATGAAAATATGTGTTATAAATGGTGCACAACGATCCAGGGACCCATATGTATGATTTGAGTGTGTGTGCCTAAGCCTTGTAAGAGAAAGATAAGGTCTTAATATACCTTTACAGAACCATATAACATCCTTTCTCTTTGAAGACTTTGTACTTGCATTGACTAGTTGTTATTCCTTATTTGAAGCTTGAATCATCATGAACCTAAATAAATAAATCATTACAAGTAAACATCATTTTGATATGGAATTAATGCCAAAATAATCTAAAACCTAACAATCTCCCCTTTTGGCAAATTCCAAGTCAAAACACCTATACATTTACTACAACTATAAAAATGAAGATGGGTCACATAATCACTCCCTCATATTACAATGAGTAAGATTCCTAGAACTAATCTTCATCACCCCTTAAACTTCAACTTGATCTTCTCTTGAAGCAACCTATAAATCATCTCAAAACATAATGCATATATATGAGAAAACAACAAATGGCAACATATAATATGGATAAGAATATACAATTAAAGTCCACAAATATATGTATCTCCCCCTCAATACATGCTAAATCACAAAAATTCTTAACCAAATCTTAAGACTAATTATTACATGCTATTAAGTTCAAAAGTTGACAAAACAACATAAAAAGAAACTAAGCAACTAGCATATACTCTTTCTCCCCCTTTTGACATGAAATTATGCCAAAAGGTTAAGAAATGTACCTCAAAGATCAAATACTAGCCACTTGTTCCACCAAAGAAAGTCATGCGAGTAGTCGATCTAACATAATGCTTGAGTGGTGGTCTTGAGCTTGAAGTATAAAGCAATACACTCCTCTAACTCTTTAATCCTAGCATCTTGTTGAACAACTATTACACCGAATTCATCAACCTTCTCCTTCAATTGTATAGCCGAATGTGGAATAATACTTGTGCTAATCACATGACTATCAACTTAAGAACTACTAAATAGTCCAAAAGTATCACAAGTCTTACCCTTATTCTTATAGGACATGTATGACACATGCTTATCACAATATTTTTCCAAGGGTTGAACTAACACATCATCTTCTCTACGCTTAATCCCACAAGCTAAACACAATGAAGTAATAAAACCTAGTAATGTAAGCTTTTTATCATCTTCAGTAGAGAAAGCCATATTATCAATGTAATATATGAGAAGATCTCCAAGGTTTATCGGTTGATTAGTTACCAAGGCATACACTATTTTGATCTTGTCCTTATTTAACTCGGTTGAATTCGAAGATTCAATATTGTTATTGCAAATGAATAGATGCCAAAAATGCACTAGCCTTAGTTAACTCATGTTGACTAATGTATGCCTTATTTTTCCACTCAAAATAAGCATTGTCACAAAGAGTTATACCCATGATTTTTATATTCTCAATAACATCCACATCTAGAAAATTAGATTCTATATCGTTAGATAACCCAAGAAACTTGTTAATGTTCTCTGGGTTAACTCTAAACACAATACCCTTAATTTTCATCAATGATTCTAACAACGTGGCACTTTCCTTATATTCATGATAAAACTCTCTAGAAAGAGTATCATTTACAACTTCTAACATGCTCACCCAAGATTCCCATTTCCTATCATTTAAGCACTTATAAACATAAGAATCTTTACACTTACCAAAGTCAATGCCTCTCTCTTGAAATATCTTCTTTGTTCCAAAGATCCCTAAATCTTTTATCCTTAAAATTTTGGATCCTTTTGAGGTTGACTTGGCTTTCACAACGGGATTCAATTGATTTCCACTTTCGGTAATCTTAGTTCTTCTCATTTTTCTTGTGTGATAAGATGCTATACACATACGACCAAAATGAGTGAAAACAAAAACAAACACATTAGTCACAAAAATATAAAACAATGACATATGACTTAAGAATGAATCATCATGTAAGACAAAGATAGTGAGTAATATCTTACAAGTATCATTAAGTCAAATTATGCCAAAATGTAACAAAATGAAGCATGCGAACATATCATAAAAGAGAACAATGTCTAGCATACAATGCTCCCCTTTGATAAATGCCATAACTAAAATCAATGATAGCATAAAGTTAACAAAGATATTCTCATAATCACACATTCAAGCAATTTGAAGAAATCTCAACAAAATAAGCTTCATATGCTAAGAGAGATACACAAAGATTTTCAAGTTCTCTCATAATTCTTCAACAATTGCTAAAATATCAACATACTCATAAACAAAGTGTGTGTGAGAGAGATATGCTTCAAATATATATCAAGAAGAAGTTTTGTAATCAACATGCAAACAATTTTCAACGTCTATTCATCTTAAGCTTTTTCCATAAAAAGTCAAACAGATTATCATCCGGAATTTTTGCTTTTAAGAGAATAGATTTCAACCCATGAGCTTGTGTGTGCATGTGGCTCATTTTCCCATTTCTATTTTTCAACTCGAGCTTATTTGATTTTTCAACCATACTCCTTTTTAAGCCTTCCTCCTTTTCTTTTTAGGCTTTGAATCAAAGAATTTTCTTTTCATGATTCCAATTCAACACTTCTTTGTTTTTTTTAAACATAACAAAAATTCACTTCATCACGGCTTTTACTCATTACAATTATGTAGCTCTTTCCAATATTGGGTAGCTTTCACAACCAATGTGTGTAGCCCTTTCCATGAAGGTGCTCGTTGAGTTTTATGTATTTGCCGAAGCAAAATGGATACTAACCATAGGTCATTTTAAATATACTTAAGCATAAAAACTTCAAGGTGTATCCAAAGACCCTAGGCAAGACTTTCTTGCTCACCCATCCAGATCCTCACAACCTTAGGTAAAACTTCCTTGCTTGACATTCCAAGGTATCCCACCTCTTGCCAAGACTTTCATGCTTAACAATATAGGCCTCACACCTATTGTCAAGACTTCCTTCTCACAAGGCATCTAAGCGATCATGAATGCAAAATGCAAACAAGCACGCAACATAGAATGTTATGATCAACACATCCTATGGAAAATACAAGACATATGCATGAATGCACACATCAAATGTAGTCTAGTTAATCAAGAATGTTTAATACATCTAGATCATGTAAAAGATGTTCAAAATTAATTACAACCTAGATACATGCTTAGATCTAAAACTTGAGTCACAAGATATGTTTAATTAATAAAAAACAAGTTTATATCTCATATACCAAAAACATGTTCTAGAGCATATTATCTTTTCATTAAATCAACTAAGCACAAGAATAGCTCATAAGAACACAAGCACATGTATCATAGTGAGATTTTGGCCAAAGAGATCCTAATACATGTGAGGAACTATTTTTCACAAAATCAATTAATTAAAGATCATCATATAGTCCTAGAATCAAAGCTAGCACATTACAATCTCAATCATGTGAAAACATAGGTAAATTAAAACCAAACTCAACATGTGAGATTTCAATTGAAACTCAATCTAGCTTAAATGAGTTTAAAACTCAAATCAAAATAATCATAAGACACATATATATATTGAAGAAGAAAACCCAAGGCAATTGACCAAGTTTTAAAAGAAAACTTTGAAAGAAAATCAATACCTTAGTTGATTTGGTGCAGTCCCATTTTTGTGAGGATTGACTCCAAAAAAAGTAGTAAAGTTAACTCAAACCTTCAGAGAAAATATGGAGGATAAATAGACAAACACTCTCAAAATTGAATCACTCAGATTGGAGTTCGAATGAAGAAGTTATGGTATTTTGATGGTGAGAAAATTTGGGAGAAAATTATGCACTCAAATTTTGAATCGCTACTTAGAATGAAATGTGAGAGGGAAGGGAAATATAAAGGAGAGGGAAAGATATCATGTGAAATGACCAAAAGGGACAAGAAGCAACCAAGTTTTCTTGCTACCCAATATGGTACGTGGGCATCTCGAGGCAGCAAGCCTTCTTGCCCAAGATGGCCACGTGCCATCTCGGGAAAGAAGAGCTTGGTGCTGTCTTCTTTTTCCCTCGACCTTCCTTCTTGTTCTTCGACCGTTCTCTGGCATCTGAACTCGAAATCTGAATCCTTTTATGGATTTCAAACTGTATCTCTCTTATGGACATGGACATATAAGATACTCAACCCAAAAAATAAGAAATTGACTCGATATATGAATACGAAGACAGTGTACATAACATGAGTTGTAAGTGTACTATCTTATGACTTAGAACTTGAAATTGAAAGTTTGAGTAACCAAAGTGTTTGAAACTCAATCAAGAATGATTTAAGACTAAAATTAGGTTCATTATCCGTGTTTTACAAACATATACACATACAAACACAATTCACACAAGCATGCAAACTACATAGAGATAGTCTTCAATCATGCATTTTCCAAAGCATGTTATTTTCATACCAATGCATAAGCATGTTCAAGTGTGTGAATGTGTTATAAATTGTGCACAACAATATAGGGACACATTTGTATGATTTGTGTTTGTGTGCCTAAGCCTTGTTAGAGAAAGATAAGGTCTTAATATACCTTTGTAGAACCATATAGCATCATTTCTCTTTGAAGACTTTGTACTTGCTTTGACTAGTTGTTATTCCTTCTTTGAATCTTGAATCATCATGAACCTAAACAACTAAATCATTATAAGTGAACATCATTTTGATAAGGAATTAATGCCAACATAATCTAAAACCTAACAATTTCTCCACTTGTCTGAAGACAAAGACCAACTATGGCTAAACACTCAACGGTTTGGATCTCTAACATCATGGGCCGATGTGTGTAAAGCATTTTTCAATTGGTTCTTTCTAGAACACAAAAATAATAGTTGTCAGTCTAAATTACAGGATTTCAAGAAAATTGTGGGGATTCATTTCATGAGACATGGGAAATATTCCAACTTTTGCTGGCATGACACCCTCCTCTCATGCTCTACGATGAGTATAAATTTTCATCATTTTAGGTAGGACTCACACCCAAAACACAACTCTTGATTACTAACGCATATGGTGGCTCAATCGTAGATAAGACAACTATATTTGCGGTGGATGTGCGTCAGAAGCTTGCCCTTAATTCTCAATATTGCAATTTCACCACAATAGCAAATATAAGATATGATGTGGGGGCGAGTACCAAAATAAAAATGGAGGTTTCCAAGCTATCCAAGCATGTGCAGTCCATACAAGCAACAATGCAAGCCTTCATGACAAACCAAGGTGGTGTGAGTCATGTGTAAGGAAGAGATGGTGTTGAGGATGTGCCATTCAATGGTGATCAAGGAATAAGATTTTTGGAAGAAGTACGAGCAATGGGGTATCAACTTAGGGATAATAGAGGTACCTTTTCTCAATCCTACAATCCAAATTGGCGCATCTATCCCTATTTTTCTTAAACCAACATTAATTCTTAAAATTGGACATGCTTAACAAGGAAGCAAGCCAAGAATACAATAATAACCAAGTATACTATAACAACCGAGGGTATTATAAAGGGCAAGGCTCGGGGAATAATCAAGCAAACCATTGGAACTGAAGGGAGAACTTTTACAATAATCATGTAAGACAACTATCTTACTACACCCAATGCACTTACGGCACCCATTGCTTAAGATGGACAAAGATGAAATTTTATAGAAGATACGTTTGCCAATTTAGGAACATGAAGAACCTTGAAACTCAAATCGGTCAAATTGCTAAATCTTTATAGAGATAAGAGAAAGGGAAATTCCCAAGTCAACTGGAACAAGCCAAGGCAATGTCGGTGTTAGGTTTGTGAGTTATGTTGGCATTATTATATATGAAAACAACATTTACTTTGTATTGTTTAGTTGTATAGGATTTATTATGACTCAAACTTCAAAGATCAAAGGATAACTATTCAAGAAAGTTAAAGTCTTCAAAGGGAAAAATACTTCATGATTCTACAAAGGTATAATAAGACCTCATTTCTCTTACAAGGTTTAGCACACACACATAATTCATACATTTGTGTCCCTGCATAGTTGTGCACCATTAAAGGCACACACACACAAATCATACATATGTGTCACTGCATCTTTGTGCCCATTTATAACACATTCACACACTTGAAGTTGAATGCTCATACATTGGTATGAAAATAACATGTTTTGGAGACTATCTCTATGTAGTTTGCATTCTAGTGGGAATTGTGTTTGTATGTGTATATGTTTTTATAATGTGGATATTGAACTTGATTTTAGTCTTAGATCATTCCTGATTGAGTTATGGTCATTACGGTTACTCATACTATTGATTTCAAGTTCCGAGTCAAAAGTTATGATACTTTCAAGTCATGTTGCGTACATTGTCTTTGTCTTCATATATCGAGTCAAATTTTTATTTTCTATGTTGAGAATCTTATATGTCCATGTCTGTGAGAGAGTTATGGTTTGTATTCCATAAACAGATTTGAATTCGGAGTTCGAAGGCCAAAGAACGGTCGAAGAACGCGAGAGGAACGCAAGGGAGAAGCACTATGTCCAAAGGCCATCACGTGGTACAGGCCCGATATGGTGCGTGGCCATCTTGGCCACAACTCCTTGCTCCCTCAAGATGTCCACGTGCCATCTTGAAGAAGCCTTCTCAAAGGGGGTAGTTTTGTCCTTTTTTTCCCTGTCCTTTATATATCTCTTCTCTCTCTTATTTGAATTAAAAAGAAAGAAGAAAATGTACAGAAAATTTCCAGGTTTTTTCTCTCAACTTTGAATCACCAAATCTCTCTCATTTCTTATCATAATTGAGTGATTCAAGTTGTCAAAGTTTTGTATTGAAGGCCTCAATCATCTCCAAGCAACCTTGAAGTCATTTGTTCAAGTTTTCTAGTGGATCGCACCATTTTCATGACTGTACTAGAAATTGACAAGGTATTGGTTTATCTTTTGATTTCCTTTATTCTAATATTCAAATACCTTGGGTCTTCTTCCTACTTGTGTGTATTTGACTTGAACATATGTTGATGAGTGATAGATCTTCAATTAAATGCTAGTTGTGCTTGATTGTGAGTTAGGTTTCAATCAAACCTATGTTTTCACATGATTGTGAGTTGTATTGTTCTAGCATATTATCTAGGAATGTTTGTGCTTTGATTGATTTTATTTTCAAGATTAATAGTCTTATCATGTGCTAGAACTCATTTGTTGAATAGATCTAGGATTAGCATATTATATTTTATATTTAGAGTCTATTAGAGTTTAATTGACTATTTTATGAATATATGCTCTAAATGATTGCTAGAGATTTGATTAATCATATCTTGAGTTTCTAGCATTTTTGTTATAGTTCTAAAGTCTGGAATTTGTTCTTCATGAACATGTTTATTTCAAGCTTTAGTAACATGAATAAAATCTAGATTTAAAGTGTGTGTTTTGAAATTTGGCATGCTTTAGATTTTTATTCATACATAAGATCTAGACAATCTTGTTTTGTGAACTTTATTGTCTATGTCTAGATCTTCATGGAGGCACCTAATCCATACATTTCATATGCTCATGCATCATCTTGTGTGGTGTCATTTTTGGATTATAAACTAGAAAATATGCTTTGTGTGCTCATTGATTAATTCTAGTTTCCATAGAATTTGTTGATCATCTTATTCTATGTTATGTGCTTGTTTGCATTTTCCATTTATGATCACCTAGATGCCTTGTGAGAAGGAATTCTTGACAATAGGTGTGAGACCTATGTTGTTGAGCAAGGAAGTCTTGGCAAGAGGTGGGAGACCTCGGAATGTCAAGCAAGGAAATCTTACCTAGGGTTGTGAGGATCCGGAAGGGTGAGCAAAGAAGTCTTGCCTAGGGTCGTGAGGATCCAGAAGGGTGAGCAAGGAAGTCTTGCCTTGGGGGTGAGGATTCGAAAGGGTGAGCGAGGAAGTCCTGACAAGAGGTGTGAGGCCTCGAAATGTTGAGCAAGAGGTTGACATATTCATGAGTAGGATATGAGGGTAGTTTCTAGGTGAAGGGGTCACTTGAGAGATTGTACTTTTCTTATCTACTAGTGGATTTTGTTTACCAGTGGTTGCTAACCCGTGGATGTTTCCTTTTCAGAGGTTTACCACATTTTATCTTGTGTCAACTTTTCTCTATCCCTATTTCTCATAAATATATATATATATATATATATATATATATATGTGTGTGTGTGTGTGTGTGTGTGTGTGTGTGTGTTTGTGTTTGTGTGTAATTGATATTTTGTATATTGTCATATTTGTAATTGACTTCGTTACACAATATTGTTTCTATATGTTAGATAACTTTGTATCTTGTTATATTCCATTTAAGTTGTAAAGTACCACATTGTAATACTCTAAGTACAACTTATGGAATTTTGTTCTACATTGATTATATTTGTTCATAAGATACATTGATTCTTGTTGTATGTTTTGTAGACTAAAAGTGGAGATTTAAGCATACTTGAATATATTGTTTTCTTATAACAATCATGTTGAATGTTAATTTGTATGCTTATCAAGGTTTTGTCACTAGTCTCGAAAAAGATTTGTTAAAAGTGAGAGATAACCTATTCACCCCCCTACCCTCTAGGTTGTTTAGTATAACCTTGTACATATTTTTCAATTGGTATCATAGCGGGTCACTTAAATGAGATAGTGTGATAAGGGATCTACAAGGTTATTTACCAATCATGGATAACAACCTTTAGTCTACAATTGTTTATTTTTGGTTGTCCTCTTTCGTTGGTTAAGAAAAAAGGTTCTTCTTGTTTTATTTTTCATTTTTCTACTAATAATTTTATTGATAAGCTTGAAAAGAATGTTAGTGACAATATCAAAGATGAAGAAGCTTTTCGGAGGATGATCGATCTAGACATGATTACTTGTCTTTGCAACTCAATAAAGAGAATTGCATGTCAAAGACCACCAACTTCTACTAGATGGCAAGAGTCAAACTCTTGACAAGGAAAGAGATGAAGCGTTAAAGAAAGTTGAAGTGAAGAATAAAGTGGTCAAATATCTAGAAAAGAAGATGGTTAATGAGGCTCTTGTGTTAGATAGTTTAACAAATGATTTTGATAATAATTTGTTTTCATTTCTTGAAGGTAATGATCAAAGGCAAGGAAGAGGAGTTGGCAATCACGAAGGCCAAAGAGTTTGGTAATCTTCATGGAGATTCAAGTGACTTAAGCATTGTAGATGAGCAAGTGGAGTCTCCTACAACTAAAAGCAAGTCACTAAGTAACAAGAGGATTTCAAAGGCCAAGTCTTCCAAGGTCAAGTGCACAATCAAGGAAATTAAGGAGTGTTTACTATCGGTACACTCTCACTTAAATAGTAACATCTTGAAATTTATTCTTGTTTGCTATTTTTGCTAAATTGCTCTAAGTATATTAGACGATGAAAACTAGGGAATGTGATGCATGCTAATGTGATGTGAAAAACGTCTATGAATGTTTCTTGTATGATAACACTTTGAATTTTGTGTGTGATAATGATAATCGTGTAAAGAAAATAGTTCAGATGATTTAGGTGAAAATGAGTGTTTCACATGATCATATGCATAGTCTTGATAATATCTTTGTTGATAACAATGATGTGTTTGACATGAGTAATATCTTTATAGAGAAGATTGTTGATGATTTATCTTCTAGATATAATATTGCCATGAAAAATGATCATGATTTTTGTGAAAGTTCACCCAAGAACAAATGGTTCAAGGGTGAGTGCTCTTACCTCTAGTGTAAGTAGCATATGTAAGTTAGCTTTAAGGCTAAGTGTCAAGTGTATTGAGAGTTCTAGCTATCTAGCTTGGAATACTCCACATCTAGACACAAACATAGCTACCTCACTTAACTTTGTTTTGATAGTCAAAATCCATTGATTAACTGTTGAGAAGTTTCTCTTATGAAATCTATTTGGTGATTATCTTATTAAGACTTTTGGAGAAAGTCATTTCTATGCTTGCATTGCATCTTATAGCATGTCATATTAGAGAACTAGTATAGCATTCATATGGTTCTTGTTGACATTTGCTCGCTGAAGATCTTTTAGTGATGTGTTCACAATGATCGTATTCATGATGCTTGAAATTCTTATGTGAATGATGAGTGGCATACTTTTTGAAAATATGAGCTTTATATTCTTTGAAAGCTACTTATTAGAGAAGTAATGATCTTGAATAAGTCTCTACTTATTGCTCTTAGATCATGTGCTAATAAGCCTTAAAAAAATTGGTTTTTCAAAAATTGCACTTTGTTTCTCTTATATATTTAAGTTTGAGTAGTAGAGTTTGAAAATGTGTAGATTATGGATGCATCTAAAATTTTATTGCTTAGTACATGATAGATGACCTATGGTTAGTATCCATTTTGCTTCGGCAACTACATAGAACTCAACGAGCACTTTCATGGAAAGGGCTACACACATTGGTTGTGAAGCCGCCCAATGTAAGAAAGGGCTACACCATTGTGATGAGTAAAAGCCGTCATGAAGAATTTATGTTTATGTATGCAAAATCAAAGAAGTGTTGAAAGATAATCAATAAAAGAAAAATCTTTGATTCAAAGCCTAAAAAGAAAGGGAGGAAGACTTAAAAATGGAGTATAGTTGAAAAATTGTGATTGCTCGGGTTGAAAAACAGAAATGGGATGACGAGCCACATGCACACACACACTCAAATGTTGAAATCTACTCTCTTTAAAGCAAAAAATTTCAGATGATAATCGGTTTGACCTTGATTAGAAATGCTTTAGATGGATAGGTGTTGATGTGGTTTACATGTTGATATCACAATATCTCTTTTTATATATACTTGAAGCAAAATTCACACATACACTTTTGCTATAGAGTATTTTGATATTCTAGCAACTTTTAGAAGAATTATGAGAGAGATTGAAAATATTGGTGTATCTCTCAAAGTTTGTAGAGTTTATTTATTTTTTATTTCTTTCAAATTGCTTGAATGCGTGATTGTGTGGATTTATTGTGAACATTATTCTATCTTGATCTTAGATAGGGCATTTATCAAGGGGGAGCATAGTATGCTAGACTTTGTTCTCTTTTATGATTTGTTCACATGTTTCATGTTGATATTTGTTGGCATATTCATTGGTTGATATAATGAATCTTGTAGATGCTATTTCATATTTCTTGATTTGCTTGATGATTCTTTGTATTACCATAAGCCTTTGTATTGTTGATCACAAATAATGTATGAAACATTTTGTAATAATTGTATGATTGTATTTGCAATCAACTTCTCCTTGTTTGAGGTTGTATAGTAGTTGAGATTGCAATCAATTCCTTCATTCTTGAAATTGAAATGAGAATAGTTGTAATGAATTCTTCTTAGTTTTGGAGTCGATAGTAATTGTAATTGTAATTAATTCAATTGATTGTAGTAACAGTGAATTCAGCTTTGTTTGGGGTCGATAGTAATTGTAGTTGTAATCAATCTAATTGGTTATAGTTGTAGAAAATTCCTCCTTGCAAAGGGTGATAGTATTTGTAGTTTTAATCAATTTAATTGATTGTAATTGTAGAAAATTCCTCCTTACTTTGAATGATTGTAGTTGTGGTTGCAATCAAATATTTTCTTGTTCGAGGTTGACATGATTGTCGTTGATGCCAATTCCTTCATATTTGGTTGATATGATTGTTAATGCAATTGTTGAACTTGGTAGAAATGGCCTATATGCTTAAGAGAAAAATTTATGCATTTGTTATTCACTAAACCTTGATGAGTTTGTTGTGGTGTATAGATTTGAATTATCTTTGCTAGGTTAACATGGAAAAGCAAACTAGAATCAAGGGAGAAGATATGGGAGCTAGATGCTTGAAATAAACCAATCCTTCAAGTAAGGCATCCATCTCCAAACATTATGTGAGATCACCAATTGTTTCACTATTTGATCTCAAGATATCATTTTTTTTCTTTGGCATCATTTTATGTCAAAAAGGGGGAGAAATATGATATTGTTTTAGCATATCTTCTTTGAATATTTGTCAAGTATTGAACTTATTATGGCATGTAAAATTGTGATTTCTTTGGTTAAGAATATCTTTGAGATAGCATGTAATAAGGGGGAGATACATGATTCATTTGGATTTAAATGTTTAATTCTTGCCATAATTATATATTGTCATATGTGTCTTTCTCTTGGATATGCTTTGTGCTTTAAGTTGATTTTAGGCGGCTACAAAAGAAGATCAAGAAGTAGTTCAAGACTTGCTGAAGATTAGTCTTAAAGAACTAACTCATTGTAAACTGAGGGTGTGATTTTGTGACCAATCATCATTTTGTATGTTTTAGTATTTTGTGTAGGTGTTTTGACATAGACTTTGCCAAACGGTGAGATTGTTAGGTTTGTGAGTTATGTTGGCAATATTCTATATGAAAACAAAATTTCCTTTGTATTGTTTAGTTGTCTAGGATTCATGATGATTCAAGCTTCAAAGAAGAAATGACAACTATTCAAGCAAGTTCAAGTCTTCAAAGGAAAAATGCTTTATGATTCCACAAAGGTATATTAAGACATTATTTATCTTACAAGGCTTAGGCACACACACACAATTCATACATTTGTGTCCCTGTATAGTTATGCACCATTAAAGGCACACACAAACAAATCATACATATGTGTCCCTGCATCGTTGTGCCCATTTATAACGCATTCGCACACTTGAAGTTGAATGCTCATGCATTGGTATGAAAATAACGTGTTTTGTAGAATGCATGATTGGAGACTATCTCTATGTAGTTTGTATTCTAGTGTGAATTGTGTTTGTATGTGTATATGGTTGTATAACATGGATATTGAACTTGATTTTATTCTTAGTTCATTCTTGATTGATTTCCGTTCATTTTAGTTACTCATACTATTGATTTCAAGTTCCGAGCCAAAAGTTATGATATTTTTCAGTCATGTTGCGTACATTGTCTTTGTCTTCATATATCGAGTCAAATTGTTTTTTTCTGGGTTAAGTATCTTATATTTCCATGTCCGTAATAGAGTTATGGTTCGTAATCCATAAACGGATTCAAATTTGGAGTTCGGAGGCCAAAGAATTGTCAAAGAACGGGAGAGGAGCGCAAGGGAGGAGCACCATGGCCAAAGGCCATCACGTGGTGCAAGCCCAAGATGGTGCGTGGCCATCTCAGCCACAACTACTTGCTGCTCCAAGATTCCCATGTGCCATCTCGGGAAGCATTCTCAAAGGGGTTAGTTTGGTCCTTTCATTCTCTCTCTCATTTGAATTAAAAAGGAAAAGAAAATGTAGTGCAGACACTTTCCAAGTTTTTTCTCTCAACTTTGAATCACCATATCTCTCTCATTTATTATCTGATTTGAGTGATTCAAGTTTGAAAAGTTTTGTATTGAAGTCTTCTATCATCTCCAATCAACCTTGAAGTAATTTTTTCAGGTTTTCTTATGGATCACACAATTTTTATGACTGTACTCAAAATTGACAAGGTATTGGTTTATCTTTCTATTTCCATGATTCTAATGTTCAAATACCTTGGGTATTCTTCCTACTTGTATGTATTTGACTTTAACATATGTTGATGAGTGATAGATCTTCAATTAAATGCTAGTTGTGCTTAATTAGAAACTTGATTGTGAGTAAGGTTTCAATCAAACCTATGTTTTCACATGATTGTGAGTTGTATTGTGCTAGCATCTTATCTAGGACTATTTGTACTTCGATTGACTTTATTTTCATGATAAATAGTCTTACCATATGCTAGAACTCATTTTTTGAATAGATCTAGGATTAGCACATTTTATTTTATATTTAGAGTCTATTATGGTTTAATTGACTATTTTGTGAATATATGCTCTAAATGATTGCTAGAGATTTGATTGATCATATCTTGTGTTTCTAGCATTCTTGTTTTAGTTCTAAAGTCTTGAATATGTGCTTTATGAACATGTTTATTTCAAGCTTTAATAACATGAATAAAATCTAGGTTTAAAGAGTGTGTTTTGAAATTTGGCATGCTCTAGATTTTTATTCATGCATAAGATCTAGACAATATTGTTTTGTGAACAATATTATCTATGTCTAGATCTTCATGGAGTGTACCTAATCCATACATTTCATATGCTCATGCATCATCTTGAGTTGTGTCATTTTTGGATTATAAACTAGAAAATATACTTTGTGAGCTCATTGATTAATTCTAGTTTCCATAGAATTTGTTAATCATCTTATTCTATGTTGCGTGCTTGTTTGCATTCATGATCACCTAGATGCCTTGTGAGAAGGAAGTCTTGACAATAGGTGTGAGACCTATGTTGTTAAGCAAGGAAGTCTTGGCAAGAGGTGGGAGACCTCGGACTGTCAAGCAAGGAAGTCTTACCTAGGGTCGTGAGGATCAAAGGGTGAGCAAGAAAGTCTTTGTAAGAACCCCGTTAACTGATCACGCAGTGGAAATGGGTTTTAATTTTTTTTATACAGATCATAATCTATATCTGGGACTAGTGAACTTGGGATCGTATTTTTTTTCGGAACAAATACTACATATAAAAATTATTACACTAATAAAATATATATGTAAATACAGGAAATTGTAAACAATAATAAGAAAAAGATTAAGAAGCTTACCAACGTTTGGAGACTCCTTCACTTTTCCATATACTCCAAGTCTATACCACTGATCTTCCTCGCTATCTCCCAAGATTGTTAACTGCGTGTGGGCGCGTCACAGACTCGGGATCTTAGAATGGAGGATGAAAGAAAATTAAGAAACTCTTTCTTTATTTTCACTACGCAACACTTGCATTATTTACATCTCATGCAAGCCCTTATATATGTGTTGATATTTGTTATAAGCACACACTAAAATGCTTTTGTCTTTTGTGTATTAAAACCAAAAAAAAAAATTATGCGCAGTTGCATCCCATGCCTACACTGCAGCCACCTTTTTTTTTTCTTTTTGTCAACACACACTTTTTCTTAAAAACCAAGAATGGTATATCAGTGTTGTCCATTTATATATATACCAATTTTTTTATCAAAAACCTTTTTGACCAGATACAAACGCACACCCATGCGTTTTTTTTTTCTTTTTGTTTTTCAAAATTAATATATATATCACATATATAAATTTAACTTTTAAAAAACTTGATCAAAACTTTATTTGATTTTTAAAATGTTTCAAAGACAAAATATCTCATATCTTTTATTTGATTTAAAAAAAAATTCAATAAAAAAATATCTCATATCTTTTATTTGATTCAATTTTTAAATTCAAACTATTCAAATTCAAAAATAAAATGTTTAATTTAATAAAATAAAATAATCACAATAACTTATTTTATTCAAAAATAAATATCAACATACACCCTCCATTTAGTGGTTAATAACATAATTAAATAATCTCATTACTTAAGTTATTTAATCACCATTATCTATTAATTAAATAATCTCATTATTCAATTAATTTCCGAATAAATACATGTCACTTTCATAACACAATTAACTGAACAATCCAATTAATTAACCGTGACCCTTGTTACCTAAATCAATCGGGCTAGCAAGGGGACCTAATGGACCCACGGTATTTTCAGCTCCAACAATCCTCGGAATCATTAATTAAACTCTTTAATTAATATTCCTTGATTATTAACTCCGGTGTTATTCCACTAAAAACCCGAAGCTGCACTCTGACCATTTCTATTAGGGTTCTATTTCTCCTCTCTGCTACACCAATTTGATGAGGTGTACCGGGAGCTGTGAGTTGGGAAACTATCCCATGCTCGACCATGAAGTCTTCAAACTCTTGGTCAAGGTACTCACCTCCACGATCCGATTGTAGTGACTTGATAGTCCTAACTTCATCTCGGAATTCTTTGAACTTTTCAAATGTTTTCGACTTTCGTTGCATCAGGTAAACGTATCCGTATCTTGAGTAGTCATCTATAAAGGTGACATAATACTCATAACCACCCCTAGCTTTAACATTCATCGGTCTGCAGACGTTTGTAAATATAAGCTCTAACGGTTCTTTAGCTCTAAGCCCTTTTCCAGTAAAAGGTCTCTTAGTCATCTTACCTTCCGGACAAGATTCACAGACAGGTAATGTGTCAACCTTTAACTCACTTAAAGGTCCACTTTTACTAATATGTCTATCCGGTCAAGGGTTATATGACCAAGCCTTAGATGCCAGAGATACGTGTCATTATCTGAAGAATTCTTATGTCGTTTAGTTTTTAGTTTTTCAACCTTAAACATTTCGGTGTTGAGCAGTGTAGTATGTATTAACGGTCTTAACACATACAAATTGTTTTCATTAATTCCTGAAACAAATATTCAAAACATTCTTTCCAATAATAACAGACTTATTATTAAAAGAAACAGAATATTTTTGTTCTAACAACTTAGAAGCGGAAATCAAATTCTGTGTAAATCCAGGAATATAAAATACATTGTCCAACAATATATAATTATTACAAAAACGTAATCTTATTACGCCCACTGCTCGTGACGACACGACATCCTCTGTCCCCACACGCATTGAGAAGGCTCCCTCCTCTAGCGGTGTCCAAGAATCAGTCCACAGCAAAGAAAAACAAACATGATTAGTGGCCTCCTATTTAATTGTCCAGGGTCAAGAATCATCTTCCACTAAACAAGATTAAGAACAAGTAAATCATATTTACCTTTTGTTTTCTTCTTCTTGGCAGCCTCCTCCAGATATTGAGGACAATTTCTATTCTAGTGCCCGACCTTGTTACAATGGAAACATTTTCCTTTGTCTTGGTCAGTGGAGGTGCACTTCTTTTTACTTTGAAATTTCTTGGGTTTGGGCTTACCATTTGCCTTCCCAGTGGACCTCTTCCTCTTCTTATTATTATAGGAAGATGGTTCGGCAATATTTGCCTCACCGGTCTTGCCTTTGATAACCTTAATCAAGGACTTAAAGGTAGCGAGCTCATTGAGCAACTTTGCAAGGCTGAACTTTAACTTGTTCATCCCGTAGTTGCTTTTAAACTGATCGAAACTCTTTGGAATAGTCGTCAGTATGATGCTCACCTGACTGGGTTCGTCAATGGCCCCACCATTTAATTCTGTCGTGTTGAAGTAGGACATCATGCTCAGGACATATTCCCAAACAGACGTTCCTTCCTTCATACGAGAGAGAATAGCAGAACGAACAGCTTCATGTCGCATTTGCTCGGAGGGCTGCCCGAACATAGCTTGCATTGACTCCATGATTTCGAATGCTAAAGTCATTGCTTCGTGCTTTATGACAAGCACGTCTGTCATAGATGCCAACAGATATGTTCAGGTCTTCACATCAGATGAGACCCATCGCTGGTATGTCTCACGAACAGTTCGTGTGGCATTGGCAGTAGGCACTGGAGGACATTCCTCCATAAGCACAAACTTGAGGTCTTTGGTGACCAAAATTGCATTAATGTTTAGTTTCCACTTTGTGTAGTTATCACCAGTTAATTTGTCGTTTGCGAGAATTTGAATTAATGCAGAAGACATTGTTGAAATAAATAAAACATTCATTCAGTCATTTATTTAAAACAAGTGCGGGTGCTTTGGTATAAATTTAAACATGATGCATGATACTGTTTAACGAACTAGAACTACCCTAAAAATAGTTACTATACCACGACAATACAACATACCACAAAAAAGTGCCACCTTAGGGTCGGTCAAATCTTTGCATGTTGGACCAAGACATTCTCAATCAAATGATATTCTAGAATAACTCTTATTCCATATCATTCAACCATCGTTTATTCAGTCAGGTTTTTAATTAACAAACTTAATCAAAACCTTCGTGAGTGTAACCCACCATTTCAAATCTCAGGAGCTTAACTCGACAATTGCCGCCTTAAGGTCGGTCAATCCCTAAATACCCTCAGAAATTCTATCTGTTAGGAAGTCAACCTTGGTATTGACCTTTGTGGAAACCCTCCTTATGGAGGAAGAAAGCAATGTCGTCACGAGACCTCACCCGGATCTCACGTTGTTGAACTAATGATGGAGACCGCGGGATATATATGTCATATATCCCTCTCCCACTCACTATTTTAAAACTAGGGTTTTCTATTATCAGTTAATGCACCTAAACTCTACAGGATCAAACGGCTAACTTTAATCAAGTTATCTAGTGCATTAACTAATTCATTATTAAAAGCAAGTTCTAATTAACTAATACATTATTAATGATTTTTAACAATTAAAAATCTAATCTAGTAGTGAATAATCTAAGCCTTTGTAAACTATTTACTAAGCTCAGATTATTATAAAAATGCTTACCAAGTTTTAACTATTAAAACTCTAACACAATATTCGGTTCATTTATAATTAGGCAATTAATCAAATAAATCCTAATTACTATAAATGACCCTATTAATCTAACTTATTAAAATCTTTAATAACTAGATTAATATTAATGACAATTACCAAGTTTTTTGACAATTAAAAAACTAATCTCATTTTCATAGCCAATTTATGTATTTACCCATTTTAACCACATAAAAAATACATAAAATATCAGGCTATGATGCATATATGACATATCAAATATATTTGTGTAGACACATCTAATCTAAATGACATACGTATGTATGACAATGCTTTTTATCATCACATAATATAAAGCATACATGAATTGACCGAGTACTGTGGATTATTTAATCTTAAAAAAAATTGGAATCTAAAATTACAAAAATACTCCCAAGGCATTCCTTGATCTTCTTGTAATTTCCAAGTCTTCCAGTCTCTTCAGGTCACTTCGATTCATCTCATGAATCTTTCTTTGCGATTTTTCCAGGTCTTCAACATAGGTTGCAATATTTTTTAATTTTATTTTTACAATACAATAATAGTAAAAAAATTATAATAAAAACAATTATACAACCCATAAACCCTAAATCCACGGTACCATATAATTAACGATCAATCATGTTTTTATAAATTTTTAAAAAATTAATATACATACAAAAAAATCATACAGTCAATTTAAATCGTGCTTACACGATCATACATACAGGAGCATTGAAAACAATTTTCTGTTTCGAAAATAAAATTGGCTCTGATACCAATTGTATGAACCCCGTTCACCGGTCACTTTGCGGAAATGGGTTTTAATTTTTTTTTTACAGATCATAATCTGTATCTAGGACCAGTGAACTTGAGATCGTATTTATTTTCGGAACGAATACTACATATAAATATTATTACACTAACAAAATATATATGTAAATACGGGAAATTGTAATCAATAATAAGAAGAAGATTAAGAAGCTTACCAACGTTTGGAGGCTCCTTCACTTTTCTATATACACCAAGTCTATACCACTGATCTTCCTCGCTTTCTCCCGAGACTGGTAACTGTGTGTGGGCACGTCATGAACTCGGGATCTTAGAATGGAGGATGAAAGAAAATTAAGAAACTCTTTCTTTATTTTCACTACGCAACACTTGCATTATTTACATCTCATGCAAACGCAGATATATGTTTTGATATTTGTTATAAGCACACACTAAAATGCTTTTGTCTTTTGTGTGTTAAAACCAAAAAAAAAATTGTGCACAGTTGCATCCTATGGCTACACTGCACTCATTTTTTTTTTCTTTTTGTCAACACACACTTTTTCTTAAAAACCACGAATGGTATATCAATGTTGTTCATTTATATATATACCAATTTTTTTTATCAAAAACCTTTTTGACCAGATACAAATGCACACCCATGCGTTTTTTTTCATTTTGTTTTTCAAAATTAATATATATATATATATATATCACATATAAAAATTTAACTTTTAAAAAACTTGATCAAAACTTTATTTGATTTTTAAAATCTTTCAAATAAAAAATATCCCATATCTTTTATTTGATTTTATTTTTAAATTCAAACTATTCAAATTAAAAAAAAACATATTTTAATTTAATAAAATAAAATAATCACATTATCTTATTTCATTCAAAAATAAATATCAACATACACCCTCAATTTAGTGATTAAAAACATAATTAAATAATCTCATTATTTAAGTTATTTAATCACCATTTTCTATTAATTAAATAATCTATTTATTCAATTAATTCCCGAATAAATACGTGTCACTTTCGTAACACAATTAATTGGACAATCCAATTAATTAACCGTGACCCTTGTTACCTAAATCGATCGTGCTAGCAAGGGGACCTAATGGACCCATAGTATTTTGAGCTCCAATAATCCTCGGAATCATTAATTAAACTCTTTAATTAATATTCCTTGATTGTTAACTCCGATGTTACTCCACTAAAAACCCGAAGCTGCACTCTCTCAACTGCCGACGTTTTTACACAGACTGATACAACTCGGTGTCCATCGATATAGCTATTACATATGGTGTGATCCTCCACAGTAGTTCATAATTAGAGCTGGTTCATAATGTCTGTTATACCCCTCTAATTACATATATCCTTTAAGTACCATTGATTCTCTAATGGACAATAAATCCTATTTCCTCACGGAATTAGGAGAGCGCTCATATTGTCCAAGCCCCAAATCAACCCTTAGGAGAACCACCATCTACTTCTCACAAGAAGGAGTGGATTCCACTATTGTGTACAAACCTTCCCAGCCACAAACAAAACCGAAATCCCAATATACAGAGTATATTGATCAGGAAATACATCTGACCACACTCATGGTATATCAAAGACCACAATCAAACCTGAAGAAGTCGATAAGACAATCAGGATTAAGATCACCCACATGTAGCCATCATTAGTTGATATATACGAATCTCATTAGTAAATGGATCTTAATGTGAGATTCATATAGATCATGGTCCGGTCCTATATGATCACATCATACAAGGTACCTCAATTCCTATATCTCATATGAATGATTTAGGATAGAATCACTGTATATTACGGAATGGACCGCAACTATAGATTATCCACAAATAAAGTACCCAACTTTATTTGTTATCTATGGACTCTTTAGATTGAACGTCTCTTACTTTATCCATCCGTATATGACACTCATATACACAGATCGAGATTACATCAGGCAATCCAGGATGTTAATATGTGCATAAGTTTATAAAATAAATAAGATAACTAGAATGAATTGAATATTTCTTTTTATTTACTACATAAATCCATTTACAAGTTACATGTTTAGGGCATAAACCCCAATAGTATTGCCTAGGGTCGTGAGGATCCGGAAGGGTGAGCGAGGAAGTCTTGACAAGAGGTGTGAGGCCTCAAAATGTTGAGCAAGAGGGTTACATATTCTTGAGTAGGATAGGTGGGTAGTTTCTAGGTGAAGGAGTCACTTGAGAGATTGTACTTTTCTTATCTACTAGCGGATTTTGTTTATCAGTGGTTGCTAACCCGTGGATGTTTCCTCTTTGGAGGTTTACCACGTTATATCTTGTGTCAACTTTTCTCTCTCCCTATTTCTCATATATATATATATATATGTGTGTGTGTGTGTGTGCGTGTGTGTGCGTGTGTGTAATTGATATTTTGTATATAGTCATATTTGTAATTGACTTCGTTACACAATATTGTTTCTATATGTTAGATAATTTTGTATCGTGTGATATTCCATTAAAGTTGTAAAGTACCACATTGTAATACTTTAAGTACAACTTATGGAATTTTGTTCTACATTAAATATATTTGTTCATAAGATACATTAATTTTTGTTGTATGTTTTGTAGACTAAGAGTGGAGATTTGAGCATATTTGAATATATTGTTTTCTTATAACAACCATGTTGAATGTTAATTTGTATGCTTATCAAGGTTTTGGCACTAGTCTCAAAAGATTTGCTAAAAGTGAGAGACAACCAATTCACCCCCCTTCCCCCTCTAGGTTGTTTAGTATAACCTTGTTCATATTTTTCAGTCGGTTCTTAGAAGTGGGCATATACTAAACAATGGTGAAATTGTAAAAGATTCAAGTGAGCCGATTTTATAGGAAAAGGAAATGGTTGTTGAAGACACAAGTCAAGAAAAGGAAGAAGAAGTAGCGGAGCCCCTATCAAATGACTCTTCTCCTCTCCACAAGTCATCCAATCCATACATCCTTCTCATTTCTTACTCTATAAGATTGAATAATACGAAGTTAGAGCAATATTTCCAAGGTATCTATGACATTCTTTCTAAAAGTGAATATGTACCTTCCACTCCTTGCAATCTAAAAGATGTCATCTTATACAAAGTCATTTTAGGAGTTGAACAAAGACAAGAACAAGTTCAAGCCTAGGAAACAATCGAGACTTAGAGAGAATGTTAGTGCGGTGATTGAAAAGAAGTTACCACCAAAGTTCAAAGATCCCCAAAGCTTCATCATCAACATTTTTATTGGAGGAGGAAAGCAAGAGAAATCTATGTTAGATTTGGAGGGCAAGTATTAATTTGATGCCTTACACAATCTACAAGAGATTGGGACTTAATGACCTCAAGAGAACTTCCGTATCCCTTTTATTGGCGGATCAATCTTCAAGGTATCCAATGGGGATTATTAAAGATGTTTTGATTCGAGTGGAGAAGTATATCATTCTGGTCGATTTTGTTGTATTGGACATGGAGGACCACAAAGAAGATGATCAAATGTTGCTTTTGGGAAGACCATTCATGATGGTCGCTAGAGCAATTATGGATGTGCATGAAGGTAAACTCACTATGAAGGTTTTAAATGAGGTAATTGAGTTCAAACTTTTTGAATCTGTAACGTATCCTATTAAAGCACGTGACTGTTTTCATATGAATTTGGTGGACATAATCATTGATGAAGAAAGTGAAGAATTTTTGAAGTAGAAGTTAGAGGCTTTAATGGCAAGTGCAAAAGATGAAGAAGAAATAGAGACGGTTGCTTTAATGGAAAATTTAGTAAGTGAAGAAAACATTAATGAGAGTTAACATTTGTTACATTACCCAAGTTGGAATTGAAAGAACTTCCAACAACACCTAAATACGTCTACCTAGATGAAGAAGAGAGGAAATCAGTGACAGTTTCTTCGGAGTTGAATCAAGTGGAAGAAATAAAGCTAGTTGAGGTTCTTAGAGAGTACAAGGCAGCAATTGGTTGGAATATAGAAGATATCAAGTGGATAAGTCCCACTATTTGCATGCATACGATACATTTGGAATAAGATTCCAAGCCAACAGGAGAAGCCAACGATGACTCAATACTATCATGCAAGAAGTTATGAAGAGTGAAGTTTTGAAATTAATGAAAATGGGTAGTATCTATGACATTATGGGTAGTAAGTGGGTGAGCCCAATCCATGTGATACCCATGAAGTAGGGAATTACAGTTATGAAGAATTAGAAAGGATGAACTTATCCCTCAAAGGTTGCAAACCGGTTGGAGGGTGTGTATTGACTACCGAAAATTGAATACATCAACAAAAAAAGAAAATTTCCCCATTCCATTCATTGATCAAATGCTGGAAAGATTAGTGGAGCATAGCCATTATTGTTTCTTGGATGGCTATTCAGGCTATAATAAAACAACAATTTCTCCAGAGGATCAAAAGAAGACTAGATTCACATGTTCCTTTGGCACCTATGCATATTGGAAGATGCCCTTTGGCCTATGCAATGAACCCCACACTTTTCCAATGGTGTATGATGTTTATTTTCTCGGATATGGTTGGGAAATCATTGAGGTATATATGGATGATTTTTTGGTGTTTGGAGGATCCTTTGACGTATGTCTCAACAACTTTGCTCAAGTTTTGAAGAGATATGAAGAAAAGAACTTGATCTTGAATTGGGAGAAGTGTCATTTTATGGTGCAAAAGGCATTGTTCTTGGGCATGTGGTATCAAGCATGGGCATTGAGGTTGACAATGTAAAAATATAGATCATGAAGAGCTTAACTCCACCAAGAACCATCAAAGACATAGTTCAAATAGTCGTATGACCAAATGGTGATGAGATGCAATGATGTATGATTAAGAGAAGTGGACATATGCAAAATGTTACAAAGAAACTCGAAGGCACTAAAGGGAAACTCGTGCAATCATGAATCCCATACCTAAGAGTGCTCTCATATCTGGAACTTCTCACTCCCACACCTCGAACGTAATTCACTTTGACTATATCCTCTCATAGAGCCATTCCTTTCTTTCCACTCAGAATCCTAAGTTCACTCTCATGCAAGGCATGAAAATATGGAAATAATGTGTAGGATTCAAATACATTGCACACAAAGAATATTAAAAAACCGATGTCTGTGGAGTAGCCTAAGAATAATTCACTATACCATGAATGTGGAAGATCAAGCATTAACAAACATTCCCAATCAAAAATCATCTTGGATCAAATAAGTCTTTCCCTTCGGTTGTAATAGAGCAAGGAGGTTAGATGTGGTGAACAAAAAAAATGGGAAAATTTGAGTTCTAAGATCACTAATATGCTAAAACTTACTCACACACTCCAACCTAAGCTCTTTTAAACTTTAGTTAACACACTATTGTCCAGGCATTTACTTTCATACACCTTAAACATTTGTACCCTACTTTTTTAGTACTTTACATTTATATGTCAAGGTTCTTTTCATTATTTTTCCTTTTTTTTTAACCTTGCCTTTCCCTTTTCCTTTTGCATTGATTTTTTCATTATTTATTTTTCCTTTTGAACATCAACATCTTGTAATTTGACAATTTGGCTCTAAGTGCAATTTTTTTCACTTTGACATGTTGAACCCATGCTTTCACATCCACATTATTGCCTAGGTACACATTATTTCACATTAGAGCTTACACCTTCCAACCACACAACACAACACACACTGTACATGATTGTCAATTAGAAGGTTAGGTTTGTGTTTAGCTAGAGCTATATGATTTGTTCTGGCTCAAAATTTAAGGTAAGTATTTGGCCTAAAAGTTGGCTTTGGAAGCACACATAAGGATTAGGAATGTTTAGGCTTTTTAAGTGGTTAATTTCATGCACATAGCTTAATATCTCTTCCACAGTTGGTCTACCAAGGGAATTAATCATCCGACAAGTAATCCACTGTGTATGTAGGATGAACGATATGTCCTATGGAATGTGATGCATATAATGAGAAAAGTGTTTAAAGAAAATAAAAAATTATACACTTAAATACGCTTTTTAATAGGCTTATGTTTGTGAACTCTCGAGTAGTCTCCACTATTAGAACAAGGTAGCATCGAGTCCCCTCCCCTTAAGCTCATAAAGGACGGGACTAGCTCATGACGTGCAAACTAGACCCTAGAGTGGCAACTAGCTACTACACAAGCTCAGAGTTTATACAAAACTTGCCAAAATTACACGCTCAAGGCATCACACTCAAGATAGTTAAAGCTAGAAATTACTAGCCAATGGGACAAATTTGAAAAATCTAGACCAAAACATGACTCAAAAAGACTCAAACTAAAATGAAGACTCAATGAGGCATCTAGACCCCTAAACCCAAATTCAACTTTTTCCCTAATGTTGGAAACAAGAGAGCCCGACCTAGCAGCGTGCACCTACTAAAAAAAACAACCTAGCCACTAATCATGCATAATCAATGGCTATAAAATAAAAAGACTCAAACAAGTCTCTACATAAGAATGGAAAAATGATGCAATAATAACATAAAGCACAAGCACCTATATCAGTTCTCTAAAACAAAAATCAAACATCCATCCACTCAAAATTGACAGAATGTGCTATATGATTAACCTTGTACAAGTATATATGTACTACCAGTAAACCAAATGGGGTAATATAATGCAGTTAAGGCACCTGTACACTCACACATGCATTTAAAAGAGCCTTCGACTCATCTCATCGTCCAAAAATAATAAATCAATAAAATCCAAGTTCAACTCTAAAAAATTTGATCAATATGCACAAGTAGTATATTCACTCTCCATTCACAAAAGATATTCACAAATAAATTATTCTTCATCAAAACTGTCAATCATTCACAAAATAATAAACAATGGCAATGATGAACAATTAAACTCAAAGACAAAATAATACAAACTCCTCTCATGAAGATAAAGCCCTTTGCTCTTTTTATGAGCACTCTTGGCTTGCTCATCCCTAATCAATATCCTAAAAGACAATACTTTTACTGGTGATAATTATGTCACATGGAAAAGGAAAATTGGGCTTTTATTGCAATCCGAAAAGCATAAGTTCATTTTGTGCACTCCTAATCCACCTACTCCTACTAATGAATCCACTCAGGAGCAAAGAGATGAGTATCAACGGTGGGAGTCTTCTGATGAGATGGCTAAATGTTACATTATAGCCAACATATCCGACGTGTTGCACAGCAACATGAAGGAATGGAGACTGCTACTGATATAATGATGTCTCTAGGGGAGATGTTTGCTATGAGGTCTAGGACGACTAAGAGAAAGGCAGTGACTGCTTTTATGAATCTTAGGATAAAACATGGATAGACTGTGAAAGATCACATGATGAGAGTCATAGCACATCTTAACATTGTTGAACTGAATTATGCTGAGATAAATGGTGAGACCAAAATTGACATGATTGTTAACTCACTGTCAGATTCCTTTGATCAATTCAAGTTGGACTACACCTTGAATAATAAGGAGTACACCTTGCAAGGCCTGATGAAAGATGTTCAAAGCGTGGAAAAAATCCTTGTGAAATGCAAGGGTCAGAAGATTCATACCGTAGGTAAAGTTGCTACTATTAAGACCCGTAAGAAGGTCAAGAAATAACATAAAAAAACAACTAGGACCTACTAAGAAGGAGACAAAGAAAGTAACCAAGATCAAAAGGAAGTGTTTCCTTTATGGTGAAAAAGGACATTGAAAAAAAAATTGCCCAAAGTCTCAAGAAAAATAGGAAGAAGGTAATATTAATTATCTTGAAACATTTTTTGGCGGATTCAATGGATTCTTGGATCATAGACTCCGGAGCCACTAATCATGTTTGTTTTTCCTTACAGGGGTTCTAGGAAAGGAGAAGTCTTATTGAGAACGAATTCAACTTGCGTTTAGGCAGTTGAGCGTTGGTGTGTACTAGTTCAATGGGAGATATTAGAATTAGTTTAGATTCTTATAGGCATTTAGATTTAATAGACGTTTATTATGTACCTCAATTCAAGAGGAATTTAATTCAGATTTTTGTTTAAATAAATTTGGTTATTCGGTTACTTTTAATAATGCTTTTATTATTAGTAAGAATGAAAAAATTATTTGCAAAGGTACATTGGGAAATGGTTTATTATTTTTGCATGGAAATATCTCTCACCTGTTAGACACGGAATCAACAAAACCTAATCATGAAAGAGTAAAATTATCAAAAGATGAAACCTACCTATGGCATTTTTGCTTAGGTCATATTAACTTTAATAGGATTAAAAGATTCGTAAGTGACAGACCTCTAAGACTTAAAGGTTAATGATCTACAAACTTATGAATCTTGTTTGGAAGGTAAAATGATCAAAAGGTCATTTACGACCAAAGGCACAAGAGCCATCGAATGTTTAGGATTGATACATATTAATGTGTGTGGACCTATGAGCATTCAAGCTAGAGGTGGATATGAGTACTTCATCACTTTCACAGATGATCACTCAAGATTTGGCTATGTGTATCTAATGAGATATAAGTCGAATGCTTTCGATATGTTCAAAGCATTTAAAGCTGTAGTAGAAAATCAACTTGTGAAACACATAAAAATCTTTAGGTCTGATCGTAATGGAGGATATCTATCTGGTGAGTTTCAGTAGTATCTTATTGATAATGGGATAATTTCTCAGGTTTCTGCATCAGGTACACCTCAACAAAATGAGGTGGCAAAAAGAAGAAATAGAACTCTTTTGGATAGGGTTAGGTTTATGTTGAGTTATTCAACTCTCCCTAATTCTTTTGGGGGACATGTTTTACAAACCACATTGTACATTCTAAACAATGTACCATCTAAGTCGATTCCTAAATCACCGTATGAGTTATGGACCGGGCGAAAGCCTAGTTTACAACACTTAAGGATATTTGGATGTCCTGTGCACGTGTTAAAAGGAAAGACAGAAAAGATGGAGTCCCGTTCAGAAACATGCATATTTGTAGAGTATAAAAAAGGAACAAAAGAATATTATTTTTATAGTCCTTCAGATCTTAAAGTGTTTGTTTCGACAAATGCTAAATTTCTGGAAAAGGACTATATGAATAATTATATGGCTAAAAGTAGAATTGTCATGAATGAGCTTTTAAGAGATACAATTCCACAAGAGGTTTCGCAACCAAGCCCAATTGTAAGTTCCGTACCAACACAAGATCAACAATCTACCATACCTCGTCGTAGTGGAAGGGTTTTTAGACAACCCGAGAGATACATCGGTCTAGGAGAATCTATAGAGAATCTTCTGGACGATGATGATCCCTATACTTACAAGGAAGCAATGGAAGATGTTGATTGTCACCATTGGAAAAAGGGAATGCAATCAAAAATTGAATCTACGTTCAAAAACAAAGTCTGGTCTCTTGTAGACTTGCCTAAAGGGATATAACTCATCGGGTGCAAATGGGTATACAAGAGAAAAAGAGGAATGGATGGAAAGGTGGAAACCTTTAAAGCTAGATTGGTAGCTAAAGGTTATACACAAAAGGAAGGTTTCGATTATAAAGAAACCTTCTCTCTTGTTGCCATGCATCAATCCAATAGGATACTCTTATCCATTGCAGCATCTCTAGACCTAGAGATTTGGCAATTGGACATCAAGACAACTTTCCTTAATGGAAGTCTTGACGAAAGCATCTACGTGATGCAACCAGAAGGATTCATTGAAAAAGGCCAAGAGGAAAGGATATGCAAATTGCAAAGATCCATTTATGGATTGAAACAAGCATTTATAATTTAATTATTATAATTGTCAAAAGTAAATAATCATAAGGTCAAAAGACTATGAGAAAAGAAGAATTGTTCATACATCTAGATATGTATGAGGTAGACACAATTCTTTAGTTAGTCTTGAATAATATTCACAACTTAAGATAGAAGGTTGGGTGCCTTTATCTTGTCAAAGTTGTAGATTCTTATGCTAGCATTTGAATGGGATCAAATGTGTTGTGATGAGTCTAAAATCATCAAAGTGAGGTGTCTTTGGGCAAAACAATCTAGTGCACTAGGTACATTGAATAGGATCACAATGAAATACTTTATCTAGAACCGTCAATGGATAAAAATTTTCATTTGAAGACAATCGGAGAGTCTATCTTAATCATGAGATAAATGATGGACTTATGGTTGCAAATGTTATCATTTGAGCTATCAATGAGTACGATTATATGGCATAGTCTATCCTCGATAGTTTGGTGGTATTCATTTGTTAATCGATAGAGGACTTCATTTATAAATATGGACATCGTGGCTCCGTTTATTAAATGAGAGTAGAATACCATCATTTGGATGTTTTGAGGTATTGGATATTAAACCTTAACGTTAAGTTTTCAATAATGTCTATTGAAACTTGGCTTCTGGAGAAGTCAAAATATCCAAGTTCAAAATGTGGTCATGAGTAAATATGGTAACTTGGAGAGCTATAGGCGGTCTATGAGCTCTTGGCGATTACTGGTATTCTTCACGAGGATACACTTTCTCCAATAAGGTTGTGTAGCGTATGAATGCGTAACATCAACTTACACTATCTATCATTAAGAGTTCAATTTTAGTTCTTTAGTGGAATGAACTAAAATTAAATATATCGGACCTAATTAAATCATTTGTTTATTGTGACTGGGTTGTGTCTATTGGAGCTTAAATTTAGATAGCCTGCCAAGATCTCCAATCCACACGAACTTGCATGGATCACTGGATATATTCTACAGGACTAGTTTAGGGGTCTATCTAGAATTTTATTGAGGCATGTGGACTTGTTTCTTTTCTTAAGAATGGGTCTAGTGCACATGTGGACTTTTTTATAAAGGTCAAATGGATTTAATAAAATAATAAAATAAGAAAATAATATATTGGCCCATATATATGAATTGGGTGGTAAGGGTATTTGGAATAGCTTAAATTATATTATTTTATTTTATTATATAATTAAATAGAAATTAATTAATTTGGTGATTAATTAATTATTTAATTAAAAGTCAAAATCTTTTTCCTAGTAGGAGATGGTCTCCTAAAATTATGTTATTGTTGGTAGTATAATTAATATTAATGACTATATTTGATAAGTAGATAAATAAAATGAATTATTTATCTAATCAAATTAGGAAGTCTTTAATATGGTTACAAATACACTATTGAATTGGATTAGGAGTCTTTGTGGATGATAGAATTCCTTTTTTGAAAAGGATTCTTAACCACCAAGTAAATCCACCTAAGGAAAGGATTCTTAACAACCAAGTAAATCCTTCTTAGGAAAGGATTTGTGATCCTAATATATATTCTTGTGAATTTCAGCCAGCTCATAAATATATATAAGAGGATAGAATTCCTTTTCGGAAAGGATTTTTAACTACCAAATAAATCCACCTAAGGAAAGGATTCTTGCCAACCAAGTAAATCTTTCTTAGGAAAGGATTTGTGATCCTATATACATATTTATATACCGTTGTGAATTTCGGCCAGACCTATAATTTTTAGAGTGAAAATTTCAGCCAACGTAAGTGTTTCTCTGAAAGAGAATTTTTCTTGGCAAGAGAGAATTTTGAGAGATAAAATTTAGTATTTTACTCTAGACAAAATTCAATCAACTCTAAAGATATAGGGTGTGGAATTCAGCTAAGGAGAAAAGAGAAAAAGAGAACGTTTTTGTTTTTGGTAGTAAACTAGTATCCTTTACATCAAAAGGGTTTTGTGTACAAAATCAAATCGGGTTCACGCGAGTTTCAATCAAGTAGATTGATAATTCATAAGTGACCGGACGTTCTTGGATTTTTCTATTGAAGGATATTTGTAACTAACAAAGAAAAGATTTTGTTTGTCTCCATCCTCATGTATACAATTTCAAGAAAGGGAGTCCACACTCCTAGGTGATTCACGTTCGTGATTATATTGGAAGATCTTGCGGAATCAATTCGGCTCTTGTTCAATCATCACGAGAAAAATGTACGATACTTTTATATATATACGTCAATTAGTCTAGGGTTAAGGTTCTCGCTGCAAAAAAGGGAAAAAAATTATTTATTCGCAAACCCTAATTTTTATTAAATTTTCTCACGTTTTCGATGCGCGTAGTTTTTTCCCTACAATTGGTACAGAGCCTGGTTGTACCCTTGATTAACTGATGTATGTGTTCGTGAATCTTTTTCCGTTTTGTATATATGCATGTGTTAGAAAGAGATGACACTCTAGGTATTCGCATATACATTTACATTGGAATGTATGGATATATATATATATATATATATATATATTTATATATATATATATATATATGTATTTATATGTTTTATATGTGGTTTTTTATTGCTCAATTTTGATCCTAGAATTTCAATGTAATTTTGTTTTGGGATTGTAACAAGAAGGGTGGTCTATCATCGCCATAATTTCCTTCTTGGTAGTTGCTAAGATTTTTTTTTATTTTATTGTTGTAATAAAAAAACTGCAGTATTTTTATTTATAATTCTTCTGTAATACACTAAAGTTTCGAAGACTCAATGGTTTGAAGAATTAGGGGCAACCGGAACAAGTTTGGGACCGTGCGAACCGTAGCAACGAACGTACGTACGAATAGCACACAACCACGTTTGTTGTAGCATGGGATCTGCACGGTAGCCCTAAGGAGGTCATGGGCTGTGCATGGCAGCCCTTTATGGGTTTGTGGCATGCGCACGCCCGTGGGTAAGGGCCAAGGGTGCATACGCCCATGGGTAAGGGCCAAGGGTGCGCACGCCCATGGGAGGCAACCGAGAGAGTCCGGACGACGAAGGTCGTGTGAAGACTTGTTCGCCAAGAAGGAGTTTTTTGTATTCCAAGACATGTAATTTACTTGCTTTTCTAGGATGGACCATAATTGAAGTTATTTAAATTTGTTGTAAATATTGTAATGTTTTTCATTGTTTGATATCATGTAATATAGAATAGGAGTGCCACTCATATATCTCTTTTGGTATGAACATGCATTGAATGGTTTAAGTATCTAAATTGGAATCTAGATAACTTGGTAAATCATTATTTGAAATTCGATCACACGCCTTAAACAATTGAGTGGGAGAAGGTGTTTTGGAACACCTATGGCCTCCAAGTTTAGTTGAGCTTTATGTTTAGTGAATAACTCCCCAAGGGGTATTCATGAATGGAATTTAGCAAGATACTTCCTTATAAGGACAGACTAGACAATTAGCCCAAACGATATCTACTCCCAAATGAGGGATATTCATGAGGGATTATATTGAAGGTCAATAACTTGGTATTATACTCAATTTAATTTTATTAATATCCTCCCAGGAGTTCTTGTTAATAAAAATTACAAGGCTAAAATTGAAAACGTTGGTTGTTATGTTAACAATTAGGTTGGACCTAGTCCAACTAGTAAATGTTGTGAAGTCCCAAATGAGGCGTGACATTTATGGGTGTTGGACCACCGTTGAATTTTTATGATTGAATTATTTTTTTTAACTCAAGATAAATATTAGAAAGTGCTTTATCATGATTATTTACTTATATAATTTTTGTAAATAAAAAGAAATCATAACCCCATCCCTAATCAATATCATAAAAGGCAATACTTTTACTGGTGATAATTATGTCATATGGAAAAGGAAAATTGGGCTTTTATTGCAATCTGAAAGGCATAAGTTTGTTTGTGCACTCCTAATCCACCTACTCCAACTAATGAATCTACTCAGGAGCAAAGAGATGAGTATCAACAGTGGGAGTCTTCTGATGAGATGGCTAAATGTTACATTTTAGCCAACATCTCCGACGTGTTGCAACAGCAACATGAAGGAATGGAGATTGCTGCCGATATAATGATGTCTCTAGATTATATGTTTGTTATGAGGTCTAGGACGACTAAGAGAGAGGCAGTGACTTCTTTTATGAATCTTAGGATGAAACCTGGACAGGTTGTGAAAGATCACATGATGAAATTCATAGCACATCTCAACATTGCTGAAATGAATTGTGCTGAGATAGATGGTGAGACCAAAATCGACATGATTGTCAACTCACTGTCAGATTCCTTTGATCAATTCAAGTTGGACTACACCTTGAATAATAATGGGTACACCTTGTAAGGCCTGATAAAAAATGTTCAAATCGTGGAAAAAATCCTTGTGAAAGGCAAGGGTCAGGAGATTCATACCGTAGGTAAAGTTGCTACTATTAAGACCCGTAAGAAGGTTAAGAAATAACAGAAGAAAAAGAAACTAGGACCTACTAAGAATGAGACAAAGAAAGTAACCAAGATCAAAAGGAAGTGTTTCCCTTATGCTGAAAAGGGACATTGAAAAAGAAGTTGCCCAAAGTCTCGAGACAAAAAGGAAGAAGGTAATATTAATTATCCTGAAACATTTTTTTGGCGGATTCAATGGATTCTTGAATCATAGACTCCGGAGTCACTAATCATGTTTGTTTTTCCTTACAGGGGTTCTAGAAAAGGAGAAGTCTTAATGAGAACGAATTAAACTTGCTTTTAGGCAATTGAGCATTGGAATGTACTAGTTCAGTGGGAGATATTAGAATTAGATTATATTCTTATAGGCATTTAGATTTAATAGACGTTTATTATGTACCTCAATTCAAGAGGAATTTAATTTCAGTTTCTTGTTGAAATAAATTTGGTTATTCGGTTACTTTTAATAAAGTTTTTATTATTAGTAAGAATGAAAAAATTATTGCAAAGGTACATTGGAAAACGGTTTATTATTTTTGCATGGAAATATCTTTTACTTGTTAGACACGGAATCAACAGAACCTAATCATGAAAGAGTAAAATTATCAAAAGATGAAACCTACCTATGGCATTTTCGCTTAGGTCATATTAACCTTAATAGGATTAAAAGATTCGTAAGTTACGGACCTCTAAGACATAAAGGTAGATGATCTACCAACTTGTGAATCTTGTTTGGAATGTAAAATGACCAAAAGGTCATTTATGACCAAAGGCACAAGAGCCATCAAATGTTTAAGATTGATACACATTGATATTTGTGGACCTATGAGCATTCAAGCTAGAGGTGGATATGAGTACTTCATCACTTTCACAGATGATAACTCAAGATTTGGATATGTGTATCTCATGAGACATAAGTCGAATGCTTTTGATATGTTCAAAGCATTTAAAGCTGAAGTAGAAAATCAGCTTGTGAAACACATAAAAATCATTAAGTCTGATTGTAATAGAGAATATCTATCTGGTGAGTTTCAACAATATCTTATTGATAATGGGATAATTTCTCAGTTTTCTGCACCAGGCACACCTCAACAAAATGGGGTGGCAGCAAGAAGAAATAGAACTCTTTTGGATGGGGTTAGGTCTATGTTGAGTTATTTCGACGTCCTGCACACTTATTAAAATGAAAGACAGAAAAGATGTAGTCCCGTTCAGAAACAGGCATATTTGCAGGGTATCCAAAAGGAACAAAAGGATATTATTTTTATAGTCCCTCAGATCTTAAAGTATTTGTTTCGACAAATGCTAAATTTCTGGAAAAGGACTATATAAATAATTTTATGCCTAAAAGTAGAATTGTCCTGAATGAGCTTTTAGAAGATACAATTCCACAAAACGTTTCGCAACCAAGCCTAATTGTAAGTTCCGTACCAACACAAGATCAACAATCTACCATACCTCATTGTAGTTGAAGGATTGTTAGACAACCCGAGAGATACATCGGTCTAGGAGAATCTATAGAGAATCTTCTAAACGATGATGATCCCTATACTTACAAGAAAGCAATGGAAGATGTTGATTGTCACCATTGGCAAAAGGCAATGCAATCTGAAATTTAATCTACGTTCAAAAACAAAGTTTGGTCACTTGTAGACTTGCCTAAAGGGATAAAACCCATCGGGTGCAAGTGGGTATACAAGAGAAAAAGAGAAATTGATGGAAAGGTGGAAACCTTTAAAGCTAGATTGGTAGCTAAAGGTTATGCACAGAAGGAAGGTTTTGATTATGAAGAAACCTTCTCTCTTGTGGCCATGTTTAAATCCATTAGAATACTATTATCCATTGCGGCATCTCTAGACCTAGAGAATTGGCAAATGGACATCAAGACAGCTTTCCTTAATGGAAGTCTTGACAAAATCTTCTACGTGATGCAACCAGAAGGATTCATTGAAAAAGGCCAAGAGGAAAGGATATGCAAATTGCAAAGATCCATTTATGGATTGAAACAAGCATCCTGATCCTGGAACATAAGGTTCGATCAAGTCGTGAAAAGGTTTGGATTTATTCAAAACCTTAACGAACCTTGTGTATACAAAAGGATTAAAGGTGACAAGTTGGTTTTCCTAGTTCTTTACGTTGATGATATACTACTCATCGGAAACGATGTAGGTGTATTGACATCAGTAAAAGAATGGTTAGCAAAATAATTTGATATGAAGGACTTAGAAGAAGCAAGTTATATTCTTGGTATCCAAGTCATAAGGGATAGACAGAATAGAACGATTGTATTATCCCAAGCTTCATACATAGATAAAATCATGTCTAGGTTTTCCATACAAGATTCCAAGAAAGGTATGTTACCTTTCAAATGTGGAATCAAACTTTCTAAGGAGCAAGTTCCTAAGAATGAGCGTGAAGAGAAATTCATGAGTAGGGTTCCATATGCATCGGCAGTTGGAAGTCTTATGTATGCAATGCTCTGTACTAGACTAGATATTTGTTTTACTGTGGGCATAGTTAGCAAGTTTCAATCGAAACCTAGTCCTGATCACTGGACGACAGTTAAGCATATTTTCAAGTATCTCAGGAGAACGAGAGGATTATATGCTTGTATACTCTATAGGGGATTGATTCCCGTTGGGTATATAGATTCTGGTTTTCAGTCAGATTTTGACTCCAGGACATTAACATCAGGATCTGTGTTTACTATTGGAAGAGGGGCAGTCATATGGAGGAGTATCAAGCAATCTTGTAATGCTGATTCCACTATGGAAGCCGAGTATGTAGCCTCATGCGAGGCTGCTAAAAGAGTCTGTCTGGCTCCGCCAATTCTTGATTTACTTGGAAGTGGTTCCTGATGTGAATAAGCACATCACTATCTATTGTGACAATAGTGGAGCAGTGGCTAATTCTAGAGAACCAAGAAGTCATAAGAGAGAGAAACACATTGAAAGAAAGTATCATTTTCTAAGGGAAATTATGAATAGGAGTGACGTGACGATTACCAAGATCGCGTCAGTAAATAATCTTGTGGATCCCTTTACAAAGGCTCTTCCCACAAAAGAGTTTTAATAGGCATCTAGAGAACGTGGGGATGAGATATATGACACATTTGCTATAGAGTAAGTGGGAGATTGTTAGGATTAGGCTCGATAGCAAGAGTATAATAATGTATTTGACAATCATTTCATATTAATAAAGTGATTTCTAGTTTAACAAATCTTATAGCATTTATAGTTTAATTATTATAATTTTCAAAAGTAAATAATCATAAGGTCAAAAGACTATGAGAAAAGAAGAATTGTTCATACATCTATATATGTATGAGGTAGACACAATTCTTTAGTTAGTCTTGAATAATATTCACAACTTAAGATAAAAGGTTGGGTGCCTTTATCTTGTCAAAGTTGTAGATTCTTATGCTAGCATTTGAATGGGATCAGATGTGTTATGATGAGTCTAAAATCATCAAAGTGAGGTGTCTTTGGGCAAAACAATCTAGTGCACTAGGTACACTGAATAGGATCACAATGAAAGACTATATCTAGAACTGTCAATGGATAAAAAAAATTATTTGAAGACAATCGGAGAGTCTATCTTAATCATGAGATAAATGATAGACTTATGGTTGCAAATGTTATCATTTGAGCTATCAATGAGTACGATTATATGGCATAGTCTATCCTCGATAGTTTGGTGGTATTCATTTGCTAATCGATAGAGGACTTCATTTATAAATATGGACATCGTGGCTCAATTTATTAAATGAGAGTAGAATACCATCATATGGATGTTTTGAGGTATTGGATATTAAATCTTAACGTTAAGTTTTCAATAGTGTCTATTTAAACATGGCTTCTGGACAAGTCAAAATATCCAAGTTCAAAATGTGGTCATATGAGTAAATATGGTAACTTGGAGAGCTATAGGCGGTCTATGAGCTCTTGGCGATTACTGGTATTCTTCACGAGGATACACTTTCTCCAATAAGGTTGTCTAGGGTATGAATGAGTAACATCAACTTATTCTATCTTTCATTAAGAGTTCAATTTTAGTTCTTTAGTGGAATGAACTAAAATTAAATAGATCGGACCTAAGTGAATCATTTGTTGATTGTGATTGGGTTATGTCTATTGAAGTTTAAATTTAGATAGCCTGCCGAGATCCCTAATCCACACGAACTTGCATGGATCACTAGATATATTCTACCGGACCAGTTTAGGGGTCCATCTAGAATTTTATTGAGGCATGTGGACATGTTTCTTTTTTTAAGAATGGGTCTAATGCACATGTGGACTTTTTTATAAAGGTCAAATGGATTTAATAAAATAAGAAAATAATATATTGGCCCATATATATGAGTTGGGCGGTAAGGGTATTTGGAATAGCTTAAATTATATTATTTTATTTTATTATTTAATTAAATAAAAATTAATTAATTTTTTGATTAATTAATTATTTAATTACAAGTCAAAATCTTTTTCCTAGTAGTAGATGGTCTCCTAAAATTATGATATATTGTTGGTAGTATAAATAATATTAACAACTATATTTGATAAGTAGATAAATAAAATGAATTATTTATCTAATCAAATTAGGAAGTCTTTATTATGGTTTTAAATACACTATTGAGTTGGATTAGTCTTGGTGGAGGATAGAATTCCTTTTAGAAAATGATTCTTAACCACCAAGTAAATCCACCTAAGCAAAGGATTCTTAACAACCAAGTAAATCCTTTTTAGGAGAGGATTTGTGATCCTAATATATATTCTTGTGAATTTCGGCCAGCTCATAAATATATATATATATAAGAGGATAGAATTTCTTTTAGAAAATGATTCTTAACTACCAAATAAATCCACCTAATGAAAGGATTCTTGCCAACCAAGTAAATCCTTTTTAGGAAAGGATTTGTGATCCTATATATATATACCCTTGTGAATTTCGGCCAGCCCTTTGTTTTTTAGAGTAAAAATTTTGGCCAACCTAAGTGTTTTCTAAGAGAGAATTTTGCTTGGCAAGAGAGGATTTTGAGAGAGAAAATATAGTATTTTACTCTAGACAAAATTCAATCAACTCTAAAGATATCGTGTGTGGAATTTGGCCAAGGAGAAAAGAGAAAATGAGAACGTTTTTGTTTTTGATACTATACTAGTATCCTTTACATCAAAAGGGTTTTGTGTACAAAATCAAATCTGGTTCACGCGAGTTTCAATCAAATAAATTGATAATTCACAAGTGACCGGACGTTCTTGGATTTTTCTCTCGGAGGATATTTGTAACTAACAAAGAAAAGATTTTGTTTGTCTCCATCCACAGGTATACAATTTAAAGAAAGGGAGCCCACACTCTTAGGTGATTCACGTTTGTGATTGGATTGGAAGATCTTGTGGAATCAATTCGACGCTTGTTCAATCATCACGAGAAAAAGGTACGATACTTTTATATACATCAATTAATCTTGGGTTAAGGTTCTCGTTGCATAAAAGGGAAAAAAAATATTTATACGCAAACCCTAATTTTCTAATTTTCTCACGCTTCCGTTTCGTTTTGAACCGTTTTTTTCCCTTCAGTTTCAACCCATATAGTGCAATCTTGAGGTGATAAACATGGTTGGAGTTGTGTGGATCCATAAACGCCATGGGTTGCTCAATAAACACTTCCTCTTACAAGAAGCCATTGAGGAAGGCACTAAACATCCATTTGATGCAATTTAAACTTATGCACACAAGATATGGATAAGAGAAACCTAATGGACTCTAATCGGGCAACGGGAGGAAAAGTGTCCTCAAACTTGTGCACACAACATTCACGTTTGTTCCGCATAGTGTTGCCATCCTCATCAGATTTGTTCCTATTGACCCATTTGATGCCTATCACATTAGTGTTCTTAGGCCTAGGAACTAGAGTCCAAACCTCATTTCTTTCAAATTGGTTTAACTCTTCTTGCATAACAAGAACCCAAAACTCATCACTTAATGTTTCATCAACCTTTTTGGGTTCAATTTGAGAGGTGTAGCAAGTATAGCTAATTTGATTGGCTAATCGATGCCTTATCCTAACACCCATATTCGAATCTCCAAGAATGTCACTCTTGTTGTGGAGATGTCTAACCCAATGAGCGGGTTTCTTACAGTCAAAAGTAGTATCTCTATCAAGAGATTGAGAGACTTCTTTTTCAAGATTTAGCTTTTCTTCACTTGAAATCTCACCAAACTTCTCCAAGGAAGAATCATCAAACACACTAACCTCCTCATCATGATTACAAACCTTAGGCCTACAATCATCTATGACCATATTAGATTATTCCATGACACTTTGAGTCTTCAAATTAAGAACTCTATAGGCCTTAATATTTAGGGCATAGCCAATGAAAATCCCTTCATCACTCTTAGCATCAAACTTGCCAAGTTGATCACGGTCATTTAGAATGAAACTTTTGCTTCCAAATGAGTAGAAGTAGCTAACATTTGGCTTCCTACCCTTCCACAATTCATAGGAGGTTTGCCTAGTGTCGGGCCTAAGAAAAACTCGATTGCCTATATAACAAGCCGTATTGACGGTCTCGGCCCAAAGAATCCTAGGCACGTTGTAGCTAAGCAATATCACATGGGCCATCTCTTGGAGGACCCTATTTTTCCAATTTACTATCCCATTTTATTGAGGAGTTCGAGGAGCCGAGACCTCATAGGAGATGCCAAGACAATCATAAAAAATTTCAAAGAAGACATTTTCAAATTCTCTCCCATAATCATTCATAATTCTCTTAATGCATTTTATGTTAAATTCCTTCTCATTTTGAATTTTAGTGCAAAGTATTTTAAAATTTTCAAAAGTTTAGATTTTTCTCTAAGAAAGTAGGTCAATGTAAATCTAGAAAAATCTTCAACACACACAAAGATGTACCTCTTGCCACATGAGACTCTCGGTTTGCATGGGACCCTATAAGGTCCATATGAAGAAGCTCTAGTGGCTACTTGGTGGCGAGATAGTTACCCTTCTTATGCGCACTCTTAGTTTGCTTTCGTTGTTGGCAAGGCCTCTCATAGCATTCAATCTTTCAAGCACTTTCAAGTCTTCGAAATTCATGTGGCCATGCCTTTGATGCCACAATTTGACTTGATCACTGTTGACGTTGATATCTCGATGGATAAGAAAGTTAACAATGTTGGATTTGGTTATGACCTGTCAAAAAAGAAAGAGAAAGAGAAAGAGAAAGAGAAAGAGAAAGAGAATGCAATTGAAGTTATTGAGACACGAGTTTACGTGGTAAAACTCTGGTGATAGGAGAAACATCCACGGGTGGCTGTATACACAACCAAGCCAAATCCACTATTTAAATGAAGAATTACACCACTCGAACTCTTTTGTCTATCTCTTGTAGTGATTTTTCTTCTATATTTCATTCTATATCTCTTACCAATGAGATTATGGGTCTATTTATACATGCATAGAATCCTAATCCTTGATGTACAAGTAAGGAAAAGAATTTGTATTTAATTACGATTGGTTGCTTATTAAATCGTCTTTATCTTCTTTCCTGTTTCGGAGATCTTTTGAGTTGAATATGAATCTTCATGGGACTCTATTCTGATTTAGGATTTTATTTTCCTAATCGATGTGTAATCTTCTAGAATGATAGATTCAGTACATGATTTGGACTTGCTTCCTGTTTGGTGTATTATATTTCTAGAAGCTTCCTTTGATACGGATGTCTTGCGTATTGGAACATGATCCTTGGTTCACCCACATGTGAATCGTGTGCTAGATTTCTTTATTCGGGTTTCCCGTATTGTCATGAGTAGAAAATAATGTGCTAAGTACTCAGTCCCGAGTAGGACACAACGTGCCGATTACCCGTGTTCAGACTTGCTCGGCTTCTTATTCCTTTGTGATGTCTTGAAGGGTATCTTCTAGATGCCAACTCGGATATCCATCTGCAATTTTTTTTAAGGGATTGTCCTACTTGTCAGTGACATGTACATTCGACAAAATATACATATAACAATACCCCCTTAAAATATTTTTATCGAGTAGGATTTTGTTCTTGGCAAAAGTATTTTAATCAACCTTTTGACCTTTTATGCCTCATTAATACAGGAATAATCTTTAAACAACGCTTCACATGACGTGTTTTAATGGTTACCACGCATGTGCAATTTGTCCCTTCATGCAAAATTTCAGTGATTATGACGTTTTGAAATTTTGACGGCTTTGTCAATTCTTTCCATGACACGTGTCCTTCAACCGCTCAATTTCTCTAGTAACATTTATGAGAAACGACTTATGGGTCACTTGATACGCCGCATACTTCATCAAATCCTTCCTTTTTATTTTTACCGCTTCTCAAAACCCTAGGGTTTCTTATCCTCAACTATCGAATGGTTTATTTAAACTAAAAATGAGCTGTTTCGTTTTTCATTTTTTGCGTAAAGGAAAAAATAACCCAGGCTTGCTTACGCACCAATTCATCTTATACTTCCATCAAAGCTTTTCCTGGTTTCTTCACATCTGCCTTAAAGGTCAGTTTAGATGGACCTGTTTCACGACATCATCTTTTTGTTATAACTTTTGAAGCGCTTGAGCATGGAGATTTTCAATTGGTTTCTTGTTTTCGTAGGTTATTAAGGGAAATCCCCACTGACGAGCCTAGTTTTTTAAATGTTGTTGTTTCTAGGCTTTATCCCAACATTTGTTTAAGTTCTAGTTCTGAATCTTCTTCCAGTTCTAAGTCTCTCATTTCTGATCATAGGGTTCTTCTTCAATCTAGGATGGGAAAGCATCAGAGTAACCGTATGGTTCACAAAAATGGTTCAAACAATATTCAAATAGGGAGGAAAGTAGTTGACGAGAAGTATGTTGAGGAAGAGTAGTAGGCTTCTTGAATCCCTTTTTCTCTTGATTTTCTGAGTGCGTATGATACCGAGCTAAATGTGTTCGAAAAGAATCATGCTCGGTTGATATGGACGATTCGGTTTTACTGGCTCCTGCTAATGATAGAGCTGTGTGGAATCCTTCCGCGGCATGGTAGCAATTTATGGGTCCATGCTCTGTTATGGTGTAACTCTTCCCCTCCAGCCTTTTATTGCTTGGTTTCTTGCTGAAGTAGGAATTGCTCCAGCCCAGCTTGCCCTGAACAACTGTAGGATCTTGATGTGTATATGGCACATGTAGAGTCAGATGAACTTGCACCGCCTTCTCCTAGTGAAGTCAGACATGTTTATACTCTAAGGCAGTCTAGTCGGTCTGGAACTTATTTTCTTATGTCCAGCCAGCCAAATAGCTAGATCCCTGAAGGGACAAAGGTGATCCGGGAAATTGATATTTCTTCGGATGCCAAGAAGAAAGGCTTTGTGTGGGGTTTTCCTACCTTAAACAAACACTAGAAAAATAGTTGGTTTTTTGCTGAAGGAAACTTAGGACTTGAGATCGAGCTCTCGGTTGGGGAAGATCAAGAAGTGTTAAAGGTTCCCCGTTTATTTTGCTATTTTGATCGCTGGAATGAGTCACGGCCTGTTTTTACTGACATCGAGTTGACTAGACTTGTTCAGGCGATCGTGCGTACTCTGGAAAAGAGAAGCAAGTCCTATCTTTTTAATGAGAAGAAAATGATAGAACTTGGCTTCTTTACTCAGATTTCAGATTATCGTAGATGATGTAAGTAGAATTTTCTCATTCTTATTTTTCTCATCTTGTTCTCTTTTCTAACTCGTTTGTGTTCAGTGTACGATGTAGACATCGTCTGCGATGTCCAGGCTCGCCAGGTGAAATCGATTGTTCAAGTGAGTCATAAAAAAGCTTCTTGCTAGAATAAGGAAGGAACTGCTTCACCTGATGATGTGTCCGATGAAGATTCCAATTAAGTGATGAGCAATTTACTGAATATATTCCTGAAGAGGTCATTCAGCATACTGTAGGGAAGTTAGGTGGTCTGAGTGACCCTATTGGAGTTGATAATGCTCAGAAGGTGTCTAGAGATGAAAGCGGTCAGAGAGAGCACCCTAGTGCAGAGTCTGGTAAGCCAAGTTCCTTGGTCAATGAAATGTCTGCTAAGCAGTTTGCTGTTGGGGATGAGGGAAGAGTAAGAGTACCCCTGATGAGTATATTAACCTTCATCCTGATCTTTTTGGATCCTTTCAAGATATTACTGAAGATCAGGATAATTCTACGGCTGACCTTGGCTTCCACCGTACTCAGGCTGAGAAAAGAAAGGCAGCTGGCTCTCCTGCTCATCCTAAAAAAGTTCCTCGGGTGGTATCATTTGTTGAATCAAGTGACGATGATGCTGATGTTAGTGTTTCCCCGAGTGCCCAGGCTAAGGCATCTTTAGGGGGAGTAAAAACTTAGTGTAATCTGAACAAGGATTCTTTCCCCCCTAGAGTTGAGGATATTGGGATAGGCTCCTCGAGTGATCCTACATGTCCCATTCCCCAGGATATGTTGAGGATGATAACATCTGGTCGGGCATTTATTGGGGATGACCATTAGAGCCGTTTCAGGAATGGTTCCCCGACAGATCGTCTTCAGAACATTTTCAACAGTGCAAGCTACGTAAGTCTTTGTTCCTGAACTTCGACTCAGTGTTCTTTTGACTTAGATTTTTTACTTACTTTTCCATACAGGTGGTTGCTGAGTTCGCTGAGTTTGTTCAGATGTAACAATATTAAGCTGATCGAATAAGATATCTTGAAGCTCAGTTGAAAGAGAAAGAAGACAGCTGTGCTCGGATTGAGGCGATCTATCGACTGGAGGTGAGCTCTGCCCAAGAGTTTGCTGACCATTGTTTGGCTAAGCAAATGGAGGCTGAGGAGAAAGCTTCCGTAATGAAAAAGAAAGCTGTATCCTTCCAAAATTCACTATTTGTCACCCAGGAGTTGATGCTCAAAGCTGAACAGGAGGCTGAGCAATCCAAATCGTCTTACGAGTAGAAAATTGAAGATCTTAAGCGCCAGGCCTTGACTATCGAATCTCTTTTGAATGAAGCCCGGCTGGAACTTGAAGTCCGAGGGGTTGATCGGGTCAAAATATCCCCAACCTATGATGCCTTACCCATCAGGGACTTCCAATGGGGGCGGGTCTTGGCTGACGAATTCTTTAAAGTCAAGAATCGGGCAACTGATAGAGCTCGGGCGAACTGGGAGCTATCAATTAAAAACCATGTAGACTGGTCCTTGGAGTCTCTTTGAACTTAAATGAAGGAGTGGAGAGCTTGTTGTCGAAGTCAAGGTAAAGAGCCCTATCCTATGCATTTGGAGGTCCCATCGGAGCATTCCCTCTCAACCTTTTATGCTAGTCAAGAAGCTGGTGTGGATGGGTCGAAGCCTGACGTTGGACCGATCCCGAGAACGGATTACATTGAATGGATGGATAACTTGATTGACTCAATCGCCTAGCCTTCTAATGAAAGTCTTATCCATGAATAGGAAATGGTACCCGACTTGAGCATTGGCGAGAGCTTTAAATCCTCAACTCAGCCTTAGGCGTATTTAAAAAAAATGTATTTGTAAAAAATGAATTATGATCAATGAAGTTCCATATTTTGCCAAGCTTTGTTGTGAATTTGAAATGCCAAATATATCAACAGGCTATTGTTAATATCTCCTTTAATCGCCAAGTATCTTTTTTAGCTGGCTAACTCTGTTGCCCGAGTAACTTCACCGAGTATCTTATTTAACTGAGTAGTTTCGTTACCCGAGCAATTTCTAACGCCAAGTATCTTATTAAACTGGCTAATGCGATTTCATGTGCCAAGTATCTTATTAAACTGGCTAACGTGATTTCATGTGTCAAGTATCTTATTAAACTGGCTAATATTATTTATCGAGTCATCTTGAGACAAGCGAGTAGGTTTATACTCATGCCTCATACTAAATTGTTACCCGAACGATACATCGAAGCTCACCACGATCATACGTTCGAGTCCTTACCCAAGTCACTGAGGACGTCTCCTAGTTTAAGCTGCGTAATGGTTTGCCTAATCATTAAGCTTTTAAACAGCTTAACACAGCTTCACATCTCACAAGAGATTTTTCCTGACGGTGCCCCGAGACAATTTCCAAAATCTGGTGTATCGGGTTTACCTTTTGGCTACGATCGACTGACCTTGCTCGGCTGGCATGCTCCTTCGAGCTTCTCTGCCCATTCAGAAATTTTGCCAAATTAATGGTCCCGAGCACTTTATCTTTTTTGTATGTGCTTATATGCTTCTTCTTTTTTTCTTTTTCTTTTTTTCTTTTTCTTTTTTTTTGTATGTTCTTATTATCATGCTTTTTTTTTTGCATTTTCTTAATATCATGCTTGTCTTTCATATGTTCTTATTATCATTTGCTTGGATTTCTGGAATCTTATGTCGGGTTTTTACTAATAACTGTAAAACCCACAATGTAAATCTAACAATTGATAAAAACTAAAAAGATCATGGCTAAAAAAAATTGAAAACAAAATTCAAGGATAGAAAATCTTCAAATATTGGGCATTGCATGGCGAGGGTAAAACCCCTCCATCTTGTTGGGCAATCCAATATGCTATATGACCAGCTATTCCTTTAATCTTGTATAGGCCTTCCCATTTGTCGGCCAATAAGCCTGCAGCTTTGTTCTTTGTGTTCAGCGATACTCTTTTAAGCATCAGGCCTCTTAACTGGAACTTTCGAATTCGGACATGAGAATTATAGTGTCGAGGAACTCTGTATTGATATGTCGTGTTTCGTACTCGGGATTTCTCCCTTTTCTCTTCCAACTCATCTAAGCTTTGCAATAGCATATCAACATTTTGATCTTCATCATATAGCCTGACCCTAGGTGACATGTATGATATTTCTACCGGGATAACATCTTCTTTTTTGAACGCCAAAGAGAATGGAGTCTCTCCTGTAGAAGTTCTTGTTGTCGTCTGATACGCCCATAATACTTCAGGAAGTTTCTCAACCCAACTGTCTTTCTTGGCATCTAACTTTTCATTGAGTGTGTGCTTGATGATTTTGTTTACTGTTTCAACTTATCCATCTGTTTGAGGGTGGGCAGGTGTGGTATAATAATTTGTAATTTGGTACTAGTTGCACAGTTGCCTGAATATTTTATTGTCGAACCGGGTGCCGTTGTCAGTGATAATAGTATTTGGGACTCCAAATCTGTAGAGAATATTTTTCTTCACAAAGTTTGTGGTATTTACTTTCGTGATAGGTACTAATGCTTCAGCTTCTACCCATTTTGTGGAATAATCAACGGCCATAATTGCGTACTTAGTTACACCCCTTGTTCCTGCTAGCATTGGACTAATTAAGTCTAGTCCCCACATGGCGAATGGCCATGGCTATCTGAGGCTCCTAATTTGTTCGGGAGGCTACCGAATACCATTAACGATCCTTTGGGAAGCATTATAGCTTTTTGAGCATCGTTGTACATCCGAGAACAAAGAGGGCCAATACTAACCTTGCCTGAGTACCTTGTGTGCTAAACTTCTGCCCTAGTATGGTTTCTGCATACTCCACCATGGATTTTCTATAGTATCTGATATGTATCTTCCTCTGATACACATCTTTGGAGTATTCTGGAAAACCTTATTCTGTACAGTTCTCCTAATCAATGTATATCTTGTTGACCGATACCTGATGTGTTTGGCTTCTAAGGGATCTTCCGAGAGTACACCTTCTTCCAGGTATCTCTTTAGCTGAGTCATCCCACCTTCTCACGGTGTTCAAATTTTTGAGACTTCAAAGTTTTTCAGCTCAACTATACTCGGTCTGAGAAGATGTGCAACCGGAATATTTTTTGGCCTTGTTGTGGTTGTTACTGATGCTAGTTTGGATAAAGTGTCTGCCTTCTCATTTTCTTCTCTAGAGATCTGGAAAATCTTGTATTCCTTGAATTTTTAGAGGAGTTGGTTTGTTATCCCCAAATAAGCCATCATACCTTCATCTCTGGCCTAATACTCTTCTGAAACTTGGTTGACAACTATCTGTGAGTCACTGAATATCTCAACCTCATCTGCTCCAAGAGCTATCAAAACTCTAAGTTCTGCTAGTAATGCCTCATATTCAACTTGGTTATTTATTGCTTTGAAGTTGAATCTCATGGCACATTCAACATCATCTCTTTTCAAGGTGCATACCACGATCCCTGCCCCATTGCCATGAGTGTTCGAGGAACCATTAACATATAACCTCCATGAGAAACTCTTGCCCAACATTCTTTTTGCTTCCACGATCCCTGCCCCATTGGAAGAAGTGCCTTTCTGGTGTAGTACAGTGGCCTCTATTCTCCGTCTTCTGTCCTGACTATAAACGAGCTTGCCGCTAATTTTGTAATGGATAAGTACAAGTGGAGTATTTCTCCCATTTTAGGTTTTGAAAGAATGGGAGCCTGCCCTAAGTACCCTTTGATTTTCAAGAATGCCTGTTTGCACTCTTCATTCCACTCGAGTCATTTCCCCTTTTTGATCACTTTGAAAAAGAAAGCAAATCTATATGTGGCCTTTGAAATAAATCTGCCCAAGGAAGCTAAGCATCCTGTTAAACGCTACACTTCATTTAGCGTTCTTGGCGAAGTCATTTTTTGAAAGGCCTGGATCTTCTCCAGATTCACTTTGATTCCCCTCTGATGAATTTGGAAACCAAGGAACCTTTCTAAAGGAACCCCAAATAGGCACTAGTTCGGATTTAACTTCATTTGATATCTCCTCAAGACGTCGAATGTTTCCCGCAGGTCCGAAGCAAGTTCATCTGCCGAGACACTTTTGGTTAACATGTCGTCTATGTAAACTTCCATGTTTCTTCCTATTTGACGAGCAAAGATTCTATTGACCAATCCTTGGTATGTTGCTCCAGTATTTTTTAACCCAAAAGGCATTATTGTATAACAGTATAAGTCTTGATCGGTCGTGAATGCTGCTTTTTCCTCATCAGTCTTATTCATCCAGATTTTATTGTATCCCGAGTAAGCGTACATGAAACTGAGTAATTCATGGCCTGATGTAGCATCGACCAGTTGGTCTATTCTCGGAAGTAGAAAACTTTCCTTTAGGCAGGCCTTGTTTAGGTCTATGAAGTCCACGCACATTCTCCACTGGCCATTTTTCTTCTAGACCAGGACCACATTTGCTACCCACTAGGGGTAGCTGATTTCTCTGATCGACTCTACAGTGAGTGACATCTCCACTTCCTACTTAATTGTCTGACTTCTTTCGAGGTTGAATGACCTTCTCTTTTGTGTTACTGGTTTCGCATTTGGATCCACCACCAAATGATATAATATTATTCGGGCATCTATTCCCACCATGTCTTCATGACTCCAAGCAAACACATCTTTGTATTCTCTAAGCAAATTAATAAGGTCCTGCTTAACCTTTTCTTCTTAACTGGCCCCAATTTTGATCTTCTTATCTGGTTCATCTTCCTTTAAGACTACCTCTTCTATCAGTTCACTTTTAGATACCTTTGGTTCTTCCCTTGGATCGAACTCGAACAACAGTGATTTCTGCTCGATCTAATATGGTTATGTTATGATGCATACTTGTTTACTACTGTCTCTGTCTTTGTAAATCGAAAGATTAGTTCTTCTGGCCATCTCTTGGGACCCCTTGATTACTCCTACCCCCTCATTCAGTGGGAATTTGATCATTATAGCGTAGGTAACTGTTACAGCCTTGGTTTTGTTCAGGAATGGTCGACCTAAGAGAGCATCATAAGGCCAGTTGTCCAGGTCTACCACTACAAAGTCGAGGAACACTGTTTTCTGACAAGGAACTACTCTGATCTTTACGGGCAGCTTCGCTATCCCAAGAGACCTGACCTCGACTCCCTTAAATCCTCTGAGTGGGGTATGGAAAGGTTGTAAATCTTTTCGATCCGACCTAAGCTGATCATAAATAGCCACATTGAGAATGTTTGTCGAACTACCACCTTCTACTAAAATTCTTCTGACTTCTTAATGGCCAATTCGGGCACTTATGACGAGAGCGTCATTTGGTTGGACGTCGACCCCATGTGAATCGGCTTCCGTGAATATTATTTGGTCCTATCCTTCCTTTATTCTTTTTGGATCTACTCGAAGAGTTGACATCAAAATTTTGCCTTGCTTCCACTGCTTTTCTGACTTCCTGAGTCCGCTCCCAGTTACTTCTCTCAAATGATGGTCCTCTGAAAATAGTTTGTATTACTTCATTCGCCTCGGGACTGGCCCATTTGTTCCGACTAGAATTATAATCTACCTTGGTCTCTTTCTTAATTTTTGACTTCTCATCTTTCTTCATGATTATATCTTACAGGTGTCCTTCTCGATTGAGGGTCTCTATATAGTCTCTAAGTTGGTAACATTTGGAGGTCTCATAACCGGTTTCCTTATGGAATCTACAATATTTCATCGTGCCTCATCGAGCAAATTGAGATTGCAGACGTGGCTTCTTCACCAGATTCTTTTCTTCTAGTAATGCTAGGATTTCTTCCAGTTTTTTTCGGAGTAGGGTGTAGTTCACGTAATTTCCTCGGAACTTTTCAGAGATCTAGTCAGCATTACGGCCACTTCTCTCGTCCTTGTTCCTCTATTTGTTATTTCCATTCTTTTCCCTTATTGGCTTTGTGATTTTGACTCGGCATCCTTTTGTTCGGGTCTGCCCTCTATGCATGTAACTACCTCCTGTTGCCAGCTCTTCCTCTTCCGCTTCTGCCAGAGCGTATCTGCATGCCATATCCATCATATCTGCATATCTGGTTAGACGAGCCTTTCTTAAGTCAAAAACAGTCATCCATTCTGTAGGTTGTTTATGAATGCAGCGATTATTGCTTCGTCATCTGCGCTGTCAATTTCTAAGACCGCATGGCCAAACCTTCCTAGATACTTCTTCATCGACTCGTCTTTCCCTTGTTTCAGTTGAGAAAGGTAAGCCACTGACTTTTTCCTATGCACATTGCCTAGAAATTATCTCGAGAAGCTTCTGCTCATCTCATTGAAACTCCCAATACTTGCCGGGGGCAATCTTTAGAACCATCTTGTACCCGTATCTCCTAGAGTTTGTGGGAAATTAAGGCACAACAATGGATCGTTGTGTGCATATTGAGCCATGGCTCTTTTATATCGTCTAACATGCTCTTTTGGATCCGTATCCTCTTTAAATTGTTCTACATGTGGCATCCTGAATCTTTCCAGCAATGACATTCGCGGGATTTTTTTGGTAAAAGGACTGTCAGAATCATCATCAGACAACTCATTATATCCTTATCGCCTAATCAACGCATTCATTTGATGCCTGTTATTTTCGATTGCTTGGGTCAGGCTCTGGATCATGACATCTCTGTCCCCCACCAGTTCTCTGTGATGGTTAAGCTATCGGGTGATCGTCATATCTATTTCTAGCTCCTCTTCAATCTGTTCCCGAGTCTCATGGGTTAATCCTTATAGACGTATAGTTTCATAACAACATTTGTGATGGTGCCAATCGCTATCCTCTGATGATAATGATTGATCTCTGTGCCGGTCATATTTACGGTGCCTATCATGGCCTGTCTAACCGTGACTCCGCCTTTGGCATGGCCATTCTTCTACGGGCGTTTCACAAACATTGTCCTGGTTGCATGTCATACCCCCAGCTTGATTGATTTGATATGAGTTCCTAATAGTTATTGGTGCATCTGGTTCCGGACCAACTACAACTGATCAGAGCCTTGTAGGTGGAGGTTTGGAAGATGCACCTCTCCCGCAGCCAAAAGATATATTCCTTCTCGCGCCGCATCTGTCAAAAACTGTTGGAGTACATCATGAAAATGATATGCTATATCTTCGCTGGTATGAGGGATTTGTTGGATACCAGCCAGGGATATCGGTTGATTCCATGTGGTTGTTATGGGATCCTGAATGACCCCATATGTGTCTTATCTGGAGATTTTTGGATATCCCTGAAACTGTCTCTGTTTACACTACCAGCCATTGCTTAAAAAGGTTCAGCACCCCCTTTCTTCTAACCCCAGTTGTTGACGTTGATTTCTCGATGGATAAGAAAGTCAACAATGTTGGATTTGGTTATGCCCTGTCAAAAGAGAAAGAGAAAAAAAATACAATTGAAGTTATTAAAACACGAGTTTATATGGTGAAACTCCAGTGATCGAAGAAACGTCCACGGGTGGCTGAATACACAACCAAGCCAAATCCATTATTTAAATGAAAAATTACACCACTCGATCTCTTCTGTCTCTCTCTTGTAGTGATTTTTCCTGTATATTTCGTTCTATATCTCTTAACAATAAGATTAGGGGTCTATTTATGCATGCATAGAACTCTAATCCTTGTTGTACAAGTAAGGAAAAGAATTTGTATTTAATTACGATTGGTTGCTTATTGGAATCGTCTTTATCTTCTTTCCTATTTCGGAGATCTTTTGAGTTGAATCTGAATCTTCGTGGGACTCTAATTACACATTCTGATATACGATTTTATTTTCCTAATTGATGTGCAATCTTCTAGAATGATAGAGTCGTTTTCTGATTTGGACTTGCTTCATGTTTGGTGTATTTTTTTTTCTATAAGCTTCCTTTGATACGGATGTCTTACGTATTGGATCATGATTCTTAGTTCACCCAGGTGTGAATCATGTGCTGGATTTCTTTATTCGGGTTTCCTGTATTGTCCCGAGTAGAACATGATGTGGTAAGTACTTTGTGTCGAGTAGGACACAACGTGCCGAATGCCCGTGTTCAGACTTACTCGGCTTCTTATTCCTTTGTGATGTCTTGAAGGGTATCTTCTTGATGCCAACTCGGATGTCCATCTGGCAATTTTTTTTAAGGGATTGTCCTGCCTGTCAGTGACGTGTACATTCGACAAAATAAACATATAACAATCACAATTAGACAAGCTACAAGATATATTATTAGAATCAAGACAATAACAATTGTCACTTGATCTCTTGTCTTTCAAAAGGACTTGCCCATTTTCTTTAAGAATAGAGCAACCAACCTTGCCAAACATAACCGAAAGCCCTTCATCACTTAAATGTGAAATACTAATTAAATTTGCTTTTAAGCCATCAACATAAAGGGCATTGGACAAGAAGGGTAAACCAGGAATACATATGTTTTATTTCCCTATAACCTTCTATCGTGAACCATCACCAAAGGTGATAAATCCACAATCCTCCATCATAAGAGTCTCGAAAAAACTCTTGTTTCCGATCATGTGCCTAGAACACCCATTATCAAGGTACCAAGTATTGGTGGCTTTGGCTTTCAAGGCTACTTGAGCCATATGACAACAATATTCATCCTTTCTAGTCCACCTGGAGAGAACATTACTATTTCTAGGAGCCATGGGTTCACTTTCTCTAAAATTCCTAGGTGCATGCATTTTGGCTCTTCTAAGCATATTCTTCTCAATCATGCTTTCAAAACGACACAACTTAATAAATTTAAAACAATTCGGCCTTATGTGACCTTCAACACCACAATAATGGCAAATGGGAGTAAAGTAAGAACTCATACCATATCCATATGCAAGCATGGAAGACTTCCCTCTCCTTTAAGTTGTCCTTTGGTGTTGAGTTGAATCTCTTCTTTGAAACAACCTTTGTGGTTGAGGCAATTACCTTCTCTTCTTAGTTATGGGTGAAAAGTCCTTTGTTGACTTTGAGAGCTTCTTAGAAGTTGAGGTCTTGTTTGATGAACTCTAGCTTTTTATGGATGATCTTTAGCTTGAGGCTTTGTTAGAGCCTTCATTTGAGCTTGCTTTGATGATTCTCCAACTTTGACCGATCTCATTAGTTGGTGTAAAGCTTGAACTTCTCTAACCTCTTGACACTTGACAAAGATGATCTTCTTCAAGAAAATGGCATCCTTGCCTTCCACATATCCTATGCCCTTCTTATCACTAAGACTCTTCCCACTAGATAGCATCTTGTCAAGTTTCTCGATTCCGGATGTCATCTTGGCAACCGATTATTTTGCTTCTCAAAGCTCAATCTTCAAGTTCTCTTCACTCTTCTTAGTGATCACAAGCTCCAATTTCATGCTCTATTCTAACTCTGTTCAATTTTTTACTTTCTCACTCAAGCGAGTTACCTTGGAAGTAAACTCGAGATTCTCCTTTTTTAACTCTTGTATCTCCTTCTTCTTCTTCAATCTACACTTTTCAAAGAACTTCATAAAGTCCACATAGTCCATTTCCTCATCAATCTTAAACCTAGAGTTAGAAGAGGTACTCTCATCACTAGAGTCATCTACTTTTTCCTTATCGCTCACAACTTCATTACCATTATGAGATGTTGAGAAGGCAATGAAGTTTGCAACTCTATCTTCATCATACAAAGATTTTTCACCCTCTTCTAAGTCTTCACTATCGCTCCAAATGGCCACCATTGCCTTCCATTTCTTCTTTTTCTTCAAATTGGCACATTCTGGAGTAATGTGACCAAAACCACTACATTCATAGCAGTGAATGCCCTTCTTAGAGTCACTCTCTTGAGGCCTTTCCATCTTTTTTAATAGAGTTTTCTTATTCACTTCCTTTCCCTTGGATCAAACCCTTTCCTCTCAAACTTCATGAATTTCTTGAATCTTCTAACCATGAGGGCCATTTTTTCATTCGAGTTCTCCTCCTCTTCTTCAACCTTGGAGGTCTTCAAGGTAATATTCTTTTGCTTCTTCGAAGGTATGGGTGTCGTGGTCCATCTTGACTCATAGGCTAGAAGTCTTCCAATGACTTCACTTGGCTTCATATTTTTGTACTCACTATTCTCCTCAAGTGCCGTCACCTTTGATTCGAACCTTAACAGAAGTGACCTCATAATTTTTTTCTTGATTCTCCTATCCGAATAGAGATCACCAAGTTGATGGCTTTGGTTAACGATATCCATCAACTTCACTTGAAAGTCATTGAAGCATTCATTCTCCTCCATCCTAATCATCTCAAATTGTATTTGGAGAACTTGGAGCTTTTAGTCCTTGACTACTTTGGTTCCCACATGAGCCATTTGAAGAATGCCCCAAGCCTCCTTTGCAATCCTAGTGTTTTGGACCAACTTGTATTGATTATCGTCCATGGTGCAAAGGATGGCATGTATAGCCTTGTTGTTCCACTTGGATGCTTCAAACTCTTAAGTACTCCAACTAAACTGAGTTTTGAGAGCTTCTACACCATCAGTAGTTGTCATATGTGAATTTTATAGTACGTACACATCATCTTCAAAGAGGATAAATTGCCAGGTGGACATCCGAATAGGCATTAAGAAAATATCCTACAAGACATCACCGAAGAAGAGAAAACCCGAGTAAGCAGATGTTGAACAAAACCTACTCAGGGTCAGTCAACATTATATACTACTCGGGATCAGTTAAATGACACTCGAGGCTGGTTAAATGACTTTTCTACTCAGGAACAAATGATATTTCTCGGGACCAGTGGGTATCGTCCTTACTCGGGACGAACATGAAGAAAACTGAATAAAAGCCCAGCACATAGCTCACGTGTATCAAGTCATTAAAATGCACGAAGATATCCATATCAAAAAGGAATCCCAATAAGAACATAATATTAAATAGGAAATGTTCCCAATCATGCAACAACTTTAAAAAGACTATGCTCTTATAAGGAAATAAGTCCTAATTGGATAACATTATTAGAGTCCCATTCTATCTCAATACAAGACTCCGAAACAGAAAAGAAGACAATCAGCTTTGAGCAAGTAAATAATTGTAATTAAATACAAAGATCTTCTATTACTTGTACAAAGAAGATTAGGGTTCTATAAACATATAAATAAACCCATAATATGGCCAAAAAAAGATATATACAGCAATCATAGAAAAATACAGAGAGAAAAAATAGAGATCGAGGGCTTGTAATACTATAATTTCATAGTGAATTTTGTCTTGGTTGATCATTCAACTATCCGTGGACGTTTTTCAAGTCATCGGAGTTTTACCACATAAAAAACTCGCATCTATTTATTTTCTCCTTCTCTGTCTCTTTGAAATCACAGTTGAAATCCAATCCTTGTTGGCTTTTCTCATACGTCCAGAAATCAACGTCAACAATTGGCGCTAGAAAGAGGGGGTGAACCTCCGATCTCATTAAAAGCAATGACAGGAAGCAGAAGCAGTTCCGGGGATGTCCAAAAATCTCCAGAAAACTTCCATGTTGGCAACAGCTCGCGAGATCTCGCTGCAACCACGGAGAACCAATCTACATTCCTGGTAGGAATCCAGCAAGTTCCTCCAACCAGTGGAGACCTGACACAACTTTTTCGAGAAGTGTTACAAAAATTGGTGGCAGACGCAGCAAAGGAAGGAGTTGATCTACTGGCTACAGAGGCACAAACTCCTAACCTCTCACCTATGAGGCTTCGTTTGGTTGTGGTAGGGCCAGAACTAAATGTACCGGAAGCTGAAAGAAACTATGTTCAAATCAATCAGGCTGGATGTGAAACACTTGAGGAGGAACTACCACACCAGAAGCAGAACTAGGATCAGACGGCCCGTGCTAGACACTGTAAACATGACCGGCACAGGGATCGGTCGTCATCAGAAGATAGCAATCAGCACCATCGCAAACGTCATCACGGAATCATACGTGAAACCTGGTATCAAAGTGAAGAACCAGAAAGAGGAATGACAATCACCTAACGATTCAACCATCAGGGAAGTCCGGTGGGAGATAAAGACGTTTTAATCCAAAGCCTAACTCGAGAATTTGAGAATAAAATGCGTCAAATGGACGCGCTAGTCAAACGTTATGGGTATAACGATTTATTTGATGATGATTCTGACAGTACATTCACCAGGATAATCCTACGGACACTATTCCCAAAAAGGTTCAGGATGTCGCACGTGGAGCAGTTCAAGAAAGACACAGACCCTAAGGAACATGTCAGACATTATAAAAGTGCTATGGCCTAGTATGCCCATAGTGATCCCTTACTATGCCTCAACTTTCCACAAACTCTAGGAGAAATGGGCTCAAGATGGTTCGGGAGATTGCCTCCAGCAAGTATTGGAAGTTTTAGTGAACTGAGCAGGAGTTTCTCAAGGTAATTTCTGAGAAATGTTCACAGGAAAAAGTCAGTGGCTTACCTTTCTCAAATAAAGCAAGGGAAAGATGAGTCGCTGAAGAAATATCTGGGGAGATTCAACCAAGCATTATCAGAAATCGATAGTGCAAACGATGAAGCGATAATTGCTGCATTCATCAATAACTTACAGAATGGACGGTTATCTTTTGACCTAAAAAATGCCTAACTGACCAGATATACAGATATGCAGATATGATAGACATGGCAGGAGGATATGCACTAGCCGAAGAAGAAGAGATAGCCACTAGAGGATGCTATATGCATTTAGGAAAACCCGAAAAGGACGCTGAGTCCAAGGTACATAACCAAAAGGGAAAACAGAAAGAAAAGAGCAAGGACGGGGGAAACAGGCATAATGCCGAACAGATCATGGAAAAATACCGAGGCAGATACACCAATTACACCCCTCTTAGAAAAAAGCAAGAGGGAATCCTGGTCATTCTGGAAACAAATCATATGGTACAAGAGCCACGACGACAGTCTCTGTTTGCCGATGAGATACCACCAAATACTGTAGATTCCATAAGAAAACTGGTCATGAGACTTCCAAGTGTTACCAGCTCAGAGATTACATAGAAACCCACATTGTGGAAGGACATCTACAGGAAGTAATCTTGAAAAGGAATGAGAAATCAGAAACAAAGAAAGAGATCAGGGCCGATCACAGCTCTGGTCGAAATCAAAGGGCCAGTCCAGAGGCCAATCAAGTAATACATACAATCTTTGGAGGACCATCTACTGGGAGAAGTAACCAAGAGCAAACACAAGAAATCAGAGAAGCAGTAGAAGCAAGAAATAACTTTGATGTAAACTCGGTCGAGCCAGACCCGAAAAGGGTAAAAGAAGGATGGAACCCAATAACATTCACAGAAACAGACTCACATGGCGTCGATGTTCGGCTAAAAGACGCTCTGGTCATAAGTGCCCGGATTGGTCACCGAGAAGTTAGGAGAATCTTGATAGATAATAGAAGTTCGGTAGACATTCTCAATGTAGCTGTCTATGATTAACTAAGATTGGATCGAAAGGATCTACAGCCTTTCCCTACCCCACTCAGGATTCAGAGGAATTAAAGTCAGATCACTCATAACGGTAAAGCTACCTGTGAAGATTGGAGTGGCATCTTGTCAGAGAACTGTATTGCTCGAGTTCGTGGTGGTAGACTTGGACAATTGGCCATATAATGCATTATTGGGACGGTCAGTCATAAATAAAACTAAGGCCGTAACAGCAACGTATGCCTTAATGATCAAGTTTCCGACCAAACAGGGGGTCGGCGTAGTTAAAGGATCCTAAGAGATGGCTCGAAGAGCCAACTTGTCAGTATACAAAGACAAGAATGATGAGCAAGTTTGCACTATAACACAGCCAACTCAAAACAAAGAGCCAATGTCAATCGAGTTCGATCCAAGGGAAGAGCCGAATGAATCCAAAACTGAACCGGTCGAAGAAATTATCTTGAAAGAAGATAAACCAGATAAGAGGATCAAGATCGGGGACAACTTGGAAGGAAAAGTCAAACAAATCCTCATTGATCTACTCAAAGAATACAGGGATGTATTCGATTGGAGTCATGAAGACATGGTCGAGATAGATGCCCAAATAGTATCTCACCATCTCACAATAGACCCGAATGCAAAACTGGTGATACAAAAGAGAAGATCATTCAATCTCGAGAGAAGTCAGGCAATCAAACAGGAAGTAGAGAAGCTACTCATTGTAGGGTCGATTAGAGAGGTCAACTACCCCTAATGGGTAGCTAATGTAGTCCTCATCCAAAAGAAGAATGGACAATGGAGAATGTGCGTAGATTTCATATATCTCAACAAGGCATGCCCAAAAGATAGTTTTCCACTTCTGAGTATAGATCAGTTGGTGGACGCTACATCAGGCCATGAGTTGCTCAGTTTCATGGATGCATACTCAAAATATAACCAAATTCAAATTAACAAGGCCGATGAAGAAAAAACAGCATTCACAACTGATCAGGGTTTGTATTGTTACACAGTAATGCCCTTTGGATTAAAAAATGCAGGGGCAACATATCAAAGGCTGGTCAATAGAATCTTCGCACGGCAAATAGGAAGAAACATGGAATTGTACATTGATGATATATTGACCATGAGCATCATGGCAGACAAGCATACTTCAGACCTACGAGAAACATTTGATGTCTTGAGGAGATACCAAATGAAGCTAAATCCAAACAAGTGTTTATTCAGGGTTCCTACAGGAAGATTCCTGGATTTTCAAGTTCACCAAAGAGGAATCGAAGTCAACCCCGAGAAGATCCAGGCCTTGTAGAAAATGACTTCACCAAGGACGGTCAAAGAAGTACAGCGCCTAACAAGATGCTTAGCTTCCTTGGGCAGATTCATCTCAAAGGCTACGGACAAGGACTCGAATGGAATGAAAAGTGTGATCAGGCATTCTTAAAAATTAAAGAATACCTAGGGCAGGCTCCTATCCTTTCAAAACCTCAGATGGAAGAGACACTCCAACTGTACTTATCAATTACAGAACTAGCAGCAACTCAGCCCTAGTTAGAATAGAAGATGGAGTACAGAAGCCAGTATACTATACCAGCAAGGCACTTTTACCAGTCGAGACCAGGTATTCACAGGCAGAAAAAATGGCCCTAGCACTGGTTTTAGCAGCAAGGAAGCTAAGGCCATACTTTCAGGTTCATACAATCCAGGTTCTCACCGACTGCCCATTGAAGTAGATTTTACAGAAGCCAGAGATTTCAGAGAGATTAACCAAATGGGCAATCGAGCTAAGTGAATTCGATATCCACTACATCCTCAGGACATCTCTCAAAAGGTAAGCAGTGGCTGATTTTATATAAGAGTTCATAGAGCCGAACCTGGAAACAAAAAAGATGTTAGGTAAAAATTTCCCATGGAAAATGTATGTTGATGGCTCTTCAAACACTCATGGCAGCGGGGCAGGGATCGTAGTATGCACTCCAGAAGGAGATGATGTCGAATGTGCCATGAGGTTTGACTTCAAAGCAACCAACAATCAAGCTGAGTACGAGGCGCTACTAGCTGGACTCAGAGTCTGCATAGCTCTCAGGGCAGATGAAGTCGAGATATTCAGCGATTCACGGTAGTTGTCAACCAAGTCCTGGACGAGTTCCAAGTCAAGGATGAAGGCATGATAGCCTACCGTGATATTGCAAAACAGATCCTCCAGAAATTCAAAGAATATAAGATTGCCCTGATCCCCAGGGAGGAGAATGAAAAGGCAGACGCATTGTCTAAACTAGCGTCAGCAACAACCACAATCAGGCCAAAGACTATTTCGGTTGCACATCTCCTCAAACCGAGCACAGCTGAACCGAGAAACTTAGAAATTTCAGAAATCCAAACACCGCCAGACGGTTGGATGACTCAACTAAAAAGGTTCCTGGAAAAAGACGTGCTCCCGGAAGATCCCTTAAAAGCAAAACGTATCAGGTATATATCAGCAAGGTACACATTGGTTGGAGGAGAACTACACAGAAGGCGGTATTCCTGAACACTCCAAAGATGTGTTTCAGAGAAGGATGCATATCGGATATTACAGGAAATCCATGGGGGAGTTTGTGGAAACCATACTGGGGGTAAAATTTTGGCACACAAGGTACTCAGGCAAGGCTAATATTGGCCTACTCTGTTCTCATATGCACAGCAGTGTTCAGAAAGTTGCAATACTTGCCAAAGGATTGCTAATGACATCCGACAACCCCCTGAGCAACTCAGAAAACTCACATCCCTGTGGCCATTTTCCATGTGGGGTTTGGATTTAATCGGCCCAATACCAGCCGGAACAGGGGGTGGAGCGAAGTATGCCATAGTAGCCGTTGACAATTTCACGAAGTGGGTAGAAGCTGAAGCATTGGTGCATATCAAAGAAGCAAACACCACAAATTTCATGAAAAAAAATATACTTTATAGGTTTGGAGTCCCAAACACTATAATCACTGACAATGGCACCCAGTTCGATAACCTAAAATTCAGACAACTGTGCAAAGAATACCAGATTACCAATTACTATGCCACACCTGCCCACCCTCAAACAAATGGGCAGGTTGAAGCAGTGAACAAAATCATCAAGCACACAATCAAAGCAAAGCTAGATGCCAAGAAAGGAAGCTGGGTTGAAAAGCTTCTCGAAGTATTATGGGCATATCGGACAACAGCAAGAACGTATGGAAGACAAGCATGATAGTAAGAACATGTAAATAGAATACTCGGGATTATTAATTCCCGAATGGGCGGAGAAGCTCGAAGGAGCATGCCAGCCGAGCAAGGTCAAATGACCTAACCCGATACACCAGCTCGGGATGCTATCGGGAAAAATTCTGGTGAAATGCGTAGCTGTGTTAAGCGATTCAAAAAGCTTAACGATTCGGTAAACCCATGTGTATAAAAACTGGGGAGACAACCTAGGTAATGCGTAAGGACTCGAACATATGATCATGGTGAGCCTTGATGTAATGTTTGGGTAGCAACCGTGTATGAAACACAAGTATAAACCTACTTGCCTGTTTTAAGATGACTCAGTTAATAGTACTAAACAGTTTAATAAGATACTTGGCATTATTCGGGTGACAACCGGTTTAATAAGATACTCGGTTAAGTTGTCCGAACATCAGAATTGACCAGTTTAATAAGATACTTGGCATGAAGATTGCAACAGCCAGTTTAATAAGATACTTGGCATTAAAAATTATTTGGGGAAAAAAACCGGTTTAATAAGATACTCGGTTAAGTTACTCGAACATCAAAAATAGCCAGTTCAATAAGATACTTGGCATAAAGATCGCAAGAGCCAGTTTAATAAGAAACTTGGCGTTTAAAGCTATTCGGGTAAACAACCGGTTTAATAAGATACTCGGTGAAATTACCCGAACATTAGAGAGTTTAATAAGATACTTGGTATGAAGATTGCAACCAGTTTAATAAGATACTCGGCAGCAGAGTCAAGTTAAAGAAATTTCTTGAGCAAAGAATCAAGATTAAGACCACTCGGTTCAGAAGCTACTCGGAATTTTATTGATCTTTCAAAAGAGTGGTTACAAAGTTCTTTTACAAAAGAATTATTACAAAGAATTGTTAGTCTATAAAAAATCCTATCTACAAAAATCAGGATTGTGAGGATTTAGAGCTCTTGCCAATACTCGGGTCAGGCACCATCTCATATTCACGGAGCAGACTCTCATTAGAAGGCCAAGCAATTGTGTCGATTGAATCATCCATCCATTGGCTGTAATCTTCTCCTGGGATCGGCACAACATCAGGCACCACAACCTTCACGATCGACTCCTGATTAGAGTAAAATGTCTAGAGGGAGGGCTCGGATGGAACCTCCAAATGCATGGGTTGGGGCTCTTTGCCTCAGCTACGGAAGTAAGCTCTCCACTCCTTTATCTGAGTCAGAAGAGAATCCAAGGACCAATCCACATGATGTTTGATCGACAGCTCCCAGTTGGTTCAGATCTTCTCAGTCGCCCTATTCTTAACTTTGAAGAACTCGCCAGTTGAAACTAGCCCCGAAGAAGAAGGGCATCATAGGCAGGGGATCTTTTAAAATGATGTACCCCCTGGACTTCAAGTTCCATCCTAGCCTCTTTAGATAGGGATTCGACTGTCAGAGCTTGACGTTCCAAGTCCTTGATCTTCTGTCCATATGCTAACTTGGACTACTCCGCTTCCTACTCGGCCTTGAGCATTGATTCTTGTGCAGAAGACAATAAGTTTTAAAGTGATGTAGCCTTCTCTTTTGCCGAAGAATCCCTCTTCTCGGCCTTCATCTGCCTTGCCAGACAGTGGTCGGCAAAAACTTGGGCAGAACCAACCTGTTGTTGATAAGCCGTTTCGACACGAGTACGGTGATCCTCACTTTCCTTCAGCTGAGCTTCGAGACACCTTATTCTATCAGCTTGATGTTGCTGCGTCTGAACCAGCTCAGCGAACTCGACCACCATCTGCCAAGGAGCACAATTAAAAACCTGGCAAACAAGCAAAGCAATTAAAGAAGTTAAGGATAACTTATGTAAGATGCACAATTGAAAAAATTCTGAAGACGATATGTCAGAGAGCTATCCTGAAAACAGCTCCAGCGGTCGTCCCAGATGAAAGCCCGACCGGATGACATCTCCCACAGCATATCCTAGAGAAAAGGATGTGAAGGAACCACCGAGGGTTTAGCCCCTAGATCTTCGACCTAGGGGGGAGGGGAACCTCTATTCGGCTTTAAAGCCTCCGCATCCGCCGACGCTTCAACACCAACACTCGGTGGAATCTCAGCCACAATATCTTCATCACTAGAGTCGATAAATAAGACCACCTGAGGGACTTTGAGAGGGTGAGTTGGAGAGCTGACTGCCTTCCGCTTCTCAACCCGAGAACGGTGAAAGCTAAGATCACCAATGGGATCTTCCTGAACATGGTCCCGAAAAGATTCAAAAAATTTGGGACCTATTGGTACTTGTCCCACGAAGGTATTACCTTCATCACAGCATCAGACCGCTTGGCAGGCTCTTCACCAAGACCTTCACTCTGCCCTTGCCAGTTTCTAGGCATTTGAGTATCGGTCGGGACACTCGAACCACTAGTCTCCCCAACGGTCGGTTGAACGACGTCCTCAAGAACATATTCGAGAACTTGCTCTTCGACCGTATCAGTTTCCTCTTCAGACTCAGGCAAGGCGATACCTTCATTGCTCTGACAAGAAGCTTCTTTTCGGCTCTCCTGAAGAATTGATTTCACTTGGCGAGCCAGAAGATCGCAGAAGATGTCTGTATCATACACTTAGAAGAAAAAAGGAACCGTGTCAGAATACAAAAAGCAAAAATTAACAATAAAAAGAGGTTGTAAAAATCACTTACATCGCCTGCGGTAGCCTGAAATCTGTTTGAAGAAGCCGAGCTCAATCATCTTCGCTTCAGTAAAAAGATAAGTCTTGCTCCTCTTCTCCAAAGTGCGAACTGCTGCCCTAGCAAGTCTGGTCAGCTCAGTATCGCTATAGAAAATTTTCTTCTTGTTCCATGTCTCTGGGGAACAGAAGAAACGGGGAACTTTCAACATCGCCCGAGTATCCCCAGATCTGAGGGGGACTTCAAGCCCGAGACTTACTCAGGTGAAAAACTAACTGTTCTTCCAGAACTTGTTGGATGTAGGGAACCCCTATACAAAACCCCTCTTTTTGGAGTCACAGAGATATCAAGTCCCCGATTTACCTTTGTCCTCTCGGGGACCCAGCAATCTGGCGAGTTAGACATGAGGAAGTAAGTCCCTGTCTTACCAGACTGCCTCAGCGTGAAGAAGTGCCTAATTTCACTCGGCGAAAACGGCGACAAGTTCATCCGACTGTACATGTTCCACATGCATATCAAAATTTTATAGTTTTTCGGGGCGAGTTGAGCCGGAGTAATCCCTATTTCAGTAAGAAACCAAGCAATGAATGGCTAAAGAGGAAGAGTGACGTCACAGCAGAGCATGGATCCATAGATCGCCACCATGTCCGGGGGAGGATTCTACACGGCTCTATCACCCGCTGGAATCAGAGTGACTGAATTGCACAGATCGAATCGGGCACAATACTTCTCTATCTCATTTGGCCTGACCACATTCGGCTCAGTGTCAAACCCACTTGGGCGTTCAGCATAGAAAGTGAGACGAGACGCCTTGAACTTCTCTTCGACATCGTTCTCGTTGACAGTCTGTTCCCTGATCTGAATATCACCCGAGTTGTGCTTACGGACTTCACTTTTGCTTTGATGTTTTCCCATCCTTCGTAGAGGTACCCTGTGATTAGAAACGTCAGAATCAGAACTAGATGAAGAACTTGATACAGAAAATTGAACATTAGGGTGAAGCCCAGAAACATCGATTTCTAAAAATGAAGGTTCATCAGCAGGGATTTTCCCCAGTAATCTTCTAATTTAAAAAACCAATTGGAAATCCCCACGGTCTAATGCATCAAGAGAAATATTAAAAAGTCGATGACGGGAAGATGGCTCCATTAAAACTAACCTTGAATAAAATTTGATGCAAGATCTTTAACAAGAATCGCGATCTTTTGTGTAAAGAAATTTGGGTTTGAGAAATTTTTTCTGCTGAAAATTGTTGAGAATGAACCAACGTTGTCTCTCAGTGAAGAATTTAAAGAGATGATAGCACGAAACCCTAGGATCTTAAGGCGGGAAAAAATGATGATAAGGTTTGATGAGGTTTGATGATACAGGTGGCGTACGGGGAAACAAGTAGGTCGTTTCTCATAAATGATATAGAAAAACAAAGAGACAAGGGACACGTGTCAAAAAGAGAACTGGTTTTCACCGTCAGATCTCCAAAATGTTGCCATCATTAAAGATCTCGCGTGAGGAGGCATATCGAATTTACAGGGTCACCATTAAGACACGTCATTATGACAAGACATTTACTTGGGCACTAGAAAGATATTGAAAAAATAATTAAAATACTTTTGCAAGTAATTAAATGCATGTCAATACAAATGCAAGTAAGTGTGTGTATGCAATTAAATCTTTTCAAATAGTTAAACAAGTGATATACCTTTGAAGCTTGAACTTGATCACGAGCAAAGCCGACCTAAACTCCCCTTACATAATTATCCCCAAATGTGGTTTGTCAATCGAAATATGCCAATCAAAAACTGAGGAACAAACAGAGATAGACTCTCTGATTGTCTTCATGTGAAAAAATTTATCCATTGACAATTCTTGATAAAGTATTTGATTGTGATCTTATTCAATGCACCCATTGCAATAGATTATTTTACCCAAAGACACCACACTTTGATGATTTTAGACTCATTATAACACAATTGATCCCACTCAAATGCTAGCAAAATAATCTACAACTTTGACAAGATAAAGATGCCCAACCTTTATCTTAAGTTGTGAATATTATTCAATACTAACTGAAGAATTGTGTCTACCTCTTACATATCCAGATCCAATTACTTCTTTATATATGTTTGAAGCAAATCCACACACACACTTGTTTTTCTTTCAAGCGAATTTGATATGCTACCAATTTTAGAAAAGGCCTTGAATCTCCTAAATAATATTTTGGCTATCTCCAGATAGCTGGCCATGTTGCCATCCTTGGCTTAGTACTCATCCAAGACTTGGTTCACCACCACTTGTGAGTCATTAAATATCTCCAGCCCATCCGCCCCCGACACAGTGCAAACTCTGAGACCGACCAAAAGTGCCTCATACATGCCCATGTTGTTGGTGGCTTTAAAGTCAAACCGTAGGGCACATTCTACCTGATCGCCTTCCGGGGTGGATACTACTATACATGTCCGGCTTCCGTGAGTGTTTGACGACCCATCAACATGTAATTTTTAGGTAAACTCTCTCTTTTCTCTTTCCCTGGGCATATTTATCACCTCACTGTCTGGCTTAGTGAACTCGGTGATTAGGTCGGCCATAGCTTGACCCTTTATTGTGGCCTTTGGGAGGTATGTGATATCAAACTCACTCAGCTTCACTGCCTATTTGATTAACCTCCCAGACACTTCTAGTACAAATTTTGCTTAAGTGGACGGTCAGTGTAGACCCCAATTCTGTGAGCCTTAAAGTATGGTCTCAATTTTCTTGTTTCGGTTACCAGTGCTAACGCCATCTACTCGGCTTTTGAATATCTTGTTTTTGCTAGTAACAAAGCCCTGCTAGTGTAGTATACTGTCTTCTGCACTCCTTCATCAATTCAGATCTCGTTGCCACAGTCGTGACCGATAAGTATAAGTAGAGCACATCTCTGTTTAGAGGTTTGAATAGGGTTGGTGTCTTACCTAGGTACTCCTTGATTTTCTAAAAGGTCTATTTGCATTCATCATTCCATTCTACCCTCTTGCTCTTTTTTATTGCCTTGAAAAAGGGCAAGCATTTGTCTATTTATTTATTGATGAATCGATTCAGGGACGATAAGCAACCCGTTAGCCCTTGGATTTCTTCCAGAGTCTTTGGGGATCTCATCTCCTCCAATGCCTTTATTTTTTACGTGTTTAATTCATTTCCCCTTTGGTGGACTTGGAAACCAAGGAACCTACTCAAGGCCACCCAGAAGACACTTCTTTGGGTTGGGTTTCATGCAGAAATCCCTTAATACGCCGAATGTCTCCCTAAGATCTATTGCATGCTTTCTGGCTGTTGTGCTCTTTGTTAACATATCATCCACATATACTTCCATATTTCTACCAATCTTTCGGGCAAACATCTTGTTAACCAGTCTATGGTAGGTTGCTTGGGCATTCTTAAGACAAAAGAGCATCACCTTATAGCAATATAACCCATGGTCAGTTGTGAAAGAGGTTTTTTCCTCATCTGTTTGAACATTCGGATCTAGTTGTAGCCCGAATAGACATCCATCAATATCAACAATTCATGACCGGCCATTGCATCTACCAAATGGTTAATTTGGGGTAAAGGAAAGTTGTCCTACGAGCATGCTTTGTTTAGGTCAGTGAAGTCTACACATATCCTCCAATGCCCATTCTTCTTTTTTTACAAGTACCACATTAGCAAACCCACTCAAGGTACTGCACTTCCTTTATGGACCCTACTGTCAACATCTTCTCTATTTCATCCTTAATTTTCTGACTTCTCTCACGATTGAACTGCCTCCTTTTCAGGACAATTAGCTTTCGGTCGGGATCGACCTCTAGACAATGAAAGATTACCTTCGCATTGATTCCTAGCATATCCTCATGTTTCCATGCGAATACATCCTTGTACTCTTTCAATAAGCTGGTCATCTCATTCTGGACTTGCTCCGTCAATTGGACCCCAAGCTTTATCGTCTGACTTATTTTCATCAGCAATAAATTCCACAGTTGGCTCATCTTTCTGGTTTTTCCCATCTTTTGTAGATGTCTCCCTTAGGTCAAAATTGAATCAGGTTGGTGTTTCCGCCGATACTTCTCCTTCCTCGACCTTTGGGTCACCTTCTTCTTCATAGAAGTCTATCTGTATCACTCCTAGTTCCGTTTTCTCCCTCTATACAGCCAGGTTTGCCTTTCTCACCCATTCTTATGAGCTTTTCATAACACCCACCCCAGTTTCCATTAGGAACTTCACTGTTAGGCCGTAGGTGGTGGTCAAAGCTCTTGACTTCTTCAAGAACGGTCTCATTAGTAAGGTGTTGTAAGACCAATTTTCCACATCTATGACCACAAAGTCCAACATTACCACCTTTGGGCAAGGATAACTCCTGATCACCACTGGTAGTTTTACTGTCCCCAATTACCTCTCTTCCGCTCCTTCAAAGCCTCTGAACGGGACCATGAGCGGTTGTATGTCCTTTCTCTGTAGTCTCAGTTAGTCGAACAATTCTACACTCATAATATCTACTGAGCTTCCATTGTCGATCAACACTCGTCTCACTTCCATGTGGCCAACACGAATCGATACAACAATTGCATCGTTCGGCCTCACTTCCGACCCATGTTTGTCTGACTTGGAGAGCATTATTGGTCCACATCCCTATATGAGTTTTTTCTGGTCAGGACTCAATGAGTTCAATTCTAGATTTATCTGACCATCTATGGCTTCTCTGACCTCGATCATTCTTTCCTGATTGTTGTTCCCCATATGTGGTGTTGGTGCCCCGGTTTACAGATCACGCAGCAGAAGTAACTTATAAAAATTTTATTTATTTCAGAAATAAATACTGCAACCAGTAATTTTTTTTAACAGTAATAAAACAAGAAATCAAAATCGACAATAAAGATAATAGAAGAAACAGTTTCTTCATACCTTCGTTGATGGCTCCTTCTCTTTACGATTTGCTCTTGATTTGAACCACTAGATCTTCCTCAATATCTCTTGAGACTAGTAACTGTGTGTGGACACATCACGGTACTCAGAAACAATAGGAAGAGAAGAGAAGAGAGAAGAAGAAGAAAATAATTAAAAAAAATCTTGATCAAATCCTATAACTCTTTCTAGGGTTCTTTTTCTTTTTCTATCTACGATTAACTTTAATCGTTCTCTCTTATGTGTGGTGTTTTCTTTAAAACTTAGTTTCCAAAAAGTATATATATATATTTAAAACAATTGATGATATCGTTTTAGTTTAAAACAAAATCTTTATTTTATTTTTTAAAAAAGATATCATCTAATTTGAATTTAAACTATTTAAATTCAAAACTAATATTTAATTAAAACCAATCAATTAAACCAATCAATCTAATCTTTTAAGATATCAAATATCTTTAAAGATATTGATTAATATTTTGTTTATTTGATTTTATTTGAATTCAAACTCTTTAAATTCAAAATTAAATATTTAATTTAATAAAATAAAATAATCATATTATCTTATTCTATTTAAAATCAAATATCAACTAATATCCTCCATTTAGTGATTAATAACGTAATTAAATAATCTTATTATTTAATTTATTTAATCACAATTATTCAATAATTAAATAATCTCATTATTCAATTAATTCCCGAACAAATACGTGTCACTTTCGTAACACAATTAATTGGACAATCCAATTAATTAATTGTGACCCTTGTTACCTAAATCAATCAGGCTAGCAAGGGGATGTAATGGTCCCACATTATTTTGAGCTCCAATAATCCTAAGAAATAATTAATTAAACTCTTTAATTAATATTTCATGATTATTAACTTCGGTGTTATCCCACTAAAAACCCGAAGCTGCACACTCTCAACTGTAGATGTTTTTACACAAACCAATAACTTTTGGTGTCCATCGATATAGTTATTACATATGGTATGATCCTCCATAAGTAATTCATAATTAGAGTTGGGTCATAATATCCATTATACCCCTCTAACTATATTTTTTCAATAAGTACCATCGATTCTCTAATGAACAATAAATCCTACATTCCTTACAACATTAGGAGAGCGCTCAAATTGTTCAAACCCCGAATAAACCCTTAAGGGAACTACCATCTAATTCTCACAAGAAGGAGTGGATTTCACTATTGTGTACAAACCTTCCCAGTTACAAGCCAAATCGTGATTCCAATATACAGAGCATATCGATCGGAATGCTACTCCGACCTCACTCATGGTATATCAAAGACCACAATCTAACCTAAAGTAGTCGATAAGACACTCAGGATTAAGATCACCCATATATAGTCATCATTAGGTGATATATATGAATCTCATCGTTAAACATATCTTAGTGAGAGATTCATATAGATCATGGCTCAGTCCTATATGATCACATCATACAATGTGCCTCCATTCTCATATCTCCATATTAATGATCTAGGATAGGATCACCGTACTGACCACGGTTGTAGATTAACCACAAATAAAAAAATAATGTACCAAGCTTTATTTGTTATCTATGGACTCTTTAGATTGCACATCTCTTAATGTATCCATCTGTATATGACATTCATATACATAGCTCGATATTACATCCGGTAATTTTGGATGTTAAATGCACAAGTTATACACAATATGAGACATAAGATGAATGAATTAAACTATTCTTTTATTTATGTTACCATTCCATTTACAAATTACAAGCTTTAGCGTATAAACCCAACAATCAAAAAATGTTTTTTTATTAAAGCTGGTAATCATAGTTAGTTTAGTCTTTTGATGGTCAAACTTGGCCAATGGTTAAGTTTGACTAATGCCACGGAGTGTGGGTGACAACTTATAATAAAGTTATTTCTGATAACAGGAGAGTAAGTCTTAGGGAGGTTTAGTGCAATTTGCTCTTTTAAAAAAGAAATAGTAGTTTTATGCTTATAATAGGTTTGTTTTGGTTTGTAATTCACCAAACTAATTAAATAACAGTTTGGTTTGGTTAACTAAACAAAACCATATGATGTAGGGATGTCAAAATTGCTTATAGGGACCCGCACTTTTGGGGTAGGAATGTGGATAGATAGTAAAACCCACAATCGGTATAGGACAAGGATGAGTTTTAAACTCCCTGCTTCTCCCTACCTTACATAAAATATATTCTTCTTTAACCAAAAAAAAAAAAAAACTCGGTTAAACGTTTTTCAAAAAAAAAAAAAAACTTAGTTAAACTATTAGAAGAATTGGCATCTTAGGGAGATGTTAATGAATATGAAGAAAGAATTAGAGAAATAAATGAAACTATTAGATGATTAACATTACAAATTTCAAACATTTTGATTTCACACTTCACGTTTAAAATTGATTGAATTTACTTGTAAGATTTATGTTTATGAGATGATTTTTAATAGTTTATTAGAATTACTCTATATATTATTTCATATTTATTTGGTTATATATTTTTTTATGAGTGGTGTTATTAGCACACCCCCTACCGATCTATTTATGCTCCACTTTTTTAAAATTTTAAATTAATTAAATAAATGAAATGTTTTTATTAGTTTTTTTGATTTATTTCCAAATATATCGTTTTTAATTATTTTTCAAACTTAATACACCTCATCTCTTATCTCTCTATCTATGATCTGTGTATACTCTCTCACCTCCATTCAACGATTTATTTTTTCTTCCTTATTTTTTTTTTTAGTTTTTTTTCTTCTTATTATTTCATAGTAGAAAAGAAAAAAAAAACATGGTTGACTCAATACAACAACTTAATATTTTTCTAAAGAAAAAGTAAACTTCAAACTTACTTCTAAAGAAGGAATTGCTTCCAAATGCTTGATATTATTCTCAAAAAAATCTTACACATGCCTGATATCATTATTAAACAGTTCTTGCAAATGCTTTATATTATTCTCAAACAATTATTCAGGAAGTTTGATATCATTCTTAGACAATTCATCAATATACTTGATATCTTTTTCAGACTCTTCCATAATATTTCGTATATGTGTAAGAAGCAAATTTTAGGGTTTAAGAGTTAGGAAAATAAAACAGATTACAAGAACTTGGATTTTTTTTAGTTTTATTGGAAAAGGAATGTAGGGTATTAATATATTTACTTTGTAGAAGAATTTTTTTTATCAAATTGTATGTCTCTTTCACTAATTTGGGTAAAGGAAAAAATATATATTACATAATAAAAAAATTGTAGCGTAAATAGATCGATAAAGGGTGTGTCAATAGCACTACTCTTTTTTTTTTAATAAATAATTTTGATAAATGTTTGGGGATGGGAAAAATGTTCCCCATTCTACCTACGTCCCAGCCCCACCCCATTTATGATGGGGTTTTATACGTGGTTAGGTTTTAAGAAAGTAAATGGGGTGAGGAGCGGGGAGGCACCCCGCCCCAAACCCTTCTCATTGTTATTTCTAATCTTATGTCCACCACCACCACCACCGGTGTAACCTTTATAAATTAATACTCGATGAATTAATAATATCTTTTATATAATAAATTTTATATGTTCCGACTTTGACCAATAAGATAAATTAATGATTTTATTAAATTGTAAAATAATATAATTCTGAAATTCCCTTTGTAAAAGTATATGGTCCCAGCCACTTTATAAATTAATGTTTTACTAAAAAGTACATATAAATTAATCATAATTTCTTGAAATCTGAATTTACTGTTTTTTTTCTAAAAATTTAAATCTAATTTAATTTCATGGTTGTATTCTTATATTATAACAATATAGTAAAACCTCCATAAATTAATACTCGATAAATTAACAATCTCTATAATATAATAATTTTTTCTGGTCTCAATTTAGATTACAGGAATAAATTATTACTCAATTAATTAAAAAGTCTATCAATTCATAAATTTTGAACAGATTTGTATTATTAATTTATTAAGGTTTTAACGTAAATTATTTAGCTCAATGATGTTAATTTTTCATTGACAATATTTACATAAATTAATAATTATTATTTATTAATAAATTAATAATTATAATTTATCAATAAATTAATATCTCAAATAATTAATAAATTTACATTGTCTCAATGTTATTAATTAACTGAAGCAAAAGTTTATTTTTGTTATTATAATTACAAGGGGTGGGCGCGGTTCGATTTTGGCTAAAACCGAACTGAACCGAAAATATTTTGGTTTATCCAAAATTGAACCGGTTTAAACCGATTAAAAAATGTAAACCGAATAAAAAATGGTAACCGAACTGAACTGAACTGATTTGAATCGGTTCGGTTCGGTTCGGTTCGGTTCGGTTCGGTTCATTTCGGTTATTTGATATTTATAACTCTTCCGAACCTTTCCCCTGTTCCTGTCATTCTAAACTAGGAATTACTGCCAGGGATTCAGGGAATATTAGTATATCACACCTCGACCATGGAGGCCACTGCCAAACAACATCACACCACACAACCACAATTTGGCACTGGAACTAGCTAACTAGCAACAAGCAACACACTTTCCAATTGAAATAACCAAAATGACAAATCCACAACAAAAAAGTTTCGGCTGAAGCTGAATAAAAAAAAAGAACTGAGAAGAAGAAGACAACTAACCAAGAAGCAAATCAGCAATCAATTGAAGCTTTGCCAGGAGGCCAGATCATTAATCAGTTGAGTAGAGACCACATCGGTCGACGGTGGTCATCGAATGTGAAAAAAAATAATACAAAAACAAAATTAGAAAAGAAGATTAGAAGAAGATGAAAATTACCAAAAAAAAAAAGACAAGAAGAGAGTGACAAACCTTCTTACTGGCGAGCAGAGACTCGGCTGAGATGACTAGCGAAGATGACCACAAGAGGCTGAGATGACTGGCGATTGGCGAAGATGAGCAATGGAGGAGTTGAGGAAGAGATGACTGGCGAAGATCAGCTGCTAGACGATCAGCTGTTGAACAGTGGAGTCGTGGAGATGAGCAGCTGAGATGACTGACGAGTGACGAAGATGACCACGAGCGCCGGAGATGATCGACGGAGATGAGTAGTAGAAGAGTTGAGGAAGAGAATTAGAGATGAGAGTGGTCGACTGAGGAAGAGACCAGGCGTCCAGCAGAGGAGAATGGAGAAGTTGAGAGCCTGAAGCGTTGAGCAGACAGTGAGACAGCAGCGGTCGAATGAAAGAATGAAATAATTTAGGTTTAGTGATTTAGGATTTTTTTTAACTTTTATATATATATATGTGTGTGTGTGTGTGTGTGTGTGTGTGTGTGGTTCAACGGTTCAATCTGGTTTATGGTAAACTAAACCGGTTTGAACTGAAATTTTTTCGGTTTTTTATTTTTTAAACTAGTTTGAACCGATTTAATTCGATGAATCGAACCTAACACCCATTTTTTGGTTCGGTTCGATTCGGTTTCGAACCTAGTGCCCACCCCTAATAATTACTTTTATCTTCAAGTGGATTGATAGCATCCCAAATCTACTAGTCTATTGAACACATAACAAACTCAACTAGATGAGATTTGATTTCATGAATAGTAAACTTTCCACACCCATATCCAAGATGTTGTAAATGGAGTCATTAGGGATGATAGCAAGTCGGGGTTCGGGTGGGTTTTGTAAAATCCAAATCCGTACCCGTGAAATTTTTTCTTACCCACGCTCACCCTCAAACCCGTGCAGGTAAGGGGGTTTACGAACGGGTTTAAACCCACGGGTTATAGTTGCACCCATACCCTTACCCGTTAACCCGCAAAACAATGCAAGTTCACGGGTGAATGCTTCACTCGCGGGATACCTACAAACCCGTAACTCATGAACTCGCGATTTGTCATTTGTAAATTTCCACATATAATCAACTATTTGATACTTAATTGAATTAAATTTCCATTTCTAATTACCTACATAATAAATTACAAAACAATAATAACCATAAAATAAAACAACCAAAAATAATTCAAATATCTATGTATTTTTATATATAAATATTTTATTTATACGGGTTCGTAGGTTAAACCCATGGATCCATTTTTCCAACATGCAACCGCCTGCAAACCCACTGGATTTTTGATTAAACAAATTCGCTGATTAGCGGATCACGAATTCACCATCTACATCCGATCCTGTATGATCGGGTTCGTACAGATACCCGCAGATACAGATTAAATTGTCATCCCTAATAGTCATACCACCTCCTCGATCACACCGAACATTATAAAATTGTTGGGAATTGCAATATATATATATTTTTTACAAAATTCCAAATCTACTTTATAGCACACTGAGCCACTCACACGGCACTACCATGCTACCGATTTAAACGTGTGCGTCCAAGATTTTCGCATGTATTAACACCAGAATGTCCAAAACCGTACGAGTTGTGTATTTTTTTTCAGAAACATCTGACACAAATATTGAGCCTGGCAAATAAGTACAAGGAATTAAGAGATTAGAAAAGCAAATCATAACTTTCAGAACTAATCAGCAGATCACCACATCATCATCCACCAGTCTCTCTGTTTGATACAACTCTCTACAACTTTCTAAATGGTTAAAGGTTACGAACAATTTTTTTACAAGCATACAACTCGAGGACAAATTACAAAAAAATCAGATACCTCTTCAAATGTGTATCTGGGACTTGAAGGGAAAAACGTATTACTGGCCAGACATTATCGACATGGCTCGTCTAAAATCTAGAGATTTGAGGGCTGACTCTGGGAAATGCTTTCCATCAGGTAACCAAAATCCACCTTTATGTGGCAGCAACACCGGTGGTTGATTGCCTGTCACACTACCTTCTTCCACAGATTTAGTAGATTGAACTTCCTTCTTCTTCTTCACAAACTCAAAAAACTCCGCAACTTGCCTTGCATACCTACAAAAAAATCAAACTGTGAAGCACAAATCTTTAGGAATATGGGAATTAAGAGATGCACATGAAATACGATTTAGTCAATTGATACAGTAGCAGGAAATATGGGAAGGTAAATCATATCTTTAGTGCTTTTTATCCTGCAGAAGGCAATGTTTAAGTTCAGAAGCATATAATTGCTTAATCAAGTTCTATTTTCAACAAAAAGCATGCAAGTTCTAGGCATAACTAAATATCGGTCCATTGTCCCTTTTGGTCACCTAATCAACAGGAAGCATGAAGATTAAATTTGGAAAAATAAAAACAGCACATGCAAAGAAAACACAGATCTGGAGAAGTTAGTAGATCTGTCAACTTGTGTGTCTGATATTACATGTAAGAGGCCTGTGTCTGCACACTGGTTCACGTGAAATTACATGTATAACATAATATGGAGAAATGTGTGTTCAAAAATGCAGAAGCAAATATAAATCAATGAATACATCACAAATGCACATGATGGGATGAGATACAACTATGCCAACTATCTCTTAAATGGGTGGTTAGCTTACTGTCTCTTTGCTTCAATATCCCTGCTGAAATCGATGTTGGGTTCACAGTCAAGAACCAAAGCAGGAACCTGTGGATTTAAATCTCAAATTGTGTTTCCTCGTAGTAGTAATAATAATAAAAGTAAATTAAAAAAATAATAAAAACTTACGCTGAAATTCATTAAGTAATACAAATTCACAAAATCACACAAAAGAACTTTAGTGATACCTTCTGAATGCTGGAATGCATGTGTGCACCCTCCAAGTAGAACACACGGTCCCTGATGTCAGGATGTAAAGAGCTGTCCATTTGCTGTGGGAGCTTACTGACAGATAATATCCCATGATTACAATTTTCGAAAGGGAAAAGCCAACTCTCATGCTTTTCATGCAAGCATCGTAGGTAGTCCAGGCTAACTCCTCCCTCTTCAGCTCTCTTCCGTAGCATCATTCTGTTGTGGCAAGTGTCAGGGCTTGCCCTAAGATAGATGAAACCATCTGGAATAAGCCCAGGCAAGACTGATACAACTGGATCGAACCATGAGTCATAAATGCTAATCTCCATCTCATTCATATATTTTGCTTCATGCACAGCTCGTACAAAGACCTATATTAAGTAACATTGAGAGAAAATGCATTAGGTGTAACTCTTATATCTTGGTGGAAAAGATCAGGCTGGTTCCAATCCACTTTTCCTATCGATCAGATCAACCGAATGAAAATGACAGAACTGTGCAGTTTCAGATTCATCAATTTTGGTCAGCGTTGAACTTGAAACATATGCACATAATTCCAAGTTTCAATCAGCAGGTCCTTTTTTTTCTCATAGAATGTGAAACTTTTATGATGCCATCCAGTTAAAACAAAGAGCACAAAAAACTGATTCCACAACATTTTGCAATGAAGAAGAACAAACAACATAATGTTATCATAATTCATCAACAGGAAATGACAAGTTGTAAATTCTTACCATCCTGTCACTGAATACGCTCCTCTCCATCAACCTAAGTGGCTTAACTCCAGCAGATGACTCCCTCTCCTGCATAACCCTTGTGACAAAGACATAATTCTGGAAGGTATAGGCATACCTTTCTGGTGCATCATAATAAGCACCCAAAATATTGAAGTGGTCCGGTCCAATATCCTGCCACTTATCGACGGGTTCAGGAACGATCTCAACAAGGTCACGAAGCTCAAGAGTTTCATTTGCTATCCTCTGAAGGAATGTTGTCTTCCCAACACTGATATTTCCCTCCACACATAAAGTTATTCTTTTCTTAGCTGGCTTGAAATCTGAGTTTGAATCCTTTAGCTCCTCATCCACACTCTCTTTGATGAAAATCGTTATACTCTCAGCATGATTTTTGTGAATAATTCCCACAGAGCTCTGTAAATACTCAACCATCTTCTGACTAGCTTTCCAGAACTGAACAAAGTAGCCCCAAAAGTCTTCATCAGCACGCAAACTCAAAAAGCAACAAAAAGAACTATATTATAGTGTTTCCTACTTATAATTAAACATAAGTATCTACTTGATTTCTCAAGCCATCAACTTAAATCCCCGATTTTAACATTTTACCAACCGGATCCCAACAGCCACCAAAATAAACCATAATCATTGTGTCAAAATTTGGTAATAAATTCTCAAATTTCCATGATTCAATTCCATATAGAGACATAAATCAGTAAACGAATATCATAATACACCAACATCAAATTTCAATTCAAAGAGATCAAAACACAGAAAATAATTTCAAAATCAAGTTAATTACAAAACAGAAGCTTGGAGGGTGCAAAATCAACCTTTTAATTCGGACAACCGAAAAGGAAACAGAAATTCGAAACTCAGTTCAAGGCACACAAAACATGCTCACAAATGAATCCAAAACTCAAGCAAGATAACAACAGCTCGATTTCTCACGTGATCTTGACACAATGACACAATTAAAGCACAAAACTCTTTCCATTATAGCCTCTGTAATAAATAAATAAACTGGCCAAAAAATTAAAGCAAAGCACTAACAGCATCAAAATATATTCCTCAAAACAAAAACAAAAAGACATACACACAGATTTTCACATTATATAACACGTATTTTCACACTGCAAACTTATAATTCCAGTTAAATATTATCAGAAAACCGAAAAACCAAAAAAAATACCTTATCTTTATACAATTGCTTGAGCTCTGCAACACCTCCAATTCCATTGTCCACCAACTTCCTCAAATTTCTCGGGCCAACACCAGGAATTGCCAACAAATCAGGATTCCCCGCCAACCCACCACAGCTGCTCTTTTGCCGTCTATTCAACTTCACCGGCGGCTTCTCTTCAGTACCATCATCACTTTCACCGCCCTGAACTCCCTCCACGGCATTCACAGTGTGGTACCACGCCCTACCAGGAACCTCCTTCTTCATTACAACCCAAGCCCTGGACGCAGAAGGCATTTTGGCCTCCACGGAGCACCGGAAGTGAATCCGCGACGCAACCGTAATGGGTTTCCTGACCAAGGCTGCGGAAAAGGCAGAGCCGCCTCCGCCGCCGCATCCGGATAAGAAGGAAGCGGCCGTTGGCGGCATGGTAGGCTGTGGGTTAAACTTCACTTTTGTTAAAGAAAGTGAAGGGTTGCTAAAGGCGCAAGTGCAGAAGAGTGTGCTTGAAGGGTTGAGGCGCAAAAGCTTCTGCATAGTTAAAAAGCATTTCACTTTGTTGTCAAACAAACAACAACTATAAAGAGAAACCAAAACGAATTGAAGAGAGAGACTCTGAGAGCGAGGGCGTGGGAAATTGGCGGGAACACGAAAAGACTGATATGGGTTTTAGGTTTTCTCAAAAGGGTTTTCGTTTTTGTTTTAGATATAGTTGTTGGGTATAGCTAGGTTTTTTTTTTTTTTTTTTTTGGGGTGGGGGGATTAAATTAGGGTTTTGTGTTTTGAGTGTGGTGTGGTCAGCGGTCAGCTGGTGGTGGAACTCGTCTGTCAAAAATTTTGGAAGAAGAGGTTTTTTAGGGTACAGTGAAGACTACAAAAAAATTTAAATGATGAGAGAAAGGGATTGTTCTCGTGCAACTCGTGATTATCACCATCTGATGTCATTGTTTGATTGATTTTGAGTTTTTGACCGTCCGATTCTTTTCTATTCCTTCGATTTACGGTAGGTCCAACCACATTAAGTTCCAATCAAATAAAGGATCATCCAATCAAATTTTCAAAACAAGGATTTTGTTACTCCTAATATGTTGATAGTTACAACTTACAACACAAGGAGAATATCTTTCGTTCAACGAGTTGATTGGTCTAGTAGTGTAGGGTAGGGTAGGGTAGGGATGAGTATTTTCCCCAAGAGATCCCACCCCATGGGGCCCTTCTCCATTTGGGGTAAATTTTTCCTCCAAATGGGGTTTGGGTGTTGGGATAAGGGTAAATTTTACTTTAAAATTTAAATGATATAATTTTGAATTTCAAATTTTAAATTTCGGATTTTAAATTAAAAAGTATTAAGATTTAAAGTGAGAGAAATAGAGGAAATGGGGGACGGGGTAAGGGAACCTCCCTCCAAACATCCTCATCCCTACTTTCCCAAAAATAGGGTTTTTTAGGGAAAATATCCCCCCCCCTCCCAATTTTTATGCCCTAAAGATGTAATTTGTAAATAGATTTATGAAATAAATAAAAGGAAAAATTCAATTCATTCATGTTGTGTTGTTTATTTTATAACTTGTTCATATATTTAACATCCAAGATTGACGGATTTAATCTCAAACTATGTATATGAGTGTCATATACAGATGAATACAGTAAGAGACGTGCAATATAAAGAGTTCATAGATAGCAAATAAAGCTGAGTACTTTATTTGTGGTTAATCTATAGTTGCAGTTCATTCCGTAATGTACGATGATTTTATCATGAATCATTCATATGAGATATGAGAATGGAGGCACCTTGTATAATATGAGGCACCTTATATGATGTGATCATATAGGATTGGGTCATGATCTATAATCTCAAACTATGTATATGAGTGTCATATACAGATGAATACAGTAAGAGACGTGCAATATAAAGAGTTCATAGATAGCAAATAAAGCTGAGTACTTTATTTGTGGCTAATCTATAGTTGCGGTCCATTCCGTAATGTACGATGATTTTATCATGAATCATTCATATGAGATATGAGAATGGAGGCACCTTATATAATATGAGGCACCTTATATGATGTGATCATATAGGATTGGGTCATGATCTATATGAATCTCTCACCAAGATCCGTTTACCGATGAGATTCATATATATCAATTAATGATGGCTATATGTGGGTGATCTTAATCATGAGTGTCATATCGACTTCTTCAGATTAGATCTTGGTCTTTGATATACAATGAGTGAGGTCGGATGCAGTTCCTGATCAATTTGCTCCGTATGTTGGGATTGCGGTTTAGCTTGTGGTTGGGAAGGTTTATACATAATAGTGGAATCCACTCCTTCTTGTGAGAAATAGACTGTAGTTCCCTTAAGGGTTGATTCGAGGCTTAGATAATATGAGCGCTCTCCTAAATCCGTGAGGAAATATGATTTATTGTCCATTAGAGAATCAATGGTACTTAAAAGATATATGTAATTAGAGGGGTATAACGGACATTATGACCCAGCTCTAATCATGAACTACTGTGGAGGATTACATCATGTGTTATAACTATATCGATGGACACCAAGTTGTATCGGTATGTGTAAAAGCGTTTACAGTTGAGAGAGTGCAGCTTCGGGTTTTTAGTGGAATAACACAGAAGTTAATAATCAAAGAATATTAATTAAAGAGTTTAGTTAATGATTCTTAGGATTATTGGAGCTCAAAATACTGTGGGTCCATTAGGTCCTCTTGCTAGCCCGATCGATTTAGGTAATAAGGGGTCACGGTTAACTGATTGGACTGTCCAATTAGTTGTGTTACGAAAGTGACACGTGTTTATTCGGAAATTAATTGAATAATGAGATTATTTAATTATTAAATGTTAATAGTTAAATTAATTAAATAATTAGATTATTTAATTATACTGATAATTATGAATTATTAATTAACTATTAATTGGAGGGTGTTAGTTGATATATGGATTTAGCTGAATATAAAATAATAGGATTATTTTATGTTTACTAAATCATTTATCTAAGTATTTGAATTTAAGTTTAAACTTAAAATACTTGTTGTCACTTTTAATATATTTGATATATTTGAAAAAAATAATTAAAAAATATATATCAATTAATAACACAAGATTGTATTGGATGCAAATTGGTGGGTGCACATAAAATAATAGTCAAAATAAGAATTTGCATATGATGCAAATACCTGATACACACATAATATATATATATATATACGCGCAAGTGGAGACGTGAGAAATATATATATAGATTTGTGAAAAGAAAAAGAAAAAGGCACGCATCAGGTGAATAAAAATTTAGAAAAAAAAATGTGATATTTTTTGGTGTGTACCTAATACACACGTAAAAAGAAAAAATAACGCTTAAGTTTTGTATGAGATGCAATTTGTATGTGCGTGAAATCAATACACCAAACTGAGAAGAAAGAGTTTCTTCAAGTATTTCTCTACATCCTCCATTCAAGTTCCTGAGACAGTGACGCGCCCACACGGAATTACCAGTCCCCGGAGATAGCAAGGAAGATCGAGTGGTTCAGACATGAGCATATCGCAAAGTGAAGGAGCCTCCAAAAGTTGGTAAGATTGGTACAGACATGAGCATATCGCAAAGTGAAGGAGCCTCCAAACGTCGGTAAGATTTTATTCTTCTGATTATATCGATTTCAATTTCCTCTGTTTACATATTGTATGTATTAGTTTCTAAAAATAATTACGATCCCAAGTTTACTGGTCCTAGATACAGATTATGATCTATATAAAAATTTTAAAACCTAGTTCCGCTGCGTAAACGATGAACGGGGTTCCAACAATTGGTATCAGAGCCAATTTATTTTTCTGAACAATAAATTGTTTTCGATGCTCCTGTATGTATAAATGTGTAGGCACCATCTTTATGATTGTATAAATGTTTATAATTAAGTTGTTTAATTTGAACATGGTTAATCGTAAATTTTTATGGTACTGTGGATTTAGGGTTTATGGGTTATATAATTTTTATTTTATTCATTTTTACTGTTATTGTATTGTAAATAAATATAATTGTAACCTGTAAACAAAGAACTGGAAACTTGCGATGCCGAACACTGTTCACCGATACTGGTCACCAAACATTGTTCACACAGGTACTATTCATGCACGGTTCTGTTGGCAAGTGTTGCCTAGTGCGTTCCGTACAGATTTCCCGTTTCGGATTCATGAGATGAATTAGAGTGACCTGAAGAGACTGGAAGATATCTGAAGTTACTAGAAGACCAAGGAATGCCTTGGGAGAAGACCAAGGAATGCCTTGGGAGAAGACCAAGGAATGCCTTGGAAATTTTTGTAATTTTATATTTCAATTTTTTAGGTTTAATAATCCACAGTACTCGGTCAATTCATGTATGCTTTATATTATGTGATGATAAAAGTATTGTCATGCATACGTATTTCATTTAGATTAGATGTGCCTACACAAATATATTTGATATGTCATACATGCATTTTAGCCTGACATTTTATGTAATTTTTTTAATGTGATTAAAATGGGCGATATACATAAATGCCTATGAATAATGAGATTAGTTTTTTTTTTATGGTTAAAAAACTTGGTAATTCTCATTAATATTAATCTAGTTATTAAAGTGTTTAAAAAATTAGATTAATAGGGTCATTTATTAGAATTAATTTGATTAATAACCTAATAATAAATTATCTGAATAAAGTGTTAGAGTTTTAATAGTAAAAACTTGGTAAACACTAACATAATAATCTGATTATATTATTCACTAATAGATTAGATTTTTAATTGTTAAAAAACATTAATAATTTATTAGTTAATTAGAATTTGTTTCTAATTAGTTAATGCACTAGATAACTTGATTAAAGTTAGTCGTTTAATCATGTAGAGTCTAGGTGCATTAACGGTTAATAGAAAACCCTAATTTTAAAATAGTGAGTATGAGAGGGATATATGACATATATATCCCGCGACCTCCATCATTAGTTCAATACCGTGAGATCCGATTGGGACCTTGTGACGACTTTTCTTTCGTCCTCCCTAAGGAGGGTTTCCATAAAGGTCAATACCAAAGTTGACTTCGTAACGGATAGGATTTCTGATGGTATTTCGGGATTGACCGACCATAAGGCTGCAATTCTCGAGTTAAGCTCGTGAGATCTGAAATGGTGGGTTACACTCACGAAGGTTTTGATTTAGTTTGTTAATTAAAAACCTGACTGAATGAACGATGGTTGAATGATATGGAATAAGAGTTATTCTAGAATATCATTTGATTGAGAATGTCTCGGTCCAACATGCAAAGACTTGACCGACCCTAAGACGGCACTTCTTTATGGTATGTTGGATTGTCGTTGTATAGTAACTAGTTTTAGAGTAGTTCTAGTTCGTTAACACATGTGCATGCATCATGTTTAAATTTATGCCAAAGCACTCGCACTTGTTTTAAATAAATGTCTGAATGAATGTTTTTTTTTTCAGCAATTATGTCTTTTGCATTACTTCAAATTCTCGCAAACGACAAATTGACTGGTGATAACAACACTAAGTGGAAACTTAACATTAATGCAATATTGGTCACCAAATACCTAAAATTTGTGCTTACAGAGGAATGTCCTCCAGCACCTGCTGCCAATGCCACATGAACTGTTCGTAAGGCATATGAGCGATGGGTCTCATCTGATGAGAATGCCTGAACATATTTGTTGGCTTCTATGACAGACATGCTTTTCACAAGCATGAAGCAATGACTTCAACATTCGAAATCATAGAGTCATTGCAAGCTATGTTCGGGCAGCCCTTTGAGCAAAAGCGACATGAAGCTGTTCGTTCTGTTATGCTCGCTCGTATGAAGGAAGATACATCAGTTTGGGAACATGTCCTGAGCATGATGTCCTATTTCAACGAGGTAGAAGTCAATGGTGGGGCCATTGAAGAACCTAGTAGAGTGAGCAATATACTGACGACTCTTCCAAAGAGTTTCAAACAGTTTAAGAGTAACTACGGGATGAACAAATTAAAGTTCAGTCTTACAGTTGCTCAATGAGCTTGCTACTTTTGAGTCCTTGATTAAGGACGACAAGAGTAAGACCGGTGAGGCAAATGTCACCTAACCATCTTCCTCCTCATAAAAAGAGGAAGAGGTATGCTGGGAAGGCGAAGGGTAAGCGCAAACCCAAGAAAGCCCAAAGCAAAGAGAAGGGCGCCTCCACCGACCAAGGCAAAGGAAAATATTTCCATTGCGACAAGGTCGGGCACTGGAAGAGGAACTGTTCTCAATATCTGGAGGAGGCAGCCAAGAAGAAGAAAATGAAAGGTAAATTTGATTTACTTGTTCTTGAATCTTGTTTAGTGGAAGATGATTCTTCACCCTGGATAGTTGATTTGGAGGCCACTAACCATGTTTATTCTTCTTTGCAGTGGACTGATTCTTAGACACAGCTAGAGAAGGGAGCCTTCTCAATGCGTGTGGGGTCGGGGATGTCGTATAAGCAAAAGCAGTGGGAGCAATAAGATTGCAATTTTGTAATAATAATAGTTTTTTATTATTGAACAATGTTTTTTATATTCCTGGATTTACACGGAATTTGATTTCTGTTTCTAAATTGTTAGAACAATCGTATTCTGTTTCTTTTAATAATAAGTTTGTTATTATTAGAAAGAATGGTCTGAATTTTTTTTCAGGAATTAATGAAAACAATTTGTATGTGTTAAGACCGTTAATATATACTACACTGCTCAACACCGAAATGTTTAAGGTTGAAAAACCAAAAACTAAACGACATAAGATTTCTCCAGATAATAACACGTATCTTTGGCATCTAAGGCTTGGTCGTATCAACCTTAACCAGATAGACAGACTAGTAAAAAGTGAACCTTTAAGTGAGTTAAAGGTAGGTACCTTACCTGCCTGTGAATATTGTCTGAAGGTAAGATGACTAAGAGACCTTTTACTGGAAAAGGGCTTAGAGCTAAAGAACCGTTAAAGCTTATACATACAAACTTCTACAGACCGATGAATGTTAAAGCTAGGGGTGGTTATGAGTATTATGTAACCTTTATAGATGACTACTCAAGATACAGATATGTCTACCAATGCAATAGAAGTCGGAAACATTTGAAATGTTCAAAAAATTTCGAGCTGAAGTTAAGAATCAATTAGGTAGGACTATCAAATCACTACGATCGGATTGTGGAGGAGAGTACCTTCACCAAGATTTTGAAGACTTCATGGTCGAGCATGGGATAGTTCCCAACTCACAGCTCCCGGTACACCTCAGCAAAATGGTGTAGCGGAGAGGAGAAATAGAACCCTAATGAAAATGGTGAGATTTATGATTAGTTACTCATCATTACCAAATTCCTTATGGGATATGCGTTACAAACAATGGCATACATTTTGAATGTGGTGCCATCCAAATCTATTCCTAAGACTCTCCTAGAGTTGTGGAATGGTCGTAAAGCTAGTTTACGATATTTTCGCATATGGGGTGTCCAGCACACGTGCTAAAGAACAGAAGTGGAAAGCTAGAATCCAAGTATGTGGTCTACCTGTTTGTAGGATACTCCAATGAGACCAGAGGTGGACACTTCTAGTGTCCCAAAGATAACAAAGTATTTGTATCGATAAATGCAACGTTTCTTGAGGACAATTATATCAATGACCATAAACCTCGTTCTAAGATTGTATTGAATGAGTTAGAGCCTATTGAGACTAGTGTTTCATCAACAAGAGTTGTTGATCCACAAACATCTGAGAGTCAGATGGTTCCTAATCAGGATACACTACAACCTAGACGTAGTGAGAGGGTTGTGAGACAACCTGAACCCTATTTAGGTACAAGTGAGGGATAAGGTGTTATCTCTACTGATAGTGTGGATGATCCATTGACATTTAAGAATGCAATGGAAGATCCCGATAAAGAGGAATGACTTGAAGCCATGAATCTAGAGATAGAGTCCATGTACTCTAACTCAGTCTGGGATCTTGTAGACTTATCGGATGGGGTAAAACCCATAGGGTGTAAGTGGATCTACAAGAGAAAAATAGGAGTAGACGGAAAGGTAGAGACCTTCAAAGCAAGGCTAGTGGCTAAGGGTTATACTTAGAAAGAGAGGGTCGATTATGAAGAGACATTCTCGCCAATAGCCACGTTTAAGTCTATTAGGATTTTCTTATCCATTACTGCCTATTTCGATTATAAAATTTGGCAAATGGATGTCTAGACTACATTCTTGAATGGCAATCTTGATGAGAGCATTTATATGATGCAACCAGAGGGATTAGTGTCTCCAGATCAAGAGCAAAAAGGTTTGCAAGATATAAAGGTCTATTTATGGACTTAATCAAACATCTAGATCGTGGAACATTAGGTTTGATGATGTGATCAAAACCTATGGCTTCGAGCAGAATGTCGATGAGCCTTATGTCTACAAGCGCATCATTGACTAGAAAGTAGTTTTCTTGATCCTATACGTTGATGATATCCTACTCATTGGGAATGATGTGGGACTGTTGTCTGATGTAAAAGGTTGGCTGGCCAGCCAATTCAAAATGAAAGATTTAGGAGAGGGGAGTTATGTTCTAGGGATCAAACTTATAAGGGATCGTAAGAACAAACTTATAGCACTGTCTCAGGCATCATATATCAACAAGATTCTTGTACGATTTTTGATGCAAAACTCTAAGAAATGTAATTTACCTTCCAAGCATGGAGTTCACTTGTCTAAGGAACAGTGTCCTAAGACACCTCAATAAGTTGAGGATATGAGACGTGTACCCTATTCATCGGCAGTAGATAGTCTTATGTATGCTATGTTATGCACGATACTGGACATCTGCTATACAATGGGAGTAGTCAGCAGATACCAGTCCAACTCAGGATTGGATCATTGGGTTGTTGTCAAGACAATTCTGAAGTATCTTCGGAGAATGAGAGACTATATGCTAGTGTATTCCGGATAGGATTTGATCCCGTTAAGATACACGGATTTTGATTTTCAGTCAGACAAGGATTCTAGGAAATCCACGTTTGGATCAGTATTCACCCTGAGTGGTGGAGCCATTGTGTGGAGAAGTATCAAGAAATCTTGCATTGCTGACACCACCATGGAAGCCGAATATGTAGCCGCTTGTAAAGCTGTTAAAGAGACTGTTTGGCTTCGTAAGTTCTTGAGTGATCTGGAAGTAGTTCCAGATCTGGATAGTCCCATCAAACTTTATTGTGATAACAGTGGTGCTGTGACAAATTCCATACAACCAATAAGATATGAGAGAGAGAAACATATAGAGAGAAAGTATCATCTCATTAGAGAGATTGTGCAGAGAGAAGATGTGATCGTCACCAAGATAGCCTCACAAGACAATCATGTTGATCCATTTACGAAGACTTTACCAGCTAAAGTGTTTTTGGGTCACTTAGATGGTCAAGGGTTACGAGACATGCCTCACATGCTTTAGTGTAAGTGGGAGACTATTGGGGTTTATGCCCTAAAGATGTAATTTGTAAATGGATTTATGAAATAAATAAAAGGAAAAATTCAATTCATTCATGTTGTGTTGTTTATTTTATAACTTGTGCATATATTTAACATCCAAGATTGCCGGATATAATCTCAAACTGTGTATATGAGTGTCATATACAGATGAATACAGTAAGAGATGTGCAATCTAAAGAATCCATAGATAGCAAATAAAGCTGGGTACTTTATTTATGGTTAATCTATAGTTGCTGTCCATTCCGTAATGTACGATGATTCTATCCTGAATCATTCATTTGAGATATGAGAATGGAGGCACCTTATATGATGTGATCATATAGGAATGGGTCATGATCTATATGAATCTCTCACCAAGATCCGTTTACCAATGAGATTCATATATATCAACTAATGATGGCTATATATGGGTGATCTTAATCCTGAGTGTCTTATCGACTCCTTCAGGTTAGATCGTGGTCTTTGATATACCATGGGTGAGGTCGGATGCAGTTCCGGTTCAATATGCTCCGTATGTTGGGATTATGGTTTGGCTTGAGGCTGAGAAGTTTTGTACACAATAATGGAATCCACTCGTTCTAGTGAGAAGTAGACAGTTGTTCCCTTAAGGGTTGATTCGGGGCTTGGATAATATGAGCGCTTTCCTAATTCTGTGAGGAAATAGGATTTATTGTCCATTAGAGAATCAATGATACTTAAAGGATATATGTAAATAGAGGGGTATAACGGACATTATGACCCAACTCTAATTATGAACTATTGTGGAGGATCACACCATGTGTAATATGTATATCGATGGACACCGAGTTATATAGGTCTGTGTAAAAGCGTCCGAAGTTGAGAGAGTGCAGTTTCTGGTTTTTAGTGGAATAACACAAAAGTTAATAATCAGGGAATACTAATTAAAGAGTTTAGTTAATGATTCTGAGGATTATTGGAGCTCAAAATACTGTGGGTCCATTAGGTCCCCTTGCTAGTCCGATTGATTTAGAAAACAAGGGTCATGGTTAACTAATTGGATTGTCCAATTAGTTGTGTTACGAAAGTGACACGTGTTTATTCGGGAATTAATTGAATAATGAGATTATTTAATCAATGAATGTTAATAGTTAAATTAATTAAATAATTAGATTATTTAATTATATTGATAATTATGAATTATTAATTAACTATTAATTGGAGGGTGTTAGCTGATATATGAATTTAGCTGAAGATAAAATAATAGGAATATTTTATTTTTACTAAATCATTTATCTAAGTATTTGAATTTAAGTTTAAATTTAAAATACTTATTATCACTTTTAATATATTTGATATATTTGAACAGAATAATTAAAAGATATATATCAATTAATAACACAAGAGATTGCATCGGATGCAAATTGGTGGATGCAAATTGGTGGGTGCACATAAAACAATAGTCAAAAGAAGAATTTGCATATGATGCAAATAACTGATACATACATAATTAATATATATATATATATATATATATATATATATATATATATATATAAGCGCAAGTGGAGGCATGAGAAATATATATAGATTTGTGAAAAGAAAAAGGCAAGCATCAGGTGAATAAAAATTTAGAAAAAAAAAATGTGATTTTGTTTTTTGGTGTGTACCTAATACACATGCAAAAAGAAAAAAAAATGCTTAAGTTTTGCATGAGATGCAATTTGTGTGTGCGCAAAATCAATACACCAAATTGAGAAGAAAAAGTTTCTTCAAGTATTTCTCTACATCCTCCATTCAAGTTCCTGAGACCGTGACGCTCTCACACGTAGTTACCAGTCCCGGAAGACAGCGAGGAAGATCGAGTGGTTCAGACAGGAGCACATCGTAAAGTGAAGGAGCATCCAAACACTGGTAAGATTGGTTCAGACAGGAGCATATCTTAAAGTGAAGGAGCCTTCAAACATTGGTAATATTTTCTTCTTCTGATTATATCGGTTTCAATTTCCTGTGTTTACATATTGTGTGTATTAGTTTTGAAAAATAATTACGATCCCAAGTTCACATGTCTTAGATACAGATTATGATCTGTATAAAAATTTTAAAACCTTGTTCCACAACGTAACCGGTGACCGGGGTTCCAACAAATATCGCATCATAAGAGCATTTGGGTCTAACTTGGAGAATTGTGGGTCAAAATGCAAAAAAAAGGGAAGTTTTGAAGTAGAACAACACGATCGATGTTATGGTCACTAATTAAAGACCGTAAATTCTAAACTAGAGGATGTCGTTGGCAATAATACGTTGCCAGGCAAAAACTGCAACAATTATGCTTAAGATTTCCAGAGAATGTTGCTACATCTTCGTCGTGGGGTTTCAATCGTGAAATTTCTAAAGTAAATCATTGAAACCAAGTTCAAAGATTATCGCCTCGTTACGTCGCTACTAAGAGATCACAACAGTGAAAGATACAGACAACGAAGTGCAAGTTCAGAGAAAATCGAGGTATTTGCGTTGCTTGATGGCCACCATGACAACCATGTAAAAATCCTAAATCTAGATGTCACTCCCTAGCTTGGTTGCTAGAGCTACAGCCACGAAAACTAGATCGGATGTCCGTAAAACAACATATCGTGGCCAATGTCGCTAGGTCCAAACCGTAACAATCTGGTCGTGACATATTGAAGATCCTGAATATTGAAAAAATTAAGACGTAGCGGAAAAAATAGGTTTTAAAATTTTCTCTTGGACCTTATCGGTATACAGGAATATTTGGAGGGATCTGTTTTCATACCTTTGAAGATCTTCATTCATTTATGTTAATAGTAAAATTTGGCAAGGGGACCAAAGAGAAATTTTCCACTCTCCTAGCTTCAATCAAAGCTCAAACTTGCCATTCATGAGAACCCGGGCAAGTTATAAAGCTACCCTGCAGAAGCAGGGAAAGATCATCAGGCTTCAGAATTATCAGGAATGAAGCTAGTAAAGCCCACACATGAACACTGGAATCCGGGCTTCTCGAGATCACCTATCTCGGGACCTCGGTTCCTGGGGTTAGGCTCCAAAACCACCCAGTGAATGCAAGGATAAGATCACCGAACTCAGGAAGCACTCGAAGTAAAGCCCAACATAAACAAAAGCGAGCTCCTTCCAGATCAAGGCTTGCTGAGGTCAGATTCAGCTTGTAACTTAAGCCATAAGCTCACCGACCTCTCCAGAATCCCGCTGTCCCCGCCAGACATGAAAAGAGAGTCTTTAAGTGGATCGGATTCATGCTATAACTAATGCCCCAAATCACTAAGGGACACCGGTAACCAACCTAAACGCGAAAGAAGGACCTTTCCTAAACTACACTACCTCCCGTAAGTGCCCGCAAGACCGTCCCAAGCTTCTAAGACAATAACTAAAGCATAGATCAACATTGCTCTATAGGTAATGACCTCCATGAAGAATCATGACATGAATACACACAAGATCATATCTATATTATAACGGACATTAAATGCTACATACGTGTAAGACAAGAGTTTGATTTTAAAGAGGAAACAAACTTATATCCTCTAACGATAATCTTGAGTCCGTAACCTACTCGAAGTTTACGACTTTTAAATAGAGGATCCCGCCCAATAAGAAAGGAACGGATACATAAAATCATGGTGGGCGATTCACGAGTTTAAACCTACTTGGAGCATGTATAAATAGGTCCAAGTATGATGTAGAAGAGATAAGCACAGATAGAGTAAAAAAAGAAAGAGGATTATGCCGGGCCTAAATTCTGTGATAAGAACACGGTCATCATTGTATCTATTATTTGACAAGCATGAAGTTGCTACCCTCCTATGTCCTAGAGAGATTGTGAGTGCATGTGAGAGATTTTTGTATACCACGAGTGATCAATAATAAAGCTCTCACTTGCTATCACATTATCATTCAAATATTCGTTTCTATCTTAACAGGTCAGATATCTGAGGTATTGACCCCAGCCACAACCTCCGTGGTAGTGGTATCGAGGGTGTTAGTTGAAATTTCTCATCTTGAGCAAATTTCTAGTAAACACTTTCTGGGCGACTGTGGGAACACTTCCACACCATCATTTTTATATTCATAAGTTTGTTATTTAATAGTAATCATGAGGCTTCGCTCCTCCCAAGGACAACTAGGCACATCGGAACAACCTTCAGCTGCGTCGACATGAAAGGTCCTAAAGAAAGGAAGAAAATTCGGGCTCCGTGGCTAGATCCCAGACTAGTCAACCACTGTGCGGGCTTTGAATCCCCCTATGGGAAGCCAGGTCACGTTTGAACAACAAGCAACGACCTTCGTGGAAAACATTCCCTTACGACTGCTCGCTGAGGGTATTACTGTCCAGTAAGCAAACCTCTGCAAACAAAGAGAACCAAGCAGGCCTGAGACTCGGCAGCCAACCTTTGACGGCCTGGGACCTACCCCTCTGGAGCTAGCTCGTAATGGAACTAGACCCAGGCTCTCTATCAGGGATAGGTTAGGGCCCATGCCCCCTGTTCCTGAAGCGCCGCCACGTTAACAACCCATGCAAGTTAAATCCACAGCGAATGTCCTTCCCCGGGAGCGACGAGAGTTTATTCACCCAACGACTTCAAGAATGGTGGCCCAAGCTAGAGAGGAAGAAAGCCAGCAAAGCCCCTAGGCAGATCCCATCTGAAGAACGAATCAGTTAGAGGTCGCCATCTCGTAAGAAGGGTCTGACAGTGAGGAGTCTGAAATTAATTCAAGGAAACTTGAGAGCCGTAAAGCGACAGAAGAAGGAAGCTTCCAAACCAGAGCAAGCTCAAAAAAGCCAGAATAAACCCCCCGACAAGTCGACGTATCGCCTCCCTATTTCTCAACCCCTATCGGAAAGGTATCTAGCAAAATGAACTCCTCTGCGGGCTTCGCCTCCTCCTAGGACAATGGATCCAATAGCTCAAGATGAGAGAGGATATGATCATTACACCCTATTAAATGTATCCCGTGAAACTATCTATCTCGTCATTCAGGACAAGGGGTTACTACAGAATCCCACATCCATGAAAGCCCTGTCAATAAAAGGAATCGTTATAAGTATTATGATTTTTACGAAGACGTGGGATATAACACTTCAGAATGCTATAACCTGCGAAACCAGATCAAGCTTTAATAAGGGGAGGATGTTTGGTAGAATTCTTACAATAGGTCAGAGATAACATTAAGTCTAGAAGGGAAGTGCAAGCCGAGACCCGCGAGTACACTGAGAAGAGAAAGGAGGAGCAAGTAGATCTGATGCAGTAAATCCAGATAATACATACCATCAGTGGAGGACCTTCTTTAGCTGGTATCTCCAATAATGCCAGGAAAAACAAAGTGAGGAAAATCCCTCGTATGGACAAAAGGCGGGGTATCTACAAGGTCGACCAGAGCCCTGCCAACCCTTCTCAGATGTCATAGATCATTTTCACCGAAGCGGATGTCTACAACACCATGCAGCCTCATGGTGATCACGGTACAGATTGCCAACTACATGATACACCGTGTGCTCGTCGATACAGGCAGCATCGTCGACGTCCTATTTAAAGACACCTTGGAAAAGCTAAACTTGAAACAGTTGTGCTACAATAGTTGCACTACCCCGCTGTATGGGTTCATTGGGGACTCAATCATACCCGTGGGATCAAAAATTCTGCTAATAATCATTGGAGTCACACCTCTCCAGTAGAATGTCATGACAGACTTTGTGGTGGTGGATACCCCATCGGCCTACAATGAAATGTTATGAAGACCATTTTTATCATCCTTGAAAGGGGTCCTATCCATCTACCACAACGTCCTAAAGTTTCCAGTAGGAGACAAGGTGGGGGGAGTATGGGGTGACCAGCAAGCAACCAGGATATGCTATGCAGTGTCTGCCAACCCAACAGCTCTAGCAAAACAACTTGCCCATGTAACAACGATCCAGGATGGGGCAACACCTGTATTGACCCTAGAAGATATAGGACCCATAAGTCACCCAGAGGATGACCCTGTGGAACCAGACAAGGAGGTGCAGAGAAGGGAATAGGCCAGCGGCCATCCCGTGGATAAGCTGGAAGAGATTCCCATCCGAATGGGCGATCCCTCAAAGATCATCAAAGTCGAAGCCACCCTTGAGCCGAGAGTGAAAAAGGGTTCGATCGGACTCCTTAAAGAATTCAATGACATCTTCGCTTGGAGTCACGACGAGATACCTGGAATCCTGATGTCTTTGGCTGCTCATCAATTGGCGATGGATCCGACATTTAAGCCCGTCAAATAGAAAAGGTGCCACTTTAACGCCGAAAGAAATGTTACGGTTCAGGAAGAAGTGAACAAATTTTCCCAAGCGGATTTCATCAGGGAAGCACGTTACCCCGAATAAATCACCAACGTGGTCATGGTCACAAAGGCTAATGGGAAGTGGCGAATACGCGTCGATTATTCCAACCTCTACCGGGTATGCCCGAAAGACAGTTTCCCTATACCAAAAGTTGATCAGTTGGTTGACTCCACCTCTGGAAACAAGCTCCTGAGCTTTATGGATGTGTTTTCAGGATATAACTCAATTATGATGCACTCAGCCGACCAGGAAAGGACCAGTTTTATCACCGGACTGGGTCTGTATTGCTACAAGGTGAAGCTATTAGGGCTTAAAAATGTGGGGGCTCAACGGTTGGTCAATAGGTTGTTCAAACCCGAAATAGGAAGATCAATGGAAGTATACATCGACGATATGATCACCAAGTCCTCAACCGTTGAAAGCCTTTTGGACTACCTTCGTAGAACTTTCATGATCTTAAGGGAGAACCAGATGAGATTGAACCCCTCCAAATGCGCCTTTGGGGTAACTGCGGGGTAGTTTCTATGCTTCATGGTTCAAGAGAGAGGCATAGAGGCTAACCCGGAAAAGATTAAGGCAATCCTGGATCTAGAGTCCCTCACGTCACTTAAACAGGTTCAGGTCTAGACCGAGTAGGTAGCAGCGCTCAACAGGTTAATTTCCCGTTCTACCGATAAATGTTTCCCATTCTTCAAAGCCATCAAGCAGGGAAGAAACATGAAATGGGACCAGGGGGTGAACATGCTTTTCAAGCCTTGAAGAAATATCTGTCAAGCCCTCTACTACTGGTCAAGCCAAGTCCTAGGAAGAACTGTAAATCTACTTGGCCGTTTCAGATACTGTAGTAAATGGGACCCTGGTCAAAGAATGTGGAGATAGGGTCCAACGGCCTATCTACTACGTGAGTCATGCTCTAACCAAACCAGAAAAAGTAATATACCCCTTCTGGAGAAGCTCGCGTATGCCTTGGTGACCTCGGCAAGGAAGCTCTGTCCCTACTTTCAAGCTCACTCAATAGCAGTAGTGACGGTCCAACCCCTCTGTCAATTCTTGTAAAGGCTGGATGTATCCAGAAGGTTGGTTTAATAGGCCTTGAAGCTCAACCAGTTCGATTTAAGGTATAAGTCTAGGACCGCAATCAAAGCCCAGACTTTGGCGGACTTTATAGCAAAACTCTCAGTACCCCCAAGCCAGACAGCCTCCATAGCAACAATCATAAACCCTAAGATGATTCCAAAATCTGACAATTGGCCTGAAGGTTGCAAGTCATGGATCCTCTACACATATGGAGCATCCGGGCAAGCTGGTGGAGGAGCGGGCATAGTTCTAATTGACCCCGAGGGACTGAGTGCTGCCACTGTTTTATATTTGAATTTAAAGCCATTAATAATTAAGCAGAATATGAAGCCCTTTTTACCAGGATAAGGGTGACCGCAGAGCCTAGGGTCAATTATCTATAGATCAGGAGCGATTCGTTGCTCATATTCAACCAAGTCTCTTGGGATTATCAAGCGCAAGGGGATAAAATGGTTGCTTACCTGAAGCTAGTTCAATAGCTTAAGAGTAAATTTAAAGGATTTAAGATTAAGCAGGTACCTCGACAGCAAAATCGTCTAGCTAGCGTCCTAGCCAAGATAGCTACGAATGGTGGCCAAACCTTACCATTGGGAGTCCCTCTCCAAGTGATTCCCCTACCCAACATAGTAGCAGGTAAGAAGACTTACACCCTGGATCGGCCACCATGCTGGATGGACCAAATAGTGGATTACCTCTGGTAAGGAAGGCTCTCCGGGGAGCCCGACCAAGCCAGGAGAATCAAGATGCTCTCAGTTCGATATTGCTTGGTAGATGGGTACTTATATAGGAGGGCAGATCACTTCCTCTGCTTCGATGTTTACATCTCGATGATGCAAAATAGGTATTGAGAGAGGTTCACTCCGGGGAATGCTGGAACCATATTGGTAGGAAAGCACTAGCTTATTAAGTACTCCGCATGGGGTACTATTAGCCAACCATCCATCAAGATGCAAAGAACTTAGTACGGTCCTGTGAAGCATGCCAGAAGACCACAAACTTAAAATCACCTCCCGCCGGAGCGGTTGTCATCTCTTAGCTCACTTTACCCTTTGCTATGTGGGGAGTCGACTTGATCGGATAGCTTACAACTGATCTTGGCCAAGCCAAGCATGCTATCGTGGCGATTGTGTATTTCACAAGATGGGTCAAAGCCGGACCACTCTCCCAGATTTTAGAAGTAAATACAACAAGGTTCATCAAAAATAATGTAATTTGTAGGTTAGGGACCCCTCTTGTCGTTGTAGCTGACCTCGACAAGCAGTTTGATAACGGCCGGTTCAAGGACTTTTGTGAGGACTTGGGAATCAACCTTAGATTCGCTTCAGTAGCCCACCCCCAGACTAACGGGCTGGTGGAATCCACCAATAAGACTATTAAAAAGCTGTTGAAAAAGAAGTTGCAGCAGAAAAAGGGTAGATGGGCTGAGGAGCTTCCAGAGGTCCTCTGGGCTTACCGCACGATGAGGAAAACGGCTACCTGGAAACGCCTTATTCTCTGGCCTTCAGAGTTGAAACGGTACTTCCCATTGAGCACAAACTGACCTTCTTTAGAGTTCAACATTTTGAACAGAGAAGCAACGAGGACAAGCTCCGAGCTAGCTTAGACCTCCTGGAAGAAAAACAAGATCAGGTAGTAGAGAAGGTAGAAATTTACCAGAGCAAGATTGCTAGATACTTTAACAGTTAAAGCCCGAAACTTTAAGGAAGGGGACCTAGTTTTCAAGAAAGTGACATTGAATACCAAAAAGAGGTCAGACGGGGTCTTGGGGCCCAACTAGGAGGGACCTTACTTAATAAATGTGGTGGTCCCTAACGGGGCGTACAAGCTCGAGGACTTGAATGACTGACTCATCGATCATACTTGGAATGCAGATCACCTGAGAAAATTCTACCCCTAAATAGAGGACTCGTGAGTGTGCTACCTCCGCCTAGTTTTTAATCACCAACAATAATGCACTCAATTCTTTTTTCATCAATAAAGCCTGTTTATTTCATCTTAAACTATGTTCTACAGTAATTTGGTTCTACATGGGAAATTTTGACATTATCACCCTAAGACTAGGAGCCCCCTCGCTATCCTTGATGCCTTGGCCGGGCACTACCCCCAGCCAAGAAGAGTCTGAGTGTAAAAGCATAGTTGTCATCCATATCTCGAGACCAGAAAATAGCTAGATAGCCCCCATGATGCCTTGGTCGGGCTACAACCCCCAAGAAGGATCTGAGTGTAAGAGCAAAGTTGTTATCCAGATCTCAAGACCCGAAACTAGCTAGATAGCCCTCCTAATGCCTTGGTCGGGTTACAACCCCTAAGAAGGAATCGAGTTTAAGAGCGCGGTAGCCATCCTGATATCCAGACTAGAAGGGGGGTAGATAGTTCTCCTTGATACCTCATTCAAGCTATAACCCCCTAAAGGGACTCGAGAATGGAGAGCTCTTTTACTTAAACTCCAATGTCCCGGTTATTACTGGTCGCTAATTCTCTGTGTATATGTTGTTGCTTACTGTGACAGATGCGGACTAGCATACAATCGCACAAGGGGACTATCTACTAAAGTCACCGAGCTATAAGTTCCCGTTGAGAGTTGAAAGCTCGAGCTAGCAATCTACTTTCACACTTAAGCAGTTTTCCTATCTTGTTGTTTTCCCAAGTTAAGTCAAGTTATTTTAGAGGCTGCACCTAGATCGAGATCAGAAATGAAGCATGTACATGCCAATCAAGTCAAATTTTGAACAAGATCTAAATTCAATTTTCATTAATGAAATTGAGAGCCTCTTCCCTGGTAAGGCTACAGCAATCGAAAATAGGAAGCCCATCCCCTGGTTCAGAGCTATAAAGTACTAGTAATAAAAAGAAAATGATGGTGGTCAAGCACGAGTAAAGATAGGATGCCCACCCCCCTTTCCGGGCATTCAGAACAAGTTACAAGAAGATGGATTCAAACTTTTGCATCCTCTTGATTTCCACCAGCTTCTCCTCCCTCAGGATGAACCTCGCCCTATGCTCCTCTTTCTGGGGGTCGCTCATCCTAGTTAGCCGCCTCTGCCACCTCTTCCTGAGGATGCTCCTCGATTGCCTATCGTTTAGCTGGGTCCTCCTCCAAGACCTCATTAACCACCTCTATGACCTCGGGTGGGATGGCCACATTGAGAAGGTCGACCATTGACTCCAGCAGGCTCTCTCCCACCATGGTTCTTCCCTTGAAGCTACTCCAGAGGGTTCTCGGGCTCCTGAAAGGCCTCCTTCAGTTTTCGCAGGTTGAACCCCCTTTGAGGATTCTTTGGGACCTGACAATGAGAGGACGAAAGGAGAGGGAGGAATGTCTGATATAGTTGGCTTATTCCCAGCTTCAGCCATATTGAACGGACTCGATTCTTCTCCAAAGGGATGAGACATTTCCACGGCCTTGGTCAATATCTCCACCCTATCCCAGTTGGCAATAACCGATAGGTCAAAGTGGGAGGGGAGGGCTTCAACGACCTTGTAGGAACCATAGAAGTATCCTTCGCTGAAGGAAGCATCCACCTTGGCCTGGAGCTTAGCAGTCCGTGCATTTATATCTTGATTATCGGTATCCAGCTTCTTGGCTTCATCTTTCTAGTAGTCTCTCTACCTAGCCCGCCGTGTCTTGAGGGTTTCCTGGTCAAAGAATCGCTTCATCCGCTCATGATCACAATGAAGCTCGCTCAACTCAGCATCTTTCTCCTTTTTGTTGGAAGTTATTGTAGGGAAAAAACGGTTTAGAAACGTAGCAAAAGCGTGTTAAAAAACGAAATTAGGTTTGCGTATAAATAAAAAAAATTTCCTTTTTATGCAACGAGAACCTTAACCCTAGATTAATTGATGTATATAAAAGTATCATACCTTTTTCGCGTGACGATTGAACAAGCGCTGAATTGATTGCGTAAGATCTTCCAATCCAATCACGAACTTGAATCACCTAGGAGTGTGGGCTCCCTTTATTTAAATTGTATTCCTGAGGATGGAGACAAAGCAAATATCTTTTCTTTGTTAGTTACAAATATCCTCCAAGAGAAAAATCCAAGAACGTTTGGTCACTTGTGAATTATCAATCAATTTGATTATAACTCGCATGAACCTTGATTTGATGTTGTACACAAAACCCTTTTGATGTAAAGGATATTAGTATACTATCGAATACAAAAACGTTCCCCTTTTTTCTCTACTTGGCCGAATTCACACACTATTGATTAGAGAAGATCGAATTTTGTCTATAGTAAAATCAGATTTTTCTCCCTCAAAATTCCTGTGATGGCCGAAACGTTTTCTTTCTCAAATAAAGCTTGGCCGAAATTACCTCTAATTGCCTTAGGGCTGGTTGAATTTATCATCCACATATATATCGGTTCATAAATCCTTTCCTAAGAAGGATTCACTTGGTTAGCAAGAATCCTTTCCTTAGGTGGATTTATTTGGTAGTTAGAATCCTTATCTAGAAGGAAATCTATCATATCCTATATTATACATGTGATGAACGAAATTCCCTTTTTCGAAGTAGATTAGGAGTGTTTAATCTTTCCTAATAAAGATTACTTGATGGACAAGAATCCTATCCTTAGGTAGATTAACTTGGTGGTTATGAATCCTTTTCAAATAAGAATTCTACCACTAAGTAGTTTTACTTGGTGACCAATAATCCTTTTCCAAAAAGAATTCTTTCCTACACCAAGACTCCTAATCCTACTCAATAGTGTGTTTGTAATCATATTAAAGACTTCCTAATTTGATTAGATAAATAACTCCTTTTATTTATCTACTTATCAAATATAGTCATTAACATTAACTATACTACCAACAATAGTATAGTTTTAGGAGACCATCTCCTAATAGGAAAAGATTTTGACTTTTAATTAAATAATTAATTAATCAACAAATTAATTAATTTCCATTTAATTAAATAATAATAAAATAAAAATAATATATTAAAGCTATTATCCATAGCCATTGCCGCCCATACCTAGTATAAAGGCCAAATATTATTTTTCTCATTTTTTTAAGCTCCAATAGACACAACCCAATCACAATCAACAAATGATTCACTTAGGTCCAATCTATTTAATTTTAGTTCATTCCACTAAAGAAATAAAATTGAACTCTTAAATAAAGATAGAATAAGTTGATGTTACTCATTCATGCCCTAGACAACCTTATTGGAGAAAGTGTATCCTCGTGAAGAATACCAGTAATCGCCAAGAACTCATAGACTGACTATAGCTCTCCAAGTTACCATATTTACTCATATGACCACATTTTGAACTTGGATATTTTGACTTTTCTAGAAGACATGTTTCAATAGACACTATTGAAAACTTAACGTTAAGATTTAATATCCAATACCTCAAAACATCCATATGATGGTATTCTACTCTCATTCAATAAATGGAGCCATGATGTCCATATCTATAAATGAAGTCCTCTATCGATTAACAAATGAATACCACCAAACTATCGAGGATAGACTATGCTATATAATCGTACTCATTGATAGCTCAAATGACAACACTTGCAACCATAAGTCCGTCATTTATCTCAGGATTGAGATAGACTCTCCGATTGTCTTTAAATGAAACTTTTATCCATTGACGGTTCTAGATAAAGTATTTCATTTTGATCCTATTCAATGCACCCAGTGCACTAGATTCATTTGCCTAAAGACACCTCACTTTGATGATTTTAGACTCATCATTACACATTTGATCCCACTCAAATGCTAGTAAAAGAATCTACAACTTTAACAAGATAAAGGCGCCTAACCTTCTATCTTAAGGTGTGAATATTATTCAAGACTAACTAAAGAATTGTGTCTACCTCATACATATCTAGATGTATGAACAATTCTTCTTTTCTCGTAGTCTTTTGACCTTATGATTATTTACTTTTGACAATTATAATAATTAAACTATAAATGCTATAAGATTTGTTAAACTAGAAATCACTTTATTCATATAAAAAGATTGTTAATTACAATATTACACTCTTGCTATCGAGCATAATCCTAACAATCTCCCACTTGCTCTATAGTAAATGTGTCATATCTCTCATCCCCAAGTTCTCTAGATGCCCATCAAAACTCTTTTGAGGAAGAGCCTTTGTAAAGGGATCCGTTAGATTTTCTGCTGACGCGATCTTGGTAATCATCAAGTCACCCCTATGCACAATTTCCCTTAGAAGATGATACTTTCTTTCAATGTGTTTCCCTCTCTTATGACTTCTTGGTTCTCTCAAATTAGCTACTGCTCCACTATTGTCACAATAGATAGTGATCTTCTTATTCGCATCAGGAACCACTTCCAAGTCAATCAGGAATTGGCGGAGCCAGACAGCCTCTTTAGCAGCCATGTATGCGGCAACATACTCTGCTTCCATGGTGGAATCAGCAATACAAGATTGCTTGATACTCCTTCATATGATGGTAAACACAGAGCCTGATGTGGATCTCCTAGAGTCAGAATCTGACTGAAAATCAGAATCTATATACCCAACGGGAATTAAATCCTCTCCAGAGTATACAAGCATATAATCTCATGTTCTCCTTAGATACTTGAAAATATGCTTGACTGCCGTCCAGTGATCAGGACCAGGTTTCGATTGAAACCTGGTAACTATGCCTACAACAAAACAAATATCTGGTCTAGTGCTGAGCATTGCATACATGAGACTTCCAACTGCCGATGCATATGGAACCCTACTCATGAATTGCTCTTCATGCTCATTCTTAGGAACTTGTTCCTTAGAAAGTTTGATTCCATGCTTGAAAAGGTAACATACCTTTCTTGGAATTTTGCATGGAAAACCTAGACAAGATTTTATCTATGTATGAAGCTTGATATAATGCAATCGTTCTATTCTTTCTATCCCTTATGACTTGGAAACCAAGAATATAACTTGCTTCTCCTAAGTCCTTCATATCAAATTGTTTTGCTAACCATTCTTTTATTGATGTCAATACACCTATATCGATTCCGATGAGTAGTATATCATCAACGTAAAGAATTAGGAAAACCAACTTGTCACATTTAATCCTTTTGTATACACAAGGTTCATCAAGGTTTTGAATAAATCCAAAACCTTTTACAGCTTGATCGAACCTTATATTCCAGGATCTGGATGCTTGCTTCAATCCATATATGAGTCTTTGCAACTTGCATACCCTTTCCTCTTGGCCCTTTTCAATGAATCCTTCTGGTTGCATCATATAGATGCTTTCATCAAGACTTCCATTAAGGAAAGCTGTCTTGACATCCATTTGCCAAATCTCTAGGTCTAGAGAAGCCGCAATGGATAAGAGTATCCTAATGGATTTAAGCATGGCCACAAGAGAGAAGGTTTCTTCATAAACGATACCTTCCTTTTGTGTATAACCTTTAGCTACCAATCTAGCTTTATAGGTTTCCACCTTTCCATCCATTCCTCTTTTCCTCTTGTATACCCACTTGCACCGGATGGGTTTTATCCCTTTAGGCAAGTCTACAAGAGACCAGACTTTATTTTTGAACATAGATTCAATTTCGGATTGCATTGCCTTTTGCCAATGGCGACTATCAACATCTTCCATTGCATCCTTGTAAGTATAGGGATCATCGTCGTCCGGAAGATTCACTACAGATTCTCCTAGACCGATGTATCTCTTGGGTTGTCTAATAACCTTCCAACTACGACAAGGTATGGTAGATTGTTGATCTTGTATTGGTATGAAACTTACAATTGGGCTTGGTTGCGAAACCTCTTGTGGAATTGTATCTCCTAAAAGCTCATTTAGAACAATTCTACTTTTAGGCACAAAAATTATTCATATAGTCCTTTTTTAGAAATTTGGCATTTGTCGAAACAAATACTTTAAGATCTGAAGGACTATAAAAATAATATCCTCTTGTTCCTTTTGGATACCCTACAAATATGCATGTTTCTGGACGGGACTCCATCTTACCTGTCTTTCCTTTTAACACGTGCACAGGACATCCAAATATTTTTAAGTGTTGTAAACTAGGCTTTCGCCCAGTCCACAACTCATGCGGTGCTTTAGGAACTGACTTAGATGGTACATCGTTTAGAATATACATGGCAGTTTGTAAAGCATATCCCTCAAAAGAACTAGGGAGCGTTGAATAACTCAACATAGACCTAACCATATCCAGAAGAGTTCTATTTCTCTTTTCTGCCACCCCATTTTGTTAAGGTCTGCCTGGTGCAAAAAATTGAGAAATTATTCCATTATCAATAAGATATTGCTGAAACTCACCAGATAGATATTCTCCACCACGATCAGACCTCAAGATTTTTATACGTTTCTCAAGCTGATTTTCCACTTCAGCTTTAAATGCTTTGAACATATCAAAAGCATCCGACTTATGTCTCATGAGATACACATAGCCAAATCTCGAGTGATCATCCGTGAAAGTAATGAAGTACTCATATCCACCTCTAGCTTGAATGCTCATAGGTCCACACACATCAGTGTGTATCAATCCTAAACATTCGATGGCACTTGCGCCTTTGGTCGTAAACGACCTTTTGGTCATTTTACCTTCCAAACAATATTCACAAGTTGGTAGATCATCAACCTTTAAGTCACTTAGAGGTCTGTCACATACCAATCTTTTAATCCTATTAAGGTTAATATGACCTAGGCGCAAATGCCACAGGTAAGTTTCATCTTTTGATAATTTTACTCTTTTATGATTGGGTTCCGTTGATTCCGTGTCTAACAAGTGAGAGATGTTTCCATACAAATAAAATAAACCATTTTCCAATGTGCTTTTGCAAATAAATTTGTTATTCTTACTAATAATAAAACCTTTATTAAAAGTAACAGAATATCCAAATTTATTTAGACAAGAGACCGAAATTAAATTCCTCTTGAATATTGGTACACAATAAACGTTTATTAAATTTAAATGCCTATAAGAATCAAAATTGATTCTAATATCTCCCACTATACTAGTAGACACCAACTCTCTATTGCCTAAATGCAAGTCGAATTCATTCTAATCCAGTCTATTCCTTTGACCCTTTTCACCACAAAAGAAACACTTTCCTTTGATTTTGGTTACTTTCTTGGTATCCTTCTAAGAAGGCTCAAGTTGCTTTTTCTTCTGTTATCTCTTAACCTTCTAATGGGTCTTAACAGTAGAAACTTTACCAACCATATGAATCCTTGTCTAGAGACATTATAATATCGGCAACAGTCTCCATTCCTTCATGTTGTTGTTGCAACACGTTGGAGATGATGACCATAATGTAACGTACATTTAGCCATCTCATCTAAAGACTTCCACTACTGATACTCATCTCTTTGCTTCCTGAGTTAGATTCATTATTTTGGTGGTTAAGGAATATACATAATGAACTTATACTTTTCAGCTTGCATCATCAACCCAATATTCCTTTTCCATGTGACATAATTATCACCAGTTAAAGTATTATCTTTTAGGATATTGATTAGGGATAGGGTCATGATTTCTTTTTAATAACAAAAATTATATAAGTAAACAATCATGATATAGCACTTTTGAATATTTATCTTGAATTAAATGAAATAATTCAATCATAAAAATTCAACGGTGATCCAACACCCATAAATGTTACGCCTCCTTTGGGAGTACGCACCATTTACTAGTTGGACTAGGTCTCACCTAATTGTTAACATAATAACCAACGTTTTAAATTTTAGCCTTGTGATTTTATTAACAAGAACTCTTTGGAGGATATTAATAAATTCACATTGAGTGTGTTACCAAGTTATCGACCTTCAATAGAATCCCTCACGAATATCCCTCATTTGGGAGTAGATATCGTTTGGGCTAATTGTCTAGTCTATCCTTGTAAGAAAGTATCTTGCTAAATTCCATTCATGAATACCTCTTGGGAGGTTATTCATGAAACATAAAGCTCAACAAAACATGGAGGCCGTAGGTGTTCCAAAACACCTTCTCCCACTCAATTGTTTAAGGCGTGTGATCGAATTCCAAAGAATGATTTAAAAAGTTATCTAGATGCCAATTTAGATACTTAAACCATTCAATGCATGTTAATACCAAAAGAGATATATGAGTGGCACTCCTATTCTATATGACATGTTATCAAACAATGACAAACAATGACAAACATTGCAATATTTACAAAAATATAAATAGCTACAATTTTGTTCCATCCTAGAAAAACAAGTAAATTACATATATCTTGGAATACAAGAACTTCTTTCTTGGCGAACAAGTCTTTACGCGACCTTCGTCGTTCGGACTCCCTCGGCTACCTCCCATGGGCGTGCGCACCCATTGCCCTTACCAATGGGCGTGCGCATGTCACAAGCCCATAAAGGGCTGCCGTGCGCAGCCCATGCCACAACAAACGTGGCTGCGCGCTCTTCACACGCACGTTCATTGTTACTGCTCGCACGGTCCCAAACTTGTTCTGGTTACTCCTAATTCTTCAAACCTTCGAATCTTCGAAACTTGAATGTAATACAGAAGAATTTACATAACAAAATACTGCAGTTTTTTTTTGTATTATTATTATTACAACAAAAAAAAAACTTAGCAACTACCAAGAAGGAAATTATGGTGATAATAGACCACCCTTCTTGTTACAATCCCAAAACAAAATTACATTGAAATTCTAGGACCAAAATTGAGCAATAACAATCCACATATAAAACATATATATATCCATATATTCCAATGTAAATATATATACGAATACCTAGAGTGCCATCTCTTTCTAAAACATGCATATATAAAATAAAAGAAAAAGATTCACGAACACATACATCAATTAATCAAGGGTACAACCAGACTCTGGTACCAATTGTAGGGAAAAAATGGTTTCAAAACGCAATGGAAGCGTGAGAAAAAACGAGATTAGGGTTTGCGTATAAATAAAAAAAATTCCCTTTTTATGCAACGAGAACATTAACCCTAGATTAATTGATGTATATAAAAGTATCGTACTTTTTTCGCCTGACGATTGAACAAGCGCCGAATTGATTCCTCAAGATCTTCCAATCCAATCACGAATGTGAATCACCTAGGAGTGTTGGCTACTTTCTTTAAATTGTATTCCTGAGGATGGAGACAAAGCAAATATCTTTTCTTTGTTAGTTACAAATATTCTCCAAGAGAAAAATCCAAGAACGTTCGGTCACTTGTGAATTATCAATCAATTTGATTGTAACTCGCGTGAACCTTGATTCGATGTTGTACACAAAAGCTTTTGATGTAAAGGATATTAGTATACTATCGAATAAAAAAATGTTCCCCTTTTTTCTCTACTTGGCCAAATTCACACACTATTGATTAGAGATGATCGAATTTTGTCTAGAGTAAAATTAGATTTTTCTCCCTCAAAATTCCTGTGATGGCCGAAACTTTTTCTTTATCAAATAAAGCTTGGCCGAAATTACCTCTAATTGCCTTAGGGCTGGTTGAACTTATCATCCACATATATATAGGTTCATAAATCCTTTCCTAAGAAGGATTCACTTGGTTCGCAAGAATCTTTTCCTTAGGTGGATTTATTTGGTAGTTAGAATCCTTATCTAGAAGGAAATCTATCATATCCTATATTATACATGTGATGAACGAAATTCCCTTGTTTGAAGTAGATTAGGAGTGTTTAATCTCTCCTAATAAAGATTACTTGATGGACAAGAATCATATCCTTAGGTAGATTAACTTGGTGGTTATGAATCCTTTTCAAATAAGAATTCTACCACTAAGTAGTTTTACTTGGTGACCAAGAATCCTTTTCCAAAAAGAATTCTTTCCTAAACCAAGACTCCTAATCCTACTCAATAGTGTGTTTGTAATCATATTAAAGACTTCCTAATTTGATTAGATAAATAACTCCTTTTATTTATCTACTTATCAAATATAGTCATTAACATTAACTATACTACCAACAATAGTATAGTTTTAGGAGACCATCTCCTAATAGGAAAAGATTTTGAATTTCAATTAAATAATTAATTAATCAACAAATTAATTAATTTCTATTTAATTAAATAATAATAAAATAAAAATAATATATTAAAGCTATTATCCATAGCCATTGCCGCCCATACCTAGTATAAAGGCCATATATTATTTTTCTAATTTTAAATCATTCTTGATTGAGTTCCAGTCATTTCGGTTACTCATACTATTGATTTCAAGTTCTAAGTTAAAAGATACTACACTTTCAACTCATGTTACATACATTGTCTTCGTATTCATATATCGAGTAGAGTTATTATTTTTCGGGTTAAGTATCTTATATTTCCATGTCCGTGTGAGAGTTACGGTTTGTAATCCACAAACGGATTCGAGTTCCGAGTTTGGAGGCCTGAGAACGGTCGAAGAACGCGTGGGGAGCGCGCGAGGAAAAGAAGTGCAACCAAGCACTCTTTCCCGAGATGGCGCGTGGCCGTCTCGGGACAGAATGCTTGCTGCCCCGAGATGCCCACGTGCCATCTTAGGCAGTAGGCATGCTTGGTGATCTTAAGGGTAGTTTGGTAATTCTTGCTTCATTCTTTTCCCTCTCCGTTATATTCTCCTTCCCTCTCAAATTTATTTTAAAAAGAAATTCAAACTTGTGTGCAGAAATTTTCTGTCTACATTTTCTCACCTTCCAAACACCATAACTTCTTCATTTAAACTCCGATTTGAGTGATTCAAAGTTGAAAGTGTTTGTCTATTCATCCTCCATCTTTTCTCTGAAGGTTTGAGTGAGTTTTATTGTTGTTTTTGGAGTCTAGATATATAAAAACTGGACTGCACCAAAATCAACTAAGGTATTGATTTTCTCTCAAAGTTTTCTTTTAAAACTTGGTCAATTGCCTTGGGTTTTCTTCTTCAACTTATATATGTGTATTGTGAGTGTTTTGATTTGAGTTTTGAACTCTTTTAAAGCTAGGTTGAGTTTCAATTGAAATCTTACATGTTGAGTTAGGTTTTGATTTTGCCTATGTTTTCACATTTTTGGGATTGTATTGTGCTAGCTTTGATTCTAGGACTATTTGATGATCTTTGATTGATTGATTTTATGAAAAAATAGTTCTTCACATGTATTAGGCTCTCTTGGCCGAATTCTCACATCAATACATGTGCTTATGTTCTTTTGAGCTATTCATGTGTTTTGTTGAATCTATGATTAGGAATATGCTCTAGAACTTTAGCTTAAATCTAAATGACTTTGTCATATGATTTTAGCATGTTTTTGGTTTGTGTGATTTAAACTTGATCTTGTGATTAATTGAACATATCTTGTGATTCAAGTTTAGATCTATACATGTATCTAGGTTGTGATTAATTTGGAACATATCTTACATCATCTAGATGATGTAAACATGCATGATTGACTAGACTACATGTGATTTGTGCATTCATGCTCATGTCTAGTATTTTCCATAGGATGTGTTGATCATAGCATTCTATGTTGCGTGCTTGTTTGGGTTTTGCATGCATGATCACCTAGATGCCTTGTGAGAAGGAAGTCTTGACAATAGGTATGAGACCTATGTTGTTGAGCAAGTAAGTCTTGGCAAGAGGTGTGAGACCTTGGATTATCAAGCAAGGAAGTCTTGGCTAGAGTCAAGAGGACTCGGATAGTCGAGCAAGAAGTCTTGCCTAGGGTCGTGAGGATCCGGATAGGTGAGCGAGGAAGTCTTGACTAAAGTCGGGAGGACTCGGATAGTTGAGCAATAAGTCTTGTCTTGGGTCATGAGGATCCGGTAAGGTGAGCGAGGAAGTCTTGACAAAAGGTGTGAGGCCTCGGATTGTTGAGCATTAGGGCGACATCTTCATGAGTAGGATAGGAGGGTAGTTTCTAGGTGAAGGGGTCACTTGAGAGATTATACTTGTCTCATCTACTAGTGGATTTTGTTTGCCGGAGGCTGCTAGCCCGTGGATGTTTCCTCTTCGGAGGTTTACCACGTTATATCTTGTGTCAACTTCTCTCTATCCCTATCTCTCTAGTATTTGTATTTGTTATTTGAATACTATGGATAGAACTCTTTATGTAAGTTGACTTCCTTTCTGTAATATAGATTATGTATGTGTTACAATTACTTGTTTGTTTCACACTTTACTCGTTTTATATATTGATTAAGTATCTTTAATATATATATATATATATATATAATGTGATACAAGCAATCTAGAGGGAAAAACTTTAGTTTGTTTCTAAGGGAGTCAAAAAAGGTGTCTGACCTATTCACCCCCCCCCCCCCCCCCTCTAGGTTAGCCTTAAACATTTAACCATGTTTGTATTTTCAGTATGAGCGAGTGGTGATGTTGTAAGGGTTTTGATTTTGGTGATTAGGTGGAGATGAATCTATTTTTGTTTGTGTCCTGGGCTCTTGGACAATGACAACAACGACGATGGTTTAATGTTGATGATGATGATATATGTAATTTTTGGTGGTGTGATGTTGATGATCATGGTGATATAATTTTTTTAACTGGAAAAAAAACTTAGGGGATGATGGTGATGATAGATGATGATGGTGATGCGTTTTTTCTTTTTCTTTTTCTGGGTTGAAGTTTTTATAGAAAAAAAAATTAGGGGATGAGGGTGATGATCGATGATGGTAATGAGTTTTTTATTTTTCTTTTTCATTTTCTGAGTTGAAGTTTTACTTGAAAAAAAAATTAGGGGATTATGGTGATGATAGATGATAATGGTGATGAGTTTTTTTTTTTAATTTTTCTTTTTCAAGGTTGATGTTTTTCTAGAAAAAAAATATAGGGAATGATTGTGATGAGTTTTTTATTTTCTTTTTTCTTTTTTCAGGGTTGAAGTTTTTCTGGAATTTTTTTTTTTGAGATGATGTTGATGAGTTTTTTTTAAAAAATTTCTTTTTCTGGGTTGAAGGTTGTTGATGATGATGAAAATGGAGGGTTATGGGTTGAATGTTGATGGTTGGTGAAGATTAATATGTTTTTTTTTTATATTTTTATTTTAAATTTAATTTGTTATTGTTTTTTATATTTTATATAGTTAAATATAAAATTATTATAATGTCCTTCGTGTAAGACAAAGTAGGGGTAAAATGGTCATTACACGGTCTAACAATTTCATTCTGTCTTATTTCCTAAAAAATCTGAAGGAATGATTAAAGTTAATAATTCAAAAAATTAATGGATCAAACCCAGATAAACATAAACTAGAGAGACTAAAATCTTAATATCCCCTTATAATATTATCAATGGTGCATGAGTAATTTTTTTACATATTTTAAAAAATGAGATTTCACAATAGATCTAATAATAAATAAAATTATTTAATTTATTTTTTATTATTAATGTCGGGTTGGGTAGGGTTATATTTTATTAACCCAACCCAATCTTAAAAGCAACCCAATCCAATCTAGTCGAGTTAGGTCGTGTTGGGTTAGGTTGGCGAGTTGGTGCCCACCCCTAGGGCCCACAAACTAAATAGTGATTCCAAGATACGGAGTTATTGATCAGGAATGCTACTCCGATCTCACTCATGGTATATCAAAAACAACGATCTAACCGAAAGGAGTCAATAAGACACTCAGGATTATCTACAACCATCATTTGTCGATATATATGTGAATTTCCCTTAATCTTTATAGTGTAAATATACCTATAGGGGGGGGGGGGGGGGGGCGAATAGGTATATGCTCCAATTTTCTTCTTTTAAAACAATACAATTTCTATTATATATAAAGAAAATTGCAAACAAAGACACAAGATATTTACGTGATAAACCTCTGAAGAGGAAACATCCACGGGTTAGCAACCACCGGCAAAAGCAAATCCACTAGTAGATAAAACAAATACAATCTCTCAAGTGACCCCTTCACCTAGAAACTACCCTTCTATCCTACTCAATGAACTTGTTGCCACCTTGCTCACCTTTTGAGATCCTCCCGACCCTAGGCAAGACTTCATTGCTTAGTTATCCGAGTCCTCCCGACTCTAACAAAGACTTCTTTGCTCAACAATCCAAGGTCTCCTACCTCTTGTTGAGACTTCCACTTGCTTAGCTATCCGAGTCCTCCCGACTCTAGCTAAGACTTCCAATTGCTCAAATCAAATAATCACTCTAAGATATGAGACTTCCAACCTTTTCACAAGTCATCTAAGTGATCATGAATGCAAAACGCAAACAAGCACGCAACATAGAAAATGATGATCAACAAATTCTATGGACATGCAACTAGATAGCTAGATTATGCTTTCAAAGAACAATCACAAATGTATCTAGACAACCTAAGCATGTTATAAACTAAGAACCAAATCAATAAAATTAATATGTCAATTGATATAGACCTAGTTTTTAGAAAATGAAATTAAATCTAGAAATAGTCAATCAAGCATAAGAACAAAAGATTTCTAGAAGCGATTTCATGTTTATCAAGTTTATCACAAATCATTTAATTTATCACAAATATAACTAAACTTGAAAATCAAATGAACAAATCACAAAATGATATCGAAATCATCCTATTCATGCTTCTTAATCAAATAGCATCAATCAATAAGAAGATCAAAGAAGAAAACTAAAAAGAAGATGATTTTACCAACATGAATGAAAATCACAAACTGAAGATCTGATCACTAGGAAAAACCTAGACATCCTTCTGGAAATGTTTGAGGTTTGTATATCTCTTCAAGGCACTCGAAATAGGTTTTTGAATCAAGTGATTCCGAGTAGAAATGAAGAAGTTATCACAAAAACAAAAATCAAATTGTTAAGAGAAAAATTCTACGCTTGTTCTTCAATTTCAATTTTCTCAACTTGTAATGAATGAGAGGGAAGGAGAGGTTTTAAAGAGATACCTACCTGAGATGGCACATGGGTATCTCTGGGCAGCAAGGCTTCCTGGACGAGATGGCCACGCGCCATCTCGAGAAGGTGCCCAAGTGATGGCTTATGCCATCGCACCTCTTCCCTTGCGCTCCTCTCGCATTCTTCAACTGTTCTTTGGCCTCCAAGCTCTGAATTCAAATCCGTTTGAAGATTAAGAACTGGAACTCCCTCAAAAACATGGATATATAAGATACTCAACCTAGAAAATAGGAATTTGACTTGATATATGAAGACGAAGACAATGTATGCAACATGAGTTGTAAGTGTAGTATCTTTTGACTTGGAACTCAAAGTCAATAGTATGAGTAACCGAAATGATCGAAAATCAATAATGAAAAATCCAAGACTAAAATCAAGTTCAATATCCATGTTATACAAACATATAAATAAACAAACACATTTCACATAAGAATGCAAACTACATAGAGATAGTCTCACTACATGCATTTTCCAAAACATGTCACTTTCATTCCAATGCATGAACATTTAATATCAAGTGTGTGAATGTGTTATACCAAATGATGTACAACAATGCAGGGACACAAATGTATGATATGTATGTGTGCGCATTTAATGGTGCACAACTATACAGGGACACATATGTATGAGTTGTGTGTATGCGCTTACGCATTGCAAGAGGAAGAAGAATCTAGATACCTTAGCATCCAAGAATAGTACCAATCCTCTTGAAGACGGACTTTGCATCATGAGAAGTTGTTTTTCTTCCTTGAAGCTCTTATTGTCACGAACCACCGAAGCAATTAAGCATTATAAAGAAATGAAGTTTTTTTATGGAATTAAGCCAACACATTTCTAAAACCTAACAATCTCCGCTTTTGGCTATCCATGGCAAAACCTCTACCTCACCATACAATGATCACTCATAATAAATGTTGATTGTATTCTCACATCCTTACATTACAAAGAGATATCCTTAGACTAAAATGTCTTCATGAGTCTTCAAGAATATCTTCACACATTCAAAACACATGTGAGATAAGAACACGCAAAAGCAATCTTTTACAAAGAAGATAAGTGAGATAAATAACCAATATACGAAACAAAACAATAATTCCCATTCCCTTATCTCTTCTTATCTCATGCAAACAAGAATTCTTTTCCCCCCTTAAAACAAGATTTCTCCCCCTTAATAAATTGTCTCCCCTTTTATCAAAAGTAAGTAACATGGTGAGGAAAACACTTTCACCCCCTTTTTGGCAAGGAATAGACAAAAACATATTACACAACACAGAGAGAGAAGTGAATGCCAATTGAAAATACCTACAAGGTTATAAGGGATGCATAATAAAATCATGAGATAATGAGCAAACAAGTTGTGTAGAGAACTAAGTTAAACAAACTAAGCTCCCCCTTAACATATGCTCCACATATTAGTAAGCAAGTAAACTTGTTCACTAGGGAATCACACAATCACACATTTCAAGCAATAAAAGAAAGTAGACCATTTTTTTTTCAAATAAAAGAGAATCATAGATTTTCATTACTCTTTCAAAAATAATCTCTCATTGCTAATGAATCAAGCACATTAAGCAAAAATGTGTGTGTGAAAATGCTTCTAGCATATATAAAAGGAGTAATTGTGATATCAACATGCAAACCATTTCAACACCTATTCATCTAAAGCTTTTCCAATTAAGGTCAAACCAATTATCATCCACAAATTTGCTTTAAAGAGAATAGATTTCAACTTATGAGCATTATGTGTGCATATGGCTCGTTTTCCCATTTCTATTTTTCAACCCGAGCATTCACAATATTTTTCAACTGTACTCCATTTTAAGTCTTCCTCCATTTCTTTTTAGGCTTTGAATCAAAGATTTTTTTTTAAATGATTCTTTTTCAACACTTTTTTTTTTTCTAACATAAACATATGCTCTTCATGACGGCTTTCACTCATCACAATGGTGTAGCTCTTTCCTACATTGGGTGGCTTCACAACCAAGGTGTGTAGCCCTTTCCATGAAGGTGCTCGTTGAGTTCTATATAATGCCGAAGCAAAATTGATACTAACCACTGGTCATTTTAAAAGGAATAGTCAAAAGACTTCAAGAAGTATCCATAATAGGCATATAATGACACTAAACTATTCAAACTTAAACATATAAGAGAAGCATTTGTGCACTTTTAAAAACAAGATTTACAAAAACAAAAATTAAGTGAATGATCTAGAAGCAATAAAAGCTATTTTATTAAGATCATTACTTCTCACATGAGTAGCTCTCAAAGAAATAGATATACAATATAGTTTTGCTTATCAAGCCACTTGCAATCACACAAGTATTAATCAACACAAATCATGCCAATGGATCTTCTAAGAGATATAAATCTCTCTTTGTCCAAGGGCTTAGTGAACAAGTCCGCAAGTTGATTTTTAATAGGCATATGCTCAAGAGTTACTATTGAATGTTCAACAAGTTCTCTAATGAAATGATGCCTAATATCTATGTGCTTTGTGTGTGAGTGTTGAACTGAATATTTAGAGATGTTAATGGCATTCAACAATCAAACAAGCATTACAACTATCATGAATAAGATCATTGTGAACACATCACTAAAAGATCTTTAGAGAACAAATGTCATCAAGAACCATATAAATGTTATACAAATTCTCAAATATGACATGCTACTTGATGTAATGAAAACATAGAGTTGATAAGATGAAACAATAAAGCAAGCTTTAGAGAAGGGATATACCTTAGCAAGATTGTTTATCAATGTATAGTCTTCACCCTTTTTATAAGCTCTCTTGCTTGATTGTCCTTATGACAACAAGTTGTTGGTGTGTCTTCCCAAGAGAAAAAAGACTAAACATCTCAACTCAAACAAACATGTAAATTGACTTTCTCTAAAAGTATTAACAAACTACATCGAATAGATTTCAAAAATAGACTTCTATGACCATATTGTTCTTAAGTGAACCAACACAAACAACATCATGATCATTACACAAGGCAATATGAAACCTAGAAGATAAATCATCAACTATCTTCTTCATGAAAATATCACTCATATTAAAACCATCATTATTGCCAAGCACAAATATTTTATCAAGACAATGCATATGATCATATGAAACACTCATTTTCACCCAAATTTTCTCAACAATTTTCTTCACACGATTATCATTATCACACACAAAACTCAAAGTGTTATCATCCAAGAAACATTTATAGAAGATTTTCATATCTCATTAGCATGCATCATAATCCCTAGTTTGCATCGTCTAATATAATCATGGCAACATAGCAAAAATTGCAAACCGAAATAAATTTTGAGATGTTAATATTTAGGTGAGAGTGTACCAATGGTGAAGACTCCTTTCTTTTCTCTATTTTGCACTTGACCTTGGAAGACTTGGCCTTTGAAATCCTTTTGTTCCTTAGTGACTTGCCTTTAGTTGTAGGAGACTCCACTTGCTCATCTACGATGCTTAAGTCACTTGAATCTTCATGATGATTACCAAAATCTCTGGTCTTCATGATTGCCAACTCCTCTTCCTTGTCTCTGATTGTTTCCTACAAGAAACAAAAGCAAATAATTAGCAAAATCACCCATTAATCTATCTAACACAAGAACATCTTCAACCATCTTAGACATATGATCACTTTATTCTTCACTTTAACTTCCTTTTACACCATATCTTTCCTTACTAAGAGTTTGAACTCTTGCCATCAAGTTGAGGTTGGTGCAATCCTCTTCATTAATCAACAAGCACAGAAGTGATCATGTCTATATTGATCATCCTCCATAAAAGCTTTTTCATTTTTGATTTTGTCACTAACATTCTTTTTCACCCAAATCTTTTTAACATGCTTTGAAACAACATTATTCGTATAAACTTCTAACACCTTAGCATGTATCAATTTAAGATTAATCACCTTATCTCTAGATGCATTTCCTATTTTGTAATACTCAATATATTTATAACATTTCGGCTTAATATGACCAATGGTATTGCAAAAATGACAAATAGGAATAAATGTAGAGACAACACCTTTAGGATGAGAAGAAATACTAGTGGGAGTTTGAAATGATACCTTGCCTTTATTTTTATTATTGACTCCCAATGCATATTGTGCAACATGAAATTGTGTTGTGTCTTTCCTAACCCAAACTTTCTTGACAAGGTTTTCACTTCCACTCTTATTAACATGCGTTGACTTGTATTTAGGCACATTGACTCCATTAGTCACATTTTCAAACAAATCAAACAAAGCATCATCAACTTTCTTAAACATTGTAGAGTGAGGCACAACACAAGGTTTAACAAACAAATCATCGATACATTTATTCTCAACATGCTTTTCCAAGGTCTTCTTAGGTCTAGTTCTAAATCCATACCTGGATGATTACCTAGGACCATTCAAAGACATATCATGCAAATCATTGGCAATTTTACATTTACGAATGTATTCATAACACCTAGGTCTTATATGTCCTACCATGTTGCAATAATGACAAATAGGTTTGAATTTGAGAAGTTTACCATTTGCTTGAGAATTCAACTCATTTTGCCTTCTAACATTTTTACCTCTTTGGCGTGTAACTTTAGATGTCTTGCCTTTTACATTTAAAGATGATGTAACTCATCTTTGGCATTGTTGAGTCTTTTCCTTGACCTTCATTGTTGATGATAAGGCACCTCCGGTAGCATCCATGGCTTTACCGTTAGAGAGTGTACCTACATTCAAATTGCTACAAGCTTTGACAAAGTAGATTTGTTAGATGAAGTAGTTGAGTTTTCATTAACATATCATAAACCTCTTTTGTCGCTTGAAGGCTTTCCAACCTTAATGAGAGCTTTCACTTTGTTAGAGCTAGATAACATCTTGTTAATCATCTCTTTAGCCTCATTAAGTTTGTCATTAAGTACTTTCTCTTGATTCTTATGCTCATTAAGTTTGGCTTTAAGCACATTTTCAATTCTCCCAGCATGATCAAGAAGTCCATCTCTTTGCTCAACTTCATGCTTAAAAATACTTAGTCTATCATTGCTATCAATCAAGTTTTTTTCAAGATTAAGAATTTTTTCATTAAGATCATTAACACTTTTTGAGCTCAAATCATGATTTTCAAACTTCTTAGTTAGAGACCTATTGACTTTAGAGATCTTTTCATTCTCTTGAATAAGATCTTTGTTCTTTTGATAATCTAAATCAATAGACTCACTTTCAACAAGAGAAGCCACAAAAGAACACACTTCTTTGATCATGATGAAACACACAAAACAAGATAAGAAACACTACAAAGAAGATCAATCTAAGTGCGTCTAGACACCCGTTCTGATACCAATTAAATTTCCCGTTATCGTTATAGTGTAAATATACCGAGAGGGGGGGTGAATAGGTATATGCTCCAATTTTCGTTCTCTTTTAAACAATACAATTTTAATAATGCATAAGAAAATAGCAACCAAAGACACAAGATATTTACATGGTAAACCTCCGAAGAGAAAACATCCATGGGTTAGCAACCACAGGTAAAAGCAAATCCACTAGTAGATAAAACAAGTACAATCTCTTAAGTGACCCCTTCACCTAGAAACTACCTTTCTATCCTACTCAATGAACTTGTTGCCACCTTGTTCACCTTTCTGAATCCTCACGACCCTAGGCAAGACTTCCTTGCTTAGTTATACGAGTCCTCCGGAATCTAACTAAGACTTCCTTGCTCAACAATCTGATGTCTCCTACCTCTTGTCGAGACTTCCACTTGCTTAGCTATCCTAGTTCTCCCGACTCTAGCTAAGACTTCCAATTGCTCAAATCAAATAATCACTCTAAGATATGAGACTCCCAACCTTTTCACAAGGCCTCTAAGTGATCAAGAATACAAAACACAAACAAGCACGCCGTATAGAAAATGATGATTAACAAATTCTATGGACATGCAACTAGATAGCTAGATTATGCTTTCAAAGAACAATCACAAATGTATCTAGACAACCTAAGCATGTTATCAACTAAGACCCAAATCAATAAAATGAATATATCAATTGATATAGACCTAGTTCTTAGAAAATGAAATTAAATCTAGAAATAGTCAATCAAGCATAAGAAAAAAAAGATTTCTAGAAGCAATTTCATGTTTATCAAGTTTAGCATAAATCATTCAATTTATCACAAATCTAACCAAAATTGAAAATAAAATAAAAAAACCACAAAACGATATCAAAATCATCCTAGTCATGCTTCTTAATCAAATAGCATCAATCAATAAGAAGATCAAAGAAGAAAACTAAGAAGAAGATGAATTTACCAACAAGGATGAAAATCATGAACTGAAGATCTGGTCTCTACGAAACATCTAGATATACTTTGGTTCTGAAAAGGCTTTGGTTTTGTAGATATCTTCAAGACACTCGAAATCGGTTTTTGAATCAAGTGATTCGGAGTAGAAATGAAGAAGTTATTACAAAAACAAAAATCAAAATGTTGAGAGAAAAATTATGTTCTTGTTCTTAAATTTCAATTATCACAACTTGTAATGAATGAGAGGGAATGAGAGGTTTCAAAGAGATAACAACCAAATGACCAAAAATCCCCCATTCCTTAGTGCCTCCCCGAGATAGCGCATGGGCATCTCTGGGCAGCAAGGCTTTCTGGCCGAGATGGCCACGCGCCATCTCGGGAAGGTGCCCAAGTGATGGCTTATGCCATCGCACCTCTTCCCTTGCTCTCCTCTCGTATTCTTCGACTGTTCTTTCGCCTCCAAACTTTGAATTAGAATCTGTTTGAAGATTAAAAACTGGTACTCCCTTACAAACATGGACATATAAGATACTCAACCCAAAAAATAGGAATTCGACTCGATATATGAAGACTAAGACAATGTATGCAATATGAGTTGAAAGTGTAGTATCTTTTGACTTAGAACTTGAAATCAATAGTATGAGTAACCAAAATGACCAGAACTCAATCATGAACAATCCAAGACTAAAATCAAGTTCAAGATCCATGTTATAAAAATATATAAACAAACAAACACATTTCACACAAAAATACAAACTACATAGAGATAGTCTCACTACATGCATTTTCCAAAACATGTCACTTTCATTCCAATACATGAGCATTCAATATCAAGTGTGTGAATGTGTTATACCAAATGATGCACAATGATACAGGGACACAAATGTAAGATATGTGTGTGTGTGTGTGTGCGTGCATTTAATTATGCACAACTATATAGGGACACATATGTATGAGTTGTGTGGTGTGTGCGCTTACCCCTTGCAAGAGGAAAAAGAATCTTGATACCTTAGCATCCAAGAATAGTACCAATCCTTTTGAAGATGAACTTTGCATCATGAGAAGTTACTTTTCTTTCTTGAAGCTATTATTATCACGAACCACCTAAGCAACTATGCATTACAAAGAAATGAAGTTTTGTTATGGAATTAAGCCAACATAAATCTAAAACCTAACAATATGAATATATACATGTAACGGATCTTGTTGAGAGATTCATATAGATTGTGGCCCCGTCCTATATGATCAAATCATACAAGGTTCCTCCATTCTCATATCATCATATGAATAGTCTAGGATAAGACCAACGTACATTATATAATGGACCGCGACTGTAGATTAACAGCAAATAAAGTATTGAGCTTTACTTGCTCTTTACGGACTCTTTTAGATTGCACATCTCAAAACGAATACGTCTGTATATGACACTTACATACTCAGTTTGAGATTACATCTAGCAATCTTGGATGTTTAGCACATATGATATAAATGAATGAGTCATATTTGTTGAATGAAATAACTACTTCTTTTATTTATGTTTTTCTAGCATTTACAAATTACAAGCTTTAGGGCATAAATCCCAATAGTCTCCCACATGCACTAAAGCAGGTAAGACATATCTTGTAATCTTAGACCCTCTAGTTGACCTTCAAATACTTTAGCCATCAAGGTCTTCATAAACAAACCAGCAAGATTATCCTGCGACGCAATCTTGGTCATGGTCACATCTCATCTATGCAATATCTCTCTAATGAGATGATACTTCCTCTCTATATGCTTCCCTATTTTGTGGCTTCTTGGTTCTTTGAAATTTGTCACAGGACCACTATTATCATAATAAAGAGTCATGGGCTTATCAAAATCTGGAACAACTTCCAGATCAGTTAAGAACTTACGGAGCCAGACAACTTCCTTAGCTACTTCACAAGCTGTTACATATTTGACCTCCATGGTTGAATCAACAATACAAGATTGGTTTGTCAGCTAACTCTTTACTTGTGATAATATCCCTACATCATTCCCAATGAGTATGATATCATCTATGTATAAGACTAGAAAAACTACTTTCTTGTCAACGATCCGCTTGTAGACACAAGTCTCGTCGATGTTTTGCTCAAAGCCATAAGTTTTTATGCCATTATCAAATCTGATGTTCAAAGTCTAGAAGCTTGCTTCAGTCTATAAATGGACCTTTACAGCTTGCAAACTTTTTTCTCTTGATCTTGAGACCTCGAATCCCCCTGACTGCATCATATAGATGCTCTTATCAAGATTGTCATTAAAAAATGCAGTCTTAACTTCCATTTATCAAATTTCATAGTCAAAATAGGCAATAATGGATAAGTGTATCCTAATAGACTTAAACATTGCCACTGGCGAAAAGGTCTCTTTATAATCGACCCTCTCATTTTGGGTATAATCCATTGCCACTAGCCTTACTTTGAAGGTCTATACCTTCATGTCTACTCCTCTCTTTCATTTGAAGATCCACTTACACCCTATAGATTTTATCCTATTAGGTAAGTCTATAAATTCCCATACTGAGTTGGAGTACAAGGACTCTATCTCTAGTTCATGGCTTTAAGTCACTCCTCTTTGTTAGAATCTTCCATTACATGCTTAAACGACACATTGTGCCTCTCCAATACCTAAATAGTGATCAGGTTGTCATACAACACTTCAACTACATTTAGGTGGTAGTGTGATCTGACTAGGAATCGTCCAACTTTCAGACTTTGATGGAACAACATCTCTTGCTGGCTGAGCACTAATTGTACTAGGCTTCAATTCATTTAATACAATCTTACTTTAAGGCTTATGTTCACTCATATAGTTTTCCTCAAGAAACGTTTCATTTGTCGATACAAACACTCTGTTCTCTTCAGGACTATAGAAGTATCCACTTCTAGTCTTTTTGGAATAACCTATAAATAAACAAGCCTGAGAATGAGGTTCCAGCTTTCCAACTTTGATCTTCAGCACATGTACTGGACACTTCCATATGAGAAAATGTCGTAAACTAGCTTTGCAACCATTCCACAACTCTAGAGGAGTCTTAAGAACAAACTTGGATGGAACTACATTCAATATGTTGGCCGCCGTCTATAGTGTATATCCCCAAAATAAGTTTGTTCATGATGAGAAACTTATTATAGATCTCACAATTTTTATCAGGGTTCTATTTCTTCGCTCTGTAACACCATTCTGTTGTGGTGTTCTAGGAGTTGTGATTTGGGATACTATCTCATGCTCAACCAAGTAGTTTTAAACTCTTGGTCAAGATACCCACCCCCACGATTCGATCATAGAGCTTTGATTGTTTTGTAAGCCCTAGAGTCACGCAATGGAAGGGATTTCAAAACTTTCTTAAATTATTTAAGCGACTTAATAACCATATACTATATATAAGAATAAATAACAGGTAAGATTGGAAATCATACCTACAGGCTAACTTCTTTGTTCTTTTACTTCCTGATATAGCTTTCCAATTTATACCACCCGATCTTCCTCGCTATCTCTCAAGTTCCGGCAACTGCGTGTGGTTGCGTCACAGGATTTAGAAAGTTGTATGGAGGTTGTAGAAAACAACACAAAATAACTTTTGCTTTGTGTATATGGAATTCGGCCACACTTGAATGAGAAAGAACAAAACTCAAAAAAAAATTGCTTTTCTTTTTCGGCCACACCACCATTCTTGTTTGTTTATTCTTTTCTCTTGTTACACGTATATTGTCTTCTTTGTCTCACAAAAAATCTTCTTGCTTTTTTTTAATAATATATCTTTATATATTTTTTAAACCAAGATACTAATCATTTTCCAAATATATCTATATATATATATATATATATATATATATATAATAAGATAATTCGTATTTTAGTGACCAAGTTAGTATAGGATTCTAAATCCCACATAACCCTAGTTCACTAAGACTTGAACACTTGACCTAATTAGGAAATAAAATAATCTTATTATTTTATAATTTGCCTCAGTCATGGTTCAAACCTATAACCTCCAATTAAAAATTAATTAATAATTCTCAATTATTAATTTATTAATTAAATAATCTAATTATTAATTTATTAATTAAATAATCTAATTATTTAATTAACTTAATTATTAGTATATTAATTAAATAATCTCATCATTTAATTAATTCCCTGAATAAATTCCTTGTTACTTTCGTAACATAATTAATTGGATCATCCAACTAATTAAACGTGACCCTTATTACCATCAATGTTCCGGGCGAGCAAGGAGACCTAATGAACCCACAGTCTTAAGCACCAATAATCCATATAAAAATTAGTTAAACTCTTTAAGTAATATTTCATGATTATTAACCTCAGAGTTACTCTACTAAAAACCTGATGTTGCATTCTTGCAACTGTAGATGTATTACACAAACCGAAATTATAGTTGTCCATCGATATAACTATTGTATATGGTATGATCCTCCACAAATAGTTCATAATTAGAGTTTTAGTCGATCGAATCTATAGTTATTTTGAATCGTCGATGTGCACATTGACAACTTGCAAAATAAGAGGAAAAAAAAGAGGGTATTGAGCCACAAAGGGAGGTTTTCCCTTTGGGGGATTCTCCAACGCTCAAGTCAGCGTTTCTTTGATATTATAGTATAATTAAAACTAGTAAGAAAACATACCAGTTTTGCTCGATGTCGAGAATCGAGTTATTTATTGATATATTTGGGTCGACTTAAATGATCGATCATTTAGATCAATGTCGCTCTTACTTGGACTTGTTCAATCGAAGTCCATATTGGATTTTATTGCTCGACTTCGGGGATTGTCTATGGTCACTGATGGTCTAGTTGATCGTGGATTTATGAGATGTGTGGACGACCTGGCTTAGAGCGACGACCATCAATAAATGCGAGTGGTGTGGGCCGTAATAAATGCTTTGAGATTAGGATCAGGAGAAGTGTGGGAGAGCTTTCATGAGAGTCTTGTCAGAAAAATCAGGACCCCCTATCTGAGAAAGGGTGTCACATATATAATGAACCAGGATCAGCTTAACGCTCATCTTCTATATGCGATGGCGTGAATCATGGAGTCTTAACTTTGGCCGTTTTGATTCATTTTGAATCAAACAACTTAAAGACTGACGTTAGTAATGTCAAATCATAAATAACTCATTTTTGAGTCTATTTGACCACATGCTGACTGATGTGTCTGCTTTGTGGGTTAGTTATTGGGCTTTCGGTCAATTCTTTTAACCTTACCTGATGAGTTTTTTGGAAAACAAATGGGCTTTTAAATTGGGTTTGTGGTCCAATTCTTGTCCTCTACAATTTGTCCCCCACTCTTCAAGATTGAGGTTTTCGATTTGGAGAGTTAATTATAGTATGATTTTCTCAGTTAAGCAAATTCAAAATATCCATTTGGTCGACTTTAAATTCAGTGATGTTCGAACAATGGATAGTTCCCTTAGAATGATAATAGCATACAACCCATGGTCGATGTAAGAGCTTTTAGAGTCTTGGTCGATGTCGATCATCGAGTAATGAGTAAGAAGAAGTCTTTAGGTGGAAAGGTCCAACTTCTTTTAAGTTCATAAGGTTATTTTTAAGGTTGACGTGGCAAGATTTCCTGATAGGCATATCTATTGAGTTTTTTGAAATTTGAACCGGTGCCTTTTGAAATCCATGTGGGGTAGGTAGACGTCTTTCCAGTTGATATTTCTTGCAACGACACAAACTATGGGTTCATAACAAGTGTCTTGCAGGTTTCATATAACCCATAACGCTTTCATTTTCGCTTTACTTTTAGGGAAGAGCATTTTTTTTATAGAGAGGAGTGTTACTTCAAAGAAAAAACCCAGAAGTTCAACGTTTCTGTTCTTCAAGTGTTTCCGATGAATTTCCGATTGTTTTTCTAGTCATAACTGTAGATTTTCAGTAAGTCTCTCTAGAATCTCTCTGTCTTTCTATTGATTTTGTTTAAAATTCTTTTGTTTGTTTTCTTACATTACTTGAATGTGTTTGGCTTGAATGTGTTTGGAGTTCTTTTTTTCTTTTCCATTGTTTGATCTGAATTTTTTTTAATTTTGTTTAGAAAACTTGTTTGTGATTCTATAGTAGGAAATAAAGCCTTTCTAAACCTTTACGTAAATGTCGATCATTTGGTTGTAGGCTTTTGAATTCATTGGCATGCCCAAGCCACTCATTTAGGTTTAAAACATGATTAGTTTGTTCGAATGGTTGATTGAACAACTATTTTGTAGCAATATTGATCGTACAAATTCGAGGATAGTTTTCGTTTCATCAAGATAGTCTCGCCCCTTATAAGGTAGCTCGATCTTTTCTCGCTAAAGTTGGGTTTTCTTTTTTCTACAACGATTGGAGCTATGTTGAGTCGAAGTGATGACTCTTTGAACCCATCTCTGGAGAAGATTATTAATGATTTTCTAGGCGACTCTAGCGATATTGCTCATGAGCAATCAGATTCATCATCTAAGTCGAGTAATCACGATGGGGTGTCCTTTGATAGGCCCTAAACTAAGATGGGAGTTGGTAAGGTGGGCATCGATCTATCTCTAACCTTTCATCGTGGGTCATCTTACGACACTTGGTGAACTGAATATGGAAGTTATCAGTTGAGGATGTTAAAGTTATCAATCGTGGGTCACGGGATTCTAGGAGCAAAGCGGGACTGTTTCTTATCATGAATCCCGTATCAAAGTTATTGGTTGAGGATGTTAAGAATTTAGAGTATCCACTCGGGATCCCTGAGTCGGTGAAGTTACAGGCAGTGGCACCGTACGAACGGGCCGACAGGTCAATTGAAGAGTGGACGTGCTTCTATTATTTTCCCTTTAAGATGGGTCTTAGGTTTCCAATCCCATAACTTGCTCGATAATTGCTCAACTTCTTTGACATTGCTCCTAGCCAATTGATGTCTAATGGCTGGAGGATACTGTTAGATCTCGAGGTTTTGATCAAGTGATGAGACCTGGAATTTACTTTAGAAATTTTTTTGTATACCTATCAATTAAAAGAGCATGACTCTGACAATGGGAGATATATGATAGTTGCTCGACATCGTCGAGGGTATTTGATCTCTAACTTGACGACTAGGGATCCAAACTGGAAACCTAGATACTTTTTTGCCTAAGAGGCTTTTATTGATGATGTTAGGTCGACTTGGAAAAATTGCTGGTAGGAGTACGATCAAATTACATATCATATGTTAAAACTTTATTTTGAACTTCTCCTTTTTTACTCATTTTAGTGGGGTTGGACGGGAATGCAAGGTTGATCCAAGGAGTGGATGACATGACAAGGATCTGGAGGATCCTCTCGATCGACCTAAAAGAGAGGAGTTGGAAAGTCCTTCTAGAAGATGAGAGTTTAAGGAAGAGCTCTTTGTGGATACACACCACGTTTGAATGATTAGGCAATCTTTATCCTCGCCTTGAAGATTAAACAATGTATGCTTGGATAAGGCACGGGTTCAAGTTTTGTACGGTACCTAATTTATCAAGAAAGTTACTGACGTCGAGTGTGCTTTTACCATAGCGACTATATCGAACTAGAGGCTGCTCTTTTCCCCTGCAATTGAGCAAGGTAGAGAAGAAGAAAGGAAAGAAGGTTGTGAATGAACTAGAGCCTGCATCTGTCGACCAATCTAAGACAGTCGACACGAATGAGTTGTCATATTTGTTATTGAAAAGACGAGGAAGCGACCCTCCCAAGATGATCCTTCGACCGAAGCTGTGATTACAAGGTTTCCAGTAGAAATCTCCATATACTTCGATGTTGGTCCGATCCTAAAAGAGGTCAATTAACTTATTTTCTCTAAAGATGAAGCCCGCTTCTCCCAGATAGGGGCTTCTTGAGTCGTCGACTGAGGTCTTACGGGCGATTTTCAGGTTTGTTTATCTACACTTAGCTTGGCTTTATTTAATTTTTCCAAGTTTTGATCGAACGTTTTATATTTTTATTATTTGTAGGCTCTTCAATCCCAACTATTTTGAGGAAGGACGTCAATTCATTGTCCAAGAAGATCTCCACTCTTACCTCTTCAAACTCAAAGCCAAAAAAGGAGGCTGAGAAGGCAAGGTCTAATTCGGAGAGGCTTTCCAAGGAATCATCTAGGAAACTTTCTAGAGTTGAAGAAGAAATGCTTGACTTATAGCAGCTCTAGAGGCAAGTGTGAAGAAGTTATCTAATACTGATGACACGCTCATGGATGCACTCGAGAAAATGGATAAGGTTGTTGATGAAGCCATTATCCAAACTAGGGGTGAGCTTATGCATCAGTATCTTTTAGGGGAGACTAATTCCTGGAGACCGAAGGACGATATCGAGATTAAGGAGCAGTGGAAGAAGTCGAAAGAGCTCGAGCAAAAGGTTGAAGTCGATATGGCGGGTCAGTTGGGCAAAGATGTAGATAGCGAGAGAGAACAAGATGGAAGTTAAAAAGTTTATCATTTTGTCAATCAATTTACTTGATCTTCTATTTTCTTATATTCTTTCAATCGAGAGGTGTAGAGGATATAACTGCCGTCTCCCGATTGCCTGAATATTTTTTTTGTTTGGATGATCGTATTTCAATTCTAGACCGTCAATTGATTCGTAGAAATTTTCATCTGCATTGTAAATAGTCATGTAGAATAAACGTTGGTTGTAACTTACTTTAGAATAGAGAAACATCAAATGAATTTATTAAAATAACCGCGGAACATACATTAATCAAAACTCAACTTGGAGTGAAAGAATTTCGAATGATTTTATAATATGTCGAATATACATTGACCGTAGCTCGACTTGGAGCGTTTTCTATATATATAGATCATATCGAAGATAAAATACGAATTACTAGGCTTCATCCCCCTTAGCAAAAGTATGATCTACGTTTTGAGGAAAGTTGTGCTTAATTCTCAAATAGATGGATTAACTCGATTCATTGAATGAAAGATTGTTTAGTCGCTCGCTCTGCATGACATAGTGAATTTCCTAACACATCATGGTGTCTATAGTGCCCTTAGGCTCATTTATAGTTGACAACCTTTACCGGTCAGGTTTTTCTAAGTTTTGGAGCTCATATGGCACTAGATTGCCCTTTGTAGATCAACACTGCTATCGATAAGAAGTTAGTTTTATATAAAAGAATGTAGAGTCGAGCGTTTAATTTAGGCTAGAAATAGTACCTTTTCAGGTGAAGCGTGTTCCAACTATTGTGGATCTCACGACCATCTTACGCTCGAATTTTGTAAGCCTTACGTCCAACCACTCTTGTTATCTGGTAGGGACCTTCCCAATTCGAGAAAAATTTGCCTAAACTTGGTTCTTTTATGTTTTAAAAAACTCTACGCAGCACCCAATCACCTTTGATGAAAGTTCGAACATGAACGTCCCTGTTATAATGTCGAGCAACTCATTAGTGATATTTTGCAATTCTAAGTAGAGCATCATCTATTTTTTCATTGAGTTGATCGAGTTCCAGAGTCAAGAGGGAGTCGTTCTGATCTTCACTCAAAAGCTCAACCCTCGAGGAGATCACTTTTTGCTCGATTAGTATAACCGCCTCTGATCCAAATACGAGAGAGAAAGGGGTGGTTGCTTCGATCGATGTTCGAGCAAAAATTTTATACGACCACAAAACTTCTGATAGTTTTTCGGTCCAGAGTCCCTTTGTTGATTCAAGTTTTTTCTTCACTGTCCTCATTATGGCTTTGTTTGTCGACTCGGCTTGGTCATTCAACTAGGGATATCGTGGTGTCAAAAAATGGATCTTTAACCCCCAGTCTTCGTAGAAGTCTTGGAAATCGAATGAACTGAACTGGGATCCGTTATCTGTCACGATCTCCTTGGGTACTCCGAACCTGTAAATTATGTTCTTCTAATTGAATCCTTTTACCTCGGTGTTTTTGATATTTTTTTACGACTCTACCTCGACCCATTTGGTGAAGTAGTCTGCCATTTCGAGTACGTAGACCTTGCCACCCTTGTTTGAAGTCGGTAACTTTCCGATAATGTCCATCCCCCATTTAATGAAAGGCAAAAGGGATAGTATGGAACTTAGCTTTTCAGGGTACTGATGAGACACATGTGCATATCGCTGACATTTATCGTATCATATGATGAACTCGAGCTAATCTGATCTCATTGTCGACCAGTAATAACCAGCAATAATCGCTCGATGTGCCAGACTCCTCGCCACAAAAATAATTTTCACATATTCCCATATGTAGCTCTTCAAGTACTGATCGAGCCTCTAAGTCACAAACAAGATGTATAGACTTGAAAAGGATCGTTTATAAATTTTACATGCGATGATGCTGAATTTGGCCACTTTTGCTCGAACCTTCCTTGCTTTATTCTTATCCGTGGGGAGTTTGACATGTTTGAGGTAATCAACTATCGGTATCATAATGCTAGGTTCATTGTCAACATTCGAAACCTTCATCGTCGACTTGTCCTCCCAAACTCTAGGCCATTACAGATATATAACGGGATTCAGCTTGCAGGACGTCATTTGGATTGTTGAGCCAAGATTGGCCAAGGAATCTGCTCAAGAATTTTTCATTCGGGGAATTTGCTCTATCTTGAATTCTTTAAAATTTGACTTCATTTCTCATACAAGGCCGAGATAGGCTGTCATTTTAGGATCCTTTACTTCATATGTTCCCTGTACCTATTGTATAATATTCCCGCGATGAGTGCTTCGTATTCGGCTTCTTTGTTCGTTGCTTTGAAACCATAACTGATATCATGTTTGAGTAGTATCCCTTCTTGAGACTTGACTACAATCCCAAGTTCACTTCCTCTAGCATTGCTCGATCTATCGACAGATATTCCCCATAGTCCAGAGGATGGGTTACCGATTGCAAAGATCGCCTCTTTCTTGACCTGTTCAAACAAGTTAGGGAGAAATCATTTATGAAATCGGCTAATACCTAGGCATTGATAGCAGTTCTTGGTCGATAGGTGATGCCATGCTTACTGAGTTCCACTGCCCATTTGGTCAGGCGATCGGATAGTTCGGGTTTATGGAGAATGTTCTTCAATGGCTTCGTTATCAAGAAGACTATTGGATGGCATTGGAAATACGGTCGAACCTTTCTAGTCTTGACAATGAGCATGAGCACTAGATTCTCCATCTTGGTATATTGGGTTTTCACATCGAGTAGAGACCTACTCACATAATAGACAGGCAATTGCTTTGACCTTCTTCCCTGACCAAAACAGAACTTACCACTGTTGCTGACACTACTAAGTACACGTATAACGATTCCCCGTCGACCGTTTTTGAGAGCAAAGGTGGTGTCAAGCGGTAGTCTTTCAAATCCATCAGGGCCTTCTCACACTTCTCAGTCCACTGGAACCCTTTGTTGTTCTTCAGGGTCTCGAAGAATCCATGGCATCTTTCCGAAGATCAAGAGATAAATCAACCAAGTGTAGCACCATGATAGGTCAATTTTTATACATTTTTAACACACTTCGAAGACTCGATTCCCAAGATCGACTAGATCCGTTATGGGTTTGCTTCAATCCCTATATGGGTGACGAGATACCCTAAAAACTTCCCTGAGGAGACACCAAATGCACATTTAATTGGGTTAAATTTCATGTGATACCTGTCGAGTACTTTGAACGACTCCTTGAGGTGCTCCAGATGATGTTCCGCTACTAGTGACTTGACCAACAGTTCGTCGATGTAGACCTCTATTTTGTTCCCGAGCATTTCCATGAACATTTTGTACACCAAGCGATGGTATGTTGCTCCTGCATTTTTAAGTCCAAAAGGCATTACCTTATAACAAAAGATACCTCACTCTGTTATGAACGCTGTTTTTTCATGATCATCTGGGTGCATCTAGATCTGGTGGTAACCTGAAAAAGTATCTATAAAACTCAATAGTTCGTGTCCCGCTATTACACTGACCAATGTGTCGATATGGGGGAGTGGAAAAGAATCCTTTAGGCGGGCTTTGTTCAAATCGGTGAAGTCGATACATACTCTCTATTTATTGTTCTTTTTTTTAGCACAACGACATTAGCCAACCAGTCGAGGTAGTTAACTTCTTGTACCGATTTGATGTCGATCAATTTATGTACCTCATTATTAATTACTTTGTTTCGTTCCGAGGCAAAGTTCCTCATTTTCTGCTTTACTGGTCGATGGTTTGGGTCAACTTGGAGCCGATGTACCATCACTTTGGGGTCGATCTATACCATATTGGCATGTGTCCAAGAAAACGAATTATGGTGCATTTTTAGGAAATCGACCAATTTTTCTCTGATATCTAGGTTGAGCCTTGATCCAATCTGGACCTTGTGCTTAAGGATATTTAGAAATATATGCACTTCGTCTAACTGTTCTACCTACAGCTTATCGAGGTCTAGTTCGTGCCTCGGTTTCTGTAATTGCTATAAATCCTATTTCTTCTCCTTCAAGCAGGTCTGGTAGCACCCCCTTGATGTTTTTTGCTCCCTCTTGATTTCGTGAACAACCCACTTGGTTGGTAACCGTATGGTTTGATGGCGGGTAAATGGTATAGGTTGAAGTTTGTGGATCCACGGTCGACCAATAATCATATTGTAGGCCGAAGGACAATCGAGCACGAGGAATTAGGTCTGTATGTTTGCCATTCAGTGTAAACAGGGAGGATGATCTCTCCAATCGTACTTTTGGCTTTACCGTTGAACCCAACTAGTGTAGTCGAACGGCAAGTGATACACGATTCTTCGATTTCCATTTGTTGATGGCGATTTTTGGATTGTTGAAAAGTCAACCGCCAATTATTAACACGTAGGTAGATCGAAGCTTTAACTAGTCTAAGGTTGAATAATCAAAGCCTCTTTCTCCACATGGACGTCTGGTGGACGTGATACGATTTGCCCATATTTATGAATGGTAATGTAGAAAAGTAGAAAATAAAAGAAAACCAAGCATAACACATGTTTTACGTGGTAAAACCCAATACGGGGAAGCATCCACGGTTGTCGGCGGCGGTGAGAAGAAATCCACTATGAATAGAATGATTACACATTCAATCTCTCCTTCTCTTTTACTGTTGTTATACTTTTTTCGTATATATAAATAGATAGATAGATCGATCGATTGATCCTAAAATCCCTCGATATCTAGATCTTCTTCATAGGTGGATCAGATTGAACCCCTTTACACAATGAGATTATGGGTCTATTTATATGTGCATAGAACCCTAATCCTTGTTGTACAAGTAAGGAAAGATGGTGGTGTTTAATTAGGACTTGTTACTTGATGAAGTTGTCTTTGCCTTCTTTCCTGTTTCGAAGATCTTGTGCATTGAATTAGAATCTTTGTAGGATTCTAGTTGAGTAGTCCATTTAGGACTTATTTTCTGATTTGTGTGTAATCTTCTAGAAAAGTAGAGTTATTGCTTAATCTGGACTCTTTGATATGTAAAAGGAAATAATAATACTTCCTTATTAGAATGTTGTTCTAGATTCCTTACTTGAGTAAGATTCTTCTTTGTATTTGAGTTGTAGCTGAACTTGTGTTACTATCCTGTTATAGGATTTTTCGGTAGCATGACATGTCAGCAAAGATAACGGGTAATCTGGAATATATATCAAACTATATCATCAAATAAGAAAAACAGTCTCTAGTTATTGGTGAGCGGTCAGGAAAGTCAACCGGTCAACATTCACCCAAGTCACAATTGATGTTATTATACGGGACAATCCGACTGACTGATCGGCCAAGATAGGTTTAAACCCGATCAGGTAGTAAAAATGATTGGGAAAAGAGACCTAGTCGAGATAAGAAATGGTCGGCCAATAGATGATCGGTCAAGATGGTAACACGAGTTCAACTACGACTCAAATACGAAGAAAAATAATCTTACACAAGCAAGGAATCTAGAACAACATTCCAATAAGGAAATATTATTATTCCTCTTACATATCAAAGAGTCCAGATCAAGTAATAACTCTGCTCTTTTAGAAGATTGCACACCAATCAGGAAATAAGTCATAAATGGACTACTCAACTAGAATCCTACGAAGAATCTAATTCAATGCACAAGATCTCTGAAACAGGAAAGAAGTTAAATATGACTTCATTAAGTAACAAGTCCTAATTAAACACCACCATATTTCCTTACTTGTACAACAAGGATTAGGGTTATATGCACTTATTAATAGACCCATAAGAGACCCATAATCTCATTGTGTAAGGGGGTTCAATCTTCTCTACCTATGAAAAGATCTAGATATCGAGAGATCTTAGGATCAATCGATCTATCTATCTATATATTTATGTGTACGAAATAAGCAAAGCAACAGTAAGAGAGAATGAGAGATTGAGTGTGTAATCATTCTATTCATAGTGTATTTCTTCTCGCCGTTGTCGGTAACTGTGGATGTTTCCCCGCCTTGGGGTTTTACCACGTAAAACATGTGTTATGCTTTATTTATCTTTTATTTTCTATTTTTCTATATTACCATTCACAAATATGAATAAATCGTATCACATCCACATGGAGAAAGAGGCTTTGATTATTCAACCCTAGACTGGTCAATGTTGGGATTATGCTCGATAGAAAGAGTGTAATAATGTATTTGACAATCTTTTCATATTAATAAAGTGATTTCTAGTTTAACAAATCTTATAGGATTTAAAGTTTAATTATTATAATTGTCAAAAGTAAATAATCATAAGGTCAAAAGACTATGAGAAAAGAAGAATTGTTCATACATCTAAATATGTAAGAGGTAGACACAATTCTTTAGTTAGTCTTGAATAATATTCACAACTTAAGATAAAAGGTTGGGCGCATTTATCTTGCTAAAGTTGTAGATTCTTTTGCTAGCATTTGAGTGGGATCAAATGTGTTATGATGAGTCTAAAATCATCAAAGTGTGGTGCCTTTGGGCAAAAGAATCTAGTGCACTGGGTGCATTGAATAGGATCAAAATAAAATACTTTATTTAGAACCGTCAATGGATAAAAGTTTTCATTTAAAGACAATCGGAGAGTCTATCTCAATCCTGAGATAAATGATGGACTTATGGTTGCAAGTGTTATCATTTGAGCTATCAATGAGTACGATTATATAGCAAAGTCTATCCTCGATAGTTTGGTGGTATTCATTTGTTAATCGATAGAGGACTTCATTTATAGATATGGACATCATGGCTTCATTTATTGAATGAGAGTAGAATACCATCATATGGATGTTTTGAGGTATTGGATATTAAATCTTAACGTTATGTTTTCAATAGTGTCTATTGAAACATGGCTTCTGGACAAGTCAAAATATCCAAGTTCAAAATGTGGTCATATGAGTAAATATGGTAACTTGGAGAGCTATAGGCGGTCTATGAGCTCTTGGCGATTACTGGTATTCTTCACGAGGATACATTTTCTCCAATAAGGTTGTCTAGGGTAGGAGTGAGTTACATCAACTTATTCTATCTTTATTTAAGAGTTCAATTTTAGTTCTTTAGTGGAATGAACTAAAATTAAATAGATCGGACCTGAGTGAATCATTTGTTGATTGTGATTGGGTTGTGTCTATTGGAGCTTAAATTTAGATAGCCCTCCGCCAAGATCCCCAATCCACACGAACTTGCATGGATCACTTGATATATTCTACCGGACCAATTTAGGGTCCATTTAGAATTGTATAAAGGCATGTGAAGTTGTTTCTTTTTGTAAGAATATGTACAGTTTACATGTGGACTTTTATTAAAGTCCAATGGATTTAATAAAATAAGAAAAATAATATATGGCCCATATATATATGTTGGGCGGTAAGGCTATTTAGAATAGCTTAATTATATTATTTTTATTTTATTATTTAATTAAATGGAAATTAATTAATTAATTTGTTGATTAATTAGTTATTTAATTAAAAGTCAAAATCTTTTTCTATTAGGAGATGGTCTCCTAATATTATACTATTGTTGGTAGTATAATTAATATTAAAGACTATATTTGATAAGTAGATAAATAAAATGAATTATTTATCTAATCAAATTAGGAAGTATTTAATATGGTTACAAATACACTATTGAGTTGGATTAGGAGTTTTGGTGTAGGATAGAATTCCTTTTAGAAAAGAATTCTTAACCACCAAGTAAATCCACCTAAGGAAATGATTCTTGACCACCAAGTAAATCAACATAAGGAAATGATTCTTAACCACCAAGCAAATCCTTTTTAGGAAAGGACTTGTGATCCTAATATATATTCTTGTGAATTTCGGCCAGCTCATATATATAAGAGGATAGAATTCATTTAAGAAACTACCAAATAAATCCATCTAAGGAAAGGATTCTTGTCAACCAAGTAAATCCTTTCGACAAGAATCCTTCTTAGGAAAGAATTTGTGATTCTATATATATACCCTTGTGAATTTCGGCCAGCCCTATGATTTCTTAGGGTAAAATTTCGGCCAACCTAAGGTTTTTCTAAGAAAGAATTTTGCTTGGCAAGAGAGAATTTTGAGAGAGAAAAATTTAGTATTTTACTCTAGACAAAATTCAATCAACTCTAAGTTATAGGGTGTGGAATTCGGCCAATGTGAAAAGAGAAAAAGAAAACGTTTTTGTTTTCGATAGTACACTAGTATCCCTTACATCAAAAGAGTTTTGTGTACAACATCGAATCAAGGTTCACACGAGTTTCAATCAAATTTATTGATAATTCACAAGTGACAGGACATTCTTGATTTTTCTCTTGGAGGATATTTGTAACTAACAAAGAAATAGATTTTGTTTGTTTCCAACCTCAGATATACAATTTGAAGAAAGGGAGCCCACACTCTTAGGTGATTCAAGTTCGTGATTGGATTGAAAGATCTTGCGGAATCAATTCGGCGCTTGTTCAATCGTCACGAGAAAAAGGTACAAAACTTTTATATACATCAATTAATCTAGGATTAAGGTTCTTGTTATTTAAAAGGGAAATTTTTTAATTTATACGCAAACCCTAATTTTATAAATTTTTCTCAGGCTTCTGCTGCGCGTGTGTTTATTCCCTACAGTTAAAGCTTCGATCTACCTACGCGTTAATATTTGGTGGTTGACATTTCAACCATCCAAAAATCACCGTCAACAATCTTGACTGAGCATCTCTTGGCCGACCATTTCCCAGCTTGACCGGGTCTACTTTACCCGATCGATTTGCTACCTGATCGAGTTTAGACCTATCTTGGTCGATCAGTTTAGTTTGACCACCCCGTTCAATAACATCAACTTTGACTTGGGTGAATGTTGACCGATTGACTTTCCCGACCGTGCTTATTTGACCCAATCTGTTTACTATACCTAATCAGGTCTATTTTTCCTGCTCGATTCATCTGACTGCTTGCCAATTACTAGAGACTGTTTTTCTTCTCTAATGATGTGATTTGCCATATATTCTACATCATATACTATCTTTGCTGACATGTTATGCTACCGAAAATTCTTTATAATAGTATTTCTCTCAATGCACTCAAGAAAAGAATATTAGTCGAGCTGCCATTGTCAACTAAGCATCGCTTGATCAGAAAATTGGTAATAAATAGTGAAATGACTAGTGCATCGTGATGTGGAGAAAAAAAACTTGAACTATCAGAAGTGTGGAATGAAATTACCCGATCGACCTCAAGGTTATTTCGATTGAGAGCTTTTACCTCCTGGTGAGACACCTATCGAGTGTGCCTCTTAGCAGCGGAGTGGGAAATTCCACTTACCTCAGAGCCACCCGATATGAAGTTAACTGTTAGTTTGGGATGTGGAAGTTATAGAGTTGAATCCTTCTCTTTAGCATTTAATCGCTCGTCTCACTGTGTCTGGGTCGCCTTTTCTTTATTTGTAAGGAACTCCTTCAATCGCCTTTGCTTGAATAATTCGGCGACTTCAAGTTTGAGTGTGATGCAATCCTCTATACAATGCATGTGATCCCTATGGAATTTGCACCACTTGTTCGAATCTCGATGCTCTGGTGGTGAGGTCATTTTGGATAGCCACCTTACCGTGATGCCTATACCTCGTTTGATGTTTACCACTTCCGATGGTTCGATGCTCAAGGTGCACTCTAAGACTTGTGGCCTCTGTATTCCATCGGTTCGAGCTAGTCTATCATAGGGTCGTCTTCTTTCATCCAATCCTTCCCTCTTACTGTTGTTTCATCGATCATTCGACCTTCTATTAATGCGTTAGTCGCGTCTGTATTCTCTTGGTTGCATAACTGATTGATAGTTGGCTTCGTCTTCCTCCCACTTTATTTGTGCCCATGCTTTAGAAAATACGTCCTCCATCGTTCGACAAGGGTACTTTGTCAGCTCCTTATACAAGTCTAAGTTGTACTACAGTCCTTTCCTGAAAGCAAAAATAACAGTGGCAGGGTTACAGTTAGGAATCGATACCTTTTCTTTGTTGAATCGACCAACAAAGTTTTGCAATCTTTCCCCTCGTCTCTGCGATACTATGTAGAATTCGTCTGATTGCTTCTTAGGCTTTTTACTGCTCGTGAACTGTTCAACAAACATGTCTATCAACTGGCCTAAAGCCATGATCGAATCGTTGGGCAGATTTGTGTACCACTGAAGTGCAAGTCTAGTTAGACTCGATCCAAACCCTTTGCACATACAAGCTTCCCTCCGGTCTCTAGGGATTGCTGCTGTAAACATTTGTTGTTTGTATTGTGTGATGTGGTCATCTGGATCCATAGTCCCATCATATTGTTTCATGTTTCAGAAGTTGAATTTCTTCGGCATCTACATCAGTGCAATTTCATCGACAAAGGGCGAATCAATAAAGTTGTTTGTTGTGCTACGCTTGATTGGAACGGGTACTCCTAGGATCCTTTGGATCATGGCCTCCATTTCAGTGAACCTATGAGCAACTTTATGGTCAGAAAAAGGATTAGGTTTTACCATATTCGCATTGGTTTGGGGCTGATGGTTCGATTCTTTTTACGTTCCAAACAAGTAAAAGAGATTCACTTAGTTGACGTTCGCATCAACTGCCAAAATCATCTCGTTGAGGTCCACGAGAGGTGGATTGAACAGTGTTCTTGCTTATCAATTTTTGTGTCGTCTCATACTGGTCACTTGATCCCTATTTGGTTCTGTCATCTGACCTTCAGTTGGATTTTATTCTGACATTGACGTGGCTGTGATTCGATCAAGCTTCGCTTGCAACTCCAGGCTCTTTGCTCGAACTTCTTCATTCTTTTTTTTTTAGAGTTTGCAACCAGGTCATGTTTTCTATCATTTGGGTCACTATAGAGGACAATCTCACCTCGATGTCTCCTGAGTCAGTCATCGTTGATTCGATTCACCTTATGTTACGATCAAATGATTGCCAGGGCCCCATAGTAGGTGCCAAATTGTAGTCTATCAAATCTATAATTATTTTGATTTATTGAGGTGGGCACTGACAATCTGCAAAATAAGAAGAAAAGAAAGAGGGTGTCGAGCCATAAAAAGGGGTTTTCCCTTTGGGGGACTCTCCGACGCTCAAGTCAGTGTTTGTTCGATATTATAGTATAATTAAAATTAGTAAGAAAGCAAACCAGTTTTGCTCGATATCGAGAAACGAGCTATTTATCGATAGATTTGGGTCGATTTAAATTATCGATCGTTCATATCGATATTGCTCTTACTTGGACTCGTTCGATCGAAGCCCAATTTGGATCTTATGGCTCGACTTTAGGGATCGCTAATGGTTGAGTTGATCATGGATTTATGAGTTGTGTGGTCGACCTGGCTTAGGGCGACAACTAACAATAAATGCAATTAGTGTGTGCCGTGATAAATTCTTTGAGATTAGGATCAAGAGAAATGTGCCAGAGCTTTCTCAAGAGTATTGTCAAAAAAATCAGGATCATTTCTCCGGAAAAGGGTGTCACATATGTACTGAGCTAGGATCAATTCGACACTCATCTTCTTTATGTAAGGGCGTGAATCAAAAAGTCTTAACTCTGACCGTTTTGATTCATTTTGAGTCGGACAACTTAAAGACTGACGTTAGTAACATCAAATCAATTTATGAGTTGATTTGACCACGTGGTAACTGATGTGTCTGATTTGTGGGTCGTTTGTTGGGCTTTGGGTCAATTCCTTTGACCTTACCTGATGGGATTTTTAGAAAAGTGGTCCAATTTTTGTCCTCTACAAGAGCTATGTCATAAAGTCCGTTACACCCCTTTAATTATATATTTCCATTAAGTACCATTGATTCTCTAATGAACAATAAATCATAATTTCCTTTATGCAAGAAGAAGAGCGCTTATATTGTTCAAGCCCCGAATCAACCCTTAAGGGAACTACTATCTACTTCTTGCTAGAAGGAGTGGATTCCACTAATGTGTTCAGACCTTCCCATCCATAAGCCAAACCACGTTTCCAACATACGAATTATTGATCGGGAATGCAACTCTGATCTTACTCTTGGTATATGAAAAACTACGATCTAACCTGAAGGATTCGATAAGACACTCAGGATTACGATCACCCATATAGCCATCATTTATTGATAGATATGAATCTCCCCATGTAATGGATATTGGTGAGAGATTCATATAGATCGTGGTTCAGTCCTATATGATCACATCATATAAGGTGCATTCATTCTCATATCACTATATGAGTAATCTAGGATAAGACCACCGTACATTACGGAATTGACTGCAGTTGTAGATTAACCACAAATAAAGTACCCAACTTTATTTGCTCTCTACGGACTCTTTAGATTGCAAGTCTCAAACTGAATTCCTCTGAATATGACACTCATATACTTACTTTGAGATTATATCCTGCAATCTTGGATGTTAAGCATCTATGATATAAAAGTATAAGTTATATAATTAGAATTAAAGGAATGCTTCTTTTATTTATAATGTATCATCAATTACAAATACAAGTTTAGGGTAAAAACCCCAACATGTTTTGCCTAATTGGTTATTAACTTCAGCTCGGAATTCATTGAACTTTTTAAAAGTTTTCGACTTACGTTGCATTAGGTAAACATATCTATATGTAAAGTAATCGTCAATAAAAATGATATAATACTCATAACCACCTCTAGCTTTAACATTCATAGGTTCACAAACATTTGAATGTATAAGTTCCAGTGGTTATGTAGCTCTAAGCCTTTTTCCAGTAAAAGGTCTCTTGGTCATATTACCTTTTAACAAGATTCGTAGACAAATAAAGTTTCGGGTCCGATTTTTACTAGTTTATCTATCCTGTTAAGGTTGATGTGGCCAAGTCTTATATGTCACAGATACGTTTCATTATTTAGAGAAACCTTTTGTCGTTTCGTTTTAGAATTTTTAACTTTAAACATTTCAGTATTGAGTATCAATGTATGAATTAACAGTCTTAAAACATACAAGTTGTTGTCAATCAAACCAAAACAAATATTCTTTTCGTTTCTAGAAATAATAACTGATTTATTACTAAAAGAAACTTAATAAAATCATTCTAATAACTAAGATACCGAAATAAAATTCATGATAAACCCAGGAATGTAATAAACATTGTCCAAAAAAAGAAAACAACTATATAAAACTAATCTAACTGCTCGCATTACATAAGCTAAAATGGCATCCCCTGATTCAACGCGCATCGAGAAGGCTCCATTCTCTAGCTCCGTCCAAGAATCAGTCCACTGCAAATAAGAGCAAACATGGTTATTGGCCCTTAAATCTACTATCCATGGTGAAGAATCATCTTCCACTAAACTAGATTCAATGATAAGGAAATCCGATATACCTTTCACATTATTTTTCTTTTTGAGATCCTAGAGGTACTGTGGACAATTCCTCTTCTAGTGACCGACCTTGTCTCAATGGAAACACTTTCATTTTGCCTTATCAGTCATGATGCTCTTCTTTTTATTTTAGGGTTGTTTCTTCTTAGGCTTAGCCTTAGCCTTGCCAGCAGACCTCTTCCTCTTCTTGGATCCAGAATAAGATGGTTGAGCAACATTTGTCTCACTGGTCTTTTCTTTGTTGTCCTTAGTCATGGAATCAAATGATGTAAGCTCATTGAGCAACTAGATGAGACAGAACCTCAACTTGGTCATCCTGTAGTTGCTTTTAAACTGATCAAAACTCTTTGGAAGAGTTGTCAGTATAATGCTCTCCTGGCTTGGCTCATTAATGGCTCCTAAAATGACCTTAGCCATGTTGAAATGAGACATCGTGCCTAGGACATGTTCCCAAACAGATGCTCCCTTCTTCATACGAACAATCATTGTGGAACGAACAACTTCGTGCCGCTTTTGCTTAGAATGTTGCCCAAACATGGCCTGCAATGACTCCATCATCTTAAATGTTGTAGCCATTGTTTCGTGCTTCGAAACAAGCATATCAGTCATGCTTGCCAAAAGGTAAGTTTGAGTTGTTAGGTTTTTTATTTGTTTTGGCTTGATTCCATAAAAAAACGCTATTTGTTTGTATTGCTTAATTGCTTAGGTGGTTCAAAGAAGGAAAGCAACTTCGCATGCAAAGTTCGTCTTTAAGAGGAAAGGTACTTAATTAGATGCTAAGGTATCGAGATTCTTCTCCCTCTTGTAAGATGTAGGCATACACACATATATTATACATTTATGTCCCTACATTGTTGTGCAATTTATTTGTAGCACACACGTTCACAATATGTATGTCCATGCATTAGAAATCGTGTTCTAGGAAATAGATTTGAGGAATGACATATTTCGAATGTGGTTGTGCATTTTAGTTTTTGTTATTGTTTTGATATGGTTGGCAAAATCTCATTGTATTTTTAAAGAATTAAATTTTTGAGATTTTTCTTCTTTTTTTTTTTTAGTCCAACCGTCTGTGGATTTGTCCGTAGATGAGTTCCATGTCTAAGTGTTTTTGGATGTTCTCGAAGCTTTCCGGGTTCATTTGTGAGATTCGGGGGTATTTCGAGAAATTCGAATGTATTTCAAATTATTTCCGAGACATTTGGGACATTCCGTATTTTTATCGGAAACTAGAATTAAATTTTGAGTTTTGTGTGAAAAGTTATGTAATTTTCTATGCCCGTAATTGGGTCTATATTCGTATTCTGAAGACGGAATCGATTCCAAATTTCGAGGTCAAAACTGGATCAAAGAATACGCGGGACAGAAGATGGCTTGGCATGACATTAAAGCCACACCAAAAAGAGAGTATGGCGTGGAGGCGTGTGGCCATCTCAACAAAAATTCATGTGTCCATGAGAACAGAGCTGTAAAACTGGACTGGCCCAACCTATTAGGCATGGCCTGGGCAGTTCCGTTTCCTAAAACTGAGGCCCAGCACGGCACGCCGGTCTGCCTCAGGCGGGTCGTGCCATGCCGATCTGGTAGGCCTAGTCCGACAGGCCAGGCCCGGTGGGCTTGACGGGTCTGGTCCATAAAAAAAATTCAAATTAAGTATGTTTGGATTTAGGGTTTAGGGTTTAGGATTTAGGATTTTAAATGAATAAGAAAACGAACAATTTTATTTATTTAATTATTTTTCACTTTTGGAATTCAGTATTACATATTTATATGATTGCCTCATTAAAAACCTTACCAAGAAAAACCCTGTGGGATAAAAACTTGGTAAGAGAAAAAGAGTGCAACCATTTTACAACTTACAAGTAAATAATAAATACATATATAAAAGTATAACCTAGTTCTGGCCCTGGCCACTACCTGCAGGATCATCAATATATAGATTGTTGAAATTTAAAATAAGCTCTTTATCTACAATTAAATTTTGCAACCTTTTTTTAGCATGCTCCCAATCTCGAAGGCAAGTCAATACCTCCACCATCTCTGGAGACAAACAGCTTCTTCTTGGTTCAATTATGAGTCCACTGGTGCTGAAAGCTTGTTCTGAAGACACCGTTGACACTGGAATAACCAGTACGTCACGTGCTAAGTGTGACAGAACTGGATACCTGTACGTATACGTCTTCCACCATAACAACAAATAAAACTCTTCCCTGTCTTCAACAGCATTGAAATGTGCTTCAAGGTACCTAATCAGTTCGGTACAAGAAGATAGGCCAAATCTTTGCCCTGAAGAAGTACTTGTTGATTTGTCCTTTTTTCGCCGTTTCAGAAGGCTCCAACTTGTTTGCTTCAGCTCTGTCTCTGGTTGTGTTGATTGGGGGGTGTCAATGTTGCCAAACCTGCTCTCATAAATACGAAAAATCTCGAACAACTTGGTTCGAATGTCAGTAATTTGTTCTAAATAATCTATTGACAAATTAATACAAATAAATTCAAGCAAAACTTCTAAACCAGATAATTTAATCATATGATCTACTATAACACTTAAGGCATAAAGTAGAGGAATGTTAGCCCAATATTTTTTCAACTTTGTCTCCATGGCAACAACTGCAGCGCTTAGATGTTCATCTTCTCTATAAGTGTTTAACACTTCAGACATTTCCACTATCTGATGGATTGCCTGGGAAGATGTGGGGTAATAGACCCCGGAAAGAGTTACAGTGGCATTGTAAAAATCTTTAAAAATTGAACAAAAATCTTTACCACATACCAATCGTCTGTGGTAAGTGTTTTTGCTTCAGGACGACCTGTTTCGGCCAATTTCATGTTATAAAAACATGTAATGGTTGTATCATATTACAAACAATTTTTCAACATTAAATAAGTAGAGTTCCACCTTTTCGGCATGTCAGTTTGGAATCGTCGAGGTTTGAGACCGTTTAATTTACAATGTCTCTTGAATTCACTGAATCTAGGATTAGAACGGGAAATCCAAGAAATGGCATCTCTGATGCGATCTATTTGGTCGCTTACCTGCTTTAAACCAGATTGTACAACTAAATTTATAATATGTCATGCACACCGTTGATGGAAGAAATAACCTCTATCTTAACGAGATATTTCTTGTAACAAACAATGCAATAGAGCTAGTATTTGCAGATGCATTATCTAATGTGATCGAAAGGATGTGATGCGTGATTTCATAAGTTTCTAAAACATAAATAATGACATTAAAAATGTTTTCTGCGGCATGTGCAAAATCCATAGGATGAAAACCAATAATTCTTTTTGTTATCCTCCAGTTATAATCTAAATAGCGTCTCGTGACACATAAATAGTTCTGTTTGGAACATGCATTCCAAATATCAGAAGTTAATGCAACAGAGACACTTAAATGCTGTATTTCAGCAATTAAGTCATCCCTTTGGGTTTCAAACAATTGTATCAAATCATTTCTAGTGGCGGTTCTAGAAACAGGTTCATATTGGGGGTTATATACAGATGTGATTAATTCTTTATAAAATGGACTCTCACCAATACTGATCGGTTGATCAGTTTGTGCAATGTATCGTGCCAAGCACTCTCTAGCGTGCATGGCGTCGAACTGCCATATCGTAACGGACCCGTCTGGGTGCCGTTGTAGTTGTGTCTGGGTTGTAGTGTCTACATGTCCATGTGCAGACATACATTTGTACATATGTCGTCTCAAATGTCCGGTTCCCTTCGTACTTGTAGCATAATCCTTATGACAAAACTTACATTTTGCTCTGGGCCTAGACGTCCCGTCTGGGAGTGTCGTTTGGACTATGTTGAAACACTGTCACACATCTGATGTTAATTTTCTGGGACATGATGTTGGTGTAACGGAGGAATCAGAAGGTCTCGTTTGAGTATGGGTCGGCTCCGAAATATCAAATTCATCGTTGAGCATATTCAAACCGTCCGGAAAATAAGGCTGCTGGTTAGGATCCATTATCTAAAGTAAAAATATGAGCACTATAATAGTTAATAGTCAAATTAAAAATCAATATTTACTAATAATAATCTTAATTTACTAACAATAATTACTAAAAATAATACGACACTTACAATTATTATTTTACATGAAAAAAAATAAACAAAAAAATCCTAATCTACTAACAAAAAATATTAAATTCACTATTAAAAATAAAATTGATAAATTTACTAACAACTCTTATGAAATGAAATACTACACATAAAAATCTTAATATACTAATAAAACTTATTAAAATTAACCACTACACTTAAAATTCATAATATACTGAAAAAAATATTATAATAAACAACTACACAAAATATTCATAATCTACTAACAAAAAATATTAAATTCACTACTACAAATTAAATTGATAAATTTACTAACAACAAATATTAAATTAAATACTGCACATAAAAATCTTAATTTACTAATAAAACTTATTAAAATTAACCACTACACTTAAAATTCATAATATACTTACAAAAAATTTAAATAAACAACTACACAAAAAATTCACAATCTACTAACAAAAAATTTGAAATTCGTTACTACAAATTAAATTGATAAATTTACTAACAACAAATATTAAATTAAATACTACACATAAAAATCTTAATTTATTAATAAAACTTATTCAAATTAACTACTACACTTAAAATTCATAATTTATGAACAAAAAATATTAAACTTAACTACTATACTTAACATTCATGATTTACTTATTACAAAAATTAAATTCAGTAATACAAATTAACTTTCTAAATTTACTAATAACAAATATTAAAATTACTACTAAACTTAAAAATCTTAATATACTAAACAAATAATATTAACATTAAAGCCCAAAAATTGATAAACTAACTAACTAAATAAAAATATTTTCATTTAGTAACTACAGTCTAAACAAAAACATATAAATTTACTATGAAAAAATGTTTGAGCAAAAGTAATAACAAAATTATACTAAAATTTGGTGTGTTGGTGGAAAATGTAGAGAATTTTGTAGAGAGAGTAATAATGAAATTAAATGAAAAAGTGTAGAGAATTGGAGAATATAGAGATTGAGATTTAAGAGAATGAGAGATATTTAGTAACTACAGTCTAAACAAAAACATATAAATTTACTATGAAAAAATGTTTGAGCAAAAGTAATAACAAAATTGTACCTTTAAAATTTGGTGTGTTGGTGGAAAATGTAGAGAATTTTGTAGAGAGAGTAATAATGAAATTGAATGAAAAAGTGTAGAGAATTGGAGAATATAGAGATTGAGATTTGAGAGAATGAGAGATTGAAAGAATGATAGAGAGAGTGAATGGAAAATGAAATTGATGGAAGTATTTATATAAAAATTTGATTTGTGGGTCAAAATGTAATTTAAAAGATTTCAGGGGATGTTTTTGTAAAAAAATTTAGCTCCAACGGTTGGAATTCAAAATCCATTCGTTGGCTGACGTCATCAGTGACGTCAGCCAACGAATGGATTTTGAATTCCAACCGTTGGAGGGAATTAGAAAAAAAAACAAAAAAAAAATAAAAAAAAAGGTTGATGTCACGGACCGACAGACCAATCCAAGGGCCTGGTACGCTGACTTAACATGTCATAACGGGTCGGCCCGTCGGACCTTATACTAATGGCCCTGCACGGGGCCTGTCACGGACCGGGGTTCGACCTGGCCCGCTTCCTTCACGGGTCGTGCCAAGCACGGCCCGTTGGTTTCATGGACCGGCCGGTCTCGATAATTACACCATTACACGAGATGCCCACGCCATATGTCTGATTGAAAATTTGAATTGATAAGGATTTTATTGAATGTTTTCTGTTCACGTGAAACCTAGTGTGGTGTTCTTCTTTTGCTGCACTTGTGGGTTTAACGTGGTCTATTATTGGTCCGATTGTATGCTTCTTGCGTTAGCTAACTGTGGAATAACTTTTAACTGATAAGCTTTTTTTTGGTGTGTTGCATACACGTGAAGCCTTTCGTGTCGTTTCTCTTTTGCTGCAATGTGTGGTCAGTCATTGGGCGTCTTAGCGTTTCTAACGTAAGCTCTCCACATATGATAATTTGCTTTGAAATTTTTAAATTATTATGTTTTGACGTTTTTAATTGACTTTACACTTTTTTACCGGGATGGTCTTAAACTCATCCATTTTATTCTTCTTACCAAATTTTTAACGGACAATCTTAAAAAAAAAATATTAAATAATTATTTTACCTTTAACTATTTATTTACTTTCATATATAAAAGACAATTAAAAAAAAATAATAAAAAGGGAAAATAAAAACTTAAAATTAATTTATTAATATAACAAAATTAAATTAAATTAAAAATATAATTATTATCTGTCGTATGTAAATTTTACCAAGCATACACGTCATTGACATGAAGGAAAAAATAGTCAGGTGGACGGCCAAATGTGCATTCGGGAAATATTTTATAAGGCATCATTAAAGAGAAGAAAGCCCGAGTAAGCACATATTGAATAAAACCTACTCGGGGTCAGTTAACAGCACTCGGGACTAGTTAAACAACGCTTCTACTCGGGCTCAAACGGTGCTACTCGGGACCATCAGGAATTACTCTTACTCGGGAATAAATACGACTCGAGTAAGAGTTTGATGCTTATTTCATACGGATTAAGTCATTAAATACGCGACGATATCCATCAAAAAAGAATCCCAAATAAAATAGAGCATTAAATTAGAAGAGTCCCCAATCAAGAAATAACTTGATTTCTTTGCAAATGCTACATTCTTATAAGGAAACAAGTCCAAATTGAACTGCACAACTAGAATCTCGCTCGATTTCCATAAGAGACTCCGAAACAGGAAAGAAGACAAATCGACCTCAAGAAAGTAACCGAATCACAATTAAATACAAAGATCATGTATTACTTGTACAAGGCAGATTATGGTTCTATAAACATATAAATAGACCCATAATCTCGTCCAGAAAAGAGATAGGCAATATAGCATACATCAATTATAGTAAATACGAAGAGAAAAAAGAGAGATCGAGAGCTTGTAAACATCTTATTCTCTTAGTGGATTTTGGCTTGGTTGATCCTTCAACCACCCGTGGATGTTTCTCCGGCCATCGGAGTTTTACCACGTAAAACTTGTCTTTGTTACTCTCTCTGCATCTCTGCATCTCTTTCTCTTTAATTCAATAGTAGAATCCAATCCTTGTTGGCTTTTTTGGCATAATCCAAAAATCGACGTCAACAATTGGTGCTAGAAGGAGGGGCTTGAACCTTCGAACTTGTTAAAAAGCAATGGCAAGAAGCAGAAGTAGTTCAAAGAATGGTTAAAAATCACTAGGCGATTTCCATATTGGCAATACGTCACAAGATCCTGCAGCAAACACAGAAAACCAGCCTGTGCACCTGGCGGGGATCCAGCAAGTTCCTCCAACCAGCAGAGATCTTACGCTGCGTTTCCAAAAGGCCCTGCAGCAATTGGTGACGGACGCAGCAAGGGAAGGGATTGATCTACTGGCCGCAGGAACACATACTCCCAATCCTCCACCCGCAAGGATTTATTCGATGGTGGTGGGGCCAGGAATAACTATGCCAGAAACCAGAAGGAACTCTTCCCCAATCAATCCAGCTGGACAGAAAACACTAGAAGAGGAAAATCACCAGAGGCTGGATCGTAATCAAACAATACGTGCCAGACATCGTAAATATGATCCGCACAGAGGACGGTCATCATCAGAAGACAGTGATCAACACCATCGTAAACGTCATCATGGAGTCACACGAGAGTTCCGGTATCAAAGTGAAGAGTTTGAGGAAAGGATGACAGTTACCCAACGGTTCAACCGTCAAGAAAGCCCGGCGGGGGATAGAGATGTCACAATCCAGAGCCTAACTCGAGAAGTAGAGAATAACAGACAACAAATAGAGGCACTAGTCAGACGTTACGGCTGTAACGATCTATCTGACGATGACTCCGACAGTCCATTCACCAGGGAGATTTTACGGACACCTTTCCCAGAAAGATCCAGGATGCAGCATGTGGAGCAATTCAAAAAAGATACAGATCCAAATGAGCGCGTTAGACGCTATAAAAGTGCCATGGCTAAATATGCCCGCAGTGACCCCTTATTGTGTCTCAACTTTCTGCAAACACTAGGGGACACAAGCTCAAGATGGTTCGGAAGACTACCCCCGGCAAGCATCAGAAATTTCAACGAGTTGAGCAGGAGCTTCTCAAGGCAATTCCTGAGCAACGTTCACAGAAAGAAGTCGGTGGCCTACCTCTCTCAAATAAAACAGAGGAAGGACGAGTCATTAAAAAAATACTTGGGCCGGTTCGGCCAAGCAGTATCAGAAATTAGCAGCGCTAATGATGAAGCAATTATTGCTGCCTTCACCAATAACTTGCATAATGAACGACTATCCTTCGATTTGAGAAGAGCACGACTGACTAGATATGCCGACATGATGGATATGGAGGGAGGATACGCTCTGGCCGAGGAAGAAGAGTTAGCTACAGGAGGAAGCTATATGCATGGAGGAAAGCCCGAACAGAAGAATACCGAATCCAAGGGGCAGAATCAAAAGGAAAAACGGAAAGGGAACAGCAAGGAGAAAAATAAGGATGGGGGTAATGGGCTCAACGCCGAACGGTCCACAGAGAAATACCAATGCAGATATACCAATTACACCCCTCTTCGGAAGAAACAAGAAGAAATTCTAGCCATCTTGGAAGAAAAGAATATGGTGCAAGAACCGCGGCGACAATCACAGTTCGCCCGGAGAGATACAACCAAGTATTACAGGTTTCATAAAGAACCGGACATGAGACTTCAAAGTGTTTTCAGCTCAGAGATTACATAGAGACTCTTATTCGGGAAGGGCACCTGCGGGATGTAATCTTGAAAAAAGATGAGAGACCAGAAACCAAGAAAGTCAAGGTTGATCACAACCCTGGTCAAAACCAAAGAACCAGCCCTGAAGCCAATCAAGTAATACATATAATTTTCGGAGGACCTTCTACTGGGAGAAGCAACCGAGAACGAACTCAGAAAATCAGAGAAGCAGTAGAAGCAAGGAATAACTTCGACGTAAACTCGGTTGAACCAGACCCGAAAAGGGTAAAGGAAGGATGGGACCCAATAGTCTTTACAGAGGCAGATTCCCATGGCATCGATGTTCAACCTAATGACGCTTTGGTTATAAGTGCCCGGATTGGCCATAGGGAAGTTTGGAGAATTTTAATAGATAATGGGAGCTCAGCAGACATCCTAAGCGTGGCCGTATACGACCAGCTAAGACTAGACCGAAAAGATTTACAGTCTTTCCATACTCCATTAAGAGGATTTGGGGGAATAGAGGTCAGGTTACTCGGGACGGTAAAACTACCTTTGAAGATCGGAACGGCACCATGCCAGAGGACTGTCCTGCTCGACTTCGTGGTAGTTGACTTGGATAATTGGCATTATAATGCATTATTGGGCCGCCCATTCCTGAATAAAACAAGGGCCGTGATGGCCACTTATGCATTAAAGATCAAGTTCCCAACAAAACAAGGGGTTGGGATAGTCAAGGGATCCCAAGAGATGGCCCGAAGAGAAAATCTGTTAGTATATAGAGACAAGCATGATGCTGAACAAGTGTGCACCATAATGCAGCCAAATCAGTGTAAAAAATCCTTGTCATTCAAACTGGATCCAAGGGAGGGCTCGAATCAATACAAAACAGAATTGGTTGAAGTGGTACTTGAAAAAGACAAACCGGACAAGAAAATCAAGATAGGGGCCAACTTGGATGGAAAAGTCAAGCAAGACTTAACCAATCTGCTTAGAGAATACAAAGATGTATTCTCCTGGAGTCACGAAGATATGATCGGGATAGATGCCCGAGTAATATCCCACCACCTCACAGTAAGCCCGAATGCAAAACCAGTAATACAAAAGAGAAGATAGTTCAATCCTGAAAGAAGTCAAGCAATCAAAAAAGAGGTGAAAAAGTTACTAGCAACTGGATCAATCAGAGAAGTCAGCTACCCTCAGTGGGCCGCTAACGTAGTCCTCGTCCAGAAGAAAAATGGACAATAGAGTATGTGCGTAGATTTCACGGATCTAAACAAGGCATGTCCAAAGGATAGCTTTCCACTTCCAAGGATAGATCAGCTGGTGGATGCCACAGCAGGTCATGAATTACTCAGCTTTATGGACACTTACTCAGGATATAATCAGATCCGGATGAACAAAGTTGATGAAGAAAAAACAGCTTTCACAACGGATCAGGGTTTATATCGCTACACAATAATGCCCTTCGGTTTAAAAAATGCAGGAGCTACATACCAAAGGTTGGTCAACAAAATCTTCACTCGGCAAATAAGAAGGAACATGGAAGTGTACATTGATGACATGTTGACTAAAAGCGTCTCAGCATATGAGCATGCCCGCGACCTCCTAGTGACATTTGATGTTTTGAGAAGATATCAGATGAAATTAAACCCAAACAAATGTTTATTCGGAGTCCATTCGGGAAGATTCTTGGGTTTTCAAGTCCATCAAAGAGGAATCGAAGTTAATCCTGACAAGATCCATGCTTTGCAAGAAATGACCTCACCTAAAACATTGAAAGAGGTACATCGCTTAACAGGGTGTTTAGCCTCCTTGGGAAGATTCATCTCAAGGGCTACAGACAGGTGCGCACCTTTCTTCAAGATAATCAAAAAAGGGAAAGGACTGGACTGGAATAAAGAGTGTAAGCATGCATTCTTAAAAATAAAAGAGTACTTTGGGCAAGCTCTCATCCTCTCAAAACCGTAAAAAGGGGAAATACTTCAGCTGTATCTGTCAATAACCGAGCTTGCAGCAAGTTCAGTCTTAGTCAGAACCGAAGATGGAGTGCAGAAACCAGTGTATTATACTAGCAAGGCACTCGTACCGACCGAGATCAGGTACTCACAGGCAGAGAAGATAGCCTTAGCATTGGTTTCAGCAGCAAAAAAACTGAGACCATATTTTCAGGCCCATACGATCCAGGTTCTCACCAATTGCCCATTAAGGCAAATCTTACAAAAGCCAGAGATATCAGGAAGACTTACGAAATGGGCAATCGAGTTAAGTGAATTCGATATTCATTATGTCCCCAGAACCTTCTTCAAAGGACAAGCGGTGGCAGACTTCATAGCCGAGTTCACAGAACCAAACCTGGAAGCAAAAAGACTGTTGGATAAAAGTTTCCCATGGAAACTATATGTTGATTGTTCTTCAAACACTCATGGCAGCAGGGCAGGGATCGTAGTTCGCACCCCGGAAGGAGATGATGTTGAATGTGCCATGAGATTTGATTTCAAAGCAACCAATAATCAAGCCGAATACGAGGCATTGTTAGTTGGACTCAGAGTCTGCATAGCTCTTGGGGCAGATGAAGTTGAGATATTCAGCGATTCACAGGTAGTTGTCAATCAGGTTATGGACGAATACGAGGCCAAAGATGAAGGAATGATTGCCTACCGTGACATAGTAAAACAGCTCCTCCAGAAATTTAAAGAATACAAGATCGCTCAGATCCCTAGAGAAGAAAATGAAAAGGCAGACGCTTTATCTAAATTAGCGTCAGCAATAACCTCAATCAGACCTAAAACCATTCCAGTTGCACACCTTCTTAAACCGAGTACAGCTGAACCTAAGCATTTGGAAATTTTAGAAATTCGAACACCGCAAGACGATTGGATAGTCCAGCTGAGAAGGTTCCAGGAAGAAGGCGTGCTCCCGGAAGATCCGGTATTAGCAAAGCGCATCAGGTATCGATCGGCTAGGTATACCATGATCGGAGGAGAATTATATAGAAGGGGGTTTTCTCTAGCTCTCCAGAGATGAATACCGGAAGAAGATGCACATCGAATACTTCAAGAGATCCACGAAGGAGTTTGTGGGAACCACACTGGGGGCAGGAGTCTGGCGCATAAGGTACTCAGACAAGGCTATTATTGGCCTACACTTTTCTCAGATGCACAGCAATGGTCGGAAAGTTGCAACACCTGTCAAAGAATTGCCAACGATATCCAACAAACCCCAAAAGAGCTCAGAAATCTCACTGCCCCATGGCCATTCGCCATGTGGAGCATAGACCTGATCGGGCCAATGCCAGCTGGGACAGGGGGTGGAACGAAGCACGCCATAGTAGCTGTCCATTATTTCATAAAATGGGCAGAAGCTGAAGCACTAGTGCATATCACGGAAGCCAACACCATAAATTTTGTAAAGAAAAACATAATTTATAGGTTTGGAGTTCCGGACACTATAATCACTGACAATGGCACTCAGTTTGATAACCAAAAGTTCAGACAGTTGTGCGAGAAGTATCATATTGCTAACTACTATGCGACACCAGCTCATCCACAAACAAACGGGCAAGTAGAAGCAGTAAATAAAATTATCAAGCACACCATTAAAGCAAAGTTAGATGACAAAAAAGAAAGCTGGGTTGAAAAGCTTCCTGAAGTATTATGGGCAGATCGGACGACAGCAAGGACTTCAACAGGAGAAACTCCGTTCACCCTAGCGTTCGGAACAGAAGCTGTCATCCCAGTAGAAACATCGTATGAGTCCCCCCGGGTCAGGCTATACGATGAAGAACAAAATGTTGATACACTACTATAAAGTTTGGATAAGCTAGAAGAAAAAGGGAAAAGTCCCGAATAAGAAATACAACCTATCAACAAATAGTGGCTCGCCACTACAACTCTCGTGTTCGGATCAGGAAATTTCAGTTAGGAGACCTGGTGCTCAGGAAGGTGTCACTGAACACAAAAAATAGAGCCGCAGGATCCCTGACTGACAAATGGGAAGGTCCATACAAGATCGAGGGGATAGCTGGCCATGGAGCTTATTGGATTGCTCGACCCAATGGAGGGGTGTTACCCCGACCATGCAATGCCCAATATCTGAAGATTTTCTATCCTTAATATATATATATTTATATTGAATATTTTATTCTTTTATTGGTAGGATAAATATTAAACTGTAATTTAAATCTGTCGATTTTTTACAGTAATAAATAAAATTACTCGGAATTTCTGAAAGGATAACATCTAGTTCGGGATTTCAAAAAAAAGCATATGATAATAAGAACATATGGAAGCAGAGCATGATAATAAGAACATGCAAATAGAATTCTCGGGACCATCAAATCCCGAATGGGCGGAGAAGCTCGTAGGAGCATGCCAGCCGAGCAGGGTCAAAATAACCTTCGTAAAAAGGCAAACCCGATGCACCAGACTTTGGAAAAATGCTCGGGACGCTATCAGGAGAAATTCCGGTGAAATGCGTAGCTGTGTTGAAGCAACTTTTTTTAAAAAAAAGCTCAACGATTTGGCAAAACCTTGCGCATAAAAACTAGGGAGACGTCATTGGTATTGCGTAAGGACTCGAACGTATGATCATGGTGAGCCTTGATGTAATGTTCGGGTAGCAATCGGGTTTGAAACACAAGTGCAAACTTGCCTGTTTCAAGATGACTCGGTTAATAATAAAGAGTCAGTTTAATAAGATACTTGGCAATTGAAGTCATTCGGGTAAAAACCGGTTTAATAAGATACTCGGTTAAGTTACCCAAATATGAAGCCAGTTTAATAAGATACTAGGCAATTGAAGTCATTTGGGTAACAACCGGTTTAATAAGATACTCGGTTAAGTTACCCGAACATCGAAGAAGCCAGTTTAATAAGATACTTGGCAATTGAAGTCATTCGGGTAACAACCGGTTTAATAAGATACTCGGTTAAGTTACCCGACGATAAGCCAGTTTAATACAACACTCGGCAACAATCAGCAAAAAATAAACCAAAACCATTCAACTCAGAATAAAATTGAATTTTATTGCTCTTAAAAGCATGGTTACAGTTCAAAGAATGGTTCTTTACAAGTAAAAAATAAAGAATCAGAATCTTCTACAAATCTATAAAATTAAGGTTGCGAGGATTTCGAGCCTTTGCCAATACTCGGATCTGGCACCATCTCGTATTCACGAACCAGGCTCTCATTAGAAGGCCAAGTAATATCATCGACGGTATCATCCCTCCACTGGCTGTAATCTTCACTCGGGACTGGCCCGACATCCGGGACTACACCCTCAACCGACTCTTGACTTGCGTAAAAGGTCGAGAGAGAATGCTCGGACGGAATCTCTAAATGCATAGAATGGGGCTCTTTGCCTTGACTACGACAGTAGGCTCTCCATTCCTTCATCTGAATCCGAAGAGATTCCAAGGACCGATCCACATGGTGTTTGATTGACAGCTCCCAATTAGCACGACCTTTCTCGGTCGCCCTATTCTTGACTTTGAAGAACTCGCCGGCCGAAACTAGCCAACGTTGAAATTCCCGAAGAAGTAGGGCATCGTAAGCAGGGGATCTTTTAAAACGATCCACCCCTTGGACTTTCAGTTCCAACCTGGCCTTTCAGGAAAGGGATTCAACTGTCAGCACTTGGCGCTCCAGATCTTCATTTTTTTGGTCGTACGCCGACTTCGCCTGTTGCGCCTCCTGTTCGGCCTTAAGCATGGATTCTTCAGCAGAAAAAAAAAAGATTTTGAAGCGATGCAACCTTCTCATCTGCCAGAGATGCCTTGTCCTCAGCTTCAATCTGCTTCGCCAGGCAGTGGTCGGCAAATATCTGTACAGAGCTGACCTCCCGCTGATAAGCCTGCTCAGCTAGAGCACGACCCTTCTCACTCGCCTTCAGCTGAGCCTCTAGATGCCTTATCCGATCGGCTTGACATTGTTGCGTCTGAACAAGCTCAGCAAATTCGACCACCATCTGTGAAGGAATATACTTAGAAATCCGGCAGAAGAAAAATAATAAAGGAGTCAGAATTAACTGAGTCAGATTTAACTTACATAAGATGCGCCGTTGAAAACGTTTTGGAGAAGTTCGATCAGTGAACCATCTCTAAAACCGCTCCAGTGGTTCTCCCCGATATAAGCCCTACCGGAGGACATCTCCTGTAAAATATCTTGGAGAGAAAGGAATAAAGGAACCCCCGAGGGTTCAGCTCCCAGATTCCCAAACTCGAGGGCAGGAGAAGGAACCCCCGAAGGTTCAGCCCCCATATCTCCAACTTCGGGGGTAGAAGAAGCCTTACTCGGTTCTGAAGTGGCTGTATCTACTGATGCTCCTGATGCTCCAGCACCAACACTCGGAGCAATCTCATCCGTAACATCTTCGTCGCTGGAGTCAATGAATAAGACTACCCGAGAAACTTTGAGAGGATGAGACGGCGAACTAATTGCCTTTCGCTTCTCACCCCGAGAACGGTGGAAGTTAAGATCAGCAGCAGGATCTTCCTGTGGATTGTCCCGAAAAGACTCAAAGAATTCGGCACCAGTAGGCACTTGATCCGTCGAGACGTTACCACCGTCATCAGCTTCAAACCGTCCAACAGGCTCTTCACCTGGATCCTCATACTGCCTCTCCCTATTTTCAGGTAGTTGGGTGTCAGTCGACTCACCTTGGCCATTTGGACCAGCAAAATCCTGAGTAGAAGGCTGAGCTTCCCGATCAACGCACTCGGGAATTTGCTCAGCAATATCAATTTCCTCATCAGGCTCGGGTGGAGCAATACCCTCATCACCCTGACGGGAAGCTTCCTTTCTACTCGCTTGTAGAATCGCCTTCACCTGGCGAGCCTGAAGATCACTGACAACGTCCGTATCAAACACAAAAAAAAAAAATTATGTTTAAAAAAAATAGAAGCAGAGAAATACAACAGAATGGGCGCCGGGTTACTTACATTGCCTGCGATGGCCCGAAATCTGTCTGAAGAAGTCGAGCTTTATCAAGTCATCCTCTTTGAAAAGATAGCTCTTGCTCATCTTTTCCAGAGTACAAACTGCTGCCCGAGTCAGCCTCTTTAACTCTGAATCACTATAGTCAATTGTTTTCTTGTTCTACACTTCGGGGGAACAAAAGAAGTGAGGAACACTCAACACCATTTGGGAATCCCCAGATCAAACAGTGATATCAAGCCCGAGAGCCCCTCCAGCAAAAAACCAACTGTTCTTCCAAAATTTATTGGATGTAGGGAATCCCCATATGAAACCCTTCTTTTTTGGGTCATCAGAAGCATCGACCCCCCGATTCGCCTTTGCTTCTTTGGGGACCCAACCGTCCGAAGAAGTAGACGCAAGAAAATAGGTCCCCGTTCTGCTAACCTGCCTCAGCGTAAAGAAATGCCTGATTTTATTCGGGGAAGGCGGCGAAAGGTTCATTTGACTGAACATGTGCCACATACACATCAAGGCTTTGTAACTATTCGGGGCCAACTGAGTTGGGGCTATCCCTGCTTCAGCCAAAAACCAGGCAATAAAAGCTGAAGGGGAAGTGTGACACCGCAGTAAAGCATCGATCCGTAAATCGTGACCATGCCCTCAGGAGGATTCCATACGGCTCTATCCCCCGCAGGAACCAAAGTGACTAAGTCGGGCAAGTCGAATCGGGAGCGATATTTTTCTATCTCAGCTGGCCCGACCACATTCGGCTCAGTATCAAAGCCACTCGAGCGAGTATCAGAAAACAAAAGACGAGACACCCTGTACACTTCATTAACGTCACCCTCGTTAACAGTCTGTTCCCTAGTCTGAACGTTGCTCGAGCCGTGCTTGTATACCTTACTTCTGCTCTGATGTTTACCCATCCTTCGAAAAGATACCCTGTGATCATAAATATCAGAATCAGAACTAGATGGAGAACTCGATACAGGGCTGAAAGCGACGTCAGGGTGAAGCCCAGAAACATCAACCTCTAAGAATGGAGGTTCATCTATTGGGATATCCCCCAGTAATCGTTTAATGCAAGATACTAACTGGAAATCCCCACGTTCTAATGCATCAAAAGCGATTTTAAAGAGACGATGGCGGGAAGATGGCCCCATTAAAACTAACCTTGAATTGAGATGGATACAAGATCTTCAAGCGGAGAATCGTGAACTTCTGGATAAAGAAATCTGATTCTAAAGAAATTTCTGCTGAATTTTTGAGAATAAACCAACAATGTCTCTCAGCGAAGAATATAAAGATGAGACGGCATGAAACCCTAGGATTTCAAAGCAGGAAAAAATTTATGACAAAACTCGATGACGTAGGCGGCGTTTGGGGAAAAGCAAAAAATCATTTTTCATAAATGATATTGAAAAACGAAGAGACAAGGGACGCATGTCAAAACAGGAAGTAGCCCTCAACCGTCAGAACTTCAAAACGTCGCTATTATTTAAGATCTCGCGTGATGGAACGAATCGAAATTACAGAGTCACCATTAAGACGAGCCATTATGACAAGACGGCTATTCTGTCGAGAGAAAATTAAGATGATTAAAATACTCTTGCCCGAAATGAAATTTTCTCGGTAAAAATATTTTAAGAGGGTATTGTCGTATGTAAATTTTACCAAGCATACACGTCATTGACAGGAAGGAAAAAATAGCCAGGTGGATGCCCAAATGTGCATTCGGGAAATATCCTATAAGGCATCATTAAAGAGAAGAAAGCCTGAGTAAGCACATATTGAATAAAACCTACTCGGGGACAGTTAACAGCACTCGGGACTGGTTAAACAACGCTTCTACTCGGGCTCAAACGGTGCTACTCGGGACCATCAAGAATTACTCTTACTCGAGAATAAATACGACTCGAGTAAGAGTTTGATGCTTATTTCATACGAATTAAGTCATTAAATACGCGACGATATCCATCAAGAAGGAATCCCAAATAAAATAGAGCATTAAATTAGAAGAGTCCCCAATCAAGAAATAACTTGATTTCTTTGCAAAGGCTACATTCTTATAAGGAAACAAGTCCAAATTGAACTGCACAACTAGAATCTCGCTCGATTTCCATAAGAGACTCCGAAACAGGAAAGAAGACAAATCGAACTCAAGAAAGTAACCGAATCACAATTAAATACAAAGATCCTGTATTACTTGTACAAGGCATATTAGGGTTCTATAAACATATAAATAGATCCATAATCTCGTCCAGAAAAGAGATAGGCAATATAGCATACAACAATTATAGTAAATACAGAGAGAAAAAAGAGAGATCGAGAGCTTGTAAACATCTTATTCTCTTAATGGATTTTGGTTTGGTTGATCCTTCAACCACCCGTGGATGTTTCTCTGGCCATCAGAGTTTTACCACGTAAAAATTGTCTTAGTTACTCTCTCTGCATCTCTTTCTCTTTAATTCAATAGCCGAAATCCAATCCTTGTTGGCTTTTTTGGCATAATCCAAAAATCGACCTCAACATTCTCAAATATTTTTTCAATAGTTAAATTAAAGATCTTAGGTTAGAGATGATAAAATAAGGATCCAAATCCAAATGCAAATCCAGATCCAATCCAGATCCATAAATTACCCATACAAAATGAGAGGATCCAGATCCGACCCAGAACCATTAAACAAACAGTTGGTTCGGGTCTAGACCTGACCCATTATGTTTTGGATATTTCCTTACCCGACCCATGAGTCATTTAATGCTATTTTAGCCCAAATTTTGACCCGGATTTTTTTGGGCCATAATTTAATAACTAAATTTTTGGACCATACTTTTTTAGGCCTGTATTGTTGTTTTCTCAAATCAATTAATCATATATATCTAAACTAATTAAAAAGTCAAGATAAGTTTTACAAGCCCATTAAAATTATAATTTTTTATAACACATCTAACTAACACAATAAACTCAAGTATTACTTCGATTGAGATAACACATCTCTAAATATATATTTTTTTACAATCTATATCCAATTAAAAAAAAAGTAAAAAAAAAAATCATATGGATGCTAATGGCTCTTCCTCATCTATTGTAGCATATATTTCTTCATCCGGAATGCCACCTAAAAAAACAATCAAGTAAAAAAAAAAGTAGAAACCAATATTATATATATATAATAAATATAATTAAATTTGAAACTAATTGCATACCTCGAATAGGAGCCCATATCCAATTTTGTGTACACATCAATGTTTTATCTCTCTCCACATTGTACAACTTAAAAATCTCACTTTTCAATGTATTTCTACTCATAGATTCAAACCTAGGTTGGCAATATTCTATCATCTCCCGAAACCCCGTGTATTCTACAAATCTTAAAGGAAGCTCATGTATTATGATAATCTTCGCTACTTTTGACTTACCAACATTTTGATCAAATGAGGTATTAGTCGAATTTGTAGCTTCTTGATGATCATCAAGACATTTTAACACATGTTTTCTTAAACTTGATGTCCCTTGAGTAGCAGTCAACAACTTCTCACAAAAATCACATTTTGCCATCCTAATACCATTAACATCAACCTTAGTCATGTAATTCCAAACAAAGGATGTTCCTCTCTTCCGTTTAAAGCCATCTGAAGCATTACTTGGCTCAACATCTTCAACTTCATTATTACCACTACCTTAGAAACATTTACTTGAGATCCTTCAAAACTAGTCATGTTTAGCTACCTAACAACACACCATTTAACACATTCAAAACTAGTAAATCATATTGTATTAACCATAAAAAACATAACATGATCAAATCAAACAAACGACAATCAATAAATCTTCACATTTTAGAATAAATAAGTGAGAAGTTAATTTTCATATGTGGAAAATTAACTCATAGTGAACACATAACTCATAGTGATGACAACGAGTGTACTCAAACAGTTAGTCAGTTACCATATTCACTATCAAATACAGCATATCAAGACATGTTCATTTATATCAAAACAATTGGAAATTTAATGTCTCCTCTTTAGATCACATGCACATGGTCAATTGGAATGGATGTGCATGATCGATGACCAGACAATCGGTCAATATATGTGACATTTCTCGTCAAATAATAATAACTATTGCAGAAAGTAGAATTAAAAAACTTATTCAATAATGTCTAATGGGAAGTTAAGATAAACAACAATCGAAAACACAAATTTTGCAGAAAGTAGAATTGTTTCTATACAGTATATATATTCTACAATTAAGACCCAGAAGGTGATTAACAAAGATTATTGAATGAAAACGGTGATTCAATAATCGGAGAAGAAAGCAATACCTGGGGAAGTGGATCAAGAAACTTCCTTGCCGTTGTAGAAGAAAGCAACAGAGCAGAGAATGGAAGCAATGAAAGCGAAAATTCCAAAACCAATCACTAGAGAAATCCCAACCACCACCAAATCTATAATGCACTGCAAACTCAATCCCATCAATATCACCATATTTGTTTCAGCGATAAATAACAAAATCTTGAATTTAAAAATGATCATATCTTGTCTTTAACTCAATCCCAATTGCTACACACGAAAGAGGCAAATTGAGTATCATAAAAATGATCGATCAAATAAAAACAATTGAAGTCATGAAACGAAAGCTTTAAAATAAAACAACTTGGACTTACTTGGAATTGTTGACACCACTTCAACCATTTGAAGCCGATCTGGGATGCACAAATTGTACAAAAAATTAAAAATCAACAAAAACCCTAAAACGTGTATAGAGATAGAGAGAAAAGAGGGTTTTAGAGGATGATGGTTTTCCCGGCATTGTCGAGGCCGATGCAGAGGATTCGAGCCTCTCTGTTGTACTTACATGAGAAGGTACATGAAAGTTGTCGACGATGGCGATATTGTGGAGACGGCGAGAGACGAGCAGAGTTCAAGCCGACGGGAAGGTGTGATTTGTCGACGACGGTGAGATAAAGATGGTGGACACCGGACGTCTGGAGTCTGTGAGAGAAGATATGAGAGGGGAGAGACACGTGGGAGATCAGAGAAGAGGCTTAGAAACGTGACCTAATTTTTTTCTTTTTAAATGCGATTCTTTTGGGTACTGAGTTTGAATCGATTTGGACTCATACCTGAACTGATATTAACACAAGTCTGATCGGATTTTAACCATTTAGATATTTTGAAGATGCAGTTCGGATCTAGATCCAAAATGTATCATGTGGATATGGGCCGGTTCCAAGGGCCTGTTTGCTATCCCTATCTTAGGTCACGACATCCGTACAAAAAATTGGAAAAACAAAATAGGAACGGAGGAAGAGATCCAATCTCAAGAAACAATTGAAGAACCTACATAAATATCAAAATAGGGAAAAAAAACACACTCATTTTTCTTCTAAAGCTATTCCTTGTTTATCCACTCTCACCCACTTCGTCCACTACAACAAAAACTTTCTCCAATCTCTGAACTCGTCAATTTCTTCTTCTTTTTGTTTCAAATTTCCCATTTGGGTTTCTTTTCACCTCTCTCTACGGCGTTGTCTCCGTAGCTCAGCTTTTCTGCCTCGCCCTCTAGCTCGCTGCCGACGGGATATTCTCTCCATGGATGGTTGATTTTTGGAACCGAGCGAGGCTCTCCTTGAGTTTGGTGGTGCTTGTGGCGGCTACCGCCTTGTCGTGGTTCGTGGGGGTTTCTGTATGCTGGGTTTATAGTGGTTTTGGTTTTAACACAACTTAGTGGATTTGAACAGTTGGGTTTTGGGTTTCATTAACGGGTTGCTTTACGAAATTGACCCATCTCTTATGGAGAGATCTATGGATCTATCAAAGATATTTATTTTTTTGTTGAATTGATGAACTCTGAGATGTGTTGAATTGTTGATGGATTTGGAAAACAATTTTTTTGTTGAATTGATGAACTCTGAGATGTGTTGAGCTGTTGATGGATTTGGAAAACAATTTTTTTTTCGTGAAAACCAACCAGTCCACGATTTGGATCTGGAAAATCCTTATTTTTTTAATTTAAAATTTGGTGGGTGTTCTTGGTGCTCTGGAGTCTGGAAAACTGATTATAAGTGAATGTTTTTTTTAATTATTTTTTTTCGTTTTCTTTTTGTAATCGGATCACCACCGTTCATATCAGATATGGACGGCGTAGATGCATCTATATATTTAAAAACGAATAATTTTGTTATATAAAAAATAATATTTATTTTTTTAAGTGTAGACACATGACAGGTTCTTTATGTAAAGGCGAAATAACCTTTCTTCCGTTAACTTCTAACTAACATTTGATTTATGGATAGGGTAAATTGATAAGTTTTTAAAAACTTAGGGACAACGTCAGTAAAAATTGGAAAAACAGTTAAAATATCACTATCGATTAAAATGATAATTTCTTAAATTTTGAATAACATGGGTGAGGCTTATCACAGGCAAATCCCTTGAAAATTTTTTGTATATTCATTTTTGACCAACACATATTAAAACAAATTTTTTATTTTATTTTATTTTTATGATATTTCTCGATTCAACTCCGATTTAAATAATTCAAAAGCTAAAACTATTGGTATTGAGGACAAAAACAAACTTCAAGCATTTTTAGTGCCAGTTGATATATTGATTTTTCACAATGATCCGTTTTTTACTCTTGATTGCATTATTTGTAAGTAAATCACTTTCTTCTCATTTTTCTTATATGATCATCTTTATGAATGTTCTTAATTGATTAAGAAAAATGTCTAGAATGATTTTGATTCAATTTTATGGTTTGTTTGAATAATTTTCAAGTTTAGCTTGTGTGCTTTTCTATTGAATATATTTTAACTAAACGTGATAAGCATGGATTAAATTCTAGAAATAGTTTTGTGTTCTTGTGATTGATGGTTGATTTATAGATTAAGTTTCATGTTTAAGAACTAGGTCACATTTTATTGATATTTCTATTTCTCTAATCTAGTTCTTATTTGACAAACATGCTTGATTTCTAGATATATTTGTGATTGATTTTTGAAAGCCAAATATAGCTATCTAATTACATGTTCATAGAGTTTGATTGATCTACATTCTTTATGTGCTTAAGATTGTATCATGATTGCATGTGTGTACTTCACATAGATCACTGTCTTGTAATAGGTTGAAGTCTCTTGTTGAAGTGAGAGTAACTCTGACTTGAGCAAGATGACTTGGCTAAGAAAGTGTTCCGGATAACCAAACAAGAAAGTCTTAGTTAGGATTGAGGACATCCGGATAACTAAGTAAGAAGTCTTAACTAGAGTCGGGAGGACTCGGATAGTTAGACAACGAGTCTTGTCTAGGATCGAGAGGATCCGGATAGGCAAGCAAGGAATCTTTTTAGAGGTTGGAGTGTCTTGGATAAGAAGTTTCTTTATAGAGGTGTTGAAATTCCTTAAAATGTGTATGTCTATAAACCTATAGGGGGAATGGGGTGAATAGTGAAAAGTTCTCAATTGTTGATTGGCTTATTTCGTGAACAACCACATTGTTGGGGTTCATGTAAGGGTAGCTTAGGCTCTCAAGACCTCAAGAGGAAAAGCACCAAAGGTAAAATTCTTGTGCTTACTTACTTTGAAGAGATAGTTGCATACACTCACATATTCATGCATAACTCTTGATCATATATGTTGAGTGTTTTCTTGTATGCATTTTGATGACTCTTATTGATTTATTTGCATCTTGTAATTAAATGTTTAATGTCATGTTTGGCATTAGAATAGGATGCATGTTTCATCACTCTTGAACTTGTTGAAATTGTATGTTTGAGTGTTGAAATCAGGTTGTGGCTAACTTCATAGCATTTACATCCTCTCTTAGGAGCAAAGATGCTAGTGAAGAAGAGAATGAAAGTCAAGAGGAAGACTACTCAAGTGATGATGGATCTTCATCACAATCCATAAATGGAAGTGTGGATAGGATGGATCTCAAGGACTACATGGCTAAGTTTGAGAGCTCAAGGTTAAGAACAAGAATGAGATCAAGAGATTAAAAGAAGAAAACCTAGACCTCTCAACTCAAGTTGACCAACTAAATGAAGAGTTGGAGAGATCTAAGAGGAGTGAAGAAGGATTGAAGAAAGAGCTTGAAGATGCTAGAGAGTTGTTGGCCAAGATGAACTCTAGCACCAAGAAACTTGATGACATGCTGGATGTTGGAAAGAGGCCAAGTGACAAGAAAGGGCTTGGGTTTGACGATGACAAGATGTTCTCCACTCCAAGCAAGACCATTTTCATAAGAAGCATGAACTTTAATGGGTCATCTCCTCATCAAACTCCTAGGAAGAAGCTTGATCTAGGAGAATGTTCAAGTAGTGCTCAAGCGAAGGTGGCACCAAGAAGCCCACCTCAAGCTCATTTTACAAAGGTTCCTCAAGTTAACTTCCCTAAACCAAAAGCTCACAAAGGGAAGACATCTATCATGCAAGCTCAACTAAGGAAGCAATCAAGTTTTACTCAACAACAAAGAATGAAAGCTCCTTAACAACAAGCAAGACAACCACAAAAACATAGGAAGGCTCCAATACATCCTCAAGGATATGGTATAGTTCCTAACTTTTTACCTACATGTCATTTTTGTAGTGTTGATGGTCACATTAGACCAAATAACTTTAGGTATATCAAATTGTGTAGGATTTAAAGCATGATAGAGAAGAAAAAGACTAGAGCCATGATGCATGTTCCTAGGACATCTAGAGCCATGATGCATGATCCTAGGACATCTAGAGCCATGATGCATGTCACTAGGAAAAGTGGAACACCTTTGCATGATCCTAGGACATTTAGAGCCCATGTACCATTGACCACTAGGAAGGAAAATACTACACCTAGGTGGATTAGAAAGGATGAACACCTTTACCATGTTGCACAAATTGCTTTGAAAGCTCATTCTTGTGATTTTTGGTATTTGGATAGTAGGTGCTCCAGGCACATGACTGGAAATAAGAGTTTCTTTGAGACTCTTGTGATGGAGGACGAAGGAAATGTCACATTTGGTGATGAATCCAAAAAGAAGGTCAAAGGAAAGGGAACCATTTCCATTCCCGGATTACCCTCTTTGTCCAATGCTTTGTATGTTGATGGTCTAAAAGCCAATTTGATAAGCATTTCACATCTTAGTGATGATGGACTCTCCGTGTTGTTTAGGAAAAATGATTGTTCTATCTTATTGCCTAATGGACAAACCTTGTTAAAAGGTATGAGGTCTAGCGACAATTGCTATTGTCTTGAGGCTAGAAGTGTGTCTTGTAATGTGTCCAAGGATGAACAACTAGAGTTATGGCATGAAAGACTTGGTCACATGAACTTTAGGAATTTAAGAATCTTAGATAAGTTCAATGTTGTGCGAGGCCTTCCCAAGCTTGGGAAAAAGGTTAATGGTGTTTGTAGACCTTGTCAACAAGGGAAGCAAACCAAAAGTATGCACAAAAAGGGCAAGTACTTATCCACTAAGGAACCTCTAGAGCTTCTCCATATGGATCTTATAGGTCCTATGCAAACCGAGAGTTTAGGTGGAAAGAGATACATTTTTGTGTGTGTAGATGACTTCTCTAGGTACACATGGACTTATTTCCTTAGAGAAAAATCTGAAACATTTGACAAGTCTAAAATGTTTTGTTCTAAAATTCAAAATGAAATGAACTCCAAGATTAAAAGCATTAAGAGAATTAGGAGTGACCATGGGAAGGAGTTTGAGAATGCCCATTTTGAAAACTTTTGCAATAGTCTAGGCATTTCTCATGAGTTTTCGGCTCCTAGGACACCTCAACAAAATGGAGTTGTTGAGAGGAAAAATAGAGTTCTTCAAGAAATGGCCCATGTGATGTTGCTTAGCAATAATGTTCCTAGGAATCTTTGGGTCGAGGCCGTCAATACGACTTGCTACATAGGAAATAGAGTCTTCCCATAGGCTCCACACTAGGCAAACCTCCTATGAGTTATGGAAATGTAGAAAGTCAAATGTTAGCTACTTCCACATCTTTGGAAGCAAATGCTACATTTTGAATGACCGTGATCAACTTGGTAAATTTGTTGCTAAGAGTGATAATGGTATTTTCATTGGCTATGCCTTGAATAGTAGAGCCTATAGAGTTTTCAATCTAAGGACTAGGACCGTAATGGAATCATCTAATGTTGTCATTGATGATACTAGGCTCAAATCTAATGACCATGAGGAGAAGGTAGATCTAGTTGATGACTCCCTTTTGGAGAAGGTTGTTGATGTCTCTAATGTTGAAAAGACTAACCTTGATGATGACATAACACAACCTATTGATAGGATTCCTCTTTTGAACTCAAAAGAACCTGCTCCATAGGTTAGAAAACTCCATGACAAAGATGACATTATTGGAGAGGTTAGTGAGGGTGTTAGGACTAGGCGTCAAATGGCTAATCTAATTAGCTACACTTGTTACACCTCTCAAATAGAACCCAAGAAAATTGATGAAGCTTTAAAAGATGAATTTTGGGTTCTTGCCATGCAAGAAGAGCTTAACCAATTTGAAAGAAATGAGGTTTGGACTTTAGTTCCTAGGCCTAAGAACACCAATGTGATAGGCACCAAGTGGGTATATAGGAACAAATCCGATGAGGATGGCAACATTGTGCGAAACAAGGCTAGGCTTGTAGCACAAGGATACTCTCAATTGAGGATATTGACTTTGAGGAGACATTTGCTCCCGTTGCTAGGATTGAGTCCATTAGACTTCTTTTATCCATTTCTTGTTTGCACAAGTTTAAATTATACCAAATGGATGTTAAGAGTGCCTTCTTCAGTGGTTTCTCGTAAGAGGACGTGTTTGTTGAGCAGCCTAAAGGGTTTGTGGATCCTCACCACCCTAATCATGTCTATCATCTCAAGAAAGCTTTGTATGGGTTGAAACAAGTACATAAGGCTTGGTATGAGCGTCTCACTCAATTTCTAATAGATAGTGGCTACACTAGAGGTAGTGTTGACAAGACTCTATTCATCAAGAAAGACAAAGATGAGCTCTTTATAGCTCAAATCTATATTGATAATATAGTCTTTGGTTCCACAAATGATACCAAAGTCCAACAATTTGTTGATGTGATGTCTCATGAGTTTGAAATGAGTCTAGTTGATGAGTTGAGTTACTTTCTAGGTTTACAAATTAAGCAAATGGATGATGGGATTTTCATATCTCAAGCTAAGTATGCAAAAAACCTAGTAAATAAATTTGGTCTTGAAGGTGCCAAACGTTGTGATACACCCATAAGTACCACTTTGAAGCTAAGCAAGGATGCTAGTGGTAAAAGTGTGGACCAAACTTTATATCGTGGCATGATTGGTAGTTTGCTCTATTTGACCGCAAGTAGGCCCGATATCTCTTGTAGTGTGGGTGTGTGTGCTATGTACCAAGAGGATTCTAAGGAGTCCCATCTATTTTCTGTTAAGAGAATCATTCAATATGTGAATGGGACATCCAACTTTGGGATTTGGTAATCTTTTGACACTAATGCTAGTCTTGTAGGCTTTAGTGTTGCAGATTGGGCGGGAAATTGTGATGATAGGAAAAGTACATTGGGCGGTTGCTTTTTCGTTGGGAATAACCTTGTCTCTTGGTTTTGCAAGAAGCAAAACTCGATTTCCTTGTCCACGGCTGAGGCCGAATACATTGTTGCTGGGAGTGGATGCACACAACTTCTTTGGATGAAGCAAATGCTAGTCGACTATGGATTCAATCAAGGTACTCTTACTCTATTTTGTGATAACATGAGTGCAATTAATATTTCAAAGAATCCGGTTCAGCATTCTAGGACTAAGCATATTGACATTCGTCATCATTTCATTAGAGAACTAGTTGAGAGCAAATGCATTGTACTTGGCATGTACGTACAAATGATCAACTAGCGGATCTATTTACTAAACCCTTAGATGCTACTCGATTCAAGATTCTTAGTAGATCTATTGGGATTTGTTTAATGGAGTGATGTGTTGTAGTCTTTGACCCCATAAGGGGAACTCATGCAAAGAGAGCTATTGTACATTTGTTGCATGCAATTTTTCTTAAATATATTTATGCCTCTTTATTGATTGCTTGAGTAGCTTGGTTGCACTTATAGTATATTGTATTTTCTTAAATAAGTGTGAACTTTGCTTTGATTACAATCCATGTCATATTTATGTTCAAACATGCATTTTTGGACTAGAAGATATACATTGGAATTACATGTTGAATGATCTATAATTATCTCCATGACATGATGATTTTTAAATGACATGCTAATGAAAAATGATAAAGCATGATTTGTTGATTGCAATTGTTAAATGCAACACATTGTGTGAAACATACTAGTGAGACTAAAATGTTTAATCAATGTCTCTCTTTCTTTATTAGTTGAACATGGCTATTATCATACGGGGATCCTCCCGGAAAAATCAAACAAGATGCAAAGTTGCTCATGCCATGTTTAGCTTTTAAAGTTGGATATAGTGCCTTTAAAACTTGATATCTATAAGAACCCTATATCCTTGCTTCTCTCATGACAAATGGTGAAATTGGTTTGAATTATATTGGAAACCTTTGTCATTTGCTTTGCCAAATACCATTGTTTTTGGACTTGAATGCAACATGTCTTGTATGCAAAGCATTTTTTGATTCACACATTGTCTTCAAATAAATCTCCTTGTGTCTCTCCTATCAATTGAGATTGCATAAATGTGGCTTATATAATTATGCAACAATCTTGTATGCTCTTTTCTTTCTTTGCCTTGAGTGACCCGGTTAGGGACTTCTCCTTTGACTATATCATGACAAAAAAGGGGAGTAGTGTTGGCTAAAGGAGAGTAGCATGAGTTGGTTTGAAAAGGGAGTTTACATGTAAGGAGAGAGATTACATGTAGGGGGAGTAACCTGTTGAGGGGGAGCATTGCATGAGCATTTCATGATATCATACTCATATTTCTAAATGCAAATGCTTTTGTTTTATATTTACTTGATCATCTCACATGCACTTGGTTTGGAAAGCGTATTTGTGCTTGCCTTGTGTCTAGGGTTGATAGTTCTACGAGAGATTGAAGACTTGAAGTTTTTCTTTTATGTTTGTCTCTTTGTAATGTAGAATATATTCCCGGTGTTTTTCTGTTTTGTTTTGTGAGGATCAATGTGAGTGGTGGTTTTGCCACGAAATAGCCAAAGGGGGAGATTGAAAAGTCCTCAATTTTTGATTGGCTTATTTCGTGAACAACCACATTGTTGGGGTTCAAGTAAGGGTAGTTTAGGCTCTCAAGACCTCAAGAGGAAAAGCACCAAAGATAAAATTCTTGTGCTTACTTACTTTGAAGAGATAGTTGCACACACTCACATATTCATGCATAACTTTTCATCATATTTGTTGAGTGTTTTCTTGTGTGTATTTTGATGACTCTTATTGATTTATTTGCATCTTGTAATTAAATGTTTTATGTCATGTTTGGCATTAGAATAGGATGCATGTTTCATCACTCTTGAACTTGTTGAAATTGTATGTTTGAGTGTTGAAATCAGGTTGTGCGTTACTCGACCAGCGCACCTCACCAGCGTAACATTCCAGTGAGTTGTCGTATGTGTTGCGTCACTGGGTTGTGCTGCTGCTGCACCCGCGTAAAGATGCAAAAAGTGGGCATGCACTGGTGGTGCACTACTCGACTAGCGCAGCCTCACCAGCGCAAACATTCCAGTGGTTTTGCACTTGTGTTGCGCCACTGACGTGCGCCACTCGACCAGCACCTATTGAAATTTTTAGGCAGTGCGCTGGTGGTGCGCTACTCGACCAGCGCACCTCACCAGTGCACAATGAAGAAGCTGGAACGTTTTTTCCAAAACGATATCACTTTGTTTGGATCTCTTAAATATATATATATCTCATTGTCTTAAGGTCGTGTAAGAGTTCAATATATCATATATTTTCCTTAGAACACATTTCAAAGGAAAAACACTTTCAAGAACTCATTTTTAATAACTCAAAGCATACCCATGCATCAAAACTTCATCTTGCATCATCTAAGTTCATCTAGAGTGCATCTATGGATAGGGTTGCTTCATCACATCTTGTTTGGTAAGCTCTTCACTATGTTCTTACAAGTTAAGTGTTTTTGCCTGCTAAACCATATCTTTAATTAATTGTATTCTCTTAGAATATTTCTAGATACAAATTAGAGATTGTTGTGATAACATGATTGAGTGTTGTATTGTGATAGCTTCATAGGATTGATTGATTTATGTTTAGCTAAGCTATTTGAACATTTCATTTAGCTCTTGATATCTAGGATTGCATTAATTGTCATCTCATTATTCTAGATAAGCATATAGGGTTTCCTAGCCTTGTTTGTTCATTGAATATAATCTTATATTCACTTAGGACACTTTATCTCTTCATTGAGAAGTAAGTCTTGTGTTGCTTCCGGGAGTAGGTAGCTTAAAGCACAAGCAAGATGAACTAGGTTCACTTATACCGGGATTAGGTAGTGGTGGAGGATTAAACCGGGATTAGGTTGTAATTCCTTTATCATTAGTGGATTTGAGGTTCTAGTGTGGCGCACTCATCAGCCCGTGATTTTTCCCATTTGGAGGGTTTCCACGTATATCTCAAGTGTTTTTATTATTTCCGCATTTATTATACTTGTTGTATCTTTGTAACTAGATACGGGTATTTTCGTCAACTTGACTCTTAACGAAAATTGGGTAAAAGTTAATTAAAATCTATTCACCCCCTCTAGATTAATATTACACACCATAATATTTGTTTCAAATAGGTTTTTAATAGAATCAATTACCAATTTTTCGATTAATCAATATTAATGAAACTAAACCATATTATCAAGCATTCACTTACACACAATTTAGCATAAAACAATAAAAGCATAAGAATTTGTTTTACGTGAGAAACCTTCCAACTGGGCAAAACTCACGGGCTAATCCACTTTGCCACACACGGTCCACAAAATCCACTATTTTATTGAAAGTTTACAACTTAAGTTGACCTCCCGTCACACCCTTCAGTTACTAACCCTTTTACTCTACCCAACGGGCCTATAATAGTTATCTTAGACCAACTAGCTTGTGCACTAAACACTTAGTCACAAAGCTTAACGACCATGAAGAGAGTATGCAACCTCTGTGAATATATGGAAATATTCAATATGCAAAAATGCTAGGTAAACACATTTAAACTTATCTAGGAATTTAAAGATGACAATGAATGCAAAATCCTAGATATCAATTATATAAATGTACATGCAAATAGATTTAGCTAGAAGGGCAAAATGGTCCTAAACCCTAGCTATCACAAAATATAAATCTCAACTATCAAGCAACAACCCAAGCATGTTATAAATGCAATTAAATTCAAAAACAAGCATTTAATCAACAATAAATGCTAAACCTAGGCAAACATGTCATAAGAAAAAAACAACAAATTCTAGAGCATGTAGAGTTTACCTAGTCAAAGAAAAACAAGAAGAATCCATGCTTGGAAGATGCATGAAGATGCTAGATGATCATGAAATGGTGTTTGGTTGAGTAAATGTAAGTGTTTGGGAGTCTTTTTCTCTCTAGAAAACCTTTATCGCATAAAAATGGCTTCTTGGACTCCTTAAAATCAGAATAGAGAAGAAAAGAACACACACACACACACACACACATATATATATATATACATGATGCCCTAAACAAAATAACATCATTTTGAGAAAAACGTAACCAAAACTCGCCAGTACCACTGGCTGGACCGCGGCACATGTAAGGTGCCCAGGCCGTGGTACATGCAACTGTGCATCCTCTAGACAACACCGCTGTAGGGATCGCTGTGCATGCAAGTGCACAGGCTTCAGTATGGACAACAGGCAACGCTTAGACAACATCGATACGGGGGACCGCTATGCATGCATGTGCACATTCCGGTGTATGGACTGTTGGGGTTTATGCCCTAAGCATGTAATTTGTAAATGGATTTATGAAGTAAATAAAAGGAAAGGTTCAATTCATTCTGTTATGTTATTTATTTTATAAACTTGTGTATATATTAACATCCTGGATTGTCAGATGTAATCTCGAACTGTGTATATGAGTGTCATATACAGATGGATACAGTAAGAGACGTGCAATCTAAAGAGTCCATAGATAGCAAATAAAGCTGGGTACTTTATTTGTAGTTAATCTATAGCTGTGGTCCATTCCATAATGTACAGTGATTCTATCCTGAATCATTCATATGAGATATGGGAATGGAGGCACCTTGTATGATGTGATCATATAGGACTGGGCCATGATCTATATGAATCTCACACAAAGATCCGTTTACCGATGAGATTCATATATATCAACTAATGATGGCTATATATGGGTGATCTTAATCCTAAGTGTCTTATCGACTCCTTCAGGTTAGATCGTGGTCTTTGATATACCGTGGGTGAGGTCAGATGTATTTCCTGATCAATATACTCTGTATGTTGGGATAACGGTTTGGCTTGTGGCTGGGAAGGTTTGTACACAATAGTGGAATCCACTCCTTCTTGTGAGAAGTAGATGGTAATTCCCTTAAGGGTTGATTCGGGGCTTGGACAATATGAGCGCTCTCCTAATTCCGTGAGGAAGTAGGATTTATCGTCCATTAGAGAATCAATGGTACTTAAAGGATATATGTAATTAGAGGGGTATAACGGACATTATGACCCAGCTCTAATTATGAACTACTGTGGAGGATCACACCATATGTAATAGCTATATCGATGGACACCGAGTTGTATCGGTCTGTGTAAAAACATCTGCAGTTGAGAGAGTACAGCTTCGGGTTTTTAGTGGAATAACACCGGAGTTAATAATCAAAGAATATTAATTAAAGAGTTTAATTAATGATTCTGAGGATTATTGGAGCTCAAAATACTGTGGGTCCATTAGGTCCCCTTGCTAGCCCGATCGATTTAGGTAACAAGGGTCACGGTTAATTAATTGGATTGTCCAGTTAATTGTGTTACGAAAGTGATACGTATTTATTCAGAAATTAATTGAATAATAAGATTATTTAATTAATAGATAATGGTGATTAAATAACTTAAATAATGAGATTATTTAATTATGTTATTAATCACTAAATGGAGGGTGTATGTTGATATTTATTTTTGAATAAAATAAGATAATGTGATTATTTTATTTTATTAAATTAAATGATTTATTTTTGAATTTAAATAGTTTAAATTCAAAATTAAAATCAAATTAAAGATATGAGATATTTTTAGTTGAAAGTTTTTAAAAATCAAATATAGATTTGATTAAATTTTTAAATATTAAATAAAAAATATTGTTATCACAAAAAAAAAGAAAAAAATGTAGCTGTGCGTGAAACGCACAACAACTCATATATATATATATTTAACAAAAGACAAAAAGGTGTTTTTTTTTGGCTTTTGGTTAAAAAATATAAAAAAAGGCTAGTGAGTGTTTTTTTTTATGAGTTATTTTGTGCAAGTGTGTGCATGAACAAACACCACAAAGAGAGAAAAGGTTTTATGTACAAGTGTTGTTCATTAATAAAAAGAAAGAGTTTTTTTTTATTCTTTTCTCTTCTACACCCTCCATCCTAAGTTCCTGAGAATCGTGACGCGCCCACACGCAGTTACCAATCCCGGGAATAGCTAGGAAGATCAGTGGTACTGACCAGGAGCAAATCGAAGGAGCCTCCAAACGTTGGTATGGTTCTATTTTTTTTATTGATTACAATTTCCTGTATTTACATATATTTTTTATTAGTGTAATAATTTTTATATGTATTTGTTCCGAAAATAATAACGATCAAAAATTCACCGGTCCCAGATACAGATTACGATCTGTATAAAAAATTTTAAAAACCTGTTTTTGTTGTATGATCGGTGAATTTGGTTCCAACAATTGGTATCAGAGCCAATTTTATTTTCGGATTAGGAAATTGTTTTCGATGCTCCTGTATGTATGATTGTGTAGGTACGATTTAAATTGATTGTATGATATTTTTGTATGTATATTAATTTTTTTTAATTTTACAAAAACATGATTGATCGTTAATTATATGGTACTGTGGATTTAGGTATTATGAGTTGTATAATTTTTTTATTTTATTTTTTAACTATTATTGGATTGTAAAAAATAAAAAAAAAATAAAAAATAATGTAACCTATGTTGAAGACCTGGAAAAATCGTGAAGAAAATTCATGAGATGAATCGAGGTGATCTGAAGAGAATGGAAGACTTGGAAATTACAAGAAGACCAAGGAATGCCTTGGGGGTATTTTTGTAATTTTAGATTCCAATTTTTTTTAGGTTAAATAATCCACAGTACTCGGTCAATTCATGTATGCTTTATATTATGTGATGATAAAAAGCATTGTATGCATATGTCATTTAGATTAGAAGTGCCTACACAAATATATTTGATATGTCATACATGCATCATAGCCTATAGTTTGTGTATTTTTTTTAATGTGATTAAAATGGATAAATACATAAATTGGCTATGAAAATGGGATTAGTTTTTTTTTTTTAATTGTTAAAAAAAAAATCTTGGTAATTCTCATTAATATTAATCTAGTTATTAAAGAGTTTAATAAATTAGATTAATATGGTCATTTATAGTAATTAGGATTAATTTGATTAATTGTCTAATTATAAATGAACTGAAAATTGTGTTAGAGTTTTAATAGTTAAAACTTGGTAAGCATTTTCATAATAATCTGAGCTTAGTAAATAGTTTATAAAGACTTAGACTATTTACTAATAGATTAGATTTTTAATTGTTAAAAATCATTAATAATTTATTAGTTAATTAGAAATTGTTTCTAATAATGAATTAGTTAATGCACTTGATAACTTGATTAAAGTTAGCCATTTGATCTAGTAGAGTTTAGGTGCATTAACGGATAATAGAAAACCCTATTTTTAAATAGTGAGTGGGAGAGGGATATATGACATATATATCCCGCGGTCTCCATCATTAGTTCAACACCGTGAGATCCGAGTGGGGCCTCGTGACGGCTTTGCTTTCGTCCTCCCTAAGGAGGGTTTCCACAAAGGTCAATACCAAGGTTGACTTCCTAATGGATAGGATTTCTGAGGGTATTTCGGGATTGACCGACCCTAAGGCGGCAATTCTCGAGTTAAGATCATGAGATCTGAAATGGTGGGTTACACTCACGAAGGTTTTGATTAAGTTTGTTAATTAAAAACCTGACTGAATAAACGATGGTTGAGTGATATGGAATAAGAGTTATTCTAGAATATCATTTGATTGAGAATGTCTCGGTCCAACATGTAAAGATTTGATCGACCCTAAGGCGGCATTTTTTTGTGGTGTGTTGGATTGTCGTGGTATAATAACTATTTTTAGGGTAGTTCTAGTTCGTTAAACATGTTCATGCATCATGTTTAAATTTATACCAAAGCACCCGTACTTGTTTCAAATAAATGACTAAATGAATGTTTTATTTATTTCAGCAATGTCTTCTGCATTACTTCAAATTCTCGCAAACGACAAATTAACTGGTGATAGCTACACAAAGTGGAAACTTAATATTAATGCAATTTTGGTCACAAAAGACCTTAAGTTTGTGCTTACGGAGGAATGTCCTCCAACGCCTACTACCAATGCCACACGAACTGTTCGTGAGGCATACCAGCGATGAGTCTCATCGGATGAGAAGGCCTGAACATATCTGTTGGCATCTATGACAGACGTGCTTGTCACAAAGCACGACGCAATGACTTCAGCATTCGAAATCATGGAGTCATTGCAAGCTATGTTCGGGCAACCCCCCGAGCAAAAGCGATATAAAGCTGTTCGTTCCGCTATGCTCGCTTGTATGAAGGAAGGAACATCAGTTCGGGAACATGTCCTGAGCATGATGTCCTACTTCAACACGACAGAAGTCAATGGCGGGGCCATTGACGAACCCAATCAGGTGAGCATCATACTGACGACTCTTCCGAAGATTTTCGATCAGTTTAAAAGCAACTACGGGATGAACAAGTTAAAGTTCAGTCTTACACAGTTGCTCAATGAGCTCGCTACCTTTGAGTCCTTGATTAAGGACAACAAAGGCAAGACCGGCGAGGCAAATGTTGCCGAACCATCTTCCTCTAATAATAATAAGAAGAAAAGGTCCGCTGGGATGGCAAAAGGAAAGCCCAAGCCCAAGAAAGCCCAAAGCAAAAAGAAGGGAACCTCCACTGACCAAGACAAAGGAAAATGTTTCCATTGTAACAAGGTCAGGCACTGGAAAAGGAACTGTCCTCAGTATCTGGAGAAGGTATCCAAGAAGAAAAAGCTGAAAGGTAAATATGATTTACTTGTTCTTGAATCTTGTTTAGTGGAAGATGATTCTTCACCCTGGATAGTTGATTCGGGGGCCACTAATCATGTTTGTTCTTCTTTACAGTGGACTGATTCTTGGACACAGCTAGAGGAGGGAGCCTTCTCAATACTGTGGGTCCATTAGGTCCCCTTGCTAGCCCGATCGATTTAGGTAACAAGAGTCACGGTTAATTAGTTGGATTGTCCAGTTAATTGTGTTACGAAAGTGATACGTATTTATTCGGGAATTAATTGAATAATGAGATTATTTAATTAATAGATAATGGTAATTAAATAACTTAAATAATGAGATTATTTAATTATGTATTAATCACTAAATGGAGGGTGTATGTTGATATTTATTTTTGAATAAAATAAGATAATGTGATTATTTTATTTTATTAAATTAAATAATTTATTTTTGAATTTAAATAGTTTGAATTCAAAATTAAAATCAAATTAAAGATATGAGATATTTTTATTTGAAAGTTTTTAAAAATCAAATATAGATTTGATTAAATTTTTAAATATTAAATATAAAATATTGTTATTACAAAAAAAAATGTAGCTGTGCGTGAAACGCACAGCAACTTATATATATATATTTAACAAAAGACAAAAAGGTGTTTTTTTTTTGCTTTTGGTTAAAAAAAAAAAAAAAAAAAAAAAAAAGGCTAGTGAGTGTTTTTTTTTTTGAGTTATTTTGTGCAAGTGTGTGCATGAACAAACACCACAAAGAGAGAAACGATTTTATGTACAAGTGTTGTTCATTAATAAAAAGAAAGAGTTTTTTTTTATTCTTTTCTCTTCTACACCCTCCATCCTAAGTTCCTGAGAATCGTGACGCGCCCACACGCAGTTACCAATACCGGGAATAGCTAGGAAGATCAGTGGTACTGACCAGGAGCAAATCGAAAAGTGAAGGAGCCTCCAAACGTTGGTATGGTTCTATTTTTTTTATTGATTACAATTTCCTGTATTTACATATATTTTTTATTAGTGTAATAATTTTTATATGTATTTGTTCCGAAAATAATAACGATCAAAAGTTCACCGGTCCCAGATACAGATTACGATATGTATAAAAAAAATTAAAAACCCGTTTCCGATACGGGGGACCGATATGCATGCATGTGCACATTCCGTTTTATGGACAACATATAATGCCTAATCAATACCGTTGTGAAGACCGCGGTGGCGGCATGTGCATAGCAAGTGGTCCGAGCCGCGGCCAAGAGGAAAATCCTCTTACTTAATCAAACACAACTTACAATCCAAGCAAATAAGAGATATGAAAAATAAGGCACATCGTGGAGCAAATGAACACTAATGCAAGGTGATTAAAACATGCATGAGAGTGAGTGTGTGCACTAAATCTCTTCAAAAGAGGTCAAGCATAGTGCTAAGAGATATACCTTTGAAGAGCCTTTGAGCTTGGTCACGAACAAAGACGTCCTAAACTAACCTTACATATATCCAAATGTGGTTTGTCAACGAAATAAACCAATCAACCAACGAAGAACTTACAATCTTCCCCTTTGGCTATTTCGTGACAAAACCACAACTCACAAATCATCCTCACAAAATAAAACCAAAAACAAAACAAGAGGTTAACAAAATATTTTTCTACATTACAATGAGAAACCTAGATACTAGATCTTCAATTCTTCAGGCTCCTGTAGAATAGTCATCCCTACAAACAATGAGAACTACACTTTCCAACATAAATGTATGTGAGGTGATCAAGAAAGAGATAATAATGATAAAAATAAAGGTAATTTGCATAAAAGAAAGCAAACAACAATGCAAATGCAAATGCTCCCCCTAAATGGGTTACTCCCTTTCAACAAGTTAATCTCCCCTCATATGCAACTAACAACTCCGCCTAAATCATGTCACACTCAACTCCCCCTAAAAACCTTTCTTCACACACTAATTCTACTCCACCTTTTTGTCACAAGATAGACAAATGGGTAATCCCCAAATGGGTCACTTTAGTAAAGAGAGTTATTAGCATCAAAGATAAGTGCATAATCATATACATCAACTTTAAGCAACTTAATTAAGTGAGAGAGAAGAGCAATGAGATTTGATTTTTTAAGAAAATGTATGAGAATATTGCCTTGGATGGAAGACATGCAACATTAAATTTCAAAACATGGTGTTTGGCAAAGCAAATATCAAAAGAGTTTCTAAAAGAAGTCAAACCCATTTGTACCCTTTTGTCAAAAATGAACAAGATATAGTATTAAAAAATTTCAACACACACATAAGCAAATTTTTCAATCCTTAATGACCAAGCAAGACATGGATATAAAATCCTTATTGATTGAATGGATATGAAATCCTTTTTGGGTGTTGTCTTGTTCAACCATTAAGAAAAGAGACAAGACTAAATCTGGATTAGATATTTTATTTAGAATGGACACAAGGTCCTTATTTAGTTTAGCCTTGTCAGAAGCTTTCACACATAATTTCACACACATAAACCATGCATAATGACGAAGCATATCAACATCAAGTTCATATAACATAGAGATAAATTATAGGTCAATCAAATGTATTCCCCAATCAATTTTTTTAGTCCAAAACTGCATGTTTGAACATAAATGAAACATGAATTGCAAGCAAGGAAAATACACACTTGTTGAATAAAAATGCCATATAAATATTATATGTATAACCATGATTCTCAAGCAATTAATTAAAAAGCATAAAGTTGATCAATTTTCTGCTTATTTCAACATTGTAGGGTTACTCTCTTTGCTTGAGCACCCCATTTGTGGTCAATCACAAACTCATCAAAGCATGTGACAAATCCCAATAGACCTACTAGGTGACTTGAACCTAGTTGAGTCTAAGGCCTTTGTAAAGAGATCTGCCAGTTGATCATTTGTGCCTACATGCTCAAGTGATATACATTTATTTTCAACTAGCTCCCTAATGAAATGATGCCTAATGTCTATATGTTTAGTCCTAAAATGTTGAACAGGATTCTTTGAAATATTAATAGCACTCAAGTTATCACAATAAAGGATAAGAGTACCTTGATCAAAGCTATAATCCACCAACATTTTCTTCATCCAAAAGAGTTATATGCAAGCACTCCTGACGGCTATGTATTCTGCTTCAGATATGGATAGGGAGATTGAATTTTTCTTCTTGTAAAACCAAGACACTAGGTTGTTTCCTAGAAAGAAGCATCATCCCGATGTACTCTTCCTATCATCACAATTACCTACCCAGTCTCCATAACTAAACCAACTAGACTAGCATTAGGATCAAAAGAGCACCATATCTTATAGTTGGAAGTTCCATTCACATATTTATTGATTCTCTTCACAGCAGAGAGATGAGACTCCTTGGGATCTGTTTAGTACCTAGCATAACACCCAAACTAAATGCTATATCGGGCCTACTAGCTGTCAAGTAGAGCAAGCTACCAATCATGCCATGATATAGGCTTTGATCCACACTTTTTCCACTAGGATATTTGCTAAGTTTTAAAGTGGTACTCATGGGTGTGTCACAATGTTTGGCATTCTTAAGTCCAAATTTCTTCATTAGGTTCTTGGCATATTTTGCTTGGGGTATGAAGATCCCATCATGCAATTGCTTGATTTGTAAATCTAGGAAGTAAGTGAGCTCTCCAACAAGACTCATCTCAAATTCATGAGACAAAACATCAACAAATTGTTAGACTTTGACTTTGTTAGTAGAGCCAAAAACAACGTCATCAACATAGATTTGAGATTTGAAAAGCCCATCTTTGTTGCCCTTGATGAACAAGGTCTTGCCACCACTATCTCTAGAGTAATATTATCAACAATATAAAGGGTAAAACGCTCATACCAAGCTCTCGGTGTTTGTTTCAACCCATTTAAGGCCTTCTTGAGGCGATAGACATGGTTGAGGTGGTATGGATCCACAAACCTTTAGGTTGTCCAACAAACACTTCTTCATGCAAGTAGCCATTGAGGAAGGCACTCTTAACATCCATTTGATGCAATTTGAATGTATGCACACATGATATGGACAAGAGAAGCCTAATAGATTCAAGATGGGCAACAGAAGCAAAAGTCTCATCAAAGTCAATACCCTCAATTTGAGAGTATCCTTGTGCTACAAGTCTAGCCTTGTTGTGCACAATGTTGTCATTCTCATCTGACTTGTTCCTAAACACCCATTTGGTGCCTATAATATTAGAGTTCTTAGGTCTAGGAACTAGAGTCCAAACCTCATTTTTTTTCAAATTGATTTAGCTCTTCTTGCATGGCAATAACCTAAAATTCATCTTTCAAAGCTTCATTAACCTTTTTGAGTTCAATTTGAGAGGTGTAACAAGTATAGCTTATTTGATAATCCATTTGTTATCTAGTCCTAACACCCTCAATAACATCTCCAATGATATTACTTTTATCATGGAGTCTCCTAACCCAAGACACGGGTTCATTAGAGTCCAATGATGGATCTCTATCAAGAGGTTTATCATGCCCTTCACTATGATTTGACTTCACATTACTTGAAGTCTCACCACACTCCTTCAATGGTAAGTTATACGACACACCAACCTCTTCATCATGGTTACGAGACTTGGGCCTACAATCATCTATGACAACATTAGATGATTCCTTGACACTTCGAGTCTTTAAATTGAAAACTCTATAGGCCTTACTATTTAGGGCATAGCAAATGAAAATTCCCTCATCACTCTTAGCATTAAACTTGTCAAGTTGATCTCGGTCATTCAGAATGTAGCATTTGCTTCCAAATGAGTGGAAGTAGCTAACATTTGGCTTTCTACCCTTCCACAATTCATAAGAGGTTTGCCTAGTGTCGGGCCTTAGAAAAAACTTTATTTCCTATATAGCATGTCGTATTCACGGCCTCGACCCAAAGATTCCTAGGCACATTGTTGCTAAGCAACATCTTTCCGGCCATCTCTTGGAGGACCCTATTCTTTCTCTCTACAACCCCATTTTGTTAAAAAGTTCAAGGAGCTGAAAACTCATGAAAAATGCCAACACTATTACAATAATTTTCAAAACAAGCATTTTCAAATTCCTTACCGTGATCACTCCTAATTCATTTAATACTTTTAATGTGATAATTCTTTTCATTTTGAATTTTAGTACAAAGCATTTTAAACTTTTCAAAAGTTTTAAATTTTTCTCTAATAAAATTAAGTCCATGTAAATCTAGAAAAATCATCAACACAAACAAAAATATATCTCTTGCCACCGAGACTCTCGGTTTGCTTGGGACTCATAAGGTCCATATGAAAAAACTCTAATGCTCCTTAGTCATGAGATACTTACCCTTTTTATGCACACTTTTAGTTTGCTTCCCATGTTGGCAAGGTTCACAAACTCCCTCAATCCTCTTCCCAAACTTGGGAATACCTCTCACAACATTCAACCTTTCAAGAACTTTCAAGTCTTTCAAATTCATGTGGCCAAGCCTTTGATGCCACAACTCAACTTGATCACAACTAGACAAGTTACAAGAGATATCATTGGAATCGAAACAATAACAATTGTCACTTGATCTCTTGCCTTTCAACAAGACTTGCCCATCTTCTTTTAGAATAAAGCAATCAACCTTACCAAACAAAACCAAAAGCCTTTCATTACTTAAATGTGATATACTAATAAGATTTGCTTGCAAGCCATTAACAGAAAGAGCATTGGGCAAGGAAGGCAAATCGGGAATGGATATGTTTCCTTTCCCTATAACTTTCTTTCGTGAACCATCACCAAAGGTGACAAATCCACCATCCTCCATCATAAGAGTCTTGAAGAAACTATTGTTTCCAGTCATATGCTTAGAACACCCACTATCAAGATATCAAGTGTCATAGGATTTGGCCTTCAAGGCTACTTGAGCCACATAGCAAGAATAATCATCTTTTCTAGTCCACCTAGTAGCAACATTTTCATTCCTAGGAGCCTTGGGTTAATTGGCTCTAAAATTCATAGGTGCATCATTTTTGGCTCTTCTAAGTATATTTTTCTCATTATACATTCTATTCTACACAAATTAATATACTTAAAGCAATTTAGCTTTATATGGCCTTCAATACCACAATAATGACAAATATAAGTAAAGTAAGAATTCATACCATAGCCTTGTGCAAACATGTGAGGCTTTCTTCTCCTTTGATTTGTCTTTTGATGTTGAGCCACTTCTCTTCTTTATGGCTAAGCTAAGATTGCATCCCAGCATGAAAGGTTCTTTGTTGAGATTCAGGGATCCTCGAAGGTTGAGGCCTTGTTTGGTGTACTCTAGCTTGTTGTGGTTGAGTTTTGGCTTGAACTTTTGTTGGAGCCTTGACTTGAGCTTATGTTGAGGATTCTCAAACTTCAACCCTTTTTGATGGTTGTTGTGGGCCTTGAATTTTCTTTGAATCTTCACTCTTGATAAAAGTAGTCTTCTTCAAGAATGTGGTTTCCATGTCTTCCACATATCCTAAACCCCTCTTATCACCAAGGCTCTTCCCTACTCAAGAGCATTTTGTCAAGCTTTTCGGTTCCGGTGGTCATCTTGAAATTAATTCTTTAGCCTTTCTAAGCTTTTCCTTCAAGCTTTCTTCACTCTTTTTGACAATAACAAGCTCCAACTTCAAGCTTTCTTCTAACTCTCTTCCACTCTTCACTTTCCCACTCAAGTGAGTCACATTGGAAGTCAACTCGAGATTCTTCTTTTTCAACTTTTGAATCTCTTTATTCTTTTTTAATCTAAAACTCTTAAAGAACTTCATGAAGTCTACATAGTCCATCTTCTCATCAATTTAGAACTTGGACTTAGATGAAGTTCTTTCATCACTTGAGTCACTTTCTTCTTCCATTTCACTCTCAACATTTTTCCCATTATACGATGTTGTGAAGGCAATGAAATTTTCAACTCGATATTCATCATCTAAATACTTTTCTTCTTCTTTTAGGTCTTCACTATCACTCCAAGTGGCTGTCATAGCCTTTCCTTTCTTCTCCTTCTTTTTTAAATTGGCATATTCTAAAGTAGTGTGTCCAAAGCCAATACATTCATAGCATTGAATGTCCTTCTTGGTATCATTCTCTTGTGATTTCTTCACCATCTTAAAAGGAATTTTATTCTTCACTTCCTTTCCCTTGGACCCAAAGCCTTTCTTCTCAAATTTCATGAACTTCTTAAATATTTTTACCATGAGGGCCATCTCCTCATCTGAGTCATCCTCCTCATTCTCTTCAACCTTGGAGGCCTTCAATTCAATGCTCTTTTGCTTCTTTAGAGGTGTTGGTGTAGAAGTTCACCTAGATTCATATGCTAGAAGTTTTCCAATGACCTCACTAGGCTTCATATTCTTGTAGTCACTATTCTCCTCAAGTGCTACTGACACGTCCTAAAGAAGTGTTCCTACTCCCAAGTATAATAGTGTCATAGTAATAAATTAACCGGTAAGACCAGGTCGAACCACAAAGAGATTGTTCACTTGTCCTATTAATTAGCTAGATTTATTACTAAGCTTGTTATAAAATGTAAATAAATTAAAATTAAATTTGGGGCTAAGGGATCCACTGTTGGTAATTCGAATATGATCCAATAATTAATATTTAGTCCAGATTAATGGGAGGGTATTCCACTCCACTGACCACTCTCTGATAGATGTGGGTAAAAGTACCCACTGTGCTAGACAACATCTGTCTGTCTACAGTGAGTCAAAACTCCACAAAGATCAGAGGGGATAAACCACTCTTTGATAGATATGGGTAAAAGTACTCACTGTGCTAGACAATATCTGTATGTCTACAGTGAGTAAAAAACTCCACAAAGATCAGAGGGGAGAAACCACTCTCTGATAAATATGGGTAAAAGTACTCACTGTGCTAGACAATATCTGTTTGACTACAGTGAGTCAAAAACTCCACAAAGATCAGAGGGGAGAAACCACTCTCTGATAAATATGGGTAAAAGTACTCACTGTGCTAGACAATATCTGTTTGACTACAGTGAGTCAAAAACTCTATAAAGATCAGAGGGGAGAAAGCAAAAAATTAATAAACTTACCATAATTGGATCATATTTTCCATACCAACAGTATCACCTTTGGCCCCAGCTATATAAAATTAGTCAGACATAATTTAACTAGAAAATAGCTATTTTATTTAAACTGAGAATTTAAGAACAAAAGAGAGAGAATTTCACAAATCTAATATCAGATTTGGATTCAGAATGTGTAAATTAGGGGGAGAGGTCCCCTATTTATACAAAATACGGATGAAAATTGACCATCGGATGAATTTAGAATGGAGCATTCAGATTACCACGTCATCAGTGAATAGTGACAGTGAACAGTAAACACATCCGTGAAAGTGAATAATGAACAGTGCACCGGCTTCTAGAATATTATTCTCTGTAGCATGTGTACGGTGCACTCACAATTTAGGCCCATAGAAATGTGTCACATCATCGGTCAATAATCTTTTAGAAAGTAAACTATGAACAGTGTACCGAATTCTAGAATGTGATTCTCTACAGCCGCTTGTACAATGCACTCGCAGTTTGGGCCAATAGAAATGTGCCACATCATCAGGAACAGTGAAAGTCAACCGTGAACAGTAAAAGTCAGTTGTGAACAGTGAATAATCAAAATTACAAAAATGCCTTTCGTGGCCTTCCTAAGGTTTTTGACGTTTTAAACTTGAAAACGATGTTTGTTTTATTATCTGACTTCTCCATAATTCTAAATTGATCGAATTACCTCTGAAATAAAAGGAAAACTACACTAATTACTACACACACATTTATTTAAACGAGCGAACAAAATTTTGTCTAAATTGAGGAATTAATCATATTGGAAGTGTAAAATGATGATATTATCCCTTAGTAAACATACAATTTTTAGGGTTAATCAGCTACCACCTTTTACTCTAATCTTGATGGAAGCGACCTCATAAACTTCTGTTTAATTCTTCTATATGAACAGGGGTCACCAAGTTGATGGCTTTGGTTGACTATGTCAATCAACTTCACTTGAAAGTCGTTGAAGCATTCATGCTCCTCCATCTTAATTGTTTCAAATTTCATTTGAAGGACTTGGTGCTTGAAGTCCTTCACTACTTCGGTGCCTTCGTGAGCTGTTTAAAGAATCTCCCAAGCCTCTTTTGCATTTTTAATGGTTTAGATCAACTTGTATTGATTTTCGTCCATGGCACAAAGGATGGCATGCATGGCCTTATTGTTCCACTTGGATTCCTCGTATTCTTGTGTACTCCATTGAGATATGGGCTTGAGAACTTCATCTCCCGCTTTGATGGTCATTGTTGGAGGATTGTACTATGTTAGGTTTTTGAGTTGTGTTGACATTATTCTATATCAAAACAACATTCACTTGTATTGATTAGTTGTCTTAGGTTGACAATGATTCAAGCTTCAAAGAAGATCTGGCAACTCATCAAGTAAGATCAAGTCTTCAAAGAGAAATGTGCTTCATTGGTTCTTCAAAGGTATATTAAAAACCTCATTTCTCTTACAAGGCTTAGGCACACACACATATTGCATACATATGTGTCCCTGCATCATTGTGCTCATTTTGTATAACACATTCACACACTTGGTATTAAATTCACATGCATTGGTGTAGAATTGACTAGTTGTGAAAAATGCATGTTTGAGAACTATGTCCAAATGATATGTGTTCTTGTGTGCTATGTGTTTGTATGTTTATATTTTTTTATAACATGGACCTTGAACTTGAATTTGATGTCATATTGTTTCTTTTTGAGTTCCAGTCATTTCAGTTACTCATACATTTGATTTCGAGTTTCGAGTCAAGAGTTACGATACTTTCCAGTTATGTTGCATGCATTGTCTTCATTTGAGTATATCGAGTTGAGTTTGTAACTTATGGTAAAAGTTTCACAGTCATCCATTTTTGTGAGAGAGTCATAGTTTATAATCTACAAACGGATTCGAATTCAGAGTTTGGAGGCCGGAGAACGGTCGAAGAACACTGGAGGAGCGCGAGGGAGATGCACGATGGCCAAAGGCCATCACAAGATGCAACCCCGAGATGGGGCGTGACCATCTCGGGCTCACACCCTTGCTGGTCCCGAGATGGTCATGTGCCATTTCAGGGATGGCCTAAAGGGTAGGGGTAATTTGGTCTTTTTGTTTTCTTGTCCCTCTCTTTTAAATATCTCTCCTCTCTCTCATTTTAAACTAAGAAGAAAAAATGTAAATCAAGTGTACAGAACTTTCCATCTAACTTTCTCATCTCCCAAACACCATATCTTTTCCGTTTGAACTCCGATTCAATCGATTCGTCATCTATCAATTCTCTATCATTCACAAGAAGATTTGAGGCCGTTTAATCAAGTTTTCTGTTGGTTCTTCATCAAAAAACGGGACTACACATTTGTCTTGAGGTATTGAAAAAATTCTTAAGATTTGTTCTTCAAAGTTTTCAATTACCTTGAGTTTTCTTCTTCTATATATGTATGTTTATTGTGTTTACTTTGATTGAAGTGTTGAACTCTATTGAATCTAGATTTAACATGATTATATTCTCACATGTTGAGTTACGTTTTTCTAAAATCTATGTTTTCACATGTTTGAGAATTGTATTGTGCTAGCTTTTGATTTAGGACTATTTGTGATTCATATTGATTGATTTTTGATAATAAATAAGTCCTCACATGTGCTAGGTTATTTAATTGAACATATATTGATTTAGCACATTTGATTGTGATTTAGAGCTATTTTTTACTTTGATTGAAAATTGTGAGAAAAATATGCTCTAGGTTTTTGCTAGAACTTTAATTGATTTTATCTCATGAATCTAGCATGTTGTTTGTGTTTCTCACTAAAACCTTGAATGAGTGCTTGGTGTATATTTTTTTATTCAAATTTTAGTGACATGAATGATTCTAGGAATTAAATGTATTTGTGGTGTTTCACATGATTCTAGAATATTATTCATGTTAAGTAACTAGACATCATTTGTTCTATGATTTTTTATGCCTATGTCTAGTTACTCATGAAGTGTACTTTATCCATACATTTCATATGTTTATGCATCATTTTTTTGATTGCATTGTTTGTGATTATAAACTAGAAAAATATACTTTATGTGCTCATTGATTAATTCTAGTTTCCATAGAATTTGTTGATCATCATTTTCTATGTTGTGTGCTTGTTTACGTTTTGCATTCATGATCACTTAAATGCCTTGTGAATAGGTTGGAAGTATCATTTCATAGAGTGATTCTTTGATTTGAGCAAGAAGTCTTGACTAGAGGTGTGAAGCCTCGGATAGTTGAGCAAGGAAGTCTTAACTAGAGGTGTGAAGCTTGGAGTAGTTGAGCAAAGAAGTCTTAGCTAGAGGTGTGAAGCCATGGATAGCTAAGCGAGGAAGTCTTGACTAGAGTTGGGAGAACTCATATAGTTGAGCAAGGTGGCATCATATTCTTTGAGTAGGATAGGAGGGTAATTTCTAGGTGAAGATGTCACTTGAGAGATTGTACTCGTTTTATCTACTATTGGATTATGTTTGCCGGTGGTTGTGGAATCAACCCATGGATGTTTCCTCTTCGAAGGTTTACCATGTAAATATCTTGTGTCAACTTTCTTTATCCTTCTCTCTTATAGACTTGTATTTGTATGTTTGTATCTTGTTGTCATAAGATTCATTTCTAGATATTCTCGTAAACAAGATTGTTGTGACATGTGATATGCAAGCACTTCACATGATCAAAGTTGTAAGTATCATTTTATTTGTACTATTATATATTGTATATTTGTAAGTGTTTGAACTTTGTATCTTGTGATATTCCATTTCAAGTTGTAAAGTTTCACATTGTAATACTCTAAGTACAACTTATGGAATATGCTCTACATTGAATATCTTAGTTTATAAGATACATTGTTTCTTGTTATTTGTTTTTGTAGACTAAGGGTGGTGATTTGAGCATATATGGGTCTTGTGCTTGAAGCTCCCTCGGTTCCTCCATTGTTCCTACTCATTGTGCTTAAGGTTTATGAATGAAATGAGTGCAAATGCAATGCAACAAACAAAATGCAAAATTACAAACAAGCAAAATGCAAAATGCAAGACACACACAAAGCACAGATCACCTAAATATGTCTAGGCACCGGCTCTGATACTAATTGAAATTCCCTAGAATGTGTATGTCTATAAACCTAGATGAGGGGTGAATAGGTTTTTAAACGAATCAATTACCAATTTTTCGATTAATCAATATTAATGAAACTACCACATATTATCAAGCATTCAATTACATATAATTTAGCATAAAACAATAAAAACACAAGAATTTGATTTACCCTCCAACTGGGTAAAACTCACAGGCTAATCCACTTAGCCACACACGGTCCACAAAATCCACTATTTGAATGAAAGTTTACAACCTAGGTTGACCTCTCGTCACTCCCTCCAGTTACTAACCCTTTCACTATACCTTACAGGCTTATAATAGTGATCTTAGACCAACTAGCTTATGCACTAAACACTTAGTCACAAAGCTTAACGTTGTACGTAAAGCTCACCAAAAGTACATGTCATCGCTAAACCACCTAAGCAAGACATCTCAAATATTGGCGTCAGAAGAAGCAACGCTCAGTGAAATCTGAGTAGAGCCGAGTACGGATGAACAAAATGCATTTGCCTGTTCTGGCTTACTCAGGGTAACTAAATGTCAAAGTCTTATTTAGGGTTTCATTCTCTCCAGTTTAAATCATACAAGACTTCCAAGGATGTAGCAATACTACACGCGTACGCAATCACAAGCAAAAGAGTCTCAAAGGGACATAAATAAATTATCCCCAAGATATACGCCACAAACGAAGATCTCTGTAATTAAGTAGATGAGTCCAAATAGGAAAGAGAGATTTGATAATCTTTGGCTTGCATGCCAAGATACAAAACCCTAGCAAAACCATGTATAAATACACCTGTAAATTATATTGTAAAGGACAGAACGACATGAACGAGGCAAGAGAGTTCGAGTGTTGTAATTCTAATTCATTATTGGATTTAACTTGGTTGCGTGCCCAGCCACTCGTGGACGTTTCTTCGATCATCGAAGTTTTACCACGTATCTTCGTGCTAGATTGTTATTCTTTTATTGCATCATCTTTTATAGGTTGTAGTGAATAAACAAGTAGTTGACTTCTTGACCATCAAGAAACTGTGGTCAACAATTGGCGCTAGAATGAGGGGGTGAACCTCCGTACGTTAGATTCGTCTATAATCCTTGAGACAATGGCTAGCGCAGGAAATGAAGGCGGTTTTAGGAACATCTAGGAATCACCAAATGATATACAAAGAATTGACTCTCCTTAGGATCTCTCGGGAGTTATGCTTACAATTGAGAATCAGTCGATTCCCGTAGCAGGTATCCAACGGTCTCCTCCAACACGTGAGGACATCGCACGGTGATTCCAGGAGGCCCTACAATAGTTGGTGTCTGATGCAGTTAAAGAAGGAGTTTACCTCCTCACCACGGGAGGATTGATTTCACCTGGCCAAACTCCTCTCCTGGATCACTCACTAGGAAGGATACGGTAGATTATAGTTGGACCAGCACTAGTCGCACCAGCAACAAACACAAATTTGAATCTAACCACCCATCTCGGAGTTGCACTGAAGAATAAGCCAGGGCATGAGAGGCATCTAAAGAAGATCAACATCATCGAAGGCGCAGTCGTGACCAAGCAGGGCATGACCAGCATCATAGATTCTCCAGATGAAGGGATCAATTGTCGTCATCGGAGGTCAGTGACCATCATCACTGAAAGCACCATCGGGGAACTATATGTTTGCATGGCTTTACTCAAGAAACTTAGAGGCAGGATGAGGAGGAACAAAGGACCGGCCTAACGATTACCCAAGGATTTAACTGTGAAGGGGACCCGGTTGGTAAAAGAGATGTTCTGATACAGAGCTTGACCCGAGAGGTTCAAAACAACAGGTAGCAAATGGATGTGCTAGTTAGGCGATATGGTCATAATAAGTTATTAGACGATGATTTTGATAGCCATTTTACTGATGACATCCTCTGAACAACGTTCCCAGAGAGATTTAGGATGTCGCATGTGAAGCAGTTCAAGAAAGACACGAACCCAAAAGAACACATTAGGCAATACAAGAGTGCCATGACCCAATATGCCTAAGGTGATGCCTTGTTGTGCCTCAATTTCCCCTAGACCCTAGGATATTTGGGGTCATGATGGTTTTGTAGACTACCTCCGATAAGCATGGTAGCTTTAGTGATTTAAGTAGAGCTTTCATAAGACAATTCCTCGGGAATATGCATAGAATGAAGTCAGCAGCTCACCCCTCCCAATTAAAGTAAGGAAAGGATGAGTCATTGAAAAAATTGCCTGGGGAGGTTCAGTCAGGCAGTGTCGGAGATCGGAAGCGCAAATGACGAAGCAATCATCACTGTATTTATAGACAACTTACAAAGTTGTCAATTATCCTTCGATTTGAGGAGAGCCCATTTGACTAGGTATGTAGATATGATGGAAATGGCAAGTGAATATGCATTGGCAGATGAAGAAAAACTGGCAACAGGGGGCCAATTTGTACATAAAGGGCACCTCAAAGATCCTACGACCAAGGAAGCTGAGCCTAGGTCACAGAACCAAAAAGCGGGTAAGCAAAAAGGGAACGATAAAGATGAAAGGAACAAGGGTGGAAGTGGTGGACATAGAAACACCGACCATGTAAAGGACAAGTTCCAGGGTAAGTATACAAACTATACTCCCCTCAGAAAAAGACAAGATGAAATCTTATCTATTTTAAAAGAAAAGAACCTGTCCAAAGAGCCCCGAAGACAGTAATAATTTGCTCGAAGAGACACCACGAAGTATTTCCATTTTCACAAAAAAAAACGGGCATGAAATTTCTAAGTGTTACAAGCTCAAAGATCACATCGAAACTCTCAACCGAAAGAAGCATTTACAAGATATTGTTTTAAAGAAGGGTGAAAAGATGGATACCCAGCATGACAGTAAGTCAGAAGATCGGAAGAGGAAAAAGAGTCTGAAAAAAACTGAAGAATAAGAAATAAACACCATTGTCGGAGGACCTTCGATCAGAAAAAGCAATGGAGGACAAACTTAAGAAATCCAGGAAGCAATGGAGGCATGAAAAAACCTTAACGTAAATTCTGTTGAGCCCGACCAAAAAATGATCAAGGAAGGATGAGACCTAATAGTGTTTACTGAACCTGACTCGCATGGGGTGGCTATTCGACCAAATGATGCTTTTGTTATAAGTGCCCGGATTGGCCACTGAGAAGTCCACCGAGTATTGATTGACAATGAGAGTTCAACAGATATTCTAAGTTCAGAGGTATACGACCAGCTAAGGTTGGATCGAAAGAATTTGTAACTCTTTCAAACCCCACATCAAGGATTTGGTGGGATCGAAGTCAGATCGTTGGGAACAGTGAAGTTACTAGTAAAAATAGGACATCCCTCTTGTCAGAAAACAGTGTTACTCGACTTTATTATGGTAGACGTTTAAAATTGGCCTTACAACATCCTGTTAGGCTGACCATTCCTGAATAAAACCAAAGCGGTGACTGCTACCTACACTTGGATGATAAAATTCCCAATAGAATGAGGGGTAAGAACGGTTAAAGGGTCGCAAGAGATGGCAAGAAGGGCAAACCTCTCAATCTGCAAGGATAGAGCGAACATCGAACATCGAACATCGAGTGTGCACTCTTTCTTTACCCAATCAAGCAAACACCCTTGGAATTTGACCTGGATCCAAGGAAAGAGCTTGAGACACAGAAGGAAGAACCAACATAGGAAATAGTCCTGGATGAGGATGAGCCAACCAAAGGGGTCAAAGTTGGGGCTAACCTAGACGGAACTGTCAAAACAAGCCTTATCAATCTCTTAAGGGAGTACAAAGATGTGTTCGTATGGAGCCATGAAGACATGACGGGAATAGATGCATAAGTGATGTCACACTTGAAGGGAAAATCACACAACAGAGTTTGAAATATTTTAAAAAATTTCCCTTTTAATAGAAAGAACCATAACCCTAGATTAATTGACGTATATTAAAAGTATCATACCTTTTTCTCATGATGATTGAACTAGCATCGAGTTGAATCTGTAAGATCTTCCAATCCAATCATGAATGTGAATCACCTAGGAGTGTGGTCTCCCTTTCTTTAAATTGTATACCTAAGGATGGAAACAAACAAAATCTTTTTCTTTGTTAGTCACAATAATCCTCCAAGAGAAAAACCAAGAACATCCGGTCACTTTAGAATTATCAATCAATTTGAATGAAACTCGCGTGAACCTTGATTCGATGTTGTACTCAAAACGCTTTTGATGCAAAGGTTACTAGTGTACTATCGAAAATGAAAACGTTCCCTCTTTTCTCTATGCTTGGCCGAATTCTTCACACAATGAGTTAGACGAAGTTTTTTTTATAACAATAAAAAACAAATAAAAACAACTTCTCACACCAAAAATTAGGGCTTGGTCGAAATTATATATAGGAGTATATATAGGTGGCCGAAAATCCTCCTAGAAAGAGGATTTCTACTTCGTCAAGACTCCTATTAAAATTTGGATTCAATCCTCTTAGAAAGAGGATTTCTTTTACACACCAAAACTCCTAATATATTTAGTTTAGGATACCTAATCCTCTTCTAAGAAGGGTTTACTTGGTGGGCAAGAATCATATCCTTATGTGGATTAACTTGGTTACCAAGAATCCTTTTCCAATAAGAATCCTTTTCTACACCAAGACTTCTAATCCAACTCAAATAGTATATTTATTCAATTACCAATTATTGAAAATAATTAAATTGTAACTAAATTAAAACTTCCTAATTTGACCAATTGTCAATTAGAGTTTTAATAACAATCAAATACTTCCTAATTTGACTAGATAAATAAATTCATATTATTTATCTACTTATCAAATATAGTATTTGATACTTATCATATTACCAACAATAATAAGACAATAGGAGACCTACTCCTACTAGGGAAAAAATTTGACTTTTAATTAAACATTTAATTAGTAAATAAATTAATTAATTTATATTTAATTAAATAATAAAACAAAAAAACAATATATTAAGCTAATATTTTTAGCCTTGCCGCCCAAGACCACACATAGGCATATATATTATTTTTCTTATTTTATTAAATCCATTGGACCTAAATAAAAAGTCCACATGTGAACTAGACAAATTCTTACAAAAAGAAACAAGTCTACATGCCTCAATACAATTCTAAATGGACCTATAAATTGGTCCTGTATAATATATCAAGTGATCCATAAAAGTTCGTGTGGATTAGGGATCTTGGCGGGCTATCTAAATTTAAGCTCCAATAGACACAACCCAATCACAATCAATAAACGATTCACTTAGGTTCGATCTATTAATTTTAGTTCATTCCACTAAATAACTAAATTTAAACTCTTAAATAAAGATATAATAAGTTAATATTGCTAATTCATACCCTAGACAATCTTAATGGAGAAAGTGTATCCTCGTGAAGAATATCAGTAATCGCCAAGAGTTCGTAGACCGCCTATAGCTTTTAAAGTTACCATATTTACTCATATGACCACATTTTGAACTTGGATATTTTGACTTGTCCAGAAGCCATATTTCAATAGACACTATTGAAAAATTAACGTTAAGATTTAATATTCAATACCTCAAAACATCCATATGATAATATTCTACTCTCATTTAATAAATGGCGTCACGATGTCCATATCTATAAATGAAGTCATCTATCGATTAACAAATAAATACCATCAAACTATCGAGGATAGACTATGTTATATAATCGTACTCATTGACAACTTAAATGATAATACTTGCAACCATAAGTCCATCATTTTTCTCAGGATTAAGATATACTCTATGATTGTCTTCAAGTGAAAACTTTTACCCATTGACGGTTCTGGATAAAGTATTTCACTGTGATCCTATTCAATGCACCCAGTGCACTAGATTCTTTTGCCTAAAGACACCACACTTTTATGATTTTAGACTTATCATAACACATTTGATCCCACTTAAATGCTAGCAAAAGAATCTACAACTTTGACAAGATAAAGGTGCCCAACCTTTATCTTAAGTTATGAATATTATTCAAGAAAAACTAAAGAGTTGTGTCTTCCTCATACATATCCAGATGTATGAACAATTCTTTTTTTCTCATAGTCTTTTGACCTTATGATTACTTACTTTTGACAATTATAATAATTAAACTATAAATGTTATAAGATTTGTTAAACTAGAAATCACTTTTATTTATATGAAAAGATTGTCAAATACACCATTACACTCTTGCTATCGAGCATAGTTCCAACAACACTACCTTGTTGTTGACTCGAGGCTCAAGCCAGTAATCCAGAAGAGAAGATTGTTTAACCCCAAAAGGAGTCTGGCAATAAAAAAATAGGTGGAAAAGCTACTTGTCGCAGGATCCGTCAGAGAAGTGAAACACCCTTAGTGGGTGGCCAATGTTGTGCTAGTGAAAAAAAGAATGGCCAGTGGAGACTGTGTGTAAACTTCACAGACCTGAACAAAGCTTGTTCGAAAGATAGCTTCCCCTTACCGAGAATAGATCAATTGGTAGATGCCACGTCTAGTCATAAGTTTTTTAGTTTCATGGACGCCTATTCAGGATACAATCAAATCCGAATGAACAAGGCGAATGAAGATAAAACAACATTCACAACTGACCAATGACTGTACTGTTATAGGGTGATGCCCTTCGAACTATAGAATGCCAGGGTGTTAGGATTATGCTCGATAGCAAGAGTGTAATATTGTAATTAACAATCTTTTCATATGAATAAAGTGATTTATAGTTTAACAAATCTTATAGCATTTATAGTTTAATTATTATAATTGTCAAAAGTAAATAATCATAAGGTCAAAAGACTATGAGAAAAGAAGAATTGTTCATACATCTAGATATGTATGAGGTAGACACAATTTTTTAGTTAGTCTTGAATAATATTCACAACTTAAGATAGAAGGTTGGGCGCCATTATCTTGACAAAGTTGTAGATTCTTTTGCTATCATTTGAGTAGGATCAAATGTGTTATGATGAGTCTAAAATCATCAAAGTGTGGTGTCTTTAGATAAAAGAATCTAGTGCACTAGGTGCATTGAATAGGATCAAAATGAAATACTTTATCTAGAACCGTCAATGGATAAAAGTTTTCATTTGAAGACAATCGGAGAGTCTATCTCAATCCTGAGATAAATGATGGACTTATGGTTGCAAGTGTTATCATTTGAGCTATCAATGAGTAGGATTATATAGCATAGTCTATCCCCAATAGTTTGGTGGCATTCATTTGTTAATCGATAGAGGACTTCATTTATAGATATGAATATCGTGGCTCCATTTATTAAATGAGAGTAGAATATCATCATATGGATGTTTTGAGGTATTGGATATTAAATCTTAATGTTAATTTTTCAATAGTGTTTATTGAAACATGGCTTCTGGACAAGTCAAAATATCCAAGTTCAAAATGTGGTCATATGAGTAAATATGGTAACTTGGAGAGCTATAGGCGGTCTATGAGCTCTTGGCGATTGCTGGTATTCTTCACGAGGATACACTTTCTCTAATAAGGTTGTCTAGGGTATGAGTGAGTGACATCAACTTATTCTATCTTTATTTAAGAGTTCAATTTTAGTTCTTTAGTGGAATGAACTAAAATTAAATAGATCGGACCTAAGTGAATCATTTGTTGATTGTGATTGGGTTGTGTTTATTGGAGCTTAAATTTAGATAGCCCGCCATGATCCCCAATCCACACGAACTTGCATGGATCACTTGATATATTCTACCGGACCAATTTAAGGGTCTATCTAGAATTGTGATAAGGCATGAGAACTTGTTTCTTTTTGTAAGAATAGGTCTAGTTCACATGTGGACTTTTTTATTAAGGTCCAATGGATTTAATAAAATGAGAAAAATAATATATGGTCCTTATATTTGGTATAGGCGGCAAAGGCTATTAAAAATAGCTTAAATATATTATTTTTATTTTATTATTTAATTAAATAGAAATTAATTAATTTGTTGATTAATTAATTATTTAATTAAAAGTCAAAATCTTTTTCCTAGTAGGAGATGGTCTCCTAAAACCATATTATTATTGGTAGTATAGTTAATGTTAAAGACTATATTTGATAAGTAGATAAATAAAAGGAATTATTTATCTAATCAAATTAGGAAGTCTTTAATATGGTTACAAATACAGAGTTGGATTAGTAGTCTTGGTGTAGGAAAGAATTATTTTTGGAAAATGATTCTTGGTCACCAAGTAAAACTACTTAGTGGTAGAATTCTTCTTTGAAAAAGATTTTTAACCACCAAGTTAATCTACCTAAGGATATGATTCTTGTCCATCAAGTAATCCTTCTTAGGAAAGAATAAACTCTCCTAATCTACATCAAAGAGAAGAATTCGGCCAACACATATGGATATAGGAGAAGTTATATTTCCTTTTAGATAAGGATTCTTAACTACCAAATAAATCCACCTAAGGAAAGGATTCTTACCAATCAAGTAAATCCTTCTTAGGAAAGGATTTATGATCCTATATATATGAGTATGAGAAATTAGGCCAGCCCTAAGGCAATTGGAGGTGAATTTCGGCCAGCCCTAATTTTCTTGGTGAAGAATTCGGCCATCATAGGAATTTTGAGGGAGAAAAATCTGATTTTACTCTAGACGAAATTCGATCATCTCTAAACAATAGTGTGTGAATTCGGCAAAGTAGAGAAAAAAGGGAAACGTTTTTGTTTTTGATAGTATACTAATATCCTTTACATCAAAAGGGTTTTGTGTACAACGTCGAATCAAGGTTCACACGAGTTTCAATCAAATTGATTGATAATTCACAAGTGACCGGATGTTCTTGGATTTTTCTCTTGGAGGATATTTGTAACTAACAAAGAAACGATTTTACTTTGTCTCCATCCTCAGGTATACAATATAAAGTAAGGGAGTCCACACTCCAAAGTGATTCACGTTCATGATTGGATTGAAAGATCTTGCGGAATCAATTCGGCGCTTGTTCAATCGTCACGAGAAAAAGGTACGATACTTTTATATACGTCAATTAATCTAGGGTTAAGGTTCTCGTTGCATATAGGGAAATTTTTTTATTTATATGCAAACCCTAATTTCATTTTTATCACGCTTCCGTTGCGTTTTGAACCATTTTTTCCCTACACAGGGTAACTTACCAGAGGTTAGTTAACAAAATATTTGCTTGACAGATAGGGAAGAACATGGAAGTCTATGTGGATGATATGCTAACTAAAAGCATCACGGTGTCGAGACATGCTGTAGACCTGAGAGAAACCATCGATGTGTTAAGGCAATATGAGATGAAGCCTAACCCGAATAAATGTGTGTTTGGTGTGCCATCTGGAAGATTCTTGGGATTTCAGGTCCACCAAAGGGGGATTGAAGTAAACCCAGAAAAGATTAAGGCCCTCGATGAAATGGCTCTTCCTAAGACTCTAAAAGACATATGGTTCATATTCCGGATTGGGTTCGTCCCTGTAACGACTAATAGGATGCCTCTCTTTGCTTAGCCGGTTCATCTCTAAATCAGCCGATAGATGTACGCCATTTTTTCAGAGCAATAAAAAGGGAAAGGGACTCAAGTGGACCAGAGACTGTGAGGAAGCATTTCAAAAGATAAAAGAGTACTTGGCTCGAGCCCAGTCCTCTCCAAGCCTAAGACTGGAGAAACTCTATACATGTACATAACTCTCACAGAATTGGCAACGAGCTCGATTTTGGCCAGATTAGAAGACGGGGTATAAAAACCAGTATTTTATACCAGCAAGTCTCTACTTACAGCGAAAACAAGATACTCACTAGTAGAAAAGTGGCATTGGTGCTAGTTTCAACGGTGAAAAAATTGAGGCCCTACTTTCAGGCACACACGGTGGAAGTATACACTGACTATCCCCCAAGCAAATCTTGCAAAAGTCAGAATTATCGGGGAGATTAACTAACTGGGTGATCTAGCTAAGCGAGTTAACATCAAGTATGTACCTAGAGCATCAATCACAGGTCAAGTTGTAGCCGACTTTGTAGCTTAGTTCACTGAACCCAATCTGGAGGCCAGAAAAATGCTAGAAGGGAAGGATTTTCCATGGAAGTTACATGTTAATGGATCATCAAACACTTATGGCAGTGGGGCAGGAAAAGTGGTGTCCACTCCGAAAAGGACGATATAGAATGTGCCATGAGATTTGACTTCAAAGCAACAAACAATCAGGTCGAGTACGAGGCATTATTGGAAGGCCTCAGGGTATGTATTGCGCTAGGAGCAGATGAGGTTGAGATCTTCAGTGATTCACAAGTTATATCCAAGTAGGTTTTAGATGAATTCCAAGCCAAAGGCGGATGCATGATTGTCTATCTGGACATTGCTAAGCAACTTCTGAAGCGATTCAAAGAGTTTAAGATCACTCCGATCCCACAGGAAGAGAACGAGAAGGCAAACGGCCTGTCCAAGTTAGCATCAACCATAACTTGCATCAGATCTAAAACTGTCCTAGTGACGTATCGGCTCAGGCGGAGTATATCTGAGCCGAAGGAACTTGATGTAGCAGAGATCCGAGCATGGTCGAGTGGATGGATGACCCAACTTAGGAAGTACTTAGAAGAGGACAAACTTCTAGAAGTTCCTCTTCCAAGTACCTTTGTACGGGTGGTACGAGGGTCTATACCCATGCAGTACACGCGCCCTGAGAACTGATATGTTTCGGGTTCCTTTTACGTGGGTTGTGCACGGGGTCCCTTATCCGCGCAGTCCCTACGCACTTCCCTATTTTCAGCCTTCTTTTTCAAAACAACGCCATTTCGTTTAGGGCTGTTATATATATCCTCTTCTTACTCTATTCATTTTCAGAGCTTCATAACTCATTTTTAAAGAGAGGAAGAATCCCCTAAGAGAGAGGAGCTCCAAGCTTTATTTTTTGACTCTCCAAACCATAAAACCCATCTTCATATTGTATCTCTAGCATCATTCAAGCATGGGTCATCATTAATGTGTTTACTTGGTAAGTAGAACTATCAACCTTGCTAATTTATTGTTTTAGCTTATCAAGACATGTCATTTATTGCTTAGGTTAGTAAATCTTCATATTTATTGTATATTAATTGAAGTTATGACATGTTTGGGGTTTGTTTGTTGATAGCTTGTATTTAGGATATTTTTGCCCTCTAGCTAAATCTATATGATTTGCATTTAGATATTATGGATTGGGACTTATTGATTGTATTTTTTAATTGCATTAATTGTCCTTATCATGATTCATGACAACTTGTGTTGATATGGATTTGTTTGATGACTAGATTTTAGACTTGCATATCTTTATCTAGTTAGGTCCTTATGAGCATTCATATAGACATTGATATTTAGGATTTGTACTTATTGACATCTTCAAATCTCTAGATAAGCATTTAATATTGTCTAGCATTAATTGCATTTGAAATATTTTCATATATTCACATAGGTTGTTGATCTCTTCTTTGAGAGTTAAGTCTTGTGACTACATTGTGTAGTGCACAAGTAAGTGAAGCCTTGCAACCAATGTTGGTTGGCAAGCATTGATCAAAAATCACTATAAAAGCCCGTTGGGTAGTAATGGTGGGTTAGTAACCGATAATAATGTGACTGAAGGTCAACATAGGTTGTAAACATCATTACAATAATGGATTTGAGGTTCAGAGTGGCTAAGTGGTTAGCCCGTGGTTTTTCTCTTGTTAAAGGTTTCCATATAAAAAATCAAGTGTTATTTAATTTTTACATTTATAATTGATTTTGTATGTTTGTTTATGGGAAAAATTTTTAATATTGATTAATCAAGAAAAGTTGGTAAATATAGTACATAATGTAGTCCAAAATAAAACATCATCAACAAACAATCCATAATAAAATTGAATTTTACAAAATAATTCATTAAGACAATTCCGTTTAATCGGTTCGGTTCGGTTCGGTTCGGTTCGGTTTTGTATGTTCAAATCCGAGACCGAACCGAATTCAATTCGGTTTTCAAATTTTAAATTGGTTTGAATCGAATAAAAGTTATGAACCGAACCAAACACCTTGTTTCAGTTTGGTTTGATTTAGTTCCATTCGGTTTCGGTTTGTGTGCACACCCCTACACCTCATAAGATGAACCGGTTTTCTCATATTAATCCATTAATTTTTCTTACAATAATTAGATTATATAGATTTGTTACCGCTTTATTTTAAAAAAAAAATAATTAATTGTGGCCTTTAATTCAGAGGTCCTCACTCCTCACATGATGAACCGGTTTTATCAGATTAATACATTAATTCTTTTTATATTAATCAATTACTAATATTAATTAATAAATTATAAGATAAACCGGATTTTCTCGTTAATTAATTACAAATATTAAAGTTACAAAACCTAGACAGGGAAAAAAATTATAAAATCAAATGGATCGAAAATAATAATATTGACAGTCATCTATTGAATTCCAAATTTAACAAGTCATGCATGCATTAGCAATTAATGCATGGAATGAACCCAAATTCATTTACGGCACATGTTAACTCAATCGATTAGTTAATAATTTATTTATATCATATATTTAAATATTCTTATTTCATTTTCATTAAAGAAAAAAAAAACAAAAAAAACCTCTTCATTTTCCACCCCATTTTCTATAAAATTAAATTATCCATTTAAGAAAATTTTCATTTCCTTTTGCACATGAGTTTATTCTTCTTTGTTTATTTTCTTATTAAATTTATTCTTTTATATATATATATAGAGAGAGAGAGAGAGAATGATAACAAAATGTATATATATTTATGGGTTTGAAATCACATTGTTGGTATGTTGTTTGAATATATTGTGACAATTTTGTTTAAGGAATTGAAATTATTTTCGGATTCTTTTTTTTTTTTTAATTGACAGAAGAAATTTTTTTATGTGGTATCAGTGCCGGATAACTAGCAAGTAAAAAGCAATGTTCGGTCAAATCAACCCATTGATAATTTGGAAAGTAATTCAATTTTTATACTTTTTTTCATTATATGGAGATTTTATTTTGATTTTTTTCGTCTTTTTTTTTTTAATCTGAGTATTGTTTGTTTGATGAGATATGATTGTGCTGCTTTGTGATGATCATGGATGATGATTTTTGTTTATGGTCAACGTCTACAACATATGTGTTGTGTTATTGTTTTGGAAGGAAATTTTGAGTCTTCTATTACAAATTTGGTATGTTTACTCATTTATATGAAGATGGTACATATTTTTCCCTTAGATGGACATTGAAAGGTGATTTTTTTAAAAGTATTTTTATTATCATCTTCAAACGTGTGATTCTTAATTCAGAGCTAACATAATTAGAATAAGGATTTTTTTGAATGATAATTAGAATACAAATTATAAATTTAGTTTTCTAAAAATGAATTATTGAACCACTTTCCATCTAATTAAGTTATCATATTCCCCTTAAGTTTCCTTTAGGACCACATGCATGCACTACATGTAGACACTGATGCCTTCAAATGGGTCATCTATTTTCAAACTTCATGTAATCAAAAGATTCAAAATTCAAACATGGCTTGGATTGAAATTAATTAAAAGATTACTGTAAAGTATCTCTCAAATATATATGTATAAAAGAATATGTGAAGTTGAATTTGCAATTTTGAGAGCTATGGTAATAAAATGTTTGTTGATTCTTTGAAATATATTAAATTTTATTTGAAGTTGAAAATCATTACGAATAGTGTGTTAATCCTTCTAACCTTCCACTGAACTTGATTATTGTGGGATTTTCTTTTTGAAACTTGGAGGACCGATGTAACATATTTTAAGATTTTGAAGTATAAGAATTTGATGATTTATACTTCTTTTTGGATTGTAGAAGCCATATGGAAGTTGAAAATTCATGATAATCAAGAAATGAGTGGAGTTGTTCAATCAAGTCTTTGTCTGGATCAAATAGGTGAGCCGGATTGTTTATTTTAATTTAGTACATGGTTGTGGTTACGAAAATAATTGCCATTTCAATAATTGCTTTTACTTTATAAGTAATTAAGATTTATTATGTTGAAACAAGTTCTTTTTTTTTAATCATGATTTTATGGGATTTAATATTTTATATGAGTGGATTTGATTTAATATTTTATCTATTTTATCTATTTTATTTACTTTTTTATCAAAATTTTATTATCCAATAAATTTTAAATATATTTTTTTTAACAAAACTCGTGCATCGCTGATTCGCTGTGTTGGCACACTAGTTTATTAATAATAAGAGCTTTGTCATGCTAACAATTCTCTTAATATTAGAGGAAGCGTTTTAGGTAATTTAATATATTTATAAATACAATAAAAAATGAGATGATTAGTCCAATTATATAGTCGTTACACTTAAACCATGATGTTCCAAACTTTGAGTTTATGTAATACAAAAAAAAAAAATTTAAAGAAAAACATAAAACAAATTAAAAATACTTTTTTAGGGCAATTAAAATTACCTTTTTATAGTCGATCATGTTCATGTGTCCTTAGGAACGTGAGATATTAACACTAACGTTACATATTAACAATTTTTTTTTTTTTTTTTTTAATTTGGAGCTATTACGATTAATTCCGGTGAGAGGAAGAGTTGGTATGTTTCACACACATCGCTGCATTCAGCATCCATCTTAGGCCCCATCCTGCATCTGTTTTTCAATCCGTTTTCGTTTTTATTTTTTAAAAACATTTTCGAAAACACGTTCGTTAACCGTTTTTTATTTTATTTTCGAAAAACAAGAAAAAAATAAAAAACAAAACCAGTGTTAAAAGTGAAAGATTTGAAAAACACAAAATACTTGTTTTTTGTTTTTGTTTTCGTTTTTCATTTTGTTTTTCACTTTTTTTATATAAAAAAAAACATTTTTTAACTATTAATTGTACTATTATACATTTGATATGACTAGAACAAGATGAGATAAGATTTTCAAATGACCAAAGTGCCATTCTTATATATATATATTATAATTAGTATATATATATATATTATAATATTATATATTATATAATATCAATAGAATATTAATATATATAATATTCTATAATATATATATATATATATTAATACTTTATATATTTATAATGTTATTATATACAATAATATATTATATAAATATTTTAAAAAAAAAATAATATTTAATAATATTATAATATATTATTAGAATATGTAATAATATTTAATATATATTTTATATATTTTTAAAATATATATTAATATAATATATATATATTATATAATTATTTATTTATAATTTAAGAATTTATTTTTTATTAATTCATTTTTTGATATATTTTTTTGAATTAATTTTTGATGTGTTACTTTTATTTAATTTAAAACTTACAATACAATTATATTGGTTAATTATGTAATCTATTGGTTAATTATAGTTGTAATAATATTAAACAAAATACCAAAATTGATATTTTAATTTTTGATAGTTTTCGGTTAACCTAGTAGAAGTGTTTTTTCCGTTTTCATTTTCAAAATACAGCTTTCAGTATATGTTATCAGACGCGTTTTTAGAATTTGAAACTGAAACAAAAAACACTGTTTTCATTTTTATTTTCGAAAAACAACAACTGAAAAACGCTTACATGACGGGCTCTTATAGTTGTTTTTCACCGTGTTTTCCACCATGTTTTCGTTTTTGTTTTTTAAAAATGTTTTCAAATTCGCTTTTATTAACCGTTTTTTATTTTATTTTATTTTATTTTATTTTCAAAAACAAAAAGTAAAATGAAAAACAAAACCAGTAATAACAGTAAAATATTTAAAAAACATAAAATATTTTTATTTTCAAAAAAATTATAATTTTTTTTTTCGTTTTTCTCTTCACCGTTCCTTATCTTCTCTCTTCCCATCTTCATCTTCTTTCTTCCTCGTCTTCTCTCTTGATCTGATCTTCTTTTTCTTCAGCTCGCTGCCGCCGCTGATCTCCTCCTTCTCCTCCTCCTCCTTCTCCTTCTTCTTCATTGTTTTTTTTATTTCTTAATTGTTTGTGATGAACTGTTGATAATTTTGAAGGTAAATCGTATTTTAGTCCCTATAATTTGTCTTAATATGCGTTTAGTTTACGGTTTTTTGGAACTGTAACTTTTAGTCATTCTGTAACATAATATGTTAAAAGTACACTTTCTGGCATGTCAGGTGAGTGAAATGACCTTAATGCCCCTAAAAAGGTGAAATGACATTTATACCCTTAACCATTTATTTTCTTTTAAAAAATAAAAATAAAAATAAAAAATCCAGTGTTATATATTAAACCTAATTGTTTATTAAAAAAAAAACTGATGTTGATCAAGGTTAATAAACAATTATCTTTCCATTTGTTCGTTTAATGAAAAAAAAAACAAAAATATATATAATTCAAAACACATTTCAATCCAAACCACAAACACAATGCAAAACACAAATATAATTCAATCCAGATTCAACCAACTCAACATCAATTTGTATCTATTATCCACCGAATCATTACAAAAAAATAAGAAAAAAATCAAAATTGTAAAAAGAACACAAATTTCTCTTCCATAATCTCAGCCTGGGCAACCTCTACTTTCTCTTCATCATCCTCACCTATTTCCAGCCACACCAAAATTCATAACAAAACCCACAACCGCCCAAATCAAACATAAGCTTCAACCACCACCCACCATATATAAAAAACATATAACTGATTAGGTGTTTTCTTTGATTGTATTTAAAACACAAATACAATTATTTTTTAAAAAATAAATTCAAAAATCAATCTTTGTTAATCAATAAATGTAAAAAAAAACCCAGAACCAATTCTATTTCATGGACCGTGAGATCGAACCCGGAGGAGGAGGAGGGATCAGAGTTCTGTGAGGAGGTGGCGTAGCCGTTCCAATCCGCGAGCAGAGACGGCGAATTTGAGATCGAACCCGTAAGAGGATGATGACATAACATTTGTTTCTGTTTGATTTTCAATCAGTTGTAGAGACTTATTGATTTGCAGATAATTTTTAGTGGTGGCTATGGTTTGGGTGTTGCATAAGATGGTGATGTGAATAAGAGAGCTTGAGAAAGAGAAAGGAATCGGTGGTGGTTGACCGTGGGGGTGATTGACTGGTTGCGTTTGGATCTGAAGAAGATGAAGAAGATGTTTCTGGGTTTGGTGGTTGACGGTGGGGATATGTTTGGTGTTTTTGGGTTTCATTGATGTGAAGAAGATAGTGATGTGATGAAGTTTGTTTTAGTTTTTTTTTTTTTTTATTAGGTGGAGATCCAATCCAATCCACCGCTAATCTCGTGGAGATCCACCTAATAAAAAAAAAATCTTTAAATTTAATTGTTTTTTTTTGTTTTTTGTTTTAATTTAATGGAAGTTTGTGTAATTAATACTTTCTGAATTGACAATTATACCTTTCAAAAAATAAAGCTTCTAAAAACTAGTTTATGAATTTATACTCTTGGACAGCAGGAACTACAATCCCTATTTTTAGAATAATGATAGAATAAAAATTACAATTCAAAAAAACCGTGAACTAAACGCAGATCAAGATAAACTATAAGGACTAAAAGACGATTTACCATAATTTTAAAAAAATTCGGTTAAGATACTTTTTTAATGTTTTTATTTTCCAAATACTATTTTCTACATATGCTATTAGACATGTTTTTTAATTTCGAATCTGAAATAAAAAAACACTATTATATTTTCATTTTTCTTTTCGAAAAATGTTCAATTAAAAATAAAACTTATAGAAAGTCCCTGAACCCTCTCGTTGAAAGCAAGAAACACGAGTCAGACTCAAATCTTCTTTTCTAGGGATATTAAGATTTTAGTCCCTCTAATTTACGTTTATTTGGATTTAATCCACTAATTTTTGGAATTATTAACTTTAGTCCTACCTTTAGAAAGTGGAAATTGTGAGAAATGTCACCTTTTTTTTTGTGAGTTGCAGTGATGTCACCGTTATAATCAGTTATGTTTAAAAGACACATATTATGATGAGCTACCGAAATTGCCCTTAAATAATTGATTTTTTATTCTTTAAAGGCTGTCGTCCAAAAAAGTTGTCTGAAAATCAATCACCTACTCCATTTTTTCTTCAGAAAACGAGCTCCATTCCAGATATTGCACAAGAAGGTAAATTAATATTTCTGATCTTCATTTCCATTTTTTCTTGTATTTCTGTGTGGTATAACACTGTATGAATATTTATGAACATGTTGTCTCAATTTTTTTATGTTTATATCCTGGATGTCTTGGAGTTGTAAACTTTTAAAAAATAATGAATGAACATGTATGTATTTTTTTTTGTATATATATTTGGCTGAGTTGAGTTGTAGTGGTGCAAACAAGTTTATTATCTTGGGCATAAAAGCTGAAAAGCTTTTAAAAACAGCTCGAAATATTTGAAAAAAATCTCGATCAAATTCTAAAAAAGCTCGATCCAAAAAATAGATGTTGGATACGTAAAAAGAAAAGCTCGATCCCTCGAAAAAAGGCTCGATCCATAAAAAAAAAGCTCGATCCCTAAAAAAAAGCTCGATCCCTCACAAAAATAGCTCGATCCCTCACCGAAAAAGCTCGATTCCGCACAAAAATAGCTCGATCCCTCACCGAAAAAGCTCGATCCCGCACAAAAAAAGCTCGATCCCGCACAAAAAAAGCTCGATCCCTCACAAAAAAAGCTCGATCCATATTCAAAAAAAGCTCGAGCCATATGAAAAAAAGCTCGATTATATAGAAATAGAGCCTCGGTCTTGAACAAAAAACACTCGATCCCGTTAGAAAAAGCTCAATCATGTACAAAAACGGCTCGATCATGTACAAAAAAAGCTCGATCAGTTAAAAAAAACCTTCATCTCTTACACTTTTGATTTTTTTTAATCCTTTATAATTGTAAATTTAATATGAAATATTTATTTCTTAATAATGGTTTTTGATGATGGTTTTGACAGGTCAATGGATAGGGTGAGATTAGTCATATCTTACAACGGTCGATATGAGCAATTATCGGACGGAAATCAGAGGTATTTAGGTTCCGATAACCAAGGTTTGTACATGTCAAAGAATTTGAGTTACGACGAATTGGTGTCGATCGTGCAAACCATTGTGAAGTTTGATGAGAACAAATACAGTGCTGAGCTACATTCTCTATCAATTGTTCCTGGGACTACATGTCGTACATTTATAAGAAACAATGATGATGTTCATTTTATGCTAGGGGAAGATAGGGTGATCCCTCAAGTATGTGTTAGTCTAATCGAGATGCCAACATGAGGTGTCAATAGTGAAGATATCCCTGATCGTGATAACACCCAACAATTTCGATGTTAGATGGACGCAACCAGTTGTTCATAGAAAGAAGTGAGGTTGAAGGTCGGAAAAACATATGTGTTGTCCCACCGGAAGTAGCCGCCCATGATAATAGACCAGGACCTCAATTCGATGATGTATTTGGTTGTCAAATTGAGATGAATGGTAGACAGTACAACCACCAATACAATGAGATATATAATGAGCATAATACAGCACTTAATGTTGGGTTGAATCATGAGGTGGATAATGAGGGCAATTTCAATTCTGTAGAAAATGCAGAGGACAATCAGGATGATGAAGAACCTGTCGAAACGGAAAGACGTGTAAGACGTGTACGACGTGTACGACGTGTACGACGTGTACATAGATTTAGTTCCAGTGCACCAGATATAGCTGGGACCTCCGAGGGGAGGGCTAATATAACTCCAGATGATTCTGATAATGTCATAACATGGGTTATTCCAGGAGCAGAATCATACTCGTTTGGTATTGGTGGAAGTAGGAACTTGGTTGAAGATGAACCTACAAGCATGATATATAAAGACCAAATTTTTCCAATAGTGGAAGGTGAAAAGGTCAAATAAGAGAACATTACATCTAGTTTGTTTGATAGGAAATTGTACATGGAAGTTAAGAGCGGTGAGGAGAGATGAAGGCATATACTTTCAAGTAAGAAGTTTTGTCAACGAACACACTTTTCCGTTAGAGGAAATTCACTGCCGGTACCGACAAGCTAGTGCAATCATAATTGGAGAAGTTATTGCACCTAGACTTCAACAACAAGATGGTCGACTAATGCGTCTGAAGGACATAATCACCGACATGAAATCAATATATGGAATCCAAATCATGTACAGTAAGGCACACGCCGTCCTCGATTATGCGTTGTCACTGACATATGGAACGCATGAGGAAACCTTCCAACTGCTTCCATCATTTGGTTACATTTTGGAACAACAAAATCACGGCACAATCACTGACTTACAGTGCGACGAAGATGGTAAATTTATGTACTTCTTCATGTCGATTGGTGCCTCACTTAGAGGATTCCGGACGTGTATGCGTCCAGTCATTGTCGTTGATGGTACCCATTTGAAGGGACGATTTCGGGGTACAATGTTTGTTGCAACAACACAAGATGGGAACGAACAGGTATATCCAATTGCTTTTGGGTACGGCGACTCAGAAAACAACCTTTCATGGGAATGAAGGGTGCCCTAGGTCATATTGATGAGCTAGTTTTCATTTCCGATAGGCATGCAAGCATTGAATCAGGGATTTCTAAAGTGTTCCCTTATGCAACCCATACCATCTGTTGCTGGCACATTGCTGAAAATATCAAAAAGCGATTTCATAAGAAGGATGCTACCGTAATAATGGACAAAGCAGCCAGCGTATACACCGAGTTTGAATATAACCAGCATATGGAAGAGTTAAGAAACTTGCATCAGAATGCATATGATTATGTAATTGATGCAGGTCCACACAAGTGGTCCCGTGTACACTGCCCTGAAAGAAGGTACAGGGTGATGACGACAAATGCTGCAGAATGCATAAACTCCTGCCTAAAATTTGCACGCCAACTGTCTATGTTGACTCTGGCTGAGTTCATTAGGAATATACTGCAACGGTGGTTTCACGATCGCTATAGAACTACACAGACCATGCGTCATCAGTTGACCGACGCAACACATCTTGTGCTCTTAAAACATGTGGAGAAGTGTGGTTTTTTTACCGTAAATCCAGTAGACTAGAACATTTTCTCGGTCAAGCGATCTGGAAAACAGTGGACTGTTGACTTAGCCCGGAAGACTTGTACTTGCAACAAATTTCAAATGGATCATTTTCCATGTTCTCATGCCCTTACGACGGCACGGTACATTAATGAAACTTGGACTTGACAACTTTGTGTTCGGACTGATCATTTTCAATGTTTTTTTACGGGGAGCGAAACTTGGACTTGACAACTTTGTGTGCGGACTACTACAAGAGACAAACACTTATTGACGCGTACTCGGTTCCTATTATACCGGTGGGCCATCCTTCCACCTGGGTTGTGCCATCTGACATTGCTCAGAGGGTGATTTTGAATCCAAACTCTAGGAGACAAGCAGGACGCCCGAGGGCGGATCGCCATGTCTCATCTTCGGAGAGGACAACTACACAATCTTGTAGAAGATGTGGACAACCAGGGCATAATTCCAGGAGATGTCCTAATCCACCTATGATTAATGAAGGTACAAGTAGAGGTGTTCCCGATGAATACCACCGCAAGTGTAGCATCTGTCATTCAATTGGACACAACAAACAAATGTACCCTAACATTGACTCTAATTCAAAAAAAGCTCGAAGCAATTGAAAAAGCTCGATCCCTTTTCTAAAAAGCTTGATCCCTTTGAAAAAAGCTCGATCCCTTTCAAAAAGGCTCGATCCAATTCAAAAAAACATCGACTTACCAAAACATAATTTTCACGAAAATAAAAGCTCGACTCAACAAATAAGCTCGATTCTCTTGAAAAAAGTCTCGATAACCCAGATTTCATATTCCTCAACTGATATTCAACCAAATTACAAATCTAACCTAAACCACAACCATTCTCACATATCTATTTTAACCGATTTCTACAATTCCTATCAACAAAACTCAATTCTAACATGTAATGCAAGTTAACAACAACAAAAACGAGGAAAAATAACCAATCTTACCTTTGTCAATCGCAGCTCTTCTGGTCACTTCACCGTCGATTAATTTCTTGTCGGTTTGACTGATGCTTCTCTCTGACTTTGAAAACGACAACTTTCTCACTGTTTAATATTTCGTGGTATTTTTGTCTGAACGACTTAAATGATGCATTTTAAACATACATTAGTAAAGTGGTGATATTTGCACAACACCCCCCTCAAATAGTGCCAATAATTTTTTCGCCCCCCTTTAGAAATTCCCACAGAATAACTTGTCAGATGTTAAAATGACCGAAATACCTTAACGAAGGTTTCTGATGACGACAATATGGTAATTTTATAAATTATGTGCGACTAAATTAAATTTTAGCTAAAAACCATTTAATATACATATTTATTAAATGAAAAATATATTAAAAAAATAAAACAAAAATAAAACAAAAATAAAAAAATAAAAAAAAATGAAAAAAAGGATGGAGACCTACCAGTTTTTCCATATTTACATTTCAAAGATGAACGGTAGATATATTTCTTTTTTATTTTTTATTTCAATTTAAAAACTGAATTTAAAAACAAAATAAATTAAAAAAATAAAGAAAATAAGATCTGGATCTCCATAAACCTTCTTCTTCAACCTTCATCTTCCAGAAACCTTCATCTTCAAATCCAAACGTCAAACAATTTCTTCATTGAGCACATGAGCGACTCTTACCTAACAAGTAAGGCCAATCAACATGTGTAAGTAGTCACTAATGAGTAGGTTGGTGAAGCAAAGCAAAGCAACATTTTTCTGTTTCTTGGTGGCTGAAACAAGGCTTTAAAAATTGGCCCAATCTCATTGTTTCAAAAAATTACTCAAATATGATATGATGCTTGCATTTTCTTTTCCTGTAAATTACTCAAAAATTATTCAAATTACTCACAACTTCTGCCAGCATCTCAGCATATGATGCTTGCATTTTCATTTCCTGCAGACAACACAAAACATGTGACTAATTGTACAATGAACTGATTTTTTTTTAATATAAGATCTGGTGGAGATCCAGATCTTATATTTTTAATTTTCTCCACCAGATCTTATTATTTTTTATTTTTAAATTTTCTCACACAGTGAAACCCTAAAGAATCGCCCCCAAATCAAGTAGTTTGCAAAACCACAAACAATATAACCCGATTAACAAAATAAACAAAATACCCACCTAGAAAAATAAAATTCAAAGAAACCCTAAAAAAAAAAACAAAATTTGAACATCTCATTAGAATCACCATCACCGGTGCCGATCGAGTCCCAACGGAGAAGATCATCGCTCAATCTCATCGGCGAATGAGAGAGAGAGATGAAAGACAGAGAGAAGGTGCGGTGGCAGATCCCCACACAGAAGGAGATCAACGCTCCTTGCCGATGGCCAAGTAACAGGAGAGAATGGGCGAGAAAGAAAAGACAGACGAGAGAGAATGGGTTTTGGTATTAAAAAAAGTTTAATTCGTTTAAAAACTTTAGGAAAAAAAGCTTAATTTAGGGTTTGGTGTGATATACGTGAGAGAGAGATTTTATTTTTAATTTGTTTTGTTTTTTAATTATTTTAATATATTTTTTAATTTTTTAATTTTTTAAAACTTTTACATTATTAAATACCATTTTTACCCATGTTCCAGACAAGCTTCTAGAAGCTTTCATCACATTTACCATATTGCCCTTATTGAGTGTTGACGTAATGGAAGTCAACGAAAATCTAATGGAATTGGATAATAGAAACTCGAATTTGTATGGTTAGAAAACTTTTGGACTAAAGTTAGTAATTTTGAAGACAAGTTGATCAAACCCAGATAAACATAAACTAGAGGGACAAAAATCATAATAACCCTTCTTTTCTAAAATTACAATAATGCAACACCAAAACAGTAAAAAATCTAACGCATTCACAATTACCGCCAAAAAAGTGAAGAAAATCTGGAAACCTTTTGTGATCCAAAATTCGTCTTCAAAATCCTAACATGTCATCGTCTCGATAGACGTTGTGTAAATCGAATTTGAAGTAATGGCGAACAGAAAACTCAGGACAAACAATAACCACCACCAGGTTAATCAGAGAACCTTCCAAACCCTAGTCTCCTCTATTCGTTCTTCACAGGTACACCATTTCTCTGTTTTTATTATTTTTTTATTTTTTAAAATTTAAAAGAATATAATTGAAATGTTTGACGAAATGGGTGTTCTGAGTAATTTTTATGATCTCAAAATAGAATATGAATGTGCATAGATTTATAATGATTTTATTTTTTCTCAGTAAAACCCCGTAAGGGCCTTTGTTTCTAGGGTCTGTTTTTTGTGCTGATTTATTGTTTTTCATACTAATTACGTATGGTTACTGGGCAGTTATATGAGGATCAATGTATTTTGTCTGAATGATAGATTGAAATCCGATGAGCATCAAATGCCTCATTAGTTATACTGAACAAGTATAGTAAAGCTTGACCCACTTGGATTTTACTTCTCGAAAATGTAATTTGGGAATTTCTGCATTTTTGCTTTTGTTTTGATTTAAAGTCGATTTTGTTTACAATTATTTTGTATTCATTCAACATGATTTTTTCATTTGATCTATCTGTAGATCAAATAACTGTATATTTACGGTTCCTTGGTGTTCACATTTGCCTGTATTTTGTGCTTCGATTTACTCTCTCAAGTTATGTCAATTGTCTCAAATTGCAGGGTTTAAAGCTGCCAGTCTTGAAGAGTTTATATTATTTACTGACACATTTGTCTTCAAATGAAACTATGACGAGGTCTAATGATGGAGCTACTTTAGATTACCTTAATTTGGAGTTTAATCAGAATGGGTTGATGGTGAAGTTTAAGGAAATACGTGACCTCACAGATATTTTGTTTGAACAACTTGATAGTAGATTCAAACAGATATATGATGCTTTTCAAGATGTTTCTGCCAATCAGGCTAATGGGCAAGCTGTCTCGCATTCAAATTCGTGGGCATCTTTTGAAGAACTAATCTTGATCCTGAGATGTTGTTTGGTTATCTTGTCACTGCTCATGCCTGATCAAAGTCTGTTAATGGAAAAAGGCCAAGTTCTTCTTTCAGTACTTAGGAGATTGATTAGTTTTTCAAATGCTGATGATGATTGTTGTAATGTGCCTATTGCTGAGGGCTTCGCTTCTTCCATATGTTCATCGGGACCTTCCGACCCAACCCCTAAACATAAATGTGCGTTGCTGCAGGTATTTAATGACTTTAACTCTCTTCTTCTTCACTGAACATGTTGCAGCTGTGTTTTGTAGTAAACGTTTTATTGATGCTATTAGAATATTAAATTTTCTAATAGGGAATATTAAATTTTCTAATAGGGGGTAGTTTGTAATAACATTTGAACCAAGTAGGATAATCCATATTCATTTTGTACATTAATAATATACTAGTTGTTTATCCTCGAACACCATAGTCGCTCGACTACACCACTCCCGTTTCGTTTGTCTTGCCGTTTACCGAACCTTACATTATATTTTCCATTTTTTTTTTCAAATTCTTTTTCCGTTTGCTTTTAGCTCAACTTCATTTTTCACTCATCTCTAGATCTTTTAGTCATTCTCTTTTAACCATTATTTCATTTACTGTTCATTAATTTAATATGTACACTTTTTTTTGAAGTGACTATTCATGTTCTCTCTCTCTCTCTCTCTATTTTTGAACAATTTATCGTAAATAGATCAATCTATTTTCCTTCTAATTGCAATATATATATATATAGTCCTATAGTCCTTTTCTCCACGGTAGGTACCGAAGTAAAATACATCAGTGCATTGCATATGGACCATAGATTATGGATAAGTATGGATAAGTGCATGCAGACCGAGTCTGATGGTATCTTGCTGTCTATTTATTCACTGCCTTTTCATGCAATTTTACACATTGTTTCCCTCTGTACACCAACTACATGAAAATATTTGTTTTGCATCCATGCTTCCATATTTCGTGAGGCAAAATTATAATTTTCGTTAAATGATTAAACTATATTTGAGCTTTTACAAATTATGATTGGATTCACCTATATGATATTTATTTGATATTACGACCTTGACGTGCTATATACATGACTAGATACTGATTGCTATGTCATTGCTAATGTTCAAGTTCTACTTTTTCAGGTGTTTGCTGACGAGCTTTTGATGCATAAATCATTAAGAACGTACTTTATGCTTATTGATTCTGCATCTTCTACAAGTGAAATGCTATTCACGTGCCAATTTGGTCAAGATGATATTGGAAGTGTGCTGGAGGTTATTGCTGCACATTTTATAATATCTGTTTCTAATGAACAAGCATTTGAGAACCTTCACAACAAATTACTTTGGCAGCATGACAAAGATTATAGGGTTTGTGAGATGAGCCTGACTGCATCCTTGTCATTGCTTCTCAATCCCATCATTCTTTCTGCACCAAAAATATTCCAGGCATATCTGATTTTGTTGGTTTCCGAAGCCATTGGTATAAGAATGTGTTCCGTGGATATGAAACCAGATGCTAGGATCATGGATTGCTATCTAACAGCATTTCAAAAATCCATCATTTTGTACACTGGACACATGTCTGACTTGCAGATGGATGGCCATCCAATAGGTAGTAATAAATCATGTATGCTTGGAAGTAGTCAGCTAGCTTTTGAATCTCATATTCAACCAGTCACAAGAAACCAAATTCATCGTCTAATTACCAAGTTAGATGGCTTGTGGGATTCTTTTTGGAAAAGTATATCCATTAGAACAAAATCTGACCTGGTGGATGCCTCTGTTGCGTATGTGAAGGAGAGCTTACATGTTTTTGATATATCTTACAAAGATGACATTTTGGCAATATTAACTTCTGTTATTCATAGAAGCTCTTCTGATGATATTTGTGACAGTGTATTGTATAAGGAGGGTAGAAGTCCTCAAGATATGTATCTTCTTGCTTCTATATTGAAGTTAATGAGTAGTTCGATGTTACAAACTACATGGTGTTTAAGGCGTTGCAGTAGTTCAGGTTGTCTGAAAACTTTGGAGGATGTTGTGTTATATAAAGAATACAATTTTTTAGTGCATCTCATTGGTTGTTTTCGACAATTTAATATCCATCTACCAATTCAGAAATTCGTGTTTGACATATTGAAAACCCACCCAACAAGGCATGAGGAGTCCAAGTGGATGCTTCTGCAGTTTTCAGGCTTGCTGTCATTAAGTCATGTTTGTGGGCTTGACTTCTTAGCTAAGGACTGCATATTTATGATTATGTCCTTGCTGAATTTATTTATTTTTGAGGAGGGTGATTTAGATTCATTGTCATCATTGTTCATTTCTGGATTTAGATCCTTTTCATCGAGATCTTCTGATAGAGGTGGAGAGGTAAATCATGTTTTCCCCTAATCACCTTGTTAAGTTCATATTTACTTTCCCTTCCCTGCTTTAAGTTTATACATTTATGGTACAGGCTTTTGTCAACCGAAAGTCCAGCAAAACAATTGCTATAAAATTTCAAAAGATGCAGACATTGCACTTGAGGTATGCTATTATCACAAGCTTATTATTTTCTAATAATGAAGTTTGTGCTTCTATTGGCTTAACTATTGATATCTACTTGAATTTTATTTGAGTTGTTGGTTTCTAAAGGTTTTGTGAACTTCTATATAGGATATCTTTTATTGAAGTTTTCCTTTTTAAGCATATTAATATTATTGTTGTTTTATGCTTTGAATAAAGTCACAGCATTTGGGCCTGGGAATTATTGACAAACTGCCGTTTTGTCTGTAAAATAGTTTGTCAAAAGAAATTTATAAAATTCCTCAAATTTGCATCCCAATGCTCTCAAAATAAGTATAATGGCAAGTGAGTTATCATCCACAGGGATCGATGGTTAGCTATGATCAAACTATGCTCTAGAACTAGTAAATGCAATCAAAAGTAAATGAAATGATTGGTTTGGAATTATCATCCAAAATCTAAAATGCAACTACAATAAAGCTAAATTAAGACTAAACTAAGATAGTGAGAAAATGAGATGATAAGATATGATAAGAAGTATGAGAGTCAATGCAATTCAAACACAAATAGTGGGCAATCCGAACTCTTAAGAGCCTATTCAATTCATATATGGCCAATCTACCTTTGAGTGTGGTTATGGAACCAATCTATCCTCATCCACAACTTAACAATTGGAGTGCTGAATTGAGAGTGGAGAGGAGTCTCATTAAGCCTAGGTAGATCGATTAGCCGGGATGGCTTGGAATGGAGTGCTCAATATCCATCCCTTCCATTCAAGTGAGCTAGTTAAAAACACCTTTAGTGTTGATGGTTAAAATCATTCATTGACATCTAAAGTGAGCTAAGAGTTGGAGTGCCTACTCAACCTACAAAGACATCGCAATTCGGTATCTAACATGAATTGGGAGTTGGAGTGCCTACCCAACCCAAGAAGAATACCAAATGAATTAAAAGCCCTAATTTAACATCTAAGTGAATCTAGAGTTGGAGTGCCTACTTAATCCACAAAGAATTTCAATTAAAGTTTAGTTACTCAAATAAGTTCAATTACCGACAAGAATCAAGAGTTGAGGTGCCTACTTAAATCAAGAGAAAAATCAAACAAAATGAATGAAACTATATAAACCATAAACCAAATCAAATATATGGTGGAAAGCCCACAATCCATGAATTATTATATTAACTCCCAATATGGGTTTAGCTACTCATAATATCAATACAATGGAAAATAAAGGAAATAAGAATGAAAAGTGAACCAATTGGAGTGTTGGGATTCCTCTATTTGCAAGTCCTCTTCTTCTCCAAAGCTTGCAAAATCGAAGGTAATTGGATTTTGGTGAAATGGAGGTTGAATGGGTGATGGGGAATGAGTGATTTGGTGAAGGAATTGATAGGAAATGGGTTTGGATTGTGTGGGAGGATATTCCTAGATCTAGAGAGAAAGGATGATGAAAATATGTGTGGGCCTTTATGGAGAGTGGAAGATAGTTCTTGAAAGCCAGAAAATGGGTCATTTATAGGTGTTTCCAAAAATAGGGCTGAAACTCGTCTGATGCTGATGTTGCCGCATTCGGCAGTTGAAACGGCGGTTAGGAATCACCGAACACCTAGGGTGCTGAAATCTCTGGAGCAAATCGGCGGTGAAACGGCTGTTGGGAACCGCCATTCTCTGGGCAGCGAAACTTTTGGAGGCATTCGGCGGTTGGGAACCAGTACTAGGGATGCTGTTTGGGGAATGAGGATGGATATAGGTCCCTCTATCCCCATCCCCACTTCCTAGACCCTTCCCCCATCTCCACCCATTTCCCCATTTGGGGAAATTGGGGATGGGGATGGGGATGTTTAGGGGGAGGTCCCCCATCCCCATCCCATCCCCATCCCCATCCCCATCCCCAATTCCCCATTTTTCCAGTTTTTTTTTTCCTGTTTTCTTGTATCCCCTGTTCCCCCATTTTCTCATTTCCCTATTTTACTAAAAATTATAAATTAAATTAAAAAAAAAACAAACCTTTCATTACAAATAAAAAATATCAATGCATTACAAATTCAACATAAAATGTTTCAAATAATTCAAATATATATTATAATTATATTTATATACTTTTGGGGGAAATGGGGAAATGGGGAAATGGGGAAATGGGGATGGGGGTACGGGGATTTGGGGCCCCGAGGATAAATGTGCATCCCTAGGAACCACCGATCTCTGTCAGGTGCTGAAAAACCTCTCGGACCGCGGATAGTGCACGGGTATAGACCTGCGCACAGTGCACTTTCCTTGAACTTTAGCTGGTTTTGTGCCCGAAAGCTCCAGTTTGAACCTCTAACACCTGAAATACATTGTACGCCTGCAATTGACTAAAACAGAGCCATTAGACACAAAAACACACTCGAAAACAAGCTAAGGATATGGAATTGAGGGTCAAAATACAACACAATTTTGGCACAATCAATTACATCCTGTGACAGCTTGAAATCTTTGTATTTTGGTTACATTGGATTCTCACTTCAATGTAATTTTTACATTTGAAGACGTTGGATTATGTGGTTTGGTACTTTTGGTATTAAAACCTCATGAATCTGCTTTTCAGGAAGTTAATTGTGTAGAACTTTTGAAGGTATTACCTTCTTTTCTTAGTTGTGATTGCTCAAGCAAATTGGCTGTCTAATCTTATTTTTTTTTTAAATATTTACACTAGTCTTAATTAGGATTAGTAGGCATGTAATTGTGTTGGCACACCCTTTTTTTTCTTTCTACTATCTGTACGTAATTGCATTGATACTTACATATTGCTGTTCTTAAACTTATGACCTCTTTGTTTTGCTACAGCAAGAGATCTTTTACAAGTTTTCACGAAGAAAACAACTGCAAGCAAACAGGAAATTCGGAAAATGACTCTATCCTGAACTACGGGAAGTCTGATATAGATAGAGAAGAAGAAATAGGGAAAGGCTGCAATGGTAAGATTTTCCTCAAATGTGTACTAAAAGGTTCCGAAAAATCATCGGATTTGGATGATCTAGCAGACTTTATTGAGTGCAAGCAGTCGAAGGATTATTCTGTTTGGTTGAAGGATCGAGAAAAGTTTCGTATGCGGAAAACGCAGAGGCTGGCAGTTGATAGATGGGAGAAACACAAACGGAAATCAAAATTGAAAAGGAAATAAAACTTAGATATGCTCTTAGCATTTAAATGTGCATACAACTTGGATGTATGTTTGTGTTAGGTTTTTGCTTTTACAATCACTGCAATTGAATGCTGTTTCCCTTTGTATATAGTTATATTAGCTTCATATTATCTAACATCTGAATTGTGAGAAGATACTTGAGAATCCTATCCTCATTTGGCATGAGCCTCTGAAGGTTACCTCTTGCAGTCATATATAGATGATACAATGTCTTTTGCCTCATCTTTCACCATGTTCGACTCCTTGGCAGCAGACCAAGCTTTAGTGATCATCCACAGTCAGCGCTAATGCTGACTCAAGTTGGTTTTTCTGGGCCAAACTTTATATCTTTCTACAAGCTAGTCGCATCTACAGAAGGTGAATTGATAATATCTTGGAATTTCAACTCGGCAGCATTAAGTGCTTCAATACTCAGTTGCGTTGTTCCCAAGCTTTGCTAAAGCATTTTACTTAGTCGGATCGTCATGATAAACTATATTTTCCTTTAATTATATGGAATGAAAATTTTGGCTAGTTTTAATTAAAAGAAAAAAGAAATCAAAATCCAACATTTTAGATAAAAAATATTAAATAAAAAACTCTCATGGGTCGTTAGTTTTTTGTTTAAAGATTGACCAATCCTGAATTTTTTTAAGGGTCGAATGAGGACTGAAATCGGAGTATAAATGACATGTTTGTTTGTTTTTTTTTTCCTCATATCTGAATGTACTGTTAACACGTTTGTTTTTTAAAACTAAAGTTGCTTGAAAATAATTAATTTTATATTTTATTAATAGTGAAATTTGGCCAGGGGTCAAAGAGAAATTTTCCACCCATAATCAACAATCATGAAGCCCGGAAAGACCGTAAAGCCACCCCGCAAGAGCAGGGAAGGCCGGTTCGGCTTCGAAGTTACCAGAAGACAAGCCAGGTGCTACCGGGACGAGCCCCCACAAGAGTACTGGAAGCCGGGTTTCTCCAGGCCATATATCGGGGAACCTCGTCTCTGAGGTCGAGCTTCACAACCGCCCCGTGAATGCCAGGGGAAGTCTCCAAGCTCAAGAGACATTCGAAAGAATCCCGCCAACCTCTCCAAAAGCCCGTTGTCCTTGTTGGACATAAAGGAAGAGTCATGCCTAAATCTACACTACCCCAACTACCTCCCGGGAAGGTTTACAAGGGCACCTCAAGCCCCCATGGGTCAGGGAAAATCCATCTCAAGCTTCTAAGAACAGAGCCAGAGCAGGGGTCTACCTCGCTCTACGAGACAACAGGCACCTGGCAGGGTGATCTCTATGAAGATCCATGGCCCAAGTGCACACAGGATCATCTCCACGTAATATTTACACGCACGTCAAGAGTTTAATTCAAATAAGGGAACAAACTTATCTTCGTCAACGATATCATCGAATCCGGAAACAATTCAAATTTAAATAACTAATCCCGCCCGATAAGGGGGGAACGGATTCATGAGATCACGGTAGAGTATTCGCGAACTAAAAACCTACTTGGACGATATATATATATATATATATGAGAGGCCAAGCATGGTAGAGAGGATCAGAGACAAAAAATCATAAACAACAGATATACACATAGAAGGAGGGCCTAAATTCTGGATTCAGAACACGGTCACCTTCATATCCACTATTTGACAGACACCTAGTTGCCACCACCCTACACCTCCGAGAGGCTGAGAGCAAACTAGAGAGCTATTTGTGTTAATAGCAAAATTTGTCTAGGGACCAAAGAAGAATTTTCTACTTCCCAGCCTTCCCGCAAGGGTCCAAATTCGGGCTTATATGATGGGGTATCAAGGTCCCCGAGGTCGAGCTACCACGCGATCCTACAGGAGCAAGGCGAGGCCGGCCATACCATATGAGCATCTCGCACGAGTCCAGACTTACCAAATAAAGCCCAACAAGACCGCATCAAGCTCATTATGCCAGGATAAAGCCCGAAGCTAGATCGACGTGAAAGGACTTGGGTCCGCCGATATCAAGGTATCTCATGACACTTTCCTAGAGCTTGTTACTATCTCTACTTTCACTACGAAACCTTCAAGGTGCCGAACTTGTCTTGCAAAGGCCCTCCTGCCTCGTCGAGGTATAATCTCGACCTGTCCGAGCATTAAAGGAAGGAGCCCGTAAAGCCTCATCGTCATCAAAAAGGGCCAATATCCACTGTAGATCCTGGCATGGTTAAATCAAGTAGCAAGAGCAGTACTCGAGCATACCTCTCCGCCCTTCCAGAAGCGAGCCAAGGTCGCATGTTTATGGCAAACACCTTACCAGGGCATGCTAGCCAAGCCCGCTAACCCTCTAGGAAGCCTGTATAATTAGGTCAAGCTCCATGATAAAGCTCGGCGTAGCTAAACCAAGCTCTCAGCTACAAGGTTGGAACCCTATGGGATATTTCGCCCCTAAAATGGTTAGCACAAGCTCCATGGGATGACCAGCATCTAGCACTGTGACAATCGAGAGGTCCCCGGGGGACCCCGCCAGTGTACTAGATCCTAGGGTACCTCACCCTCAAGAAATATCAAATGTCACCTCGGGTAACCTCCATGAAGTACCTCTCCAAAGTGACAAACAGAACTAGAGCTCTCATCTCGACAACGTAGGAAGAGAGGATTGACTTCCATGACATTTAAAGTATCATTAATGAGGTCTACCGTATTAATGGAGGCAGTCAACCCAATTACTGAAATGATCAACACCATTAATAAAGAGAATATTCAACTCTTTAATGGCCGTCATTAGTGAAAGAGTCCAAAGAGGAAACAAATACCTTTTCCTCCAAGATATCCTCCACAACCTATTCATTGGGGTCAACTATAACAGAGAATCCCGCTTATCAAGGAAAGAAGAGTCCGAAGAGGAAACAAACACATCCACTCCGAGATATTAGCCATAATCTGATCAACTACATTAAAGGAAGAATCGTACTCAATAAGGAAAGAAAGATTGAAGAATCCTGGACTTGCATGCCAAGGTAGTCACCATTTATAAATATGCCTGTAAAAGGCATAGAAATTGGTCTCCGATCAATGACAGAAGACAGACATGTTTCGTTTAAAGATCTCTCGACATCATCAATGTATGTATTACATTTACCTAGAATATACCGGTATCGGTCTACATTCGACCACCATTGTAAGCTCTCCGGAGCAACTACGTTGTATTACTTCACCATTCTTGTAAGCTCCCCGGAGCATTCTCTGATATATACATAAGGAAGGGTATTCATCCTTCCTCCGGATACTGCCTTGGGTTTTTCAGCATGTGATCATTCGTGATGCTTTTTCCCCCTTGGTCAGTCCATCTCCCTCTACAAAAGACTTGTGTATTTCCTATTATCTACTGTGTTACGCATGTGTGTATGCTGGCTAGGAACCGACCTCATTGGTCCTAGCCCTCTAATCTTTCTTACATGAGATCGGGAAACAACAACGAAACCTAAGGAAACGAAGCTAGATTCCTACTCCGCTGGACCTAGCGCTCTTATCCTCTCATCTATACGCCAATGTCGCACGTCAAGATGAGGAGAAACCACCCAGACCAGCTTAAAGGAAGTCGATGAGCTCTCCCGCATCATCTGTGGCAGAAATCTAGCTTTTCGACACTGGAGCTAGATAAGCCCCCTTCCTTACTTGCTATCTAGATCGGGTAATTACAGGAAGGAATCGGGCTCCGGAACCGGGCTCCGGGTACCATGATGGGCTCTGACCCCGATCGAGGACCAGGACCAGGACCAGGACCAGGACCAGGACCAGGACCAAGGTCAACCCTTTCATACCAGTAAAGAAACCTCGAGCTCTCTCATTTCCTACCTACCACAAAGCTCGACGGAAAGGATGACTCCTCTCCTACCTACTACAAAGCCCTACAGGTGGGATGACTCCTCTCCTACCTACCACGAAGCTCGACGGAAAGGATGACTCGCCTCTTACCTACTACGAAGCCCAACAGGTGGGATGACTTCTCGCCTACTTATCGCGAAGCCCGACGAGTGGGATGACTCCTATATTACTTACCACTCCATACTCAATATTCATACAAGATCAGGTCAGGTATCAACGATACCAACCCCGGCCACCACCTCCGTGGTAGTGGTCTCGAGGGTGTTAACAGGGATTTCTCATCCTAAACGAATTTTCCATTAACACTTTCTGGCACTGTCTATGGGAAACTTCCACACCCCTTTTGAAAGCCTATATGTCTCTACATGAGTATCGTTATACTATCGAGGTAACATATTCATTATTCATGGAATATCATTTACTATATACAATTTCTTTTCTTCATACTTGTCTATATCACCTATGCATTGCATGTGGTGCCCATTTTATCATTTAACGAGTTTCGTTCATTGTGGAGCAAATATGGTACGACGGATTCCTGGTGGAACCAGTTCATTATGCTACTCCTATGAAGAGAACCTGCTCAGATAATCGTGGAGCTCCAATACAGTGGCTCCCCATTTGAAGATATCCTATATAGCTGAACCATTCTGATACATCGAGAGCTCCTATACAGTAGAACTGCACCTATCTTACTTTTCTACAGCAGATTCGCTCCGCCACCAGTATATCACTTATCCAGCAGATCCACTGGGCTTCGACCTGTTCATACGGATCCCCTCATGCCTCCAGGTTCGCCCTTCGTAAGCTCCTAGGTAGAGGTAGCAGGTCGACCAATGAATCTAAAAAGCCAACTCAGCTGTGTATCTTCTAAAGCAGCACGACCAGTAGAAGATTAGTGGTTCCATGCCCCATGCACCGGGCCAGTCAACACCCAAGTGAGCCACTACGACCCCGATCCATTCCAGCATGGTCCAGAGCCTCCTTTCAAATTGCTGGGGACTCCAAAGATCCCAAGCATGCTTCTGGACCAGTACCTCTGGTGGCTTCGCTCTATGTTTACTAGGGCCTTCACCGCCCTAGCAAGCCACCGAAGCTCGATCAGATCGAGGAGCTCTCAGAAGTTTCCCATATTTGGTAAGGCCACCTACATGCTTAAGCAAGCTTCTAGAGCGGTAGCAACACTACAAGACCGGTGGCTTCGCTCTATATGTATCGGGTCATTTATCGCCCTAGCAAGCCACCGAAGCCCGATCTGATCAAGGAGAGCCCAGAGGTTTCCCACTCTTGGTAAGGCCTCCTACATGCCTAATCTAACCTCTGGAGCAGCAGCCTCACTGTAAGGCCAAGTGGCTCCTCACCTCTTATATAGGGCCTGTCAAAGCCCAAGTGAGCCACTGAACACTCGATTCATTCCAACAGGGTCCAGAGCCCTCTCTCAGTTGCAGGAGACTTCTAGGATCCCGAGCATGCATCTGGACCAGTACCTCCGGTGGCTTCGCTCCATGTTTATCGGGCAATTCACCGCCCTAGCAAGCCATCGAAGCCCGATCTGATCGAGGAGCTCTCAGAAGCTTCCCACATTTGGTAAGGCCACCTACGTGCCTAAGCAAGCTTCTAGAGCGATAGCATCGTTACAAGATCGGTGGCTTCACTCTATAAGTACCGGGTCATTCATCACCCTAACAAGCCACCGAAGCCCTATCTGATCGAGGAGAGCCTAGAGGTTTCCCACTCTTGGTAAGACCTCTTACATGCCTAAGCTAACCTCTGAAGTAGCAGCCTCACTGTAAGGCCAATTGGCTCCTTACTTATTATATAGGGTCGATCAACGCCCAATTGAGCCATTGAGCTCCAGTTTCGTTCTAGCATGGTCCAGAGTTTTCTCTTAGTTGTTAGGGGCTCATTGAAATCCCAAGTATGCTTCTGAACCGGTACCAGACCGGTTGCCCATCTCCATTGATATAGGGTCATTCATTGCCCAAGTGAGTCACCACTCATCCCGGAGGGGTCCAAAGTCTTCTCTCCGTCGCAGGAAACTTCTAGAATCCAAAGCATGTCTCCAGACAGTTACTAGGCCGGTGTCTCCTCTCCACCTGTATGGGGCCATTCATCGCCCTAGCGAGCTACCTTGGTCCCGATCTACCTCTTTGGGCCAACTTCTACCACCATGGTTGGATCAACTTCAGTCGGCCTTGACCTCCATCTTCTCAGTTGGATCAATAGAGATCTTTTTTACCTCTCTTATCTCTCCTACATTGGTAACACCAATCTGAACCTCTACTTTGACAGATTCAGATAGAGAGGTAGGCAGACTTGAAGCCCCCCATGCATCTACAGCAGCAGAGGACTTCAAGGTAGTTCCTACCTCAACATGATTAGACATGAAAGTAGAAATGGAAACCAAGTCTTTCTCATCATCTGCACATCCATCATCTCATTAATTTCCGGCTTAAGTCAAATTGGATCCAGGTAACTCTCAACTTTCTCTGTGATCTATTCAAGGTATCCATCCTCTAATGATGATCAGGTCAGAGGGAAAAAAAGCTGGAGCTGCATAACAAGTAACACAGAAGCGTCCTTCAGCAAATGAAGCACCCACATTAGCTCCCAAGGTAGCCACGCTGCCATACAAATTTTAAACCACTCTCACCATGTGGTCATGGGTTGAAGCAGTGACCATCCTCCTTGGCTGGCACGAGCTCGACCTTAGCAAACACCAACTTGCTCACGGAGATTATCATACCGATGGCTCCTCTCCATTTGTACTGGGCCTTTCAATGCCCTTGTGAGCCATCGAGGTCTTGATCCGTTCGGGGAGCACCCAAAGGTCCTGATTCAATCACAGTGGGGTCTCGAGCTCGATTACGATTGTTGAAGACTCTCATCTACCACAAGCGGACTTCCAAACCATTTACATCACTTGGGGACTAGAAGCTCAATATTTTCTCAGTAATCCAGTGTGAGGAGCGATGGCCTTAGCATCATCTTAAGAGATTCTACTCGTTAAAGATATCCTAGAGCGAGACTGGTTATCAACCGATACCACCATGCATTGATAAAACTTTGTATTAGCTCGCCATGAGTTTGCATCTTTTTCGATTTCGGTATCCGTAGTAGATCTCATGTGATCACCATCACCAGGAGAGCTACACCGCACTCCTAATGCCCTAGACCTGATAAAATCCCTCCAGGAGGATCGCCATCACCATGAGAGCTCCATATCCCTCATGATGCCTCGGACTGGATAAATCCCTCCAAGAGGAACGCCATGGTATTTCGACAATGATCGCCTCGAGACCAGGAAATAGCTAGATAGCGCTAATGATGCCTCGGTCGGGCACCACCCCCCGCCAAGAAGGGTCTGAGTGTAAGAACATAGTTGCCATCCAGATCTCGAGACCAGGGATTGATCGGGGAAGCCCCCTCAACACCCCTGATGCCTTGGTCGGGTGACCTCCCCCAAGAAGGATCCGAGTGTAAGAGCATAGTTGCCATCCGGATCAAAATACCAGGATATAGCTAGATAGCACTCCTGATGCCTTGGTCGGGCTACGAACCCCAAGAAGGATCTGAGTGTAAGAGCATAGTTTCCATCCGGATCAAAATAGCAGGATATAGCTTGATAGCGCTCCTGATGCCTTGGTCGGGCTACGACCCCCAAGAAGGATCTGAGTGTAAGAGCATAGTTGCCATCCAGATCAAAACACCAGGACATAGCTAGATAGCGCTCCTGATGCCTTGGACGGGTTACGACCCCCAAGAAGGGTCTGAGTGTAAAAGCATAGTTGCCATCCGGATTAAAATACCAGGATATAGCTAGATATCGCTCCTGATGCCTTGGTCTAGCTACGACCCCCTAGAAGGGTCTAAGTGTAAGAGCATTGTTGCAATCCAGATCAAAATACCAGGACATAGCTAGATAGCGCTTCTGATGCATTGGTCAGACTACGACCCCCAAGAAGGGTCTGTGTGTAAGAGCATAGTTGCCATCCGGATCAAAATACCAGGATATAAATAGATAGCGCTTCTGATTCCTTGGTCGGGTTACGACCCCCAAGAAGGGTCTTAGTGTAAGAGCATTGTTGCCATCCAGATCATGATACTAGGATATAGCTAGATAACGCTTCTGATGCCTTGGTTAGGCTACGACCCCCAAGAAGGGTCTGAGTGTAAGAGCATTGTTGCCATCCAGAACACGATACCGGGATATAGCTAGATAGCGCTCCTGATGCCTTGGTCTGGCTACGACCCCCAAGAAGGATCCGAGTGTAAGAGCATAGTTGCCATCCAGATCAAAATACCAGGATATAGCTAGATAGCGCTCCTGATGCCTTGGTCGGGATAGGACCCCCAAGAAGGACCCGAGTGTAAGAGCATAGTTTCCATCCAGATCAATATACTAGAATATAGCTAGATAGCGCTCCTGATGCCTTGGTCAAGTTACGACCCCCAAGAAGGATCCGAGTGTAAGAGCATAGTTGCCATCTAGATCAAAATACCAGGATATAGCTAGATAGTGCTCCTGATGCCTTGGTCGGGCTACAACCCCCACGAAGGGTCTGAGTATAAGAGCATAGTTTCCATCCAGATCAAAATACCAGGATATAGCTAGATAGCGCTCATAATGCCTTGGTTGGGCCAATCCCGCTAGGAAGGATCTAGATGGCATAAATGCCTACTAGGATCATTGAGCCAGCTCATCTGAGTACCGTGATTCCTGGAAAAGAAACTCTAGGGACCCATATTAACCGCAGAAGCTTCATCCGACATGATTGAGCAACACGCTCATTTATTTTGCAGGAATGAATAGTACCCCAGTTCTCTAAGCCGAACACTGGGAGCAATTCTGGTTACAAGTAAGAAGCGACAAGTAAAATTATTTATGTAGTACAAGATCTAGACTCCAACCCCAAATACTTATCGGTGTTCAAGTCAGGGGGGACTTCTGTTAATAGCAAAATTTGGCTAGGGACCAAAGAAGAATTTTCCACTTCCCAGCCTTCCCACACAGGTCCAAATTCGGGTTTATATGACGGGGTATCAATGTCCCCGAGGTTGAGGTACCACGCGATCCTACAGGAGTAAGGCGAGGTCGGCCATACCATCTGAGCATCTCGCACGAGTCCAGGCTTACCAAATAAAGCCCGACGAGACCGCGTCAAGCTCCTTATGCTAGGATAAAGCCTGAAGCTAGGTCGATGTGAAAGGACTTGGGTTCGTCGATATCAAGGTATCTCGTGACACTCTCCTAGAGCTTGTTACTATCTCTACTTTCACTACGAAACCTTTAAGGTGCCAAACTTGTCTTATAAAGACCCTCCTGCCTCGTCGAGGTGTAATCTCGACCTGTCCGAGCATTAAAGGAAGGAGCCCGTAAAGCCTCATCGTCACCAAAAAGCGCCAATATCCACTGTAGATCTTGGCATGGTTAAATCAAGTAGCAAGAGCAGTACTCGAGCGTACCTCTCTACCCTTCCAGAAGCGAGCCAAGGTCGCATGTTTATGGCAAACACCTTACCATGGCCTGCTAGCTAAGCCAGCTACCCCGTTAGGAAGCATGCATAATTAGGTCAAGCTTCATGATAAAGCTCGGCGTAGCTAAACCAAGCTCCCAGCTACAAGGTTGGAACCCTATGGGATATTTCGCCCCTAAAATGGGTAGCACAAGCTCCATGGGAAGACCCATGAGAGGAAACAAATACCTTTTCCTCCAAGATATCATCCACAACCTATTCTTTGGGGTCAACTATAAATGAGAATCCCGCTAATCAAGGAAAGAAGAGTCTAAAGAGGAAACAAACACATCCCCTCCGAGATGTTAGCCACGATATGAGATTATCTCAAGGAAGTCCGAAAGCAAGCGACTAAGGGACCAGTTGGCAGAGCTACAGAAAGAGGTCCAATTGATGAAGAAGGGGAAGTACAAGGAGGACAAGAAAGATCCTCTAAGTGAAATGAACGCCCTCTTCACCAGAAGGATCTGGGAGGGAGAGCTCCTTCCTAAGTTCAAAATGCCAGCTGACAGATTCTCTGAAATTGAAGATCCACTGAGCCACTTAGAGAGCTTAGTTCAATATATGGAGGTCCAGAACACAACCAGGGCTGATATGTGTCGAATGTTCCCCACTACACTCACGGATTATGCTAAGACCTGGTTTAGGAAACTGTCTACTGGGAGCATGGATTCCTTCACCAAGTTATCAACTGATTTCTACTCACAATTCCAGGGAGTTAAGCCCTGACTGAAGGACCTGATCCATCTACAATACGTGATCCAGGAGAGAGGGGAAACTCTTCGGGCTTATGTCGAGCGTTTCCATAAGGAAATCATCCAGATGGAGGTCTTCACCGAGAGAGAAACCCTAGCCAACTTCAGAAGAAATTTATGGGTGGGAAAACTATTCCGGTCTTTGCCAAGAGACCTCCGGAAACCCATCAAGAAGCCTATGATCGGGCTCTGGAACAGATTGATGTCAACGAACAACTCAAGGTCAAGATGGAGCATGACGACATGAGAGCCGAAAAGCTACAAAAGATGGAAGCTCCCAGACCTGAGCAAGCTCAGAAAAGCCAGAACAAACCCCCTAATAAATCAACATACGGCTTCCCTCTTCCTCATCCCAGATCAGAAAGGTATCCAGATAAACGGGCTCCTCCTCAAGCTTTACCATCTCCTAGGACAGTGGCTTTTATAGCCCGCGATGAGAGGGGGTACGACCATTACACTCCCTTAAATGTATCCTGAGAAACAGTCTACCTCGCCATTCGGGATAAGGGTTTGTTACAGAAGCCCGCTCCTATGAAAGCCCCGGTCGATAAAAGAAATAGTTATAAATATTACGACTTTCATGAGGACGTAGGGCACAATACTTCAGAATGCTACAACCTGCGGAACCAGATTGAGGCTTTGATAAGGGGAGGATGCTTGATAGAGTTCTTACAACAAGTCAGGAAGAACCTTCAAACTGGAAGGGAGGTACAAGCTGAGATCCGGAAACATGCTGAGAAGAGGAAAAGAGAGTAGACGGACCTGCTGTAACAAATTCAGGTAATACACACTACCAGCGGAGGTCCCACTCTGGCCGGCACCTCCAACAATTCTAGGAAAAACCATACAAGGAAGGTCCCTTGTACAGATGAGGGGCGGGATATCTTCAAGGTCGACTAGAGACCGACCAACCTCTCCCAGCTGTCTCGGATCATCTTCACTGAAGCAGATTTCTTTAACACCGTGCAACCACATGATGACCCCATGGTCATCACAGTACAAATTGCCAACTTCATGGTGCACCGCGTGCTCGTCGACACAGGTAGCAACATCGACGTTCTGTTCAAAGACACTTTGGAAAAACTAAACTTGAAGCAATGGTGCTAAAACAGTTGTACTACTCCATTATATGGGTTCACTGGGGACTCCATCACACCCGTAGGATCAAAAATCCTACCGGTGATCATCAGAGCTGCACCTCTCTAGCAAAACATCATGTACCCCATCGGTCATTATGTAATATTAGGGAGGCCCTTTCTGTCATCCTTGAAATGGGTTATCTCTATTTACCACAATGTCCTGAAGCTCCCGATAGGAGACAAGGTGAGGGAAGTTCGGGGTGATCAACAAGCAGCTAGGAAGTGCTACGCAGTGTCAGCCAACCCAGCAGCTCTAGCTAAACAACTCGCCCAGGTGACAACTATCCAAGGTAAGAAAACTCCAGCATTAAACCTGGAAGATGTGGGTTCCACCTATTGTCCCGAAGAAGGACTCGTGGTGCCCGACATAGAAGAACAGAGAAGGGAATGGGCCAGCGGCCGTCCGATCGATAAGTTAGAGGAGATTCCTGTTCGACTAAGCGATCCCTCGAAGGTCGTCAAGATCGGAGCTACCCTTGAGCCATGAATGAAAGAGGGCTTGATTAGGCTTCTCACAGAATTCAATGATATTTTCACTTGGAGTCATGCGGAGATACTGAGGATCCCGATGACATTAGCTGCACATCGACTGGCAGTGGATCCGACCTTCAGGCCCGTCAAACAGAAAATGTGCCACTTCAACACTAAAAGAAATGTGGCGGTTCAAGAAGAGGTGGATAAACTCACCCAAGCAGGCTTCATTCGAGAAGCCCGCTACCCCGAATGGCTCGCCAACGTGGTATGGTCATGAAGGCGAATGGGAAGTGGCGCATGTGCGTGGACTACACCGACCTTAACCGGGCATGCCCAAAGGACAGTTTCCCTCTGCCAAAAATTAATCAGTTGGTCGATTCCACCTCCAGGAACAAGCTCCTGAGCTTCATGGACACATTTTTAGGCTACAATCAGATTATGATGCATCCCTCAGACCAAGAAAAGACTAGCTTTATCACCGCGCAAGGCCTGTACTGTTACAAGGTGATGCCCTTCGGGCTCAAAAACACTAGAGCTACTTACCAGCAGTTAGTTAACCGTTTGTTCAAGCCTGAAATTGGAAGGTCGATGGATGTGTACATCGACGACATGATCACTAAATCTTTAACCTCAGAAGGCCACCTGGACGACCTTTGTAGGACCTTCATGATCCTAAGGGAAAACCAGATGAGGTTGAACCCTTCCAAATGCCCCTTTGGGGTAACTGCGGGGAAGTTTCTGGGGTTCATGGTCCACGAGAGAGGCATAGAGGCTAACCCAGAAAAAATCATGGCTATCTTGGATCTAGAATCCCCCACATCTCTTAAACAGGTTCAAGCCTTGACCGGTCAGGTAGCAGCGCTCAACAGGTTCATCTCCAGGTCTACCGATAAGTGCCTACCATTCTTCAAAGCTATCAAGCAAGGAAGAAACATGAAGTGGGATTAGGAGGGCGAGCAGGCTTTCTAAGCTTTGAAAAGATACCTAACAAGCCCTCCGCTGTTGGTCAAGCCAAATCCTGGAGAAGAGCTCCAAATATACTTGGCCGTTTCAAAAACCGCTGTGAGTGGGGCCTTTGTCAAGGAATGCGGGGATAGGATCCAGCGACCTATCTACTATGTGAGTCGCGCTATAACCAAGCCCGAAAAGAACTATACTCTGTTGGAGAAGCTCGCTTATGCCTTGGTGACCTCGGTAAGGAAACTCCGTCCTTACTTCCATGCTAATTCAATAGCAGTGGTGACGGACCAACCCCTCCGTCAGTTCTTACAAAGGTCGGATGTTTCTGGAAGGCTGGTTCTATGGGCCCTAGAGCTTACCCAGTTCGATTTAAAGTATAAGCCTAGGACCGCGATAGAGGTTAAGCACTATCGAACTTTGTAGCCGAGCTTTCAGTACCTTCAGATCATGCAACCCCCGAGGTAACAGATGTCACCCTTGAGAGGATTCCAGAATCTGACAACTGGCCGGAGGGCTGTGAGTCATGGACTCTCTACACTGACGGAGCTTCCGGGCAGTCCAGGGGAGGAGCAGGCATAGTCCTCATCGACCCAAAAGGAACTGAGTGCTGCCATTATTTCAGGTTTGAATTTAAAGCCACGAACAATGAAGCGGAATACGAAGCCCTGCTAGCTGGGATAAAAGCTGCCATAGAGCTCGGGGTTGATTACCTGAATATCAAGAGCGACTCTTCACTCGTGGTTTACAAAGTTTTTGGGGATTATCAGGCCAAAAGGGATAACATGATCGCTTACCTGAAACTGGTGCAACAACTTAGGACCAGATTTAGGGGATTCAGAATCGAGCAGATACCTCAACAGCTAAATCATCAGGTTGACGTCCTAGCCAAGATAGCTACATATGGTGGCCAGACCCTAACTCACGGAGTCCCTCTTTAAAATAATCCCCCTACCTAGCATAATGACAGGTAAAGAAGCTTATACCCTGGATCGTCAGCCGTGTTGGATGGATTCAATAGTAGAATATCTGCAGGACGGGAAACTTCTCGGGGAGCCCGACCAAGCTAGGAGGGTTAAAAGGCTCTCGGTCCGGTATTGTATGGTGGATGGGCATTTATACCGAAGGGGAAAATCCCTTCCCCTGCTCCGATGTCTACACCCTGAAGATGCCAAGTGGGGCTTTGAAAGAGGTCCATTCCGGGGAATGCGGGAACCATATTGCTGGAGAGGCCTTGGCATATCAGGTTCTCCGCATGGGGTATTATTGGCCGACCATCCATCAAGATGCTAAGAACTTGTTGCAAACCTGCGAGGCATGCCAGAAGGCCGCCAACTTGAATCACCTCCCTCTAGAGAGCTTTTCGTCCCTTAGCTCACCATACCCCTTTGCTATGTGGGGAGTCGATTTGATTGGACCGCTTTCTACAGCTCCGGGACAAGCCAAGCATGCTATCATAGCAATTAACTACTTCACAAGATGGGTTGAAGCCGGACCATTCTCCCAGATATAGGAAGAGAACACAACAAGGTTCATCAAGACCAATGTAGTTTGCAGGTTCAGAACCTCTTTTGCCATCATAACCTACCTCAAAAAACAGTTTGATAATGGCCAATTTAGAGATTTCTACAAAGGTTTGGGAATCGACATTCAGTTTGCTTCTGTAGCCCACCCTCAGACCAATGGTTTGGTGGAATCCACAAACAAAACCATCAAGAAATTGTTGAAGAAAAAGCTTCAACAAAAGAAAGGCAGATGGGTAGAGGAGCTTTCCGAGGTCCTCTGGGCTTACCGCACTACAAGGAGAACAACTACCAGGGAAATGCCCTATTCGCTGGCCTTCGGGGTTGAAGTAGTCCTACCTATAAAGCAAAAGTTGACCTCCTTTAGAGTCCAATGATTCGAATCAGGGAGCAATGAAAGCAAGCTCCGAGCTAGCTTGGACCTCTTGGAAGAAAAGCAGGATCAAATAGCTGAAAAGGTAGCGATCTACCAAGGCAGAATTGCCAGGTATTTTAACAGGAGGGTTAAAGCCCGAAGCTTCAAAGAAGGGGATCTAGTCCTCAGGAAAGTGATGTTGAACACCAGAAAGAGGTTAGACAGAGTCCTAGGGCCTAACTGGGAAGGACCCTACCTAATAAAGATGGTGATCCGTAATGGGGCATACAAGCTCAAGGATATGGATGGCCGACTCATCGACCATACTTGGGACGCGGATCACCTAAGGAAATTTTACCCTTGAACAGGGTACTCAGGAGCAGGCGACCTCCGACTAGCTTCTTTTATTTTTTCTTCTGACAGTAGTGTACTCCATCTTCCATATAAATAAAGCTTGTTTTTCTTGTTTACTCCTTCTTCAACTATGTCCTACAACGATTTGGGTCTATATGGAAAGTTTCGACATTATCGCCTCAAGACCAGGGGTAAGCCGGGGAAGCCCCCTCGCTACTTCTGATGCCTCGGCCAGGCACTACCCCCTGCCAAGAAGGGTCTGAGTATAAGAGCATAGTTGCCATCCAGATCTCAAGACCAGGAAATAGCTAGATAGCGCTTCTGATGCCTTGGTCTGGCTACCACCCCCAAGAAGGATCTGAGTGTAAGAGCATAGTTACCATCCAGATCTAAAGACCAGGAAATAGCTAGATAGCACTCCTGATGCCTTGGTTGGGCTACCACCCCCAAGAAGGATCTGAGTGTAAGAGTATAGTTGTCATCCAGATCTCGAGACCAGGAAATAGCTAGATAGCCCTCCTGATGCATTGGTCGGGCTACCACCCCCAAGAAGGATCTAAGTGTAAGAGCATAGTTGCCATCTAGATCTCAGGACCAGGAAATAGCTAGATAGCCCTTCTGATGCCTTGGTCGGGCTACCGTTCCCCCCAAGAAGGAAATGAGCTTGAAATCGTTGAAGCCCTCCTGATCCCGAGCCTAAGAAAGGGGCTAAACAGGTCTTTAATTAATGTTCTACTCGGGCTACAACCTTCCAAAGGAACTCGGGGATGGAAGGCTCGATTTACTTAAACTCTAAATGCTCTTGTTATTTCAATCTTTTTTCCTTGATACGTGGTCACTTACTACAGCAGACCTACAACGAAATATGGGGACTGTCAATTGAAGTTGTTGAGCCAGGAGTTTCATTGGTATGGGGGCTCAATATTAGCAGTTTTTTCTTATCTTGTTTATTCCCCCAAAGATAGCTCGTTTCAATATATAAGCTGGACCTAGAGGAAGACCGAGCAAGTACATGCAAGCCAGAGTTAGACCTAAGATTAAAATTTTATTATCAAGTAAGGGAGCTTATCCCTCAACAAGGCTACAACAAGCAAGGGGGGCCCAATCCCTGGTTTCGGGCTACAAAAGAAAAATAATAAAAGATCAAACACAGTTAAAGATGGGATGCCCACCCCCTTTTTTGGGCATTCAAAATAGATTACATAAGAGAGAACTCAAGCTTCTTCGTCTTCCTGATGACCTCCAGCCTCCTCCTCCATAGAATGAACCTCGCCCTCTGCTCCCCTCTCAGGTCTCGACTCGTCCATGTCAGCTGCATCTTCTGCCTCCGCCACCTTCTCCTGGGGATCATCCCCGGCTGCCTCAGGGTCAATAGGATCCTTCTCCATGATTTCATTAATCACCGCCATAACTTCAGGCGGTATAGCTACATCAAGAAGGCTGGTCACCGACTCAGGCACGTTCCCATCTTCTATTGACTCCATTTCTGAGAGCACTGCGGGGAGATCTCTGGCTTTAGCAAGGCCTCCTTCTAGCTCCTTGTTCTGAACCCCCTTTGAGGATTCGCTGGGACCAGATGCTAGAAAGGCTAGAACAGAATGAGGCATATCAGGAACCTCTAACTACTTCTCAGCTCCCTCCCCGAAAGGACAGGCTTTATCAGTTTTGGGGCGAGACAACTCTACAGCCCATGATATGACCTCTTTTCTATCCCAGCCAGCGATGCTGGAGAGATCGAATGGGGGAGAAAGAGCCTCTACAACCTGATAGGAGGCATAGAAATACCCCTCGCAAAAAGAGGCTTCCACTTTGGCTTGGAGCAGGGTAATTCGAGCCTGCAAGGTTTGGTTTTCAACATCTAGGGCCTTCGCCTCTCCCCTCCAATCATCCCGCTGGCTAGCCCACCGCTTTGACCGGAGAGTCTCCTGATCAAAAGCCCGCTTCAGCCTCTTATTAAAGCTTAGCTAGCTGCGTCTCCATTCCTTGTTGACTGGAGGTCATCTCCTGGACCAGGGTCTGAGCCCACGCAAGCAACCCCATGGCTAGCTTAGCTTCAGCCTCAGCCTCAGCCTTGGCTGCCCGACCACGGAGGAAGGCCACCTGATGCCCCATGGCCACCTAAAACTTGAAAGCCTGCAAAGGAAAATCATGTTAGAAAATGACAAGTCAAGCAGCTGAATGAAGAAGTAAAAGCGACAATTACCTCTGCTAGAAAGGCGAACCCTTTGGTGATCATGATGTCCACGGGCATCGCGGTCATCCTAGAAATCCCGCCGCCTGGACAGGATGTGACAAATTGCTTCAGGACCTCGTCCTGACCCGTCGAGCTCGATTGCTGGTGGGGACGAGAAGGGGCGACCTCAGGAATCTCTGCATCGGGCTCCCTAGGAATCTCGACTGCCCAGGGTACAACCAGATATGCAGAGAGGGGTAGTGTGACTCGGAGAGCATCGTTTAGAGCAGTAACTACTGGTGAGGGGGTATGAATGGACTTATTGATGACTCGGGAGGCAGACCCTCCTCGGTTTAGAGCCTTCGCAGCCCGAGATGCAAGAAGAGCCATCTTGGACTTCACCTGGGAAGGAGAGGGGGAACGAACGAACTAACGAACGGGGCATCTACCTTAGTGGTTGACCCCCCTTTTTTCAGAACAGCCGAGAGAGCTCTCGGGGATGATCTGGAAGGAGGAGGAGGAGGTATCCCAGCTTGTCGGGCTTCACGAGAAGCTGGAGCAACAAAAAACACTGTTAGAGAAAAAAATCAACAAAAAAAAACAAAATAGATCGAGATACTTATGAGGGGTAGCACCGGATATCCACAGGTACCTGTTTACCCTACGGGGATCGAAGGAGTGCGCGGTTGGAAACTTCAAATTCAAGTAGTTCCGAGACAGGATGGTCTTCAGCACGGCTTCGGACTCAGTGGGCAAGAAATCCCAACCCAGGTAGGTTTGTCACTAAAGGCGGTAGGAACCTCGAGCTCATGCCTACCGAAGAAGACAGAGCTCCCCCAGTCTTCCCCTGCCAGTACCCATTCTTCTTTCCAAGCGAGGTCTTTCTTTGAAGCCCCGGTGATGATAAAGTTAAGCCTATTCTTGGCCTTGGCATAGAATTGACCTCGTAGGACCCCAACCAGGATACCGGTCGGGAAAAGGAATGCGAGCTCCTCAGCCCCGGGCTTCCTGGTTACGTTGCTCAACTCGTATTGCTCCTTCCCCAATACCAGAAAGCCGACTAGATGCCTTCAGAAGCTGGGCTTCAGTTGAAGCGGAGCCAGCTGAAGGGCATTGAGAGCCCGCCGAAGGGTGGGGTGAAGAGAAAGCCTCACCCCGCTCTCAAAAGCTGCGACGTGGATAGGGAGCACGCCTTTGGGTGGACTAAAAACATCGTAATTCTGGCGGGGGACAGTTAGAGACACAGTGTCAGAAATACCATACTTGTCCCGAATACGGCCAATCGATTGAGGGTCGACAGTGGAGTCAAGGATGACCCTGGTTTCGAAAGGAAGGGCTACCACTGAAGGAAGCTCCGCCACTGTGACTTGAGCCCTCCCGACCGCATCTAATCTCTCCCCGACACCAGAGTCTTCATCGACTAGGTTCAGAGGATTATCGGGCTGGTTCGAAAAGCCAGAACCGATAGAAACGTTCCTGTTAGAACGACGACGCTGGCGTAGTGGGGAAGATACCTCGTTGTTTGAAATACGTCGTACCCGCTTAAGAGGAGCTAGGTTAGGGCCCCCAGAGCCCTCCACCAAGGCACCAACACTATCTGTGGAAGTCGACATTGATGGGAAAGAGAGGTGAGAAAGCAGGGAAGAAGAAATTTGTAAGTTTGAAGATTTGAGGAAGTATGAAGAAAGTGACGGTCAAGCCGGGCTTAAATAGAGGTTTATGGGCGATATCCTCGGGAAGATCACCTGGATCCGTATTGCAGCCGTTTTTCTTCGAATAACACTCAGTTTCAAATTCAAAATATTGGGTAATTAATGAGAAAATTTTGCTCTCATTAATTATCTTTATGGCGAAAAACTTTCTCAATTAAACAAGGAATCTGACTCCAACCCCAACTATACCACCGGTGTTCAAGTCAGAGGGGACTTCTGTTAATAGTGAAATTTGGCCAGGGGTCAAAGAGAAATTTTCCACCCATAATCGATAATCATGAAGCCTGGAAAGACGGTAAAGCCACCCCGCAGGAGCAGGAAAGACCGGTTCGGCTTCGAAGTTACCAAAAGACAAGCCAGACGCGACTGGGACGAGCTTCGACAAGAATACTGGAAGCCGGGTTTCTCCAGGCCATCTATCGGGGAACCTCGGCTCTGAGGTCAAGCTTCACAACCGCCCCGTGAATGCCAGGGGAAGTCTCCAAGCTTAATAGTTATTCGAAAGAAGCCCGCCAACCTCTCCAGAAGGCCGCTGTCCTTGCTGGACATAAAGGAAGAGTCATGCCTAAATCTACACTACCCCAGCTACCTCCCGGGAAGGTCTACAAGGGCACCTCACGACCCCATGGGTCAGGGAAAATCCATCTTAAGCTTCTAAGAACAGAGCCAGAGCAGGGGTCTACCTCGCTCTACGGGGCAACATGCAGCTGACAGGGTGACCTCTATGAAGATCTATGACACAAGTGAACACAGGATCATCTCCACGTAATATTTACATGCACGTCAAGAGTTAAATTCAAATAAGGGAACAAACTTATCTTTGTCAACAATATCATCGAATCCGGAAACAATTCAAATTTAAATAACGAATCCCGCCCGATAAGGAGGGAACGGATTCATGAGATCACGGTAGAGTATTCGCGAACTAAAAACCTACTTGGACGATATATATATATATATATATATATATATATATATATATATATATATGAGAGGCCAAGCATGGTAGAGAGGATCAGAGACAAAATCATAAACAACAGATATACACATAGAAGGAGGGCCTAAATTCTGGATTCAGAACACGGTCATCTTCATATCCATTATTCGACAGACACCGAGTCTCCGAGAGACTGTGAGCAAACTAGAGAGCTATTTGTATCTTAAATAAATCAATAATAAAGCTCCCTCTTATTGTTATTACATTCCAGCCACTCGTCTCTCTCTTAAACAGGTCGGGAACAAACGGTACCGACCCCGGCCACCACTTTCGTGGTAGTGGTCTCGAGGGTGTTAATATGAATTTCTCATCTCGAGCAAATTTCCCGTCAACATATTTATACTCATACTAATTAAAAGAAGTAATGTAATTTATAAAATTTTGTATGCTTTTCTAAAAGCAATGTTCAAATTAACAAAATAAAAAATTCATCGAAGAATATAATTTTACTTGTTTTGCAAACAAAGTTTAACTTCAATTTGTTGTAAAAAAAAAGGTTCAAGTTCAAGTTCAATTTTGTATTTTGTCCACTTTTCCAACATATATAATTCATGAAACCATTTGTTTTTTTGATTTCTTGGATCATATGTACCGAAAACTAAATAAAACAAAGGTTGTTGAATTTTTTATATACAGATATTTCATAACATCTTCAAGCCACGAAATATTCTCAATATGATAGATAAATTTATTGAACATTATACGAATAGTTAGATTAAAAATATAAATAAAGAGTTCTTATCGAGATTTGGTAGGAGAGAAATTCAATTGTTCAAGCCTTGACAAAATTTAGTATGTGGAGTAATTAGGGTTTTTTTTATAAAGAAAAACCTTGTTTAAAATAAGAAATATATTAGAAAAAATTCTACACTATATCAAAATAATATAATTTGGAAATATATCTTCTTTGGGATGATAGACTTGGAAGAGAATATTTTAATTGTAATCTAGTGATTTAGAATTAAGTTAAAGTCAAAATTTCTTACTTTTTTATTTTAAGTTGTTTTTTTTCGATATTTTTATTTTGTTTGTCAACTGAAAAAACAAACAAAACAACTTATTGAGTTTAATTCAGTCTCATTAAGTTTTAAATAAATAAAAAAACAAACGACCTCTTAATATCTACCGAAAACAAATATGTCGGTACATTTTTTTTATTGCTTTTCAAAATATGTTGATGCATAAATAATGGACGTGAATTTCTTTTAAGATATCTTAAGTAGTGATTTTGGAGTCTTATTATATAAAAGAATTTCTAAAACCATCTTTAATGTATATGTCAATATCAATATCAAATTTGATATAAAAATAGTAAAATGTTATATTAACATCTCATTTTTGTGTTATACTTCAATATAAAATTCTATTTGATATACTATTTAAATTGTTTAATAAATGGACTCAATTTTCCTACCAAATTTGTTAAATTTTTATTATTAAAAATTTAAAAAATCAAATTTAACATATGGCTTAAAAAATAAATAACACTTTTTGAAGGTGACGTTTCAACATTATCACTGCTTTTATAACTTATGTTTAAAAGGCATATATTATGGTGAACGGACAAAAATACCCTAATAGTTGTTTCATCAGAATCTTTCATTCATTTTTTTACAGTGAGAGTTATGAAATAGAGATATAAAGTTTTATTGAAACTCAGGCGCTACGCAGACGTATAGTGTCCGAGCTTTTTTAATGGGTTCGAGCTTTTTTGCCAAGTGTCCGAGTTTTTTTTTACTTGATTCGAGCTTTTCTGACAAAATCAAGTAAAAAAAAACTCAGAGACAAATAAAAAATTCTCGGAAGAGTATAAAAAAACTCAGAATCATATCAAAATAGCTCGGACACTAATAAAAAAGGCTCGAAGTATTTTAAAAAAGTCTCGAACAAAATCTGGAGACTAAATGTTCATACAAAGATTGAGACAACAAATCATAACGAATGGATACATTGTTAAACCACACAAATATATGATAATGTATAAAAGACGATCACAAACATATATTATTTTTTTGAACAGAATCTGGAAAGACAAGTTTTTTGGAGAGACAAGTTTTTTAGAGAGAGATGAGTTGTAGATCGATTTTCAGACAACTATTTTGGAAAGAGAGGAGTTATCGTTTTCAAAGTGTAGATAAAAACACAATGAAAATAAAAATAGATTATTTAAGGGTAATTTAGATAGTTCACCGTAATATGTGTATTTTAAACTTAAGTTATTAAAACGATAATATCATTATAACACAAAAAAAAAGTGACATATCTCACCATTTCCACATTTAACATATACTATACATAGAGCGAAATTTATAGCATTGGAACCATGATTTAACATTACATTAGAGATACCCTAATGAGCTTATATATAAATTTTTGCTCTAGGATTGCATAAATAAATAAGATAAAATACCAACTATGACTCAAATATTGCTTGTCATCACTTTCTTCATTAAATTTAATACTGTTTGTTAGAAAATATTATTATATCATCAGCCAGCAGCAAAATGCTTCTTATTAAGTTATTCTATGAGTTTAAAGTGTTACAACTAAATGTAGATACAAAACCATACACAAACTTGGTATGGTTACTCTAATATTTACTCTTAAAAATAATACACAAAAAGAGGGGGAGATTCTGGGTCATGAAATGCATATAGCTGTGTATAGGTGTTTTCACACTCTTTGAAGCTTCTCCTCCCCAATGATCCATCTCGATAACAAACTCGGATCTTCAGCGATTAATTTACATGATGTAGGAATAACCCCAAGATCGGAACCAATTTGAACATAGTCATTAAGAGCTGCTTCCATCTCGGCATCAACAGCATCATCATCCACAACATCAATTGTATTCAATCGAAGAACATCAGCATAGTACTTCTCCTCCTCGTCATCATGCTCGAAAGGTTCCACTGCTGGGCCCTGCTGATTCCAATAAGGATAAACACAATAACATTAACAACATATGAAAATTTCTTCCCTTTTGTTGACTTCTAAGGTCCAAATCGTATTACCTGACACAACTCAGCATAATGCTTATATTTTTCACTGTTTTCATCTTGATCACCGAGCAGAGTTCCACCATACCAACCATTGGCTTCATCAACAGAGGTCATTGCAAGATACCTTTCAAAGCAGAATATTTTGCTAATAAGAATTAGTAATAATTCTCTTCATACAAGTGGGAAGCAAGAATTAGTAATAATTCTCTTCATACAAGTGGGAAGCAAAGAACTGACGAAGAAAAAAAAAAAGGGGGAAAACAAGTGAGATCATTTGAAAGTGCCAAGCAATACAAAATTGTGTAATGATATATCTCTAACCATGTCTGACACTTGTGTCCACAGTCAAATTAACTTAAATAACTTATCTTATAATATATTAAAGATGTTACATGTTTCAAAAACCAACGACCTTGATTATAGTTTTACCTTTCTATGTTTTTTCCAACAAGCAAACATGATATCACAATTTATTGTGCTAGGTGTCATAAAAACACAAACATACACAATGTCATGTCATAAAAATACAAACACATAGAATGTATAGCCCTCTTGTGTCTATAATTCTAGGAGTTGTCCTGTCAACTTCATGGGAATATGGGATCCATTCAAAATACACAACTTCTGTCCATGTCCACAGATCATAAAATTACCTCTGGAAGATATCCTCTTCTCTAATATCACCAACAGAAGAAAGCCAATTTAAGTCACAGAAACTTTCAGCTCTTTCCTCATCATGAGCTTCCTTGCTTGCTGTTTCATGTGTAGTAACTTTGGGGGCAGAATGTCCTTCGGGCTTTCTCTGGCCAAAAAGCCAATTTGGACTCTTCAGTTGTATTTCACTGCACGAGAGTTTTAAATTATTTATCAAGTTTAGTATCGATAACTGAGTTCAGCTTAGTTAACAAGTAGCAACCATCTTCTAAACATTTAGCCAAGTTACTCGTCTTTGCATAGGAAAAATCAACATGTAAGTAAAAAAAATGTTATGATAAGAGGACTTCAAGCAACTATGATTGGTTAGACTTCGATCATAAAAACGGGAAGCCAAATGATAAAATGAACATCCCACAGGAAAACATGTAAAGAAAAAGTGGTAGACAAAAATTAAACATCTCCTAGAACTTTGTCAAAGATACAGATTACAGATCTTGTGGGATCAAGTGATCCATACATCTAAACACAATATCTACAAGATTCAAGAAAAATTACACTCTGTAGTTGGTGATGTAGAACCAGTAGGGAAATATATAGAATTAGGTTTTAGAACCAGAAAGGGGGGAGAAAAGAGAAGAAAAGGGGATTGGAAAACACAACAATTCAATTCTTTATTTAAGTCATCAAGTCTAATTACAATAAGCTCTACAGGAGGCCTATTTATAGTTAACAAAATGATAAAGATAACAACTAACTCCTGATAAAGATAAATAAAACCTAAACTAATCTCTCAATGAGATAATTATTCAAAACACGATATGATAATTACTAATATAATAATCATTATCCAATTCCCCATCAGTTGGTCTAAACAGGATGCATATGATGTATTTTTGTTTATACTTCTGTTGAGAATTTTGTATCCTCTGACAGTATTATCACAGGTAGGTTTCTAAAAATGGCTTGTAACCCCTTTGTATCTTCCTTTTTTACTACACTTAATACAAAGTTTCAGTTTCTGAATAAAAATAAAAGACTAGGCACCAAAGGTAACTAAAAGGAATATCCACAGCTGTAAACATGAATACTAAAACCTGAGAAGATAATAATATTAAAGGTAAGACATGTCAAGTAACAAAATAGTCAGACCCAAAACAGTTAAATGATAACATTTTGTAAAGTTAAGGTTGCATTCAAAATAATCATCATCTTAGGTAAGGGATATTTACGCTGCATCAGGCGCCACACCAAAACTTCCAGCACCACCAACTGGTCTTTGACCTAGTTCACTACAGAGTCTAACATTTTTTATTAAACTACAAGTTCTCACAATCAATTTGTCAAAAGAAGTCAACTTCATCCGAGAAAAGTCTTCTCTGCAGGCTGGAACAGGGGATAGAGTCATTCCAAATCTTACAGCTTTATCACTGGCTTCCAAACTGCAATGTGGATACTTTTATGAGACGATACTATAAATATATATACATATATTTTTTTAAGTTGGCCATTATCTTAGTGTGTGGAGTTGCAGTCTAATTTAACCCTATAACTTGAGTACGGAAACATGAAATATTTACCACTTTTCAGGAAAAAGGTCATCACTCCCTGACACATGGAGATAATAGTCAGAATCCAACTCCCACAGAGCAGGTTTCCCTTCCTGTGGTTGGAAGTAACCCAAAAATCTGGCAAGACCAACAAAAGGTAATACTTTCAGAATCAATACAAGTTGGGATCCCAAAGTTTTTTTAAAAAAAAAAATAGAAACTAAAGCCAGTTCTCAAGATGCATATATTATTACTACACCAATAAGTTAATAAGTGAGTAGCACAAGGCCAAAGAAAATGTAATGTATATGAGTATCTGTGAAAGGTTGGAATAAGTACAAATTTATTGCATCTTGCTTTTCACCGTCGGTGTAGGCATTGCTGTAGTATCGCTTGATAGACTTGAGAAATTCTCTAGATTGGGTAGTAGCTTTCCACTTTCCCTGTCTCTCCGGGAACACCTGATCACAAAAAGATGACACAAAAGAGGATATAGAAATTCAATAATCTATAACAAACCAAAACACAGTGGAGACTTAGATTAATGTAGGAGATAATTACAGTGTTGTGAGCAGCAGAGCCGCCATATTGCTGCGCAAGAGCATCTCCCATGCCCAAGTACATATCCATAAGAGCAGCGGCAATGCTACTATGAGAATCAACTTTGGGCATGTCTGTCAAACTCATTGCATGAAGTTGGCGACCTAAAGCTGCAAGCCCATAAGCATACTGCGCAACATTTGTTCGATCTAAGCAATCAATGCAGTTAGTGCGCAGAACTCCACTTTGGAAACATGGGACTACACCATCATGATTTTCCTTATTACTTTGTTGACTAAAATCCACATCTCTGTCTCGATTATAAAGAGAATTCAAATTCTCATGACTACTTCCAACCCTTGAAAGCTCCCCTGAACTGGTTCTCAAATCTCTAAGAGAAGGATCCCTGTGAAAAACAAAAAAAAACTAAAAATGAAAAATGAAAAAGGGCAGTAAAATTGAAAATTGCAAGTTATTGATCAGCTACACTGAGATAGTTACACCAAAAAGCCTTTGATCTCCAGTTATCTTGAAAAATCAGAAAAACGGTCAAGCTTTACATTTTCTATGATAAAAGATCAACATGCCATTATTCAAAGAATGGCCTCCAGTTTGCCATATGGCCAAGAATATATTAGCAATCAATGTACAGTCATGGCAACAGTTTTCAGCAAATTTTGACATACGTGTGAAGCAGAGAAAAGGCTTCTACATCAAACACCAACAACTGCACAGCTGGGCACACATTTATCATCAAATACAGGGTGGGGGTTTATGTTCTGGTATAAAGGCTAGGTTCCCTGTAAGACAAATCACAACGCCCCATTTCCATCCCTGCTTAGTCATCTAGAGAAATCTAAATGTATATGACCAAACTCACATTTTATGCAATGCATGGCCACTGATGCACCCTGGGGCAAGATAACACTAACCAGTCAAATAGATGCTAGCACTTGCAGTACAGGGTGGGGGTTTGTTTTCTGGTATAGAGGTTAGGTTCCCTGTAAGACAAATCACAACGCCCCATTTCCATCCCTGCTTAGTCATCTAGAGAAATCTAAATGTATACGACCAAACTCACATTTTATGCAATGCATGGCCACTGATGCACCCTGGGGCCAGATAACACTAACCAGTCAAATAGATGCTAGCACTTGCAGAACCAGAAAATCTGTATCTTAGGCAAACAATTAAAGCATCTCAAGTGCATTAAGTATAGAAGCTCCACTTTTTCTTGAACCATTCAAATTATTTATCTTCTACCATGTTTCTGACAAACAAATAGAATTAATAAGATCACATAAAAGTAAACAGTCTACAACCAAAATCAAACTAGAAGTAAACCCCAACCATAAATCTAAGATTAAATATATATCTGAGATGTTAAGAACATTTCAAATGCTTAATATACATATGCAGATATCAAACAATTAAAGCAAAATTTATTACCTTCCACTTCGAGTAAGTTGGCTGATTCTCCTCTTAACAATGGTCGGTTTACCACTATAGTAAAAGCCAGTCAAGTCAAGTGATTCACTAGCCACAGCACCCAAAACAGCTAAAACATTGGCAGACTTGCTTGAAATAAGCAAAGAAATTAAGAGTTAGCCATAATACAAAAATACAGGATTTTTTGTCCCGGACAAGATGATGACCGTGTAATAAAAGATTATAAGCATACCTCTTAGCAAACTTGTGAAAGTCCCAGTGAATAAATCTAACTTGGTTTTCTTCAGGGAGAATTGTGTTTAGATACCCAACCGCACTCGCAAACTCACGTCTCAGCATCATTTCTCGTGGTCTTTTCTCAACAGTCTGCATTTGGATATGTAAATGAGCTTAAGAAAACACTATATATTGAAAAATAATCTGGGTATAATGATAATTTAAAGAGAATTTAAACCTAGTTAGATCAACGAGGTAGGGAAAACTGCGTTCTTTAAAAGTCGCGTAACTTTGAAAAAGAAAAAAATTGAGAAACACAGCAAGATTATTGAAAGCCAAATGCGCAATAAAAAACTAATTTACTTCAGAAAAATTAGATTATATATATATATTGGAAGACAAAACAAACATGAGATAAGAATTTCACCAAAGATTACCAACATCACAAGGAGACATAATCAGTAGCACTAAAAAGCCTATGCATATCAAATTTAAAAACATTCAAACAGAATAATAATATTGTTCTTAGCAGCCATTAAATGTGATTTTATTTTTTTTCATAAAAAAGAAAACTGCTTAATGTACTTGAAAGTAACCTTTATTAAATTAAGAACAATTATTGGATTCCCATATCTGTTTTCCAGGTCCTCAAAATGCAATTTAGTTGCCTCATATGTAGGATCATACCTCTGCACTGAATTCACAAAGAAAAGCATCAAAAGACCTGTTTACATGAAGCTAGACATCCAGTAGGATTATGCCATCCAATGAAATAATCAAATAACAAACTAAACAAATTAAATCAATTTCATACAGATAATATCAGGCTTCGGACTAAATCTTGAAGCTTCCTGGGACCAGAAAAGGGGAATAGAACCACGCATCTGCACGACTGAACTCATTTTTCCCTTGCATGACCCAGCTTCTTCATCTAGGACAATTTGCTCTGTTTCAACATCATTAGCAACCCTTCCACGATCATTCACTCCCCTTTTTAAGTAACTACAGGCCATAAACCAGTTAATTATAAACTGTATACATTCAATCAACATTTCCAAAATTGGCACAAAATTCCCTGAAAGATATATGCCATTCACACTCCAAAGAATTTAGCTGCTGCAACTGAGATCAGAGATACATAATATGATATTGGCAATGCAACAGAGGATTCAAAAAAAAAAAAAAAAAAAGATAATAAAAAAGAAAAAAAAAAAGATTAATAGGAACATGATAACAATGGATATGAAATCAGTTACTAGCCTCAAATTTCACTTTCCATACCATCTAATAGAACCATTGAGAAAAATTTAACCAAACAAATGCTGCAGCACAGAAAATTATGTAACATGTAAATGGAAACACGTAAGAAAAGCAACTATGGGAACCAAGATACTGAATTCACATGCACAGAGACTTTATTTTCTTATTCCAAGTTGATTAAGCTTGGAACTTATTTGATTTGATTTAGGTTATTCTTATTTAACTAGGTTTAAGTTATCAATAGCCACTATATATAGGCCTTATGATATTGCTTTGATAAACTTGATAAATAATGAATCAATAGTAGTTAACCCCATTGTTCAAAAAAACGTTATGAGGCTTACGCCTCAATTTACGCCTCGATACGCCTCATAAGCCCGCCTCAATAACGAAATCCCAAAAAACGTTATGAACTTGTTATTTTATATGATTAGTTGGTTACCATTTGAATTATGAACTTATTGTCTTAATTGTTGTTTTATATAAATATGAAATTATGATCTTATTGGTTGTTTAATTGTTTTATGAATGATGAATTATAAACTTATTGATTGTTTTATATATTTTAAGTTTTTATCTCTTCCTAATGAGGCTTACGCCTCGCCTCAGTAGAGGAAATCGCCTCAATACTGAAAACGTGTTTTAGAACACTGGTTAACCCTAATCTAATCACTCTCTGTTTTGAGTTTCTCCCCCTTGAGTTCTCTCCTCTCCATATTCTTTTTTTTTTCTTTCCCAATTCTATTCTTTCCTCTTTATTGTTACCATCTTATGGGATTAATAAGTATTTAATTTAGGATTGCCTTGGTCTTTGGACACTAGGCCAAACTCACCTCAAAAAAGAAAGAAAAGAAAAACCATGGAAATAATCAAGCATATGCATGCATACTACAGAGTTAATTCCTAAAACTTTCACTAGCAGTCTGCTAAAACAAATAAAAATTAATACATAATTTCAATAATTAAAAATTAAAAATTTATTTATGAAATGACAATTTAATATATCAAGGCAGTAAAGGCTACAAACAATATAAGCCCTCATAGATGGATGATCAATTCTATATAATGAAATATTAGTAATCACTAATGTAATCATGCATCCAAAGGTAAGTTGAAAGCTACTTCAAAACCAGTTATATAACCTAAGTCATCCAGGAACTAAATTACCACAACAAGTTCATGTGAAGTGATACTTCATATTTGATTTGTAACATCTAAACCAATCCTACAGGAAGCCTCTTTAAACGTTGGTCACTTTTTGAATGCCATTTAGAACTTCATATATACATTAATTAAGTTCAACCAGAAAATACCGTGTTCCAGCAAAGTGCCGAGAGCGTCTAGAAATCAGGGAAACACTGAAGTCCCTCCCGAAGATTGATAGTCTAGTCTGCAACATCAATTTATACCGTATTACATTATAAACTCATATCTAAAAAGTATAACATAAGCAGGAATATAGGAAGCAGATTGCACTGTAACAATAGGATTTACAATGATATAACAAAACAAAGGTGATATAGCATGTCGAAGAAATTGCGATTGCTTATACTTAAATGAAATAAAGAAAATAAGGTAATGCAGAAAACTGTGCATAGCAGTAATTTAAAAAATCTATAATACTGGATAAAAACTAATTACAGCAGAGGAAAGATAACCATTAAACAGAACCTCAAACCTGCTTAAAATGCCCATGAACTAATGCTACTGTCCAAATAGTGTTACTGCATCTTGATCGAATGGCTTGGGTTAGATATGCATTCCACACAAATATGTTATCATATGGCATCCCTTCCTCACCCAGAGATAACACATTCTTTTGCAAACTTTGCATTATAGGATATGTATAACTATAGAAGAAATCTTTGGTCAAATCTACACTGGATAACAGTTTCTTGTACCTGCAGGTTGGCAAATACACACACATAAGAACTATTACAATGCCATTTAACCTTAATTGACAAACATACTAGGAGGCAGGAATAACGAATGCATGTAACTTGTGAAACAAATTAATCCATCAATTCTTCATGAAAAAAAGGAAGTGTAAAGATTATTCAGCAAACTAAAAACTAAATAATACCTTTCTAGCACACATCAATTTCTGTGGTAACAAACACAATCATAAAAGCTACAAATATAGATGGGGGTAAATCTTAGTACAAAAAAAATGGCCACAAAAACATCAAAAGGGAATAAAATTCCCTCCATTAAAAAATAAAGAAGAGAAGTTCATTTGCACATGAACTTAAGCAGAATGAATCAAGATTCACTAAATATAACCTTAGCCAATCCAATGGCTATACAATGTCATATTGAAGTCACCAATTAATACCAAAAACTAAAACCCAAACACATAGCATTAATAGGCCATAAAAAGGAAGAAAAATAAAAATACCTTAGCTCCGTTTTTGAATGAGCCACATCCGATTGCATAGAAACATGTGGAACCGTAATCAGTTGGCTCTCATCTATACTATATATTGCATGACCACATACACACCCAATTTGTCGACGCTTCGTGATCAGAATCAAATAGTATGACTCCAAAAACTTAATGCAACCTAAAAAACAACAAAAGAAACACTTAACACAATTCAATGAACCCCATATTTGAACACTTAAATACACACGGTAACAAGCATAAAAAATATGGACTTGCACTAGCCTGCAATCCCGAAAACCTTGGCTACAAATGTTAGACCCCCAGTAGCTCGATTGCCTTCGGCAATCCGTTGAAGCAAGCTCTTGATTTCCTGCGGCGAATAGACAACTGGGTCCTCGCTGATGTTAAGATCAGACGGCTCTGATCTATCGATCTTCAATACCCGGAGAAACCTCTTGTTCCTGTCACTCCCAATCAGATAGTATCTCTATACAAGCAAAACAAACCCTTACTCATATCAATTACAAAATCTTCAATTGATCATAACTAACAAAAGGAAAAAAGAAATGAAAAAAAGAAAGTTGCATTTATGCGAGAATGAAACATAAAAACTGAATTAAAGCATTTGTCTTCCAAATTTTGACATAAACAAAGACCCATCAAAACCTAACCCAAACCCCATTCGCGATTTCAATGAAAACCCATTTCTCTTATTTTCTAGGCAACCAAGCAGGGGATTTTTTTTTTCTCACCGCTCGGGTCTCGTACAGCTTGAACTTCTCGAGAGAGTAGGAGTTGGCGTCGATGTAGAGGTCGTTGGACGGGTGGATTTTCGCGGATGACGACGGGTACGCCGACGCCGGCAAGCGGGGTTTCACCATCGGATTTTTATTCGGTTTTCTGTTTTGGTTTCGAGTCGGGTGGTGGTGTCGTCGTCGTTGAGAAGAATTGTAATTGACGGTTCATACACAGGCTTCGATTTAAATGGCAAGTTTTTGAAACACCATTACATTTTGGTATAAATACAAAGTAGAGATGTGTTGAGTGTCAGATCAGAATAACAGACAGGTCCTTAGTGAATAGTTAGTTAATAACAATTGTTGAATATTTGAAATATGCATACTTCAAAAGATTTGTCTTTGCATTATTCACGAAGGATCGTCTTTGCATTATTCACGAAGGAGTAATGCTATTCATGAATGAGTAATGTTACTTTATCAAAATTTGGTGTCCAAAAATTATGACATCATTATAATCCATTTATTTAAATTATATTTTATATAAAGTAGTATTATTGTTCATATATTATTGTTAGCCGAAAATTTACTAAAGGTGGGGAATCTCAGTTAACACCCTCAAGACCTCTACCTGGTAGGTCACGATTGGGGTAGGTACCTCTTACCTGGGTGGTTAGAGGGAGAGTAGAAACCAGAGAGAGGAGAGCTATGTGAGTACTAACGAAGTATTGTTTTATTATGTGTTTGAACAGTAAGATTACGATTTACAATAATGACAATGGTGATATTAATCTCACTATATTTTCTCTTGATCTCTCAATCTCAGAACACAATTGGTGATAGTGAATTCGTTCGTGTCGATAAGTGGCTACTTCCTCTATGGTGAAAAAAAAAACTCACTGTATTGGCGAAAATGCTTTGAACTTGATATCAGATTTTTCAATGCATTTTCTCTAGATTTAGATGTTGTATTTATACCTTCTCTTCCCCACCAATTGAATCCCATAATTTAGACCGATTGATTGGACGTGTTACCGGAATTGATTGGCGTTGATGGAGGGTGTCAAATTCCATAGAAATTACTCCCGTTGATTACGTCATATTTCGGTTTGAATCTGAATACGAATAAATGGCGAATCCATTGACGTATTTGGTCTCATTATAGCGCTTTAATGGCGAAAGGGTCAACCCTTTAATCCCACGTCACTTGGGGGATATTTTTTGGTGCTTTCCTGGTGGCGTGGTACCCTAATGTACCGGTCCGCTTGCGTGGCGCTTAGCTGGTGGTGTCTTTCTTACTTGGCAGTCTGGATATGCACCTTGGAGGGGTTACGAGACAGTGTCAAGGTACTCGAGTACCAGCCAGACATCCTGGTGTCAAGGTATCGGGTAGGAGGTACCAAGGTGCTAGCTCAGCTTGGTACTTGGCAGTTTTTAGAAATGCAAATGCTGACCCTTTCCTAGATAGTGGTATCGAGGTACCTAGGTTATGTGGGACCAGGTCCTGATAAAAATACTACAAGGAAGGCTCTAACATGTTCCATGCAGATGAAAAATTTCTCTTTGGTCTTTTTTCAAAAATAGCTATTAATAAAAGTCCCCATGACTTGAACACCTGTGATTAGTTGGGGTTGGAGTCAGGTTTCTTGAAACGTTTGAGGAATTTTCCATCTTCAATCGGTTACCAAAATCAGGGAGGAAATCTTTCATTAAATGCACGGTCACATGTTGAGCTGAGAGATGTTACCCATTAGAAAAAGGAGGGGATTTCGACATAGCACGTATATCAAAATTTTCCTTTCCTACTGCTTGAGTATCTCGCTTTCTGAATCACGTTTTCATTACCGACAACCACCTCTTCTTTCCTTTTTAAACCCATAACCTCTCCACATTCTTCACGCTTCCTCTTATCTTAATCAAAAGAAAAAGAAAAAGAAAAACCCTAACTTTCCCAAATCTCTACCTTCTTCGTCTTCTTCAAACCTCAATTTTTCAATCTTTATCTTCTTTCAGTCTCATTCTTCTTCTAGTTACCATACCTTCTTCTAATAGCTTGGATAAAATTTTTGGTGGTAACTCCACGAGATTATCTCACGGTAAAAGGGGCCGTAAGGAAAACAGTGGCAGAAGTGAAGTCCTTACTCCCCAACTTCGCCGGTCCAATCGGAACGTCACCATAGGGGTTGGCTTTTCAAATAACCATGATACCCCAGTCGAGGTAGTTGAGGAGGACTCAGGCGAGGAATTCGGTGATGTCAGTGCTAGTGGTGACCTAGCTGAAGTAGATTCTAGCTTACCATAAGGGGTGCTCGTTCTTCCCTATGACTTCTTCTTTCTACTGCCAATGCTGACACAATACGACATTTGAGGGTGAATTTCTTGATCCCTGACAACATTACCATCACCATATGTCATCGGGGGTATGATGTGTACATCCTTTTTCCTGGCGAGCTTCCAATACACATCACTGCTTTTGATAGTGGGGTCAGGCTACCTCTCCATACCACACTTTGTAGGGTGTTTCATGCCTTGCAACTCGTTCCCCTCCAATTGACACTAGGATTTTTAAGGCCCTTGGTTGGGTTCCTTATGCTATGGAAAGAGCAATAAGAGAAATATAATCTCACAAGGGAACTGATATTGGAAGAGTTGAGGTACATCTTCTGAAAATACAATCACGGTTAAATGCTCAAGGCTAACCTAGAGGGGGGGGGGGGGGGGGGGTGAATATGTTAGACACCTTTTTCGGCTCCCTTAGAAACAAAAAAAAGTTTGTCCCTCTAGATTGCTTGTATCACAAAATATATATTAATTAAAGACAATTAATCAATATATAAACACAAGTAAAGTGTGATACAAACAAGTAATTGTTACACATACACAATCAATATTATAAAGAGGAAGTCAACATACATAAAGAGTTCTATCCATAATACAAATAACAAATATTAGAGAGATAGGGATAGAGAAAAGTTGACACAAGATATAACGTGGTAAACCTCCGAAGAGGAAACATCCACGAGCTAGCAGCCACCGGCAAACAAAATCCACTTGTAGATAAGACAAGTACAATCTCAAGTGACCTCTTCACCTAGAAACTAACCTCCTATCCTACTCTAGAAGTTGCCGCCTATGCTCAACAATCCCAGGCTTCACACCTCTTGTCAAAACTTCCTTGCTCACCTTATCTGGATCTTTACAACCCAAGGCAAGACTTCTTGCTCAACTAAGTCCTCACGACTCTAGTCAAGACTTCTTTGCTCACCTATCCGAGTTCTCCCAACTCTAGGCAATACTTCTTGCTCGACTATCCAAGGCATCACACCTCTAGCCAAGACTTCATTGCTCGACAATCCAAGGCTTCACACCTCTTGTCAAGACTTCTTGCTCAACACCATAGGTCTCACACCTATTGTCAAGACTTCCTTCTCACAAGACATCTAGGTGATCATGAATGCAAAATGCAAACAAGCACGCAACATAGAATGCTATGATCAACCCATCCTATGGAAAATACTAGACATGAGCATGAATGCACAAATCACATATAGTCTAGTTAATCATGCTTGTGTAATCAATCTAGATTAAGTAAGATATGATCAACATTAATCACAAACTAGATTCATGCATATATCTAAACTTGAATCACAAGATATGATCAACAAATCACAAGATATGATCAACAAATCACAAGATATGATCAACAAATCACAAGATCAAGTTTAAATCACAAAAACCTAAAACATGCTAAAATCATATGACAAATTCAAATAGATTTAAGCATAAGTTCTAGAGTATATTTCTAATCTTAGATTCAACAAATCACATGAATAGCTCAAAAGAACATAAACACATGTATTATGTGAGAATTTCGGCCAAGAGAGTCTAATACATGTGAGGAACTATTTATCTCAAAATCAATCAATCAAAGATCACAAAGTAGTCCTAGAATCAAAGCTAGCAAAATACAATCCCAAACATGTGATAACATAGGCAAAATCAAAATCAAAACCAAAACCTAACTCAACATGTATGATTTCAATTGAAATTCAATCTAGCTTTGAAAGTGTTCAAAGTACAAATAAAAACACTCACAATATACAAATATATGTAGAAGAAGAAAACCCAAGGCAATTGATCAATTTTTAAAAGAAAACTTAGAGAGAAAATCAATACCTTAGTTTATCTAGGTGCAACCCCATTTTTGTATGATTAGACTCCAAAATCAGCAGAAAAATAAACTCAAACCTTCAGAGAAAAGATGGAGGATGAATATATGAACACTCTCAACTTTGAATCACTCAAATCGGGGTTCAAATGAAGAAGTTATGGTGTTTGGAAGGTGAGAAAATTTAGAGAGAAAAATTCTGCACACTTGATTTGAATTTCTTCTTAGAATGAAATGTGAGAGGGAAAGAGTTTATAAAGGAGTGGGAGACTTGGATATGTGAAATGACCAAGAGGGGAAAAATGAAGCCAAGCAAGCTTGCTGCCAGAGATGGAGCATGGGCATCTCGGGGCAGCAAGCCTTCTGCCCTGATATGGTCACGTGCCATCTCGGGAAAGAGGTATATGCTTGCTTCTTTCTCCTTTGACCCTCCTTCACGTTCTTCGACCGTTCTCCTGCCTCCAAACTCGGAATTTGAATCCGTTTATGGATTACGAACCATAACTCTCACACGGACATGGAAATATAAGATACTCAACCCAGAAAATAATAATTCGACTCGATATACGAAGACGAAGACAATGTATGAAACATGAGTTGAAAATGTAGTATCTTTTGACTTTGAACTTGAAATCAATAGTATGAGTAACCGAAATGACCGGAACTCAATCAAGAATGATTTAAGACTAAATTCAAGTTCAATATCCATGTTATACAAACATAAACACACACAAACACAATTCACACTAGAATGCAAACTACATAGAGATAGTTTTCAATCATGCATATTCCAAAACATGTTATTTCCAAACCAATGCATGAGCATTTATCTTCAAGTGTGTGAATGTGTTATACATGGTGCACAGTGATGCAGGGACACATATGAATGAATTGTGTGTGTGTGTGTGCCTATAAAGGTGCACAACGATGCAGGGACACAAATGTATGATATGTGTGTGTGTGCCTTTAATGGTGCACAACGATGCAGGGACACAAATGTATGATATGTGTGTGTGTGCCTAAGCCTTGTAAGAGAAAGATAAGGTCTTAGTATACATTTGTAGAACCAAATTGCATCCTTTCTCTTTGAAGACTTAGAACTTGCTTTGACTTGTTGTTTCTTCTTCCTTGAAGCTTGAATCATCATGAACCTAAACAACTAAGTCATTACAAGTAAACATCATTTTGATATGGAATTCATGCCAACACAAACTAAAACCTAACAATCTCCACCTTTGGTAAATTCCATGTCAAAACACCTATACATATACTACAAATATAAAAATGAAGATAGGTCACAAAATCACTCCCTCACATTACAATGAGTAAGATTCCTATAACTAATCTTCACCAACTCTTGAACTTCATCTTGATCTTCTCTTGAAGCAACTTACAAATCATCTCAAAGCACAATGCATATACAAGAGAAAAACAACAAATGGCAACATATAATATGGATAAGAATATACAATTAAGTCCACAAATACATGTATCTCCCCCTCAATACATGCCAAATACAAGAATTTTTAACCAAATCTTAAGACTAATTATTACAAGCCATTGAAAGTTCAAAAGTTCACAAAAACAACATAAAAAGGAAACTAAGTAACTAGCAACTCTTAACAACTCTTTCTCCCCCCTTTTGACATGAAATGATGCCAAAAGTTAAGAAACATACCATGGGACTCAAATACTAGCTACTAGATCCACCAAAGAAAGATGTGTGTGTAGTTGACCTAACATAATGCTTGAGAGGTGGTCTTGAACTTGATGCAATACACTCCTCCAACTATTTTATTCTAGCATCTTGTTTTTCAACTATAACACTAAGCTCATCAACCTTCTTCTTCAAATGTAATGCCCAATCCGGAAGAATGTTCATGCTAGTCACTTGACAATCAACTTGTGAACTACTAAATAGTCCAAAAGTATCACATGTCTTACCCTTATCCTTATATGACATGTATGACACGTTTATCACTATACTTTTCCAAGGGTTGTACCAACATATCATCTCCACTACTTTGAAAACCACGAGCTAAACACAAAGAAGTTATAAACCCCGGTAATGCAAGCTTCTTATCTCCTCTAGTTGAGAAAGCCGTATTATCCAAATAAAACATAAGCAAATCCCCAAGGTTTATAGGTTGATTAATCACTAAGGCATATACTATTTTGATCTTGTCTTTATTCAACTCGGTTGAATTCGAAGATCCAATAGTATTTGTGCAAATAAAAACATGCCAAAATGCACTTGCCTTAGTTAACTCATGTTGACTAATATATGCTCTACCTTTCCACTCAAAAGAAGCAATGTCATAGAGTTCTACCCATGATAAGATTCTCAATGATATCAATATCTACAAAGTTTGAATCAATATCACTAGATAGCCCAAGAAACTTGTTAATGTTTACCGGGTTAACTCTAAACACAACACCCCTAACATCTATCAAAGCATCCAATAAGATGGCACTCTCTCTATATTCATGATAAAATTCTTTAACAATAGTGTCATTCACTATTCCTAGCATGCTCACCCAAGATTCCCAATTTCTATCCTTAATGCATTTAAGAACATAAGAATCTTTACATTTACCTAAGTCAATGCCTCTCTCTTGAAATATCTTCTTAGTTGCAAAGATCCCTAAATCCTTTAACCTTGAAGCTTTGGATCTCTTTGAGGTTGACTTGGCTTTCACAATAGGATTCGATTAATTTCCACTTCCGGTAACTTTTGTTCTTCCCATTTGTTCTTGTGAAATAAGATGCTATAAACATACAAAAGTGAGTGAAAGACAAAACAAGCTTATTAGTCACAAATATATAAAACAATGACATATGACTTAAGAATGAATCATCATGCAAGACAAAGATAGAGAGTAATATCTTACAAGTATCAATAAGTCAAAATATGCAAACATGTAACAAAATGAAGCATGTGAACATATCATAAAAGAGAACAATGTCTAGCATACAATGCCCCCCCTTGATAAATGCTATAACTAAAATCAATGATAGTATAGAGTTCACAAAGATATTCACACAATCACACATTCAAGCAATTTGAAGAAATATCAACAAAATAAGCTTCATATGCTAAGAGAGATACACAAAGATTTTTCAAGTTCTTTCATAATTCTTCAACAATTGCAAAGATATCATCATAATCATAAACAAAGTGCGTGTGTGAGAGATATGCTTCAAATATATATCAAGAAGTAGTTTGATAATCAACACGCAAACAATTTCCAACAACTATTCATCTTAAGCTTTTTCCATAAAAAGTCAAACCGATTATCATCTGGAATTTTTGCTTTTAAGAGAATAGATTTCAACACATGAGCGTGTGTGTACATGTGGCTCGTCATCCCATTTCTATTTTTCAACCCGAGCTCATTTGATTTTCAACTAAACTCTTTTTTAAGCCTTCCCCCTTTTCTTTTTAGGCTTTGAATCAAAGATATTTTTTTTATGATTTCATTTCAACACTTCTTTGATTTTTCCATTTTTTTTACATAAACAAAAATTCACTTCATGACGGCTTTCACTCATCACAATGGTGTAGCTCTTTTCAACATTGGGTAGCTTTCATATTTTCAAAAGTAATGCCACTCAATATACTATACACAAACAATAATCAAAGTTAAGATCAATGTGAACAATATCACTATTAGATCCTAAAATAGCAAATGTCAATGAGAACTATATGTATGCTATACAAAATTCTCTAATATGACATGCTATGAGATGTATGTCAGAAATTGAGTCAAAAGATGAATATCTAAGAGAACATGCAGTAGAGTATAGAGATACCTTTTTGCACATTATATTCACCAAATATCATACTTCCGCCCTTTTTATGAGCACTTTTGCCTTGAATGTTCTCATGACACCAAGTTGACGATGTTTCACAACAAGAGTATAAAAAGCATAATATCTCAACTCAATTAACACATATAACAAAAGAACTTCTTCAAAGTTAATCAACAAATTTTGACCATCATAACAAACATGATGTGAGATAACCAAGTTCATATCAATACATGGAGTATTCAAAGCTAGCAAGCAAGAATTATCAACACAATTGATATATAGCCTCAAAGCTATCTCACATGTGCTTCTTATTTTAGTGATAAGAGCACTCACCCTTGAACCACTTGTTCTTGGGTGTACCTACACAAACATTTCCAATATCATCCTTGACAACAATGTTAAATCTAGAGTAAAGTCATTCAATGACTTGATTAACAAGAATATCATTAACACACTCTTCCTTAACATTTTCAACACAAACTTTGTCAAGTTGAACACGATTAGAATTCTTTCTACTCCATAAATTTTTCTCATGCTTAGCAAAATTATCATGTTTCTCAATTTTTAAGGCCTTAGCATGTTCAAGTTGAAGTTTAATCTCCTTATCCCTAGATTCATTTCCTAATTTTCATTTTTCAATATATTTATAACACCTAGGCTTAATGTGACCTATCGTGTTGCAATAATGGCAAATTGGAATAAAAGATGAGATTGTACCTTTTGGAGTTGAACTAGCTTCACTAGGAGTTTGCAAAGATACCTTGTTTGCCAACTTCTTCTTGGCTTTTGATCTTCTCTTATTGTGTGGTTTCTTATCAATCATGACTTCATTAAAGTGTGTAGGAAGTGGTGCTTCCAAGAGCTCCTCTTCAACTACCAAGTCGTCTTCACCACTATGAGAGTTAACAAGATTCCTAACACTAGACACACTAACTGAATCATTCACTAAGTCCTTGATAGCCTCCTTAGCCGTGTCTATCTCTTCCATCAATTCTTGTTCTCTCTTCTTCAAAGAAGATATCACATTATCCTTCTCAAGGTTTATCATTTCAAGTTCTCTAAACTTCTTCACAATATCACCTTTTTCACCAAGAAGTCTACAAGTAACAACTACAAACTCGTCTAGTTGCTTCTTGATCAAATCATCCTTCTCAACTACTTCTCTTTGAGCATTGTCTCTAGCTTCTTCAAGCTTTTCTATCTTTTTCAACAACTCAAGATTAGTAGGAATGGAACTAGAGCTTCCATCATGATTTGCATCAAGGTCCTTGTTCAAAGATATTGTACTACTAACATCTAGTGAAGAATGAGAAGCTGTTAGAGCTACAAAGTTGCTCACCAACTCTTCATCACTTGAAGACTCACTACTAGAGCTCTCATTATCACTAGAATTATCATCACTCCAACTAGCCGCCAACACTTTGCCTTTCTTGTCTTTCTTAGATGGCTTTTTGGTGCACTCACTAGCAAAGTGACCAAAACCTTGACAATTATAGCATTGAACCTCTTTCTTGTTCATGGCTTGACTATTTTTCACAATCCTTGGAGATGATGTTCTCTTGACTCATTTTTCCTTAGAAGACTTGCCTTTCGACTTTGTATTCTTCTTTAGAAACTTCTTGAACCTTCTAACCAAGAGTGCCATTTCTTCATTTTCATCATCACTCTCATCCTCTATAACATTGAGAGTGGTTCCCTTACTCTTGATCTTTGGCTTCAAGCACATCTCATAAGTTTGGAGAGACCCAAGCAACTCATCGATATTCATACTATCCACATCCTTGCTTTCCTCAATGGCCATCACCTTTGATTTGAATCTCTTAGGAAGAGACCTAAGGATTTTCCAATTTAAACGCTCTTTTGAGATAGGTACTCCAAGTGCTTAACATTGGTTAGATATGTTAAAAGCCGGAATTGAAAGCATTCGAACTTTTCTTTTTCACTCATACTCAAACCTTCAAATTGTGATGTCAACATTTGAAGCCTCGATTTCTTCACCGCTAAGGTTCCTTCATTAGTAACTTGGAGAGTATCCCAAGCTTCTTTTACGGATTCAAGATTTTGAATGTAGGAGAATTGATGCCCATCAACTCCTACAAAGATGGCATTCATATCACGATTATGCCATTTAGCAACCTCAAACTCATTCATTGTCCATTCACTCATTGGCTTGAGTATCATGGTTCTATCCTCTAAAACCTTGGTAGGAGGACTATAACCTTCTTCCACTACCATCCAAGCCCTTTCATCAATAGAGCAGATGTAGGCTTTCATCCTCAACTTCCAATACCTATAGTTAGTGCCACGAAGTAATGGTGGCCTAGTATTTGAGGCTTCTTCTGCTATTACATCATCTTGAAGACCCATGACTTTAAACGTCTTACAAAAGCCGTGAAAGTATCACCCCGGACTCACATTAAGTGCAATCTAGTATCCTGCTCTGATACCAATTGAAAATACAATCACGGTTAAATAAGGCTAACCTAGAGGGGGGGTGAATAGGTTAGACACCTTTTTCGACTCCCTCTAGATTGCTTGTATCACAAAATATATATTAATAAAAGACAATTAATCAATATATAAACACAAGTAAAGTGTGATACAAACAAGTAATTGTTACACATACACAATCAATATTATAAAGAGGAAGTCAACATACATAAAGAGTTCTATCCATAATACAAATAACAAATATTAGAGAGATAGGGATAGAGAAAAGTTATCACAAGATATAACGTGGTAAACCTCCGAAGAGGAAACATCCACGGGCTAGCAGCCACCGGCAAACAAAATCCACTAGTAGATAAGACAAGTACAATCTCTCTAGTGATCTCTTCACCTAGAAACTAACCTCCTATCCTACTCTAGAAGTTGCTGCCCTATGCTCAACAATCCGAGGCTTCACACCTCTTATCAAGACTTTCTTGCCCACCTTATCTGGATCTTCACAACCCAAGGCAAGACTTCTTGCTCAACTAAGTCCTCACAACTCTAGTCAAGAATTCCTTGCTTACCTATCCGAGTTCTCCCAACTCTAGGCAAGACTTCTTGCTCGACTATCCAAAGCTTCACACCTCTAGCCAAGACTTCATAGCTAGACAATCCAAGGCTTCACACCTCTTGCCAAGACTTCTTGCTCAACATCATAGGTCTCACACCTATTGTCAAGACTTCCTTCTCACAAGGCATCTGAGTGATCATGAATGCAAAACGCAAACAAGCACGCAACATAGAATGCTATGATCAACACATCCTATGGAAAATACTAGACATGAGCATGAATGCACAAATTACATATAGTCTAGTTAATCATGCATGTGTAATCAATCTAGATTATGTATGATATGATCAACATTAATGACAAACTAGATTCATGCATATATCTAAACTTGAATCACAAGATATGATCAACAAATCACAAGATCAAGTTTAAATCACAAAAACCTAAAACATGCTAAAATCATGTGACAAAGTCAAATAGATTTAAGCATATGTTTTAGAGCATATTCCTAATCATAGATTCAACAAATCACATGAATAGCTCAAAAGAACATAAACACATGTATTATGTGAGAATTTCGGCCAAGAGAGCCTAATACATGTGAGGAACTATTTATCTCAAAATCAATCAATCAAAGATAACTAAATAGTCATAGAATCAACGCTAGCACGATACAATCCCAAACATGTGATAACATAGGTAAAATCAAAACCTAACTCAACATGTATGATTTCAATTGAAATTCAATCTAGCTTTGAAAGTGTTCAAAACATAAATCAAAATACTCACAATATACAAATATATGTAGAAGAAGAAAACCCAAGGCAATTGATCAAGTTTTAAAAGAAAACTTAGAGAGAAAATCAATACCTTAGTTATTCTAGGTGCAGTCCCGTTTTTATATGATTAGACATCAAAAAAAGTAGCAAAATAAACTCAAACCCAAAGAAAAGATGGAAGATGAATAGATGAACACTCTCAACTTTGAATCACTCAAATCTGAGTTCAAATGAAGAAGTTATGGTGTTTGGAAGGTGATAAAATTTAGAGAGAAAAATTCTGCACACTTGATTTGAATTTCTTCTTAGAATGAAATGTGAGAGGGAAAGAGTTTATAAAGGAGTGGGAGACTTGGACATGTGAAATGACCAAGAGGGGAAAAATAAAGCCAAGCAAGCTTGCTGCCAGAGATGGTGCATGGGCATCTCGGGGTAGCAAGCCTTCTGCCCCGAGATGGCCACGCGCCATCTCGGTAAGAAGTATATGCTTGCTTCTTTCTCCTTCGACCCTCCTTCACGTTCTTCAACCGTTCTCCAGCTTCTAAGCTTAGAATTCAAATCCATTAGTGGATTATGAACCATAAATCTCACATGGACATGGACATATAAGATACTCAACCCAGAAAATAATAATTTGACTCGATATATGAAAACGAAGACATTGTATGAAACATGAGTTGAAAATATAGTATCTTTTGACTTTGAACTTGAAATCAATAGTATGAGTAACCGAAATGACCGGAACTCAATCAAGAATGATTTAAGACTAAATCCAAGTTCAATATCCATGTTATACAAACATATACACATACAAACACAATTCACACTAGAATGCAAACTACATAGAGATAGTTTTCAATCATACATATTCCAAAACATGTTATTTCCAAACCAATGCATGAGCATTCATATTCAAGTGTGTGAATGTGTTATACATGGTGCACAGTGATGCAGGGACACATATGAATGAATTGTGTGTGTGCCTATAAAGGTGCACAACGATGCAGGGACACAAATGTATGATATGTGTGTGTGTATCTATAAAGGTGCACAGTGATGCAGGGACACAAATGTATGATATGTGTGTGTATGTGCCTAAGCCTTGTAAGAGAAAGATAAGGTCTTAGTATACTTTTGTAGAAACAAATTGCATCCTTTCTCTTTGAAGACTTAGAACTTGCTTTGACTTGTTATTTCTTCTTCCTTGAAGCTTGAATCATCATGAACCTAAACAACTAAGTCATTACAAGTAAACATCATTTTGATATGGAATTCATGCCAATACAAACTAAAACCTAACATCTTCCACGTTTCTAGCATGTCTCATTGTCCAATGGGACAATTTTATGCTCTGGCGAAGTATAACTTGAAATTTATGGTGCCAGGGGCGACGAAGAAAAACACCTCCTGGAAAGAGGAGTGGGTCATGGTCGGAGGCGATTGAGGCAGCTATCCACATTGGGGGAACAGAGTTTGAGGTTCCCCTTTAGTTCAATGGCAAGCCCACCTGGGAGAAAGAAACCCTCTTTACTGAATCAGAGGCAATTTTGAATATGTCATTCTCAAGTACCCCACATCAAATGCCTTTGATGCTAAGAGGGTAGATTGCTACATTCACATCTCTTTTGCTTCCCTAGGTAGATCTAGTTCCTGACTTTATTTCAGTTTTATTTCTCCGTTGATTTTCGTTGACACTAACCTCTCTTGTTTATAGCAGTTTCTGCAGTCCTCTTGCCAGTCCAAGGGGAGCCTGAGTAATCTGAAGACCTAACCTTCTCTCTACATCCTTCTCTATCTAGGTCTCCTACCACCAGGCCTCCTCTTACTACCAGGACAGTTAATATTTCTCCTCATTCTACCTTGGTGGGACATGGTAAGCGTGTATCTGTCCCTGTTGAGGTACCAAGGGTACATGCTCCTATACCCTCTGCATCTAGATCCCAGATTGTAGAATTTGCAGTCAGGTTGGTTAGGGTGAGGAGTTAAGACTTTGTTGCTCCCGATGCTGTTACTAGTACTTCTACACCTTCTATTGTTCCAACAGTCCACTATTCTTCTCCCGCCACAGTTGTTGAGCTACCCGTCAGGATGAAGGGGGGTCTTAACCCTACTGCTGCTCCGGTTGCTTCAAGGGATAGGTTCTGACCTCAATTGAAGAGTATCAACAAGATGAGGCTATGGACCAGTTTGTAGCTTCTTACCCAGGTGGGAGGCTAAGAGCCATAACCTTCATGCCTATGGATGTCTTGATCACTAAGGGTTCAACTCTTCTTGTTGAGGTAAAACACCTTGTTCCAAACTTATTTCACATGTATATGCTTGGTACCATAGTGGTAGCTAACATATGTCTTATGTTTTGCAGGCCTTCAAATTCAATGTGGCAATAAGCAACCAGGTCGACTCTCTCCGAGGGTATGCTAAAGCTACTGAAGGCGAGCTCAGAGCAGCTATGAGGGAGCTCACAAAATCACAAAGGGTCGTGTAGAAACTAAACTACGCTCTGGATAAAACTGAGAAGAACCTAGATAAGGCTCAATGTGACCTACAATAGTTGAAACACTCTCATGATCGAGAGGTCCTTGGGTCAGAGAGTTACGCCCTGGAAAGGGATAGCCAGAAGAAGAGAATCGAGCTCTGCGTGCTAGCGTAGCCAACCTAGAGATCAATGTTAATGCCTTATTTAGGGATGGCTACTTCTTCGTGACCTATCAAGTGAAGCAAGCTCTACCTCCCCCTCATCGACTTAAGCATCATTGAAGGGTTAAAGAGGGATGAGATCAAGAAGAAGTCGACTAAGATGGGTGCACTTGCTTCCACGGAGGTTGACACCTCTCGGGCTGTTGGGGCCAATACTGATGACTATAACGATGAAGACTAGTGGCCTATTTTTTCTCTTTTATCGGGTTGTACCAGGGTTGATCCTTATTTAAGGGGTCCCGATACTGTAGAGGTCTGAGTTGAAGGTAAAGCTCATGTTCTACCAACCTCTCCCTTTGGATATGCCAAAGTGGTGGAGGACCAGCCTGTTCATAAGGAGAGGGTAGAGGAGCAATCTGGCCTGACTGTCATGTTAGAGGTCTAGATTGGTTTGGTACATGTGGAGATCCCGACTGACTCGACACAGGTAGAGATGGTAGAGCAGATAGCAGTCGATCCCCCTGCTGATCTAAAAGTTAGAGCTCTAGATGGTGGTGCAACACCTGTCGAGGGGATAAGCTAGGCGTTGCAGGAGGAACAGTAGGAGATGTCAACCAGGAAGAGGCAGTTTCATGATCCTTTCTTGAAACTCAGCAATTAAGTTCTTTGTATGCAGCCTATGAAAAGGAAGGTGGGCTCCCTGTTTGATCAAACGACATAACTTTTTTTTTCTTTACAAGTGTGTAGCCCATAGTCGGGGGATGGGCTCCCTGGTTTGAATGAATGAAAAAGTCTGTTTTTTTATTTGCATGTGGTTGATCTCTATCTTGGTTGAATCTGTGTGACTCCAACTCTAGCATAAACTTGATCTAGGAAATAATCCTCTGCATATACCTGACTTAACAATATATGGTAATGTAAGAAAAACTTAAAATCTGTCAAGTACAAGAAATTAGGCATAACAGGTGACTGATACCAAGTTATTGTGATACTTAGTCAAAATGAGTCTTAGAAAATTTCCTTAAAGAACATTATCAAAGTTGATTATCCTTTTTGGTAAAATCAAGGTATCAGGTATTCCCGTTCTAGGGATCTTAGTACTTAAGCAAAAATTTAGTCGAAAGAATTCTGGGTATTAGGGATCCTTACGTATTTGGTATCCCGGTACCTAGTTAATATCACGATCGAGGTACTAAAAGTCTCTGTGTCACAAAATATGGTACTTAGGCGATAATTCCATCAGGGCACCTATCGTCCTTGCAAAAGGAAAACTGGTACTTAGGCGAATTTGACCATGGTAGGCAACTATGCCATCCAGATCCTTCCTGACGAGGTTTGCCTGGCCAAGGCAGCATGACCACCATTTAGCTGTCCTAATCTTAAGGAATCTATGGGCAACTAAGGACATAACTTTGCAACCTTGGTTTAGCTGGCAACTATGCTCTTACGATCTAGGCCCTTCTTGGGGTGGTAGCCCGACCAAGACAACAGAATAGCCAATTGGCTGTCCATGTCTTGAGGAAGCGACAGACAAATAAGGCCATAATTTTACAACCTTCATCTGGCTGGCAACTATGCTCTTACGATCCAGACTTTTCTTGGGGTTGGTAGCCCGACCAAGGCAATATGATGGCTAGATGGTTGTCTTGGTTTCGAGGAAGCAGCGAGCAATTAAGGCCATAATTTTGCAATCTTGGTCTGGCTGACAACTATGCTCTTACGATCCAGACCTTCTTGGGGGTGGTAGCCCGACCAAGGCAACATGATGACTAGATGGTTGTCTTGGTCTTGAGGAAGCGACGGGTAATTAAGGCCACAATTTCACAACCTCGGTCTGGCTGGCAACTATGCTCTTACAATCCAAACCCTTCTTGAGAGTGGTAGCTCGACCAAGGCATCAAGAAATCCATATGGTTTTTTCCTGGTTCATGGAGATCATGACAAACTTCCATGGTGAAAACTTGACGTCAAAATGAGACAGGTGTAGATGGAGAAAAATGGAGAATTTTTTATTGATAATTAAATGGCGATACACTTTGTTTGATATATATTGGTGCTGGTACCTATCCAGGGTGATACCAGTATGATTCCACTTGGGAACTCGGCTCTTCTATGGGTAAAACCTCTTCAAGTGGTCTTCATTTCAAGTATGGTCGATAGGGCATCCATCCATATCTTTCTACTTGCAGGCCTCGTTACGGATTACCATTTTTATCAGGTAAGAGCCTTTCCAATTTGGTGCCAGTACCCTGTCTGACCGCTTCCGGGTGTTCTAGGTTACCTTTTCGAGTACCAGGTCTCTTTCTTTGAAACTTCGGGTTATGACCTTTCTTTTATAGTATCTCGTGATCCGGTTTTGGTAGACTACAACACTATCCTGCTTCTCATCTAGGAGGTCTAGTCTAACCCTTAGCTGGACCTCGTTACCCTCTGGTTCGAAGTGTTGTACCCTGAAGAAGGTCAACTTATGCTCGATAGGTAGAACATCCTCTATCCCACAAGCCAACGAGTAAGGGGTCTCTCTGGTAGCGGCTATCTTAGTAGTTCGATAAGCCCAAAGCACTTCTGGGAGCTCCTCTGCCCATTTACCCTTCCTCTATTGAAGCTTTTCCTTGATTAGTTTCTTGAAAGTCTTGTTTATAGCTTATACCAGGCCATTTGTCTATCCTCTCATGATGACTACTTAACCTGTCTTTGGACTAAAGCGTAGGTCATCCAACGGTGGACCATCATAATAAGACTACGATGTCGAACCCTGAAGTGCCCAGATCAAGCCCAACAACTTCGCATGTTGTTGATTTAGTTTCTCATCACTCTTTTGGACATCATCCCATAACTGTTAGATGACATCCAACACTTCAGTGAATTTAAGTTCCTAGCGGTCTTGAAAGGATTTCGAAATTGTCAGTACTAAAACCGTTCACTCGTTTGAAATTAGATAATGCAATACAAATATTTTTACGTACCTTTAAATGACCTACAATGCCTCTTTTTGAATCATCTTCAGTTGCATCTCCGGGCATCGTGAATCGAACCCGCTTTTGCCTCACGGGACTTTCGCTGCCACTCTCCAGCTTAGAACCCTCGGTATCATTGGTTTCGACAGTCATATGATGTCCGGGATCCGTTACCGAAATGTCTACTCTATCAACGACATTATACAGACTGTCTCCCTCGTCTATGCCCTCGTAGTACCATTCAACCCTTTCAGCTTCCATCGACACCAATTCAGTCCTCGCAAACATCTGAAATCGTAGTTAGACCATTGTAATTGTATACATACTAATAAATATATTTTGGGGTTTATGCCCTGAAGATGTAATTCGTAAATGGAATTATGAAATAAATAAAATAACAGTTCAATTCATTCTTGTTATTTTATTTATTAACCTGTGCATATAAACATCCTAGATTGCCGGATGTAATCTCAAACTTTGTATATGAGTGTCTTATACGGATGGATATAGTAAAAGACATGCAATCTAAAGAGTCCATAGATATGAAATAAAGCTGGGTAGTTTATTTACGATTAATCTATAGCTGCGGTCCATTCCGTAATGTACAGTGTGATTCTATGATTCTATCCTGAATCATTCATATGAAGATATGGGAATGAAGGCATAATGTATGTTGTGATCATATAGGACTGGGTCATGATCTATATGAATCTCTCATCAGGATCCGTTTACCGATGAGATTCATATATATCAACTAATAATGGCTATATGTGGGTGATCTTAATCCTGAGTGTCTTATCAACTCCTCCATGTTAGATCGTGGTCTTTGATATATCATGGGTGAGGTCGGATGCAATTTCTGATCAATATGCTCTGTATGTTGGGATTGCTGTTTGGCTTGTGGATGGAAAGGTTTGTACACAATAGTGAAATCCACTCTTTCTTATGAGAAGTATATGGTAGTTCCCTTAAGGGTTGATTCGGGGCTTGGACAATATGAGCACTCTCTTAATTTTGTGAAAATAGGATATATTGTTTATTAGAGAATCAACGGTACTTAAAGGATATATGTAATTGGAGGGGTATAACGAACATTATGACTCAGCTCTAAGTATGAACTACTGTGGAGGATCACACCATGTGTAATAGCTATATCGATGGAAACCGAGTTGTATCGGTCTGCGTAAAAGCATCTGCAGTTGAGAGAGTGCAACTTTGAGTTTTTCATGAAATAACATCGGAGTTAATAATTAAGGAATATAAATTAAAGAGTTTAATTAATGATTCCGGGGATTATTGGAGCCCAAAATACTGTGGGTCCATTAGGTTCCCTTGCTAGCCCAATCGATTTTGGTAACAAGGGTCATGGTTAATTAATTGGATTGTTCAAATAATTATGTTACGAAAGTGACATGTATTTATTCGAAAATTAATTAAATAATGAGATTATTTGATTAATGAATAATGGTGATTAAATAAATTTAATGATAAGATTATTTAATTATGTTATTAATCACTAAGTGAAGGGTGTTAGTTGACATTTAATTTTAAATAGAATAAGATAATATGATCATTTTATTTTATTAAATTAAATATTTGAAATCGAATTTAAAATGTTTAAATTTAAAATAAATATTTAATTATCATTTAAAGATATGTGATATTTTTTAAAAGGTTTTAAAATCTAAAAAAGATATCATTAGTTTTTTTTAAAGATATAAATATATATATTCTTTGAAAAAATCAATCAACAAAAAAACATATGTTAAAAAAAGAAGAAACGAAAAACAAAAAGGCTTAACTTTTTGTTGAGTGTGAGATCGGTGCAAGTGTTACATAGTGAACAAAACGAAAGCATAATATTTTTGTTATGTGCGTGAAACACATATAAAAAAGAGTTTTTTCATTTTTCTCTACATCCTCCTAAGTTCCTAAGTACGTGATGTGTCCACACGCAGTTACCAGTTTCGAAAATAGCCAAGAAGATTGGTGGTACAGACCAGGAGCATTGCAAGAAGTGAAGGAGTCTCCGAACGTTGGTAAGGTTCTAATATTTACTTCTGATTATTGATTACAATTTCTTGTGTATACATATATTTTGTTACTATAATAATGTTGTATGTATAAGTTGCGAAAAATTGCGATCTCAGGTTCACTGGCCCCAGATCGTTTACGATATGTATAATTTCTCTTTAAAACCTATTTCCGCTGCGAGACCGGTGAGCGGGGTTCCAACACTATAAACATTAACAAACAAGATACTTACCCTTGATGTGAAAAAAATTGCCAGCTTTTCCTCCATCGGTCGCCGACTTAACTCCCATTTCACAATACGGAAGGGCAGGTCGATTACCCTACGGGTCCCAAGTTTGGTGCCAAGCTTGGGATTACCTCAAAAACAAATATTTGCATAATAGATAAGAACAATAAGAATCCAATATATGTATTCCATCAGTCATATGAAAACAATTACAGTAAAAGTATGGATTCAAATTCTAAATTCTCACCAAGTGTGCTTGAGATAGTTCGTATATGTTGTACGTCTCCATGGTGTGTACGTCAACGCTCTTTGCTTGCTGTCATTTTTCGAATCGCTCCCATCGACCAACCAACACATGCTTGAAACCAAAAGTAGGCTGCCTATACACTTGTGCACCCCACCGGAACGTATCAAAAACCTCCAAGTCCTCGACTAGGCGTATCTGCCATTTTGGAATTTTCTCTCTCGTTTAACCCCATTAATATGTAGTTGAGCATATACAATAAACACAACTTCACCACATCATATTGCTTCTCAAAAATACCAATCCGCGGAACCGATCTCAGCTGTTCATAATCGACCTTATCTCGACCACCAAAGTACCGCTCATGCTTGCCATTATTTACCATATCATACCTCGCCGTGTCGAGAATGACTTTGAACTTCAAATCGGTGTTCAAACAAAACCCAACCTTCGAGAACCAGAGTGAATGACGACCTAACATAAATCTCATCTCATCTCATCTCATCTTCCGCCCAATTGTGATACAACTCGCGCATAAGCAGCCGATGGACAATGCAAGCCAAAAACTTCATCTCATGATGTATCCGAAGGAAATTTCCAAAACAAGACTCTGTATATCGACATTGTTATTTGACCGTAAGATGTTCAAGTACCCTATTAAGTGTGTCATTGATATCTTGAAGGTCATCGAATTGGTCATGTTTTTCTCTGGTACCATTCTCCCACCAGAGTTTAAGTAAATCCTTGTGCTGATTCATCATCTACATTTTCATATAAAAAAATATATAAGTTACTAAACTGTAAAAGGCTTGGGCAGTTAAGTAAAGAGCTCTGGCAGTTAAATAAAATGCTCGAATGGTTCATTAAAAGGGTTGGGCAGTTAAGCAAAAGGCTCGGACAGTTCATTAAAAGACTCAGGTAGTTAGAAAAATATGGGTGATTGCAAATTCTTGGAAAGCAGTACCAAAGACTCGGACACTAATTGAAAAGGCTCAGGAACTATAAAGAAAGTCTAAAAAATTCAAAATAAACAAAAAAAAATTGATGGTTAAAAAGGCTCGGAAAGAACTCACAAAGGCTCAGACGTTACTCACAAAGGCTCGGATGCAACTAACAAAGGCTCGGATGCAACTAACAAAGGCTCGAACATAATAAAAGTTTAATGTTCATACAAAAGGCTCGAGCAGTTCATGAAAAAGCTCGGAAACTAATTAAAAAGGCTTAAAAATTGTTTGTAGAGGCTTATACACAAACCTAATATTCATAAAAAGGCTCGGACAACAAGTTAAAAGGCTAGACCATAGTGTTAAAAGAATCAGAAATCCAGATCTTCATCATCTTCAACACAATTTTTTCAAAAGTTAAAACCCTAACCTAGCCCAGAACCATACTGTTGACATCGATTTCTCGATGGTAAAAAAAGTCAACAAGTTGGGTTTGATTATGATCTGTCAAAAGAGAAAGAGAAAGAGAATGCAATTAAATTTATTGTGACACGAGTATACGTGGTAAAACTCCGGTGTTTGGAGAAATATCCACTGCTGTTTAAGTGCACAACCAAGCCAAATCCACTATTGAATGATAAATTACACCACTCGATCCCTCTTTCCTCTCTTTTTAGTGATTCTATTTTGTCTCTATTTCATCTTTGTATTCGTGTGTCTTTTTTTTCAATGAGATTATAGGTCTATTTATATGTACATAGAACCCTCATCCTTGTTATACAATTAAGGAAAACTGATTGTATTTGACTAGAATTTTGATTACTTATCGTGTTCGTCTTTGTCTTCTTTTCTATTTTTGAGATCTTGTGTATTGAAGTAGAATCTTTGTAGGATTCTAGTTGAATAATCCGTTTAGGACTTATTTCCTGATCGGTGTGCAGTCTTCTAGAAGAGTAGAGTTGTCGCCTGATTTAGACTCGTTTCCTGTTTGGTGTTTTATCCTTCTAGAAACTTTTTAAATTCTTTCCTCTTCCGATACACGGAATGAAATAGAGTATGATCCCGAATTCTTTCTCGGGCTTATTCACTTATGTGGGTTGCATATTGAACTTCTTTACTCAGGCTTCTCGTGTTGTCCCGAGTAAAACTGAATATACCGAGTACCTATATTCGAGCGGGTTCTTGTTTTTTAGTAATGTCACGAATGGTGTCTTTTAGATGCCAAATTGGACACTCATCTGGCAATATTTTTAGGGGATTGTCTTACCTTTCAGTGACGTGTACATTCAATAAAATATACATATAATAATACCCCCTTAAAATACTTTTGCCGAATGGAATTCATGTTGGAGGAAGTATTTTAATTGCTTGAAATTCCGACTAGCTTTTTGTTCCGTCCTCCACTAATGCCTCATTAAATAGGAATAATAACCTTTAAATCAATTCATAGCATTTATGGCGTGTCTTAATGGCAACCTTGTACTTGCAATTTGTCTCTTCACACAAAATCCTAATGATTGTGACGTTTTGAAATTCTAACGGCTTGTTCTATTTTCTCTATGACATGTGTCTTTTAATCGCTTGGTTTCTCTGCTAGCATTTATGAGATACAACCCACTGATTATCTAATACGCCGCTTAAGTCATCGAACATTCTTTCTATTGTTTAATTTTTTTCCCACTTCTCAAAACCCTAGGGTCTTTCGATCATTGAGTGGTTTATTTAAACTGAAGGCGGGCTATTCTTATCATTCATTTTCGCAGAAAGAGGCAAAATACCCAGGCTTTCTCACCCACAGATTCCTCTTGGTTATTCACTAAAGCTTTTTTCGGTTTCTCTGCATCTGCTTTTAAGGTCAGTTCCCATAGATCCTATTGTACGCCATCATCCTTTTGTAAAAGCCTTTGATATGTTGGAGCGTGGAGATACTTCTTTAGTCTCGTGCATTTATAAATTATTAGGGGAATCGCCCTGGTCAACCTTATTTTTTGAATGTTGACGTTTCTATTCTTTACCCTGGTGTCCCCTCTAGCCTCAGTCCTGAATCTTCTTCTAGCTCTGAGTCTTCCATTTCTGAATGTCACATGGTTCCCTTATGATCTAGGATCGGGAAGCATCGGAGTAATCGCATGGTTCGTAAACATGGTTCAAGCGATATTCAGATTGGGAGTTAAGTAGTTAATGAGAATGACATTGAGGAAGAGCACCGTGTTTCTCAGATTCTCTTTTCTCTTGACCGCCCGAGTGCGTATAATGCCGAACCAAACATGGTTGGGAACACAGAGATCGAGAAATATCGTGCTTGTTTTGATCTAGATAATTCCATCCCGATTATGGTTGCTGGTGATAAGGCCGTGTGGAATCCTCATCCGAGTATGGTTACAATTTATGGATCCATGTTTAGCTGCGGGGTGACTATTCCCCTTCAACCTTTCATTGTTTGGTTCCTTGCCGAGTCAGGGATTGCTTCAGCCCAGCTTGCCCTGAACAGCTACAGGTAATTGATATGCATGTGGCACATTTGGAGCCGAGTGAAGTTGCCTCCATCTTCTTCTCGTGAGATAAGGTAGTTTTATACCCTTAGTCAGTCTGGTAAGACCGGAACTTATTTTCTTTGTCCAACCATCCGGATAACTGGATCCTTAAAGGAGTGAAGGTGAGTTGAGGCATCGATACTTCCCTAGACGCTAAGAAAAAGGGTTTCATCTGGGGTTTTTCCAGTTCCAACAAATATTTGAAAAATAGTTGGTTTTTCGTAGGAGGGAACTGGGGAAACCAGATCGAGCTTTCAATCGGTGAAGCTCGGGAAGTATTGAAGGTTCCCCATTACTTTTGCTCTCCTGATCGGTGGAACAAAAAGCCACATATTTTCACCGATGCTGAATTGACTAACCTTGCTCGGGTTGCAGTGCATACTTTGGAAAAAAGAAACAGGTACTACCTTTTTAATGAGAAGAAAATGATAGAACTTGGCTTATTTGCTCAGATTTCTGCTTGTCGCAGATGCTGTGAGTGAGCTTTACTGTTGCTTTTATCGAATGCTTTTTACTCTGCTTTTTTAACTTCTTACAACTTTTGGATTTAGTATATGATATGGACCTTGTTTGCGATGCTCAAGCTCACCGGGTAAAGACGATTATTAAGGTGAGCCGTAAGGATTCTTCTCGCCAGAACGAAGATGGATTGCTCCACCTGATGATGAGTCAGATGAGGATTTCGAGGTGGTAGATGAGGAAGTTCCCGAGTATATTCCTAAAGAGGTTGTTCAGCTAACGGCGGGGGAATTAAGCGGTTCAAGTGGCTCTATGGGACCTGATAATGACCAGCGGTCTGGGAATGAAGGTATGCAAGAAGGGTGCCCCAGTGGTGTAATGTCTGATGAGCCTAGTTCCCCTGTTGATACGGTGCCAGCTAGGTAATTTGATAGAGGTGGAGTTAGGGAATCCCCTACTGAACGGGTTGATCCTCTTTCTAATTTATTGAGACCTTTCAAGATATTACAGACGATCAAGAAGACTCCATAGCTGACCTCGACTTCCACCGCACTCGAGCTGAGAAAAGGAAGGCAGCTAATTCTCCTGCATGACCTCCTATAAAAATTCCCCTAGTGGTGTCGTTCATTGAGTCGAGCGATAAAGATGCTGATACTAGGGACTCCTTGATTACTCAAGTAGAAAAGTCTTTGGGAAGAGAAGCCTCTCTAGAGGATTTGAACATAGTAGATTCTTTGCCCCTCAGGTTGAGGATGCATGAGTGGGATCGTCGGGAAACCCTATTTGTCCCACCCCTCCATGATATGCTAAGAATGATATTGTCTGGCTGAGTTTTTATCAGTGACGACCATGAGAGTTATTTCAGAAGTGGTTCTCTTACGGAGAGTCTTCACAACATTTTTAATAGTGCGACCTGTGTAAGTCTTCTACCATAAACTTCACCTTTATATGCCTTAATTCAGATATCTTTAACTTACTTCTGTGTAGGTGGTTGCTAATTTTACTGAGTTTATTCAGACGCAACACCACCAAGCTGATCAGATAAGACGTCTGGAAGCTCAGTTAAAGGAGAGTGAGGATAACCGTGCTCGGATTCAGGCGGCCTATCAAAGTGAGACGAGTTTTGCCCAGGATTTTGCCAATCGTTGTTTGGAAAAATAGATGAGGTCGAGGAAAGGACCTCTGTTATAGAGGAGAAAGCTACATCTTTGGAAGACTTACTCTCCGTTACCCAGGAGTCTATACTTCGGACTGAACATACAACGTCTTTCAACGAGCGTAAAATAGAAGATCTTAGGCGTCATACCTTGACGGTTGAATCCCTCTAGAAGAAAGCCAGGCTGGAACTTTAAGTTCAAGGGGTTGATCATTTCAAAAGGTCCCCAGTTTATGATGCCTTACTCCTCAAGGAATTTCAGTAGGGGTTGGTTTCAGCTGGTGGGTTCTTCAAGGTCAAGAATCTGGCAACTAATAAAGCTTGGGCCAACTGAGAATTGTCAATCAAAAACCATGTTGACCGATCCTTGTAGTCTCTTCGGACTCAGATGAGAGAATAAAGAGCTTACTATCGCAGTCAAGGTAAAGAGCCTCATTCTATGCATCTGGAAGTCTCATCCGAGCATTCACTTTCGACTTTCTATGCTAGTCAGGAAACTGGTGTGGATGGGTCGAAGACTGATGTTGGACAGGTTCCTGGGATAGATTATAATGAATGGATGGATGATCCGGTTGACACAATTGCCTGGCTTTCAAATGAAAGTCTCATTCGCGAATATGAGATGGTGCCCGATCCAAGCATTGGCAAGAGTTCTAAATCTTCGGTCCTGCCTTAGACCTTGTAAAAATTTGTATTAATAATAAAATTCTATATTTTGCATGATTGCTTCTTGACGTGAATTTGAAATGCCGAGTATCTTATTAACTGGCTAGTCCTGTTATCTGAGCAACGTAATTTCATGTGCCGAGTATTTATTAACTGGCTAGTAACATTACCTGAGTAACTTCTTCGTCATCTTAGATACCAAGTATCTTATTAAACTGGCTAATATCGTTGTCTTGAGCAACTTCTCTTTTTAAACGCCAAGTATCTTATTTACTGGCTAATATCGTTGTCCTGAGCAATTTTTCTTTTAAACACCAAGTATCTCATTTAACTGCTAATATTATTAACCGAGTAATCTTGAAACAAAGGCAAGTAGATTTGCACTTGTATTTCGTACGCAGTTGCTACCCAAATGTTGCATCGAGGCTCACCACGATCATATGTTGGAGTCCTCGTGCAAGTCAATGAGGACATCTCCTTGTTTTGTCTACACAAGGGTTTACCGAATCGTTAAGCTTTGAATTGCTTAACACAGCTGCGTAACTCACCGGGTTTTCCCGATGGTGCACCGAGCCATTTTCCAGAATCTAGTGCGTCGGGTTTGCCTTTTGGCTAAGGTCTTGGTTGACCTTGCTTGGTTGTCATGCTCTTTTGAGCTTCTCCGCCCATTCAAGATTTTTGCCAAATTAATGGCCCCAAGCATTTCATTTATTCATGTTATATTCCACTCAATCTTTCCATATGTTCTTTTTATCATATACTCAATCTCTCCATATGTTCTTATTATCATATACTCTGATTTTTAGGAATCCCGTGTTAGGTTTTTATTTATAATTCTGTAAAACTGACTATATGGAAAAAGGTTGCTAAGAATAAATTACTAAAAAATATCTTGACTAGAAAGCAATAAAGTCAATTTCAAGGGTATAAAATCTTTAAATATTGGGCATTGCATGGTCAGGGTAAAACCCCTCTGTCAGATCGGGCGATCCAATATGCTTCATGGCCAGCTATCCCTTCAATCTTGCATAGGCCTTCCCACTTGTTAGCTAATGAGCCCACGACTTTATTTTTTGTGTTCAACAATACTTTTCTGAGCACCAGGTCTCCTATTTGGAACCTCTTAACCCTGACATGAGAATTATAGTGCCTAGCCGCTCTTTGCTGATATGCCGCATTTCGTGCTTAAGATTTCTCCCTTTTTTCTTCTAACTCATCTAGGCTTTATTGTAGCATATCAACATTATAGTCTTCATCATATAGCCTGACTCTGGGCGACATATATGATGTTTCTGCCAGGATGACAACCTCAATTCCGAATGCCAAGGAAAATGGTGTTTCTCCTGTAGAAGTCTTTGTTGTTGTTCGATAAGCCCACAATACTTCAGGAAGTTTTTTGACCCAACTGCTTTTTTTGGCATCTAACTTCGCTTTGAGCATGTGCTTTATGACTTTGTTCATTGCTTCAGCTTATCCATTTGTTTGCGGAAGGGCAGGTGTAGCGTAATAATTTGCAATCTGGTTGTATAGCTATCTGAACTTTTGATTGTCAAATCGGGTGCTGTTGTCAGTGATAATGGTATTCGGGACTCCAAATCTATAGAGTATGTTCTTCTTTACAAAGTTTGTTATGTTTGCCTCCGTGATGTGCACTAACGCTTCAGCTTCTACCCACTTTGTGAAATAATTGATGGCTATAATTACATGTTTCGCTCCACCCTCTGTTCCTGCTGGCATCAGACCAATTAAGTCCAAACCCTACATGGCAAATGGCCATGGGGATGTGAGGCTTCTTAGGTGTTTAGAGGGTTACCGAATGTCATTGGCGATCCTTTGGCAAGCATTGCAACTTTCTGAACATCGCTATGCATCCGAGAACAAAGAAGGCCAATAAAAGCCTTACCTGAGTACCTTGTGTGCTAAACTTCTGCCTCCTGTATGATTCCCGCATACTCCACCATGGATTTCCTATAGTATCTGGTGTGCATCGTCTTCTGACACGCACCTTTGGAGTGTTCGAGAGAACCCTCTTCTGTATAATTCTCCTCCAATCATAGTGTATATTGTTGACCTATACCTGACGCGTTTTGCCTTTGGGAGTATATCTTCCTCTAAGTACTTTTTTAGCTGAGTCATCCAACCATCTGGCGGTGTTCGGATTTTTGAGCCTTCAATGTCTTTTGGCTCAACTATACTTGGCCTGAGAAGATTTGACCTGATTGTGGTTGTTGCTGATGCTAGTTTGGATAGAGTGCAAGAATCTTGTCAATATATGATGCTTGAGACAGTACTATGAGTTTGTTCTTACGATCCCTTATAAGTTGGATCCCTAAACCATAACTCGTCTCTCCTAAATCTTTCATTTTGGAATTGGCAAGCCAGCCAACCCTTTACATCAGACAACACTCCCACATCATTCCCAATAAGTAGGATATCATCTATATATAAGACCAAGAAAATTACTTTCTTATCAATGATGTGCTTATAGACACAAGGCTCATCGACGTTCTACTTGAAGCCGTAGGTTTTGATCATATTATCAATCCTAATGTTCCACGATCTAGATGCTTGTTTCAATCCATAGATGGACCTTTGCAGCTTACAAACCTTTTGCTCTTGATCTGGAGACACAAATCTCTCTGATTGCATCAGATAGATGCTCTTGTCAAGATTGCCATTCAAGAATGCGGTCTTGACGTCCATTTACCAAATTTCATAATCGAAATATGCATCAATAGATAAAAGAATCCTAATAGATTTAAACATGGCTACTGGCGAGAAAGTCTCTTCATGATTGAACCTATCTTTCTGGGTATAACCCTTGGCCACTAGCCTTGCTTTGAAGGTCTCTACCTTCCCCGTCTACTCCTCTCTTTCTCTTATAGATCCACTTACACCCTATGGGTTTTACCCTATCCGGTAAGTCTACAAGATCCTAGACTGAGTTAGAGTTCATGGACTCCATCTCAAGATTCATGGCTTTAAGCCATTCCTCTCTATAAAGATCTTCCATTGCATTCTTAAATGTCAATGGATCATCCACACTATTAGTAGAGACAACACCGTGTCCCTCACCTATACCTAAATAGTGTTCAGGTTATCTCACAACCCTCTCACTACGCCTAGGTGGTAGTGTATCCTGATTAGGAACCATCTGACTCTCAAATGTTTGTAGATCAACAACTTTTATTGATGAAGCACTAGTCTCACCAGGCTCCAACTTATTCAATACAATCTTAGAATGAGGTTCATGGTCACTAATATAATTGTCCTTAAGAAACGTTGCATTTGTCGATGCAAATACTTTGTTGTCTTTGGGACTATAGAAGTGTCCACCTCTGGTCTCCTTGGAGTATCCTACAAACAGGTAGACAATAGACTTGGAGTCTAGCTTTCCAGTTCTGTTCTTTATCACGTGTGCTGGACATCCCTATATGCAGAAATGTTGCAATCTAGCTTTACGACCATTCCATAACTTTAAGGGAGTCTTAGGAACAGATTTGGATGACACCACATTCAAAATGTATGCCGCTGTTTGTAACGCATATCCCCATAAGGAATTTGGTAATGATGAGAAACTAATCATAGATCTCACCATTTCCATTATTTCTCCTCTCCGCTACACCATTTTCCTGAAGTGTTCCATGAGCTGTAAGTTAGGAAACTATCCCATGCTTGACCATGAAGTTTTCAAACTCTTGGTCAAGGTACTCACCTCAACGATCCGATCGTAGTGACTTTATAGTCCTACCTAATTGATTCTCAACTTCAGCTCGGAATTCTTTAACATTCATCGGTCCATAGACGTCTGTATCTATAAGCTCTAGCGGTTCTTTAGCTCTAAGTTATTTTCTAGTAAAAAGTCTCTTAGTCATCTTACCTTCCAGACAAGATTCACAAACAGATAAGGTGCTAACCTTTAACTCACTTAAAGGTCCATTTTTTACTAGTCTGTCTATCCGGTCAAGGTTGATATGATCAAGCTTTAGATGCCAGAGATATGTGTCATTATCTGGAGAAATCTTATGTCGTTTAGTTTTTGGTTTTTCAACCTTAAACATTTCGGTGTTGAGCAGTGTAGTATGTATTAACGGTCTTAACACATACAAATTATTTTCATTAATTCCCAAACAAATATTCAGACCATTCTTTCTAATAATAACAGACTTATTATTAAAAGAAACATAATATTTTTTTTATAACAACCTAGAAACGGAGATCAAATTCCGTGTAAATCCAGGAATATAAAATACATTCTCCAATAAAATATAATTATTACAAAATCGTAATCTAATTAAGCCCACTGCTCGTGCCGACACGACAACCTCTAACCCCACATGGTTGAGAAGGCTTGCTCCTCTAGCTATGTCTAAGAATCAGTCCATTGTAAAGAAGAACAAACATGGTTAGTGGCCCCCGAATCAACTATCCAGGTTGAAGAATCATCTTCCACTAAACACGACTCAAGAACAAGTAAATCATATTTACTTTTCTTGAAATTCTTCTTGTTTTGGGCTTTCTTGAGTTTGGGCTTTCCCTTCGCTTTCCCAGTAGACCTCTTCCTCTTCTTATTATTAGAGGAAAATGGTTCAACAACATTTGCCTCACCGGTCTTGCCCTTGTTGTCCTTAGTTAGGGACTCAAAGGTAGTGAGCTCATCGAGCAACTGTGTGAGACTGAACCTTAACTTGTTCATCTCGTAGTTACTCTTAAACTGATCGAAACTCTTCGGAAGAGTCGTCAGTATGATGCTCACTTGACTGGGTTCGTCAATGGCCCCGCCATTGACTTTTGCCATGTTGAAGTAGGACATCATGCTCAGGACATGTTCCCGGACTGATTTACCATCCTTCATGCGAGCAAGCATAGCGGAAAGAATAGCTTCGTGTCACTTTTGCTTGGAGGGCTGCCCAAACATAACTCGCAATGACTCCACGATTTCGAATGCTGAAGTAATTGTTTCATGCTTTGTAACAAGCACGTCTATCATAGAAGCCAACAGATATGTTCGAGCCTTTTAATCATATGAGACCCATCGCTCGTATGCCTCAAGAACAGTTCGTGTGGTATTGGCAGTAGGCATTGGAGGACATTCCTCCGTAAGCATAAAATTGAGGTCTTTGGTGACCAATATTGCATTAATGTCAAGTTTCCACTTAGTGTAGTTATCACCAGTTAATTTATCGTTTAAGAGAATTTGAAGTAATGCAGAAGATATTATTGTTGAAATAAATAAAACATTCATTCTGTCATTTAATTAAATAAGTGCGAGTGCTTTGACATAAATTTAAACATGATGCATGAACATGTTTAACGAACTAGAACTACCCTAAAACTAGTTACTATACCACGACAATCCAACATACCACAAAGAAGTTCCGCCTTAGGGTTGGTCAAGTCTTTGCATGTTGGACCGAGACATTCTCAGTCAAATGATATTCTAGAATAACTCTTTTTCCATATCATTCAGCCATCGTTTATTCAGTCAGGTTTTTAATTAACAAACTTGATCAAAACCTTTGTGAGTGTAACCCACCATTTCAGATCTCACGAGCTTAACTCGAGAATTGCCGCCTTAGAGTCGGTCAATCCCGAAATACCCTTAGAAATCCTATCCGTTAGGAAGTCAACCTTGGTATTGACGTTTGTGGAAACCCTCCTTAGGGAGGACGAAAGCAAAGCTGCCACGAGGCCCCACTCGGATCTCACGGTGTTAAACTAATGATTGAGACCGCGGGATATATATGTCATATATCCCTCTCCCATTCAATATTTTAAAATTAGGCTTTTCTATTAACCATTAATGCACCTAGACTTTACATGATTAAACGACTAACTTTAATCAAGTTATCTAACGCATTAACTAATTAGAAACAAATTCTAATTAACTAATAAACTATTAATGATTTTTAACAATTAAAAATCTAATATATTAGTGAATAATCTAAGCCTTTGTAAACTATTTACTAAGGTCAGATTAGGATGTTAGTATTTACCAAGTTTTAACTATTAAAACCCTAACACTTTATTCGGATAATTTATTATTAGGTTATTAAACAAATTAATCCTAATAAATGACTCTATTAATCTATTTTTTTAAACACTTTAATAACTAGATTAATATTAATGAGAATTACCAAGTTTTCTAACCATTAAAAAACTAATCTCATTATTCATAGACATTTATGTATTTACCCATTTTAATCACATTAAAAAATATATATAAAGTATCAGACTATGATGCATCTAATCTAAATGACATACGTATGCATGACAATGCTTTTATCATCACATAATATAAAGCATACATGAATTAACCGAGTACTATGGATTATTTAACTTTAAAAATTGGAATCTAAAATTACAAAAAATTCCCCAAGGCATTCCTCGATCTTATTGTAACTTCGGAAATCTTCCAGGCTCTCCAGGTCACTCTGATTCATCTCATGAATCTGAAATTAGAAATCTGTACGAAACGCACTAAGCAACACTTGCCAACGGAACAGTGAAAGATGTGAATAGTACTGTATGAACAGTGCGTGACCAGTGTCGTGAACAGTCGTCGTGAATAGTGTCCGGTGAAATAGTACCCTCGATGAACATTGTCCATGAACAATACCCTCGGTGAACAGTGTCTATGAACAGTACCCCCCTTGGTGAACAGTGTCCATGAACAGTACCCCCGATGAATAGTGTCTATGAACTATACCGTTGTGAATAGTGCCCGGTGAACAGTACCGCCGTCGCACGCGTTTTTAGTTCTTCCTTTACATGTTACATTTTTTTTTATTTACAACACAATAACACTAAAAATAAATAAAATAAAACTTATGCAACCCATAAACCCTAAATCCACAGTACCATAAAAAATTACGATCAACCATGTTTAAATTAACAATTTAATTTTAAACATCCATATAATCATAAAGATGGTGCCTACACATTCATACGTACAGGAGCATTGAAAACAATTTCATGTTCCAAAAAATAAATTGGCTCAACTACCAATTATTGGAACCCCGTTCACCCGTTAGGCAACGAAACTAGGTTTTAAAATTTTAATACAGATCATAATCACTATCTGGGATCAGTGAACTTGGGATCGTAATTATTTTTAGAACTCATACATACAATATGTATACATATGAAATCGTAATCAATATAAAGAAGATGAAGAAAATCTTACCAACGTTTAGAGGCTCCTTCACTTTACGATATGCTTTTGTTTGAACCACTCGATCTTCCTCGCTATCTTCCGAGACTGGTAACTGCGTGTGGGCGCGTCACGGTCTCAGAAACTTTAATAGAGGATGTAAAGAAAAACGAAAAAAGAATCTCTTTCTTCTTTGCGTTAATAGTGCTCGCTTACTAATAATAGATCACACACAAATTTATCTCTTTGTGGTTCTTCACGCACTATTGCAAACCATGCAATAATTGAGTGAACTGATTCTTTTTTTTTTCTGATCTCATGCAACCTCTTACAATAAAATCAAAGCACTGTATGTTTTTTTTTTTATCAAATTGATTCACGCATCACTTGTTTGCATCCTATGCAAATTGTAACCGATGATGCATGACTTATGTTTTTGTTATCAATATATATATATATATATATATATATATATATATATATATCTAACTCTTTAATTGATATCATTTGTATTATTTTAAATATATAAAACGTATATATCATATATATATATATATTTTTTAATAAAACCCATCGATTTAAATCTTTTAAGATATCTCATATCTATAAAGATATTAATCAATTTGATTTGAATTCAGATTCTTTAAATTCAAAAATTAAATATCTAATTTAGTAAAAACAAAGTAATCAAATTATTTTATCTTAAAAAAATTAAATATCAATCAACATCCTCCAACTAATGATTAATTAAACAGTTAAATAGTCTAATTATTTAATTTACATATTTATTAATATTCATTAATTAAATAATCTTATTATTCAATTAATTTCTGAATAAACACGTGTCACTTTCGTAACACAATTAATTGGACAATCCAATTAATTAACCGTGACCCTTGTTACCTAAATCGATCGGGCTAGCAAGGGGACCTAATGGACCTACAATATTTTAAGCTCCAATAATCCTCGGAATCATTAATTAAACTCTTTATTTAATATTTTGAGCTCCAATAATTCTCAACTGCAGATGTTTTTACACAGACCGATACAACTTAGTGTCATCGATATAGCTATTACATATGGTGTGATCCTCCACAGTAGTTCATAATTAGAGCTGGTTCATAATTAGAGCTGGATCATAATGTTCGTTATACCCCTCTAATTACATATATCCTTTAAGTACCATTGATTCTCTAATAGACAATAAATCCTATTTCCTTACGGAATTAGGAGAGCGCTCATATTGTCCAAGCCCAGAATCAACCCTTAAGGGAACAACCATGTACTTCTCACAAGAAAGAGTGGATTCCACTATTGTGTACAAACCTTCCCAGCCACAAGCCAAACCGCAATCCCAACATACGGAGTACATTGATCAAGAAATGCATTCGACCTCACCCATGGTATATCAAAGACTACGATCTATCCTGAAGGAGTCGATAAGACACTCAGGATTAAGATCCCCCACATATAGCCATCATTAGTTGATATATATAAATCTCATCGATAAACGGATCTTGGTGTGAGATTCATATAGATCATCGCATAGTCCCATATGATCACATAATACAAGGTGCCTCCAATCCCATATCTCATATGTATGATTCATGATAGAATCACCGTTCATTACGGAATAGACCGCAACTATAGATTAACCACAAATGAAGTACCCAGCTTTATTTGCTATCTATGGACTCTTTAGATTGCACATCTCTTACTGTATCCATCTATATATGACACTCATATACATAGTTCGAGATTACATCCGACAATCTTGGATGTTAAATATATGTGCACAAGTTATAAAATAAATAACACAACAAGAATGGATTAAACTTTTCCTTTTATTTATTTCATAAACCCATTTACAAATTACATCTTTAGGACATAAACCCCAACATTGTGGCCATAGGTGTAGGCTAAGAAAGAATGGGAAACGGAAAACAAAATAGCTAAGACCATAACATAGGATTTTGCTAACCATCTACAACGTAATAACTTAATCCCAACCATAGATTGTATCACAGGACTACTGACCATCTATAATGCAATCTCTACATCCTCAATTCAATCTATTACAAGTATGTATCTAGGCTTTCCTTTGTTTTCTTTTTCGTACTCCTTTTTTCTTTTGAGTATATATTCAATTTTCCTTTTCTTTTCTTTCTTTTGATTGAGTATACAAATATAACTTTAAGGCTTTTCATTCAAGCCTCACTACATGCAATTATATTTATAATTTAAAAACAAGAAACACATTGGTTTCTTCCTAACTAACAATAGTCGTAATCACAACACACCACAATACTCTACCATCTATATCACCATAAGGTCCAAGCTAATTAGGTACGGTTTCATTAAATATGCTTGGTTCTTTAGAAATGTGGGTAATAAATGAAAAGGCTATGTGTTTGGTTTCAAATAGGCGACTAGAGCATACACATAAGTAAGAGTAGTGTTTAGGCCATATAGTGAAATTCCCTTACCACTTATAGTGTTGAATATACCTGGAGGGGTGAATAGGTATATATTAAAATTCATCCGCTTCTTTTTCTCACAATAATATTTTACACACTTAAGACCTCTAACAAGTAAATTGACTGAACAAGACAGTTAAGAATTCAATCAAGCAAGTGTTAAAGCAATACAAGTCAAAGTAAGTGGAAAGTAAAAACAAGAAAATTAACACAAAGAGTTTTTTTTAACCTGGTAAAATCTCAAAATGAGGAAACATCCACGGGCTGATTCTACAACCATTGACAAACAATCTTTCACTAGATAAAAGAATGTGAAATTCCCTTAATCACTTATAGTGTAAAATATAGCTAGAGGGGGGGGGGGGGGGTGAATATGTATATGCTCAAATCCTAGTACTTCCTTTTAATCACAAGCAATTTAATCACACTTAGAAACTTTAACATGTAAATTGCTTCAACATGTTAGGGTGAAATCGATTAAGCAAGAGCTAAAGCCTTACAAATCAAAGTAAGTAAAGGAATTAAAAAGCTAAAAACAACTTAAGAGATTCTAAGTGGTAAAACTTCAAAATGAGGAAACATCCACGGGTTGATACCACAACAACATGTAAACCACAATTCACTACGATGAATAAGAAATACACACTCAGAAAGCAATCAACATATGATTCACTGTCCAAGCTATCAACTCCTAATCTACTCTTGGTCCTAGTGAACCACTTTGACTTCTTTCTATCCAAGATGTGACTATCACACCTCTAGGAAGCAACTTCCTGTCCAAAATGCTCACGTCTCTAGGAAGATTCCTTGCTTGTCTATCCGGATCCTCCCGATCCTAGATACGGCTTCTTTCTTAACTATCCAGATCCTTCTGATCCTAGCTAAGAATTCCTTACTTGATTATCTGGATCCTCCCGATCCTAACCAAGACTTCTTGCTTAGCAATTCGGATCCATCTAATCCTAGCTTAGTCTTTTTTGCTTGATTATCCGGATACTCCTGAACCTATCCAAGTCTTCTTGCTCAAGTTAAAGTTTCACTCACTTTAACAAGAGACTTCCACCTTTTGCGCAATGCAATGATCTAAGTGAATTACAAACATGCAATCATGATGCAATCACAAGCAAATAGAGCATGTAAATCAAACACACTCTGCGAAGAATTTGATTTGCACAAATTAAGCTTACAAGCAAATGTAACTAATTCTTATGAACATGTGATTAGAGATTTAGATTCAGCATTCAAATTCATTTACAAAATTATATAGAAACCTAAACATGTCAATCAAAGCTACAGTAACAAGTTTTCAATAGAAATCACAAAACTAGCTTTGAAATCAAGTAAACATGTTAATACATGAAATCTTCAACATATTGAACAAAACAAGAACTATATTTTGATGATAGAAATCAAAATCAAAATATCCTAGTTCTTAAAACATGTGACTAAAACCTAGAAATCAACAATCAAGATCAAATCACAAAGATATTCTATAATCAAGTTCATGTTCTTCAAAATTAGCTAAAATGAGATTCAATCAAAAACACAAAAGATAGTTTCAAAAATCACTCGAACAAGTTCAAAAGTTGAAACAAAATCATTCTAAACATTTTTCTTTAATAAAATAAGAAGATCTGTCCAGCTGATCATAAATGAAAAATGAAGAGAAGATGATTCATTTACAAATGATGAACACACGAATGGAGATCAGATTAATTCAAAATATCTGGACATCATTTGACTCTAAAAATGCTTGGGACTTCTTCCTCTCTTAAAGACCAACAAATTTAACTTTTGAAAATCTAAAATCGAAGTTGATTTGAGAGAGATATGACCAAAACAAAAAATGAAAAGTTGTTCAAAATTTCTGCACGAAATTTGAGTATATATGCAGAGAAACAGATGTGGAGAGGAGAGAGATTTGGCCACCAATCAAGATTCACCACCTCATCTCCCCAGGGGTGCATGGCCTCCATAGGGGCAGAGGGATGGTCTTCCCGTGTTCTCTGACCTCAGAACTCCGAATTTGAATCCATTTTTAGAGGATGAACATGGACATGGATGTCAATGAAACTTTCATAAAAATTATAGAGATGGACTGGATAAATAAATACGAAAACCATACACAATAAAGACACTGAAAGTTTCGTAATTTCCAACTCGAAACTCAAAATCTTATCAATGAGTAACCGAAATGACCGAAACTCAATAAGTAACAATATGAGAAAATAATCATGTCTAATTTCATAAACACACAAACAAACAATCACAATAACACACAAGCATGCCATTTCCTAGATATAATCCTAAAATATGCAATTTACAAAATTTGTCAATTTAAGTCTAATGCATGTGCATACAACAATAAGTGTGTTAATGTGTTATGCCAATTTAGCACAATGATGCAAGGACACAAATATATGTAATGTATGTGTGTGCGCTTAAGCCTTACAAGAGGAAGAAGAATCTCGATACCTTAGTATCCGAGTAAGAATTTCAAGAAGGGTAAAGTCATCCATTTACACCTATTTCATGCCCTAGTCTCTCTAACCTTTTAATACATCACTTTGCCATAAGACCCAGGATCATTCATTCATCCAATTAATCCATTCATTCCACATTTCATCTTCTTCACCAAATTAAGAGAGAGAGGAGCTTCCAAAAGCATCCATGGAGGTTTTCCTTCATGGATGCCTCCTCACTATCACATTCTACTCTCGCCTACCCATCTTTAGAGGAGATTCGAGAGGAAAGAGCACCCTACCTTATCTGTGAGGAGGAGGAGCTTCAATGGAGCTTGTAGATCTAAGAGTGACACCTTGGGTTTCTTCTATTTACTCTTCCAATTTGGGAAATATGTTAACCCTAATATTAGTTCCATTTATTTGATTGAACTGTATTTGATATCTTCTTTAATTGTCCTATTTAGTTGCACTTAAATGATTATTGACTTGCATTGAGTAGGATTGATAGCCCAATTCTAGATGCATGTTTAGGGATAACTCTTGTCTTTACATTCATGACATATATAGTAGAATTGGATATGCGTTTATGATTGGGATTATGAGTAGATTAATACAATGTAGGAGTTGATTAGATAAGCATCTCATGATTGCTCATATGTCGATGGATTATTCAAAATGAATATTTTGGATTGGCTTGAGTGCTTTATTTGTTTGGGTGGAATTCATAAAGAGCATACATCTACATTTATTGGTTTCGGTTCTATAAACCTACATGCTTATGCGACCCTTGAGCATTACTCATACGATACATCCAACGGGTAGCATTCAGGTCGTGACTCATGGCCATTGCTCGTATGATACATCTCGGTGAGTAATGGTCGAGGGTCCATTTATGCTTAATGCTTCCATTGTTTGTTGCTTACACGTGGTGGGTGAGTAGCGATCGGTGGTCTATCATATGTTAATTTCTTTAATATATGTGCTTAAACACAGTCCTTAGTATTTGCTCATGCCATACATCTCTGTGTGCAGCATTAGAGGACTAGTCGGCTTTCCCATTACCATATGTAGAGTTCATACTAAAGGCTAGGTTGAACCCAATATAGGAGAGTCTTTGTAGTTAGTTATTTTAGGTGGTGCGAATATTTTGGGTGGTCATAAGTACCATATGTATCCATTCTCTTGCATCTCTCCTATCCAACATATTTTTATTTATCATTTTATTCATTCTAATCTCTCCATGTTCTCATATCATTTTTATCTTTATTTCTTGTTCTCACACATACACAACATAGTACACTTCACACCACTCTTACCCATGCCATGTTCTATTTACATTGCTTTCAATAATCACTAAAACTTGAGACAATTGACGCATGAAACCTCCCTATGGATGATACCCTCGCTTACTGCTTTACTAAGTTTTTAAAACTTTAGAGCACATTGCGTAAGAACAAATTTTTAAATATCTTTTGAAATCGTAATTTCTTAATGACCGAAAAAGCACGTTGAACGAACTTTGCATGAGAAGTTGCTTTCCTCCTTTGAAGCATATATCAATCACGAATCACCTAAACAAGTAGACATTACAAAAAAAAAAAAGAGTTTTGTTATGAAATCAAGCCAACACAAATCTAAAACCTAACAATCTCCCTCGTTTGGCTATTCCTAGGCAAACCACAATCGTACCATACAATGACCACTCAAATTAACTTATAGTTGATTGCATTCTCACATCCTCACATTACAAAGAGATCCCTATACTAAAATGTCTTCATATCTTCATGAGTATTCAAGAATCTCTTCTTTAAACATCAAAGCACCTTTGAGACAATCACAACCAAACAAACAAGAAATCTTCTACAAAGAAGATTTGTGAGATATAGTCACAAAAATAAGCAAGAAACAAGACTCCTCCTATCTCATATAAACAAGAATTCTTCTTCTTCCCCTTAAGGCAAGAATTCTCCCCCTGAAGACAAGTTTAAGTTTTCAATGTTCCACAAAAGAGGTATATCACACATGGTACATTTCTTCCACACATTGTGAGAAATACATTTCTCCCCATTTTTGTCAAGGAATAGAAAAGGGATGCATGACATAAATATGAGATATAATGCAAACAAGTTTTATAGAGAACTAAGTTAATCAAACTATGCCCCCTTAACATATGCTCCAAGTTTCGATCAACAAGTAAATTTGTTCACAAGGGAATTACACAATCACACATTTCAAGTAATTAGAGAAATTATATCATCACTTTCAAAGTCAAAGAGCGAATCATAGATTTCATTAATCTCTCAAAAATAATCTCTCATTGCTAATGAATTAAACACATTAAGCAAAATATTTGTATAGGGAGAATGCTTCTAGCATATATAAAAGGAGCAATTGTGATATCAACATGCAAACCATATCGACACCTATCCATCTAAAGCATTTCTAATCTAGGTCAAACTGATTATCATCCATAATTTTTACTTTAAAGAGAATAGATTTCAACATATGAGCATGTGTATGCATGTGACTCGTCATCTCATTTTTGTTTTTCAAGTCAAGCAATCACAATTTACAACTATACTACTGTTAATAGGGAAATTTGGCCAGGGGTCAAAGAGAAATTTTCCACCTGCAATCGACACTCATGAAGCCCGAAAAGACCGTAAAGCCACCCCGCAGGAGCAGGGAAGGCCGGTTTGGCTTCAAAGTTACTAGAAGACAAGTCAAACGCGACAGGTACGAGCCCCCACAAGAGCACTAGAACCCAGGCTTCTCCAAGCCATCTATCGGGGAACCTCGGCTCTGAGGTCGAGCTCCACAACCACCCCGTAAATGCTAGGGGAAGTCTCCCAGCTCAAGAGACATTTGAAAGAAGCCTACAACCCTCTCGAAAAACCCACTGTCCTTGCTGGGCATAAATGAGGAATCACGTCTAAGTCTGCATTACCCCAGCTACCTCCAGGAGAGTCTACAAGAACACATCAGGCCCCCACGAGTCAAGGAAAATCTATCTTAAGCTTCCAGGAACAGAGCCAGAGCAGGGGTCTACATCGCTCTACGAGGCAATAGGCGGCTGGCAGGGTGACCTCTATAAAGATTCATGGCACGAGTGCACACGGGATCGTGTCTACGAAATGTTCACATGCACGTCAAGAGTATAATTCAAATAAGGCAACAAACTTATCTTCGTCAACCATATCATTGAATCCGGAAACAATTCAAATTAAAATGACAAATCCCGCCCGATAAGGAGAGAACGGATTCATGAGATCACGGTAAAGTATTTATGAAATTGAAACCTACTTGGACGATATTTATAGATGAACACAGACAGAGAAACTAGAGAGACAACTGAGATAGATCGAGCGACATACAGAAAATCATAAACAACAGATATACACATAGAAGGAAGTCCTAAATTCTAATTTCAGAACACGGTCACCTTCATCTCCACTATTCAACAGGCACCGAGTTGCCACCACCCTACTCCTCCGAGAGATTGTGAGCAAACAAGAGAGTTAGATTTCTCAACATTTTGTTAATTTTGTTAGCAATCAAGAATACCATTTTCTAACCCTTGACCTTCTTCTCCAACTCCACTATCATTGTCACCATTTTGACAAGAATCACTATGAGAATCCATACTAAACTCACAACAAGTCACATCAATAGGTGTCTTAGTGTGATTCAAAAGATTTTCTTTAGGTTCATTAACACTTTTATCATCACACAAATTTAGCGTGCTAAAGTCATCAATCTTCATATTGATAGACTCCGTAATAGTCTTAGTATTCAAGTTGAAAACACTATAAGCACAACTATTAGTAGCATACCCAAGGAAAAAAATAACATCACTTTTAGCATCAAACTTTCCTAAGTGATCTCTTTCATTCAAAATAAAACACTTACTTGCAAGTGTATGAAAGTAACTCACATTGGGCTTATTGCCCTTTCAAAGCTCATGGGAGGTTTGTTTTGTGTCGGGCCTTCTAAAAACTCTATTAGAGACGTAGCAAGCTGTATTGATCACTTGAGCCTAAAGATTCCTAGGGACTTTCTTACTATTAAGTACCCCTAGCCATCTTGCAAGACACGGTTCTTCCTCTCAACAACACCATTTTGTTGAGGAGTTCTAAGAGCCAAGAACTCATGAGATATCCCTAAGTCATCACAGAACTCATTAAATTTGACATTTTCAAACTCACTCCTATGATTACTCCTAATGCGACATGTTTTCTTAATTCCAAGACTTTTTTCATTATGAACTTGATTACAAAATTTCTTGAAGTAATAAAAATTTTTGGTTTTGTTTCTAATAAAATAAACCCAAACAAACCGAAAAGAGTAATCAACACATACAAAAATTTGTTTATTGCCATTAATGCTTTCGGTTTGGATCACTAGTTCTAACAGCTTCTTGGTAGCGATGTTAGTGATCTTTTTGTGAGACACTTTGGTTTGTTTACCAAGTTGACACGGCTCACAAACTCCATCAAGCTTCTTACCAAGACAAGGTAGACCTCTAACAATGTTATATTTTTCAAGCTTCTTTAATTCTTTAAAGTTCATGTGGCCTAATCTTTCATGCCATAAATTCAATCTTTTTGCAACCTTGAGCCATATTGAATTTTAGAATGTCTATCTCAAGACAATAACAATTGTCGAGAGATCTTTTGACTTTCAAAACAATTTTTCCCTTTTTATCGATTATATTACACATATCCTTGTTAAAACTAACTTCTTGAAAAATTTCACACAAGTGAGCAATACTAATCAAGTTAGCTTGTAGACCATCTACATACAAGGTGTTTCTAAGCTTAGGCAATATAGGGATACAAATTGTTCCCTTGCCTAGAACTTTCTTTTTGCTGCCATTGTTAGGTCGATAAATATTGATATTTGAGACCTCTAATTCCTATGTTTTATGTTATGTTATTGGGTGAAATTGAATATTTTAATGTGTTTGTTGAGATTAAGATAGCTATTGGAGTAAATTTGAAGACAAAAGGTGAATTTTTAGTGAAGTTTGGAGAAATTCCTTTACATAACATCCAAATTGTGAAGACCATATCTCCCTCCTCAAATTGAACTAGATGGCGATCTACATGTTTTCAGAAAGCCCCAAAAGTCTGTTTTATGGTGCACTTTATGGTTTGTCAATCCGAGTTTTTTTAGAGGAAGTTATGGTTATTTTTGTAACCGAAGGTCAGAGCTGAAAAACATAACCATTGTCAAACCATTGTGAATTTCCAAAGCGGTAGTCAAAGCGTCCAGGACCAGTATTTTTTACTATCAAGAGGGCCGTAACAGCCACACCGGTCCCACAACAGTTATTGCTTATTATTGACAGATTTCCATTCCAAATTGGTCCAGAATTGTCCCAAAGCTTCCCAAATCAAATCCTAGTGACTCTAGAAGATCAAGACATGTTTGGGAAACTTCCTAAACTCAAAATTGAAATTAATCATCAAAACAAGAAATCCAAGTTAGGAAAGGATTCTCATTCCTTATTTAATTCTTCTTTCCTACTTGGTGTGTTTCCTACAACAAAACAAATTGGGAATCTACGAGAAGAAGTCACCTGTAAATACCAAGAGTTTTCTACAAGAGAGATTCATTTGGTGGAGAGTTGAAGATTATTGAAGACTCCATCAACATTCTCTTCTTCTAACTTTCTTTAGATTAGATGTTTTTATTTTATTTTCTAATTTTTTCATTTAGCTAATTTTCTTGTTAGTTAGGGCTCTCTTTAAACCGTAAACATGATTTCAATTCCGTAGACAAGTTTTGTTTAATGAAGTATTATTTTCTCAACATAAAATTGTTATTATATTATTATGTTTCTTTGATTGATTACCTTTGAGCATAATTCTTTTATTATAAAATCTATGTTGTAAGGATACAAGTCGGACACCATACGAATCTATTCTTAGTTGCAAAAATTAATTGGAATAAGACCCAATTAGGGAAATCGATTCATGAATTACCTATAATAGATACCATGTTTTAGGGTTCATGTGATATTCTTATTCTATTTGTTCTTAATGAATTCCAATTATTAAGTCTATATAGACACTATGCAAGGTTATAATTTGGATATAAGTATTTATACAGACACCATTCAACTTACATGCTAACTAAGAGAATCATACGACTTGAGTGAGATACTATCACCTTGCCGTGAATATCTTCATCATGTTTGACATATTTAACTTCATTATTTGTCTATGGATTGGATGACTGTTTAGTGGTGGATATGAGGTCCTAACTAGTGTTTTCCATATATTTTCCTTTATTAAATTTCTGTTGCGTTTTATTTCTTATTATTTAATTTTCTTTAGTTTAATAATCAATTCAAAAAACTCATTCATGTGTATGTATTTGGAGTATTTGTTTTCTTCTTTTTAGTTAGATTAGAGTCCTAAAGTGTCATAGATATAAGCTCATTATTTTAGTAAGTAATTAATTCTTTGTGGGAATGACCCTTGCTTTTCCGTTGTGCTATCGTTTACGATTTGTGCACTTACAAGGTTTTTATTATTTTTGTTTGCTATTTTGCAACCAACAGCCATCACCAAAAGTCACCTAACCACCATCCTTCATAACAAGTTTCTTGAAGAATTCCTTGTTACCGGTCATATTTATAGAGCATCAACTATCTAGGTACCATAAATAGGATAAGTTGACCTTAAGGGCATATTGTGCAACAAGACATTGAGATTAGCCTTTTCTAACCCATATTTTCTTAACAACATGCTTCTCATTACTACAAGCAACATGCTTTGACTTATTATTTGGCTCACTACTATGCATATTGACTTTATTAGCCACATTTTCAAACAAGTCAAATAAAGCTTTATCAACCTTTTTATGCATAGTAGTACGAGGCACAACATGTGTTTTCACAAGCAAGTCATCAACAATATTTTTCTCTACATGCTTTTTATTTAAGGTCTTCCATGGTCTAGGTCTAGATCCATAGATGGATAATTGCTTAGGACCATTCATCAAAGACGCATCATACAAATGGTTCTCATATTTACATTTATGAATATACTCATAGCATCTAGGCCTTATATGTCCTACCATGTTACAAAAATGGCAAATTTGTACAAATTTGAGAGGGTTACCATTAGCTTGAGCATTTGAAGTATTATACCTTCTCATATAGTTACCTCATTGATATCCACTCTTTGATGCTTTGCCATTTGCATGAGAAAATGATGATTGTTGTTTCTGACCTTGTTGAGATTTTCCTTTTTTGCTCCTTATTGATGTTAAGGCACCTCCGGTTACATCCATGGCTTTACCGTTAGAGAGAGTCCCTACATTCACTTTACCACTAGCTTTGACAAAAGTAGAATTGTTAGATGAAGGTGTAAGATTTTCATTCACATAATGTAATCTTCTTTTGTTGCTTGGATGCTTGCCAATCTTAATGAAAATGTCTACTTTACTAGCATTAGATGACATCTTACTTAACACCTTAACGGCCTCATCAAACTTATCACTAGGCATCTTCTCTTGACACAAATGCTTACTGATTTTGACTCTAAGAACATTTTTAAATCTCTTAGAACGATCAAGAGAATCATCTCTTAGATCAATTTCATGTTTCAAAATTTCTAGTCTTTCATTACTATCTTTCAAGTTATTCTCTAAACTAAGAATTTTATCTTTAGGCTCTTTATTTCTTTTAAGCCAAGTTCATGAATTTCTTTTAGTTCCGTACTAAGCGATCTATTCATCCTAGAGATTCTCTCATTCTCATGAACAAGATCTTTCACCTTTTGATCTTGTTGGTTAATAGGCTCATTATCAACACTATAAGCCATGAAGGAGAAAACTTCCTTAATCATGATTAATCCATAAAAAAAACACAACCAATTATAAAAGGATTTGTCTAATTACCTCTAGAAACCTGCTCTAATACCAACTGAAATTCCCTTAAGCATTTATAGTGTAAAATATACCTAGATGGGGGGTGAATAGGTATATGCTCAAATTCTAACACTTTCTTTTATTCACAAGATATTTAATCACACTTAGAAGCTTTAATAAGTAAATTGCTTCAACAAGTTAGTGTGAAATCGACTAAGTAAGAGTTAAGGCTTTACAAATCCAAGTAAGTAATGGAATTAAAATGCTAAAAACAATACAAGAGATTTTTACTTGGTAAATCCTTAAAATAAGGAAACACACGGGTTGATACCACAACCACTGGCAAACCACAATTCACTATGACAAATAAGAGATACACACTCAGAAAGCAGTCAACGCATGATTCACTCTCCAAGCTATCAACTCCTAATCCATCCTCTGGCCTAGTGAACCACTTTGCCTACTTCCTATCTAAGATGTGATTATCACACCACTAGGAAGCAACTTCTTATCCAAAACGCTCATGTCTCTAGGAATATTCCTTGCTTGTCTATCGAAATCCTCCTGATCCTAGACAAGGCTTTTTGCTTAGCTATCTGAATGCTCCCAATTCTCGCTAAGACTTCCTTGCTTGATTAGTTGGATCCTCACAATCCTAACCAAGGATTCTTGCTTAACTATATAGAACCTCCAGATCCTAGCTAAGACTTTCTTGCTCGATTATTCGGATCCTCCTGATCCTAACCAAGACTTCTTGCTCAAGTAAAGTTTTACTCAAAATGAGACTTCCACCTTTTGCAAGGCAATGATCTAAGTGAATTACAAACATGGAATCATGATACTGTTGGGATTATGCTTGATAGCAATAGTGTAATAATGTATTTGACAATATTTTCATATTAATAAAGTGATTTCTAGTTTAACAAATCTTGTAGCATTTATAGTTTAATTATTATAATTGTCAAAAGTAAATAATCATAAAGTCAAAAGACTATGAGAAAAGAAGAATTGTTTATACATCTGGATATGTATGAGGTAGACACAATTCTTTAGTTAGTCTTGAATAATATTCACAACTTACGATAAAGGTTTGTCGTCTTTATCTTGTCAAAGTTGTAGATTCTTTTGCTAGCATTTGAGTGTGATCAAATGTGTTATGATGAGTTTAAAATAATCAAAGTGTGGTGTCTTTGGACAAAAGAATCTAGTGCACTGGGTGCGTTAAATTGGATCACAGTGAAATACTTTATCTAGAACAGTTAATGAATAAAAGTTTTCACTTGAAGACAATAGGAGAGTCTATCTCAATCTTGAGATAAATGATGGACTTATGGTTGCAAGTGTTATCCTTTGAGCTATCAATTAATACGATTATATAGCTTAGTCTATCCTCGATAGTTTGGTGGTATTAATTTGTTAATCGATAGAGAACTTCATTTATAGATATGGACATCATGGCTACATTTATTTAATGAGAGTAGAATATCATCATATGGATGTTTTGAGGTATTGGATATTAAATCTTAATGTTAAGTTTTCAATAGTGTCTATAGAAATATGGCTTCTGGACAAGTCAAAATATCCAAGTTCAAAATGTGGTCATATGAGTAAATATGGTAACTTAGAGAGCTATAGGCGGTCTATGAGCTATTGGCGATTACTGGTATTTTTCACGAGGATACACTTTCTCCAATGAGATTGTCTAGGGTATGAATGAGAAATATTAACTTATTCTATCTTTATTTAAGAGTTCAATTTTAGTTATTTAGTGGAATGAACTAAAATTAATAGATCGGACCTAAGTGAATCATTTTTTGATTGCGATTGGGTTGTGTCTATTGAACCAATTTATGGGTCCATCTAGAATTGTATTAAGGCATGTGGACTTGTTTCTTTTAGTAAGAATGGGTCTAGTTCACACGTGGACTTTTTATTTAAGTCCAATGGATTTAATAAAATAGGAAAAAAAATATTTGACCCATATATATTGTCTTGGGCGGCTAAGGCTATATATAATAGCTTATTATATTGTTTTTTATTTTATTATTTAATTAAATAGAAATTAATTAATTTGTTAATTAATTAATTATTTAATTAAAAGTCAAAATATTTTTCGTAGTATGAGAACGTCTCCTAGAGTCATATTATTGTTGGTAATATGATAAGTATCAAATACTATATTTGATAAGTAAATAAATAAATAGAATGTATTTATCTAGTCAAATTAGGAAGTATTTGATTTCTATTAGGTCTCTAATTGACAATTGGTTAAATTAGGAAGTTTTTGATTTAGTCACAATTTAATTTATATTCAATAATTGGTTATTGAAAAAATACACTATTTGAGTTCGATTAAGAGTCTTGGTGTGTAAAAGAAATCCTATATTTAAGAGTTTGAATCCAAATTTTGATAGGAGTCCTGATGAAGTAGAAATCCGCTTTCTAGGAGGATTTTCGACCACCTATATACATACACTCCTATATAAAATTTCGACCAAGACCTAATTTTTGGTGTGAGAAGTTGTTTTTTATTTGTTTTTTTGTAGTTATATAAAAAAAACTTCATACAACTCATAGATATTGTGTATTGAATTCGGCCAAGTCATAGATATTGTGTATTGAATTCGGCCAAGGAGAAGAGAAAAAAGGAACGTAGATTTTTCAATAGTGCACTAGTAGCCTTGACATCAAAATGTTTCGTGTTCAATATCGAATCAAGGTTAACACGAGTTTCAATCAAATAGATTGATAATTCACAAGTGACCAGACGTTATTGGGTTTTCTCTTAGAGGATTATTGTGACTAACAGAGAATAAGATTTTATTTGTTTCCATCCTCAGGTAAACAATTAAAAGAAAGGGAGCCCACACTCCTAGGTGATTCACGTTTGTGATTGGATTGGAAGATCTTACGGATTCAATTCGATGCTAGTTCAATCATCTTGAAAAAAGGTACGATACTTTTAATATACGTCAATTAATCTAGTGTTAAGGTTCTTTCTATTAAAGGGGAAAATTTTAAAATATACCAAACACTAATTTTACACTTCCGCTGCGTTTTGAATCAATTTTTCTGTAAAATTGGTATAAAAGCCTAGTTGTACCCTAGATTAATTGATGTATATATATGTGAATCTATTTCTTTTTATTGTAAAGATGCATGTTTTAGAAATAGATGGCACTCTTGGTATTCACATATATATATATATATTTACACCGGAAGGTATGGATATATATATGTTTTATATGTGGATTGTTATTGCTCAATTTTGGTCCTAGAATTTCAATGTATTTTTGTTTTAGGATTGTAACAAGAATGGTGGCCTATCATCGCCATAATTTCCTTCTTGATAGTTGTTAAGTTTTTTATTTTTTTTTTATTATTTTTGTAATAAAAAGAACTGCAGTATTTTATTATTTAAAATTCTTTTGTAATACATTCAAGTATCGAAGATTTGAAGAATTGGAAGCAACCATAACAAGTTTGGGACCGTGCGAGCCATAGCAACAAACGTGTGTATGAATGAGCACGTGGCCACGATTGTTGTGGCATGGGCTGCGCATGGCAGCCCTTTATGGGGTTGTGGGGTGCGCACACCCATGTGAGGCAGCCAAGGTGTGCGAAAATGATGGACGCATGAAGAGTTGTTCTCCAAGAAGGAGTTTTTTGTATTCCAAGACACGTAATTTACATGCACTGAATGGTTTAGGTATCTAATTGCCATCTAGATAACTTGGTAAATCATTCTATGGAATTCAATCACACACCTTAAACAATTGAGTGAGAGAAGGTGTTTCGGAACACCTATGGCCTCCAAGTTTAGTTAAGCTTTATGTTTCGTGTAATAACTCCCCAAGGGGTATTCATGAATGGAGTTTAGCAAGATACTTCCTTACAAGGATAGACTAGAAAATTGGCCCAAACGATATCTACTCTCAAAAGAGGGATACTCGCGAGGGAATATATTGAAGGTTGATAACTTGGTAACACACTCAATGTGATTTTATTAATATCCTCCCCAGAGTTGTTAATAAAATCGCAAGTCTAAAATTGAAAACGCTGGTTGTTATGTTTACAATTAGGTGGGACCTAGTCCAACTAGTAAATGGTGTGAACTCCCAAAGCAGGTGTGACATTTATGAGTGTTGGATCACCGTTGAATTTTACGATTGAATTATTTTATTTAATTCAAGATTAATATTTGAAAGTGCTTTATCATGATTATTGACTTATATAATTTTTGTTATTAAAAAGAAATTATGTCCCCATCCCTAATCAACATCCTAAAAGATAATATTTTAACTGATGATAATTATGTCACATGGAAAAGTATTGCAAGCTGAAAAACATAAATTCGTTACGTCTATTCCTTAACCACCAAACTAATGAATCCACTCAGGAGCAAAGAGATGAGTATCAGTAGTGGAAGTCTTCAAATGAGATGGCTAAATGTACGTTAAATTATGACCATCATCTCCGACGTGTTGCAACAACAACATGAAAGAATGGAGACTGTTGTCGATACTTTTAATATATGTCAATTAATCTAGGGTTAACGTTCTTTATATTAAAGGGGAAAATTTTTAAAATATACCAAACCCTAATTTTATGCTTCCACCACATTTCTGAATCAATTTTTCCCTACAATTGGTATCAGAGCTTGGTTGTACCCTTAATTAAATGATGTATATATACGTGAATCTATTTCTTTTATTGTATATATGCATGTTTTAGAAAGAGATGACACTCTAGGTATTCACATATATATTTACATTTGAATGTATGGATATATATATGTTTTATATGTGGATTGTTATTGCTCAATTTTGGTCCTAGAATTTCACTGTATTTTTGTTTTAGGATTGTAACAAGAAGGGTGACCTATCATCAACATAATTTCCTTTTTGGTAGTTGCAAAGGTTTTTATTTATTTTATATTGTAATAAAAATACTGCAGAAAAATATTGTATTAAAAAAACTGCAGTATTTTATTATTTAAAATTCTTTTGTAATACATTCAACTATCGAAGACTCGAAGATTTGAAGAATTGGGAGCAACCGGAACAAGTTTGGGACGGTACGAGCCATAGTAACAAACGTGCATATGAATGAGCACGCGACCATGATTGTTATAGCATGGGCTGCGCATGGCAACCCTATGGAATCCATGGGATGCACATGGCAGCCCTTTATGGGGTTGTGGAGTGTGCACACCCATGGGAGGCAGCCAAGGGGTGCGCACACCCATGAGAGGCAGCCGAGGGGTGTCCAAACGGACGATGGTTGCGTGAAGACTTGTTCGCCAAGAAGGAGTTTTTGTATTCCAAGACATATGTAATTTAGTTGTTTTTCTAGGATGGACCAAAATTGTAGCTATTTATATTTTCGTAAATATTGCAATGTTTGTCATTGTTTGATAACATGTCATATAGAATAGGAGTGCCACTCATATATCTCTTTTGGTATGAACATGCATTGAATGGTTTAGGCATCTAATTGGCATCTAGATAACTTGGTAAATCATTCTATGAAATTCGATCACACGCCTTAAACAATTGAGTGGGAGAAGGTGTTTCGGAACACCTATGGCCTCCAAGTTTAGTTAAGCTTTATTTTTCATGTAATAACCCCCCAAGGGGTATTCATGAATGGAATTTAGCAAGATACTTCCTTACAAGGATAAAATAGACAATTGGCCCAAACGATATCTACTCTCAAATGAGGGATATTCGCGAAAGAATATATTGAAGGTTGATAACTTGGTAACACACTCAATGTGATTTTATTAATATCCTCCCAAGAGTTCTTGTTAATAAAATCGCAAGGCTAAAATTGAAAACGCTGGTTGTTATGTTTACAATTAGGTGGGACCTAGTCCTACTAGTAAATGGTGTGAACTCTCAAAGCAGGTGTGACATTTATGAGTGTTGGATCACCGTTGAATTTTACGATTGAATTATTTTATTTAATTCAAGATAAATATTCGAAAGTGCTTTATCATGATTATTTACTTATATAATTTTTTTTATTAAAAAGAAATCATGTCCCCATCCCTAATCAACATCCTAAAAGATAATACTTTAACTGATGATAATTATGTCACATGGAAAAGGAAAATTGGGTTGTTATTGTAAGCTGAAAAACATAAATTCGTTATATCTATTCCTTAACCACCAAACTAATGAATATACTCAAGAGCAAAGAGATGAGTATCAGTAGTGGAAGTTTTCAGATGAGATGGCCTAATGTACGTTACATTATGGCCACCAAGTCCGACGTGTTCAACAACAACATAAAGAAATGGAGACTGATGCCGATATAATGATGTCTCTGGAAGAGATGTTTGCTATGAAGTTTAGGTCGACTAAAAGAGAGGTAGTGGATGCTTTCATGAATCTTAGGATGAAACCTGGATAGGATGTGAAAGATCACTTGATAAAAGTCATAGTTTGTCTCAACATTGTTGAACTCAATGGTGCTGAGATAAATGGTGAGACGAAAATTGACATGATTGTCAATTCACTGTCGAATTCCTTTGCTCAGTTTAAGTTGGACTACACCTTGAACAATAATGAATGCACCTTGCAGAGCCTGATGTAAGATGATCAAAGCACCGAGAAAATCCTTATGAAAGACAAGGGTTAAGAGATTCATACGGTTAGTAAAGTTGTTATCGTTAAGACTCGTAAGAAGGTTAAGAAACAACAGAAGAAAAAGCAACTTGGGCCTAACTATAAGGGGTTTCGGGAAAGGAAGAGACTGAATGAGAATGAATTCAAATTGCGTTTAGGCAACGGAGCGTTGGTGTCTACTAGTGTAGTGGGAGATAATAGAATCAATTTAGATTCCTGTAGGCATTTAGATTAATAGACGTTTATTACGTACCTTAATTGAAGAAGAATTTAATTTTAGTTTCTTGTTTAAATAAATTTGGATATTCGGGTACTTTTAATTTTATTATTAGTAAGAATAACAAATTTATTTGCAAAGGTACAATGGAAAACAGTTTATTCTATTTGCATAGCAATATCTCTCACTTGTTAGACATGGAATCAACGGAACCTAATCATAGAAGAGTAAAATTATCAAAAGATGAAACCTACCTATGGCATTTACGCCTAGATCATATTTACCTTGATAGGATCAAAAGATTAGTCAGTGATAGAATTCTATGTGACTTAAAGGTTAATGATCTACCAACTTGTTAATCGTGTCTGGAAGGTAAGATGACAAAAAGTTCTTTCACGACCAAAGGCACAAGAGCCACTGAATGTTTAGGATTATTGCACACTGATGTATGTGGTCCTATGAGCATTCAAGCTAGAGGTGGATATGAGTACTTTATCACTTTCCCGGATGATTACTCAAGATTTCGCTATGTTTATCTCATGAGACATAAGTCAGATGCTTTTTACATGTTCAAAGCATTTAAAGTTGAAGAAGAAAATCAGCTTGAGAAACACAAAAATCTTGTGGTCTGATTGTGGTGGAGAATATCTATCTGGTGAGTTTTAGCAATTTCTTATTGATAATGGGATAATTTCTCAGTTTTCTGCACCAGGTACACCTCAACAAAATGTGGTTGCAGAAAGGAAAAATAGAACTCTTTTAGACATGGTTAGGTCTATGTTGAGTTATTCAACACTTCTTAATTCTTTTTAGGGATATGCTTTACAAACTGCTATGTAAATTCTAAACGATGTACCATATAAGTTGCTTCCTAGAACACCGCATGTGTTGTGGACTATGTGAAAGGCTAGTTTAAAACATTTAAGGATATTTGGATGTCCTGCGCACGTGTTAAAAGTAAAGACAAAAGATGGTGTCCCATTCAGAAACATGCATATTTGCAGGGTATCCAAAAAGAACCAAATGATATTATTTCTACAGTCATTCAGATCTTATAGTAATTGTTTCGACAAATGCTAAATTTCTAGAAGAGGACTATATGAATAATTTTGTGCTTAAAAGTAGAATTGTCCTAAATGAGCTTTCAGAAGATACAATTCCATAAGAGGTTTCACAACCTAGCCCAATTATAAGTTCCACACCAACACAAGATCAACAATCTACCATACCTCATCGTAATGGGAGGGTTAATAGACAACCCGAGAGATACATCGGTCTAGAAGAATTTGTAGAGAATCTCCCGGACGATGATGATCCCTATACATACAAGGAAGCAATGGAAAATGTTGATTGTCACCATTGGCAAAAGGCAATGCAATCCAAAATTGAATCTATGTTCAAAAATAAAGTCTGATCTCTTGTATACTTTCCTAAAAAGATAAAACCCATCGAGTGCAAGTGGGTATACAAGAGGAAAAGAGGAATGGATGGAAATGAGAAAAACTTTAAAGGTTGATTGGTAGCTAAAGGTTACACACAGAAAGAATGTATCAATTATGGGGAAACCTTCTCTTCTATGGCTATGCTTAAATCCATTAGGATACTCTTATCTTTTGCGGCATCTCTAGACCTAGAGATTTGTCAAATGAATGTCAAGACAACTTTCCTTAACGGAAGTCTTAACGATAGTATCTATATGATGCAACCAGAAGGATTCATTGAAAAAGGCCAGTAGGAAATGGTATGAAAGTTACAAAGATCCATATATGGATTGAAGCAAGCATCCAGATACTGGAACATAAGGTTCGATCAAGCCGTGAAAAGTTTTGGATTTATTAAAAACCCTGACGAACCCTCTGTATACAAAAAGATTAAAGGTGCCAAGTTGGTTTTCCTAGTTCTTTACGTTGATGATATACTACTCATCGAAAATGATGTAGGTGTATTGATATCAGTAAAAGAATGGTTAAAAAAAACAATTTGATATGAAGGACATAGGAGAAGCAAGTTATATTCTTGGTATCCAATGTTAGGTTTTAGATTGTGTTGGCATTATTCCATATCAAAATGATGTTTACTTGTAATGATTTAGTTGTTTAGATTCATGATGATTCTAGCTTCAAAGAAGAAGGAACAACTAGTCAAAGCAAGTTCAAAGTCTTCAAAGAGAAAAGATGCCACATGGTTCTACAAAGGTATATTAAGACCTTATCTTTCTCTTACAAAGCTTAGGCAGACACACAATTCATACATATGTGTCCCTGCATAGTTGTGCACCATTATAGGCACACACACACACACACACACACACACATACAAACACACACATATACACACATATCATACATTTGTGTCCCTACATCATTGTGCACCATTTATAAAACATTCACACACTTGAAGATGAATGCTCATGCATTGGTATGAAAATAACATGCTTTGGAAAAATGCATGATTGGAGACTATCTCTATGTCGTTTGCATTTTAGTGTGCAATGTGTTTGTATGTGTATATATTTGTAAAACATGGATATTGAACTTTATTTTAGTCTTAAATCATTCTTGACTGTGTTCCATTCATTTCAGTTACTCATACTATTGATTTCAAGTTCTAAGTCAAAAGATACTACACATTCAACTCATGTTGCATACATTGTCTTCGACTTCGTATATCGAGTTGAATTATTATTTTTTAGGTTGAGTATCTTATATATCCATGTCCATGAGAGAGTTACGGTTTGTAATCCATAAACAAATTCGAATTCTGATTTTGAAGGCCAAAAAACGGTCAAAGAACACGAAAGGAGCTTGTGAGGAAAAGAAGTGCAACCAAGCACTCTTTCCTAAGATGGCACATGGCCATCTCTGGCCAGAATGCTTGCTGCCCATAGATGCCAATGTGCCTTCTCAGGCAGCAAGTGTGCTTGGTGCACTTAAGTCCCTTTTGGTCATTTTGCTTGTATTCTTTTCCCTCTCCTTTATGTATCCCTTCCCTCTCACATTTCATTCTAAGAAGAGATTCAAAATTTGAGTGCAGAATTTTCTCCCAAATTTTTTCACCTTCCTAACACCATAACTTCTTCATTTGAACTATGAGCTGAGTGATTCAAAGTTGAGAGTGTTTGTCTATTCATCTTCCATCTTTTCTCTGAAGGTTTGAGTTAGTTTTATTGCTGTTTTTGGAGTCTAATTCACAAAAACGGGACTGCACCAAATCAACTAAGGTATTGCTTTTCTCTCAAAGTTTTCTTTTAAAACATGGTCAATTGCGTTGGGTTTTCTTCCTCAACATATATATGTGTCTTGAGATTGTTTTGATTTGAGTTTTGAACTCATTTAAAGCTAGATTGACATTCAATTAAAATCTCACATGTTGGGTTAGGTTTTGATTTTGCCTATGTTTTCACATGTTTGGGATTGTATTATGCTAGCTTTGATTCTTGGACTATTTGATGATCTTTAATTGATTGATTTTGTGAAAAATAGTTCCTCACATGTATTAGTCTCTCTTTGGCCAAAATCTCACTATAATACATGTGCTTGTGTTCTTTTTAGCTATTCATGTGCTTAGTAGATCTATGAATAGAAAATATGCTCTAGAAATCTTTAATCTAAATGACTTTGTCACATGATTTTAGCATGTTTTTGGTATATGAGATTTAAACTTGATTATGTATTATTTAAACATATCTTGTGACTCAAGTTTTAGATCTATGCATGTATCTAGGTTGTAATTAATGTTGAATATATCTTACATAATCTAGATGGATTAAACATGCATGATTTACTAGACAACATTTGTTTTGTGCATTCATGCTTATGTTTAGTATTTTCCATAGGATGTGTTGATCATAACATTCTATGTTACGTGCTTGTTTGCATTTTGAATTCATGATCACTTAGATGCCTTGTGAGAAGTAAGTATTGACAATACGTGTGAGACCTATGTTGTTGAGCAAGGAAGTCTTGGCAAGAGGTGGGAGACCTCGAAATGTCAAGCAAAGAAGTCTTGCCTAAGGTCGTGAGGATCCGGAAGGGTGAGCAAGGAAGTCTTGCTTAGGGTCGTGAGGATCCGGAAGGGTGAGCAAGGAAGTCTTAACAAGAGGTGTGAGGCCTCAGAATGTTGAGTAAGAGGGCGACATATTCATGAGTAGGATAGGAGGGTAGTTTCTAGGCGAAGGGGTCACTTGAAAGATAGTACTTTTCTTATCTACTAGTGGATTTTATTTACCGGTGGTTGCCAACCCGTGAATGTTTCCTCTTTGGAGGTTTACCACTTTATATCTTGTGTCAACTTTTCTCTATCCCTATCTCTCTTATATTTGTATTTGTTATTTGAATACTATGGATAGAACTTTATATGTAAGTTGACTTCCTTACTATAATATAAATTGTGCATGTGTTATGGTTGCTTGTTTGTATCACACTTTACATGTTTTATATATTGATTAAGTGTCTTTAATTGATATATATATATATATATATATATATATATATATATATATATTGTGATACAAGCAATCTAGAGGGAACAAACTTTGTTTTGTTTATAAGGGAGTCGAAAAAAGTGTCTAACCTATTCACCCCCCTCTAGGTTAGCCTTGATCATTTAACCGTGTTTGTATTTTCAATTGGTATCAGAGCAGGACACTAGATTGTACTTAGTGAGAATCCAGGTGATACATTCATGGTATTTGCAAAGCTGTTGAAGTCATGGGTTTACAAGATGATGTAATAGCGGAAGGAGCCTCAAATACTAGGCCACCATTACTTTGAGGTTCTAACTATGGGTATTGGAAGTTGAGGATGAAGGCCTACATTCGCTCTATTGATGAGAAGGCGTGGATGGTAGTGGAAAAAGGTTATAGTCCTCCTACCAAGGTTCAAGAGGATGGAACTATAATACTTAAGCCAATAAGTGAATGGACAACAAATGAGTTTGAGGTTGCTAAGTGGCACCATCGTGCTATGAATGCCATATTTGGAGTAGTTGATGGGTATCAATTCTCCTACATTCAAAATCTTTAATCCGTAAGGGAGGCTTGGGATACTCTCCAAGTTACTAATGAAGGAACCTTAGAGGTTAAGAAGTCAAGGCTTCAAATGTTGGCATCACAATTTGAAGGTTTAAGTTTGGGTGAAGAGGAAAAGTTTGAAGACTTCCAATTCTGGCTTCTTAACATTGCTAACCAATGTCAAGCACTTGGAGTACCTATCTCAAGAGAGCGTTTAAATGGGAAAATCCTTAGGTCTCTTCCTAAGAGATCTAAATCAAAGGTGACAACCATTAAGGAAAGCAAGGATGTGGTTAGCATAAACATCGATGAGCTGCTTGGGTCTCTCTTAACTTATGAGATGTGCTTGAAGCCAAAGATTAATAGTAAGGGAATCGCTCTCAATGCTATTGAGGATGAGAGTGATGATGAAAATGAAGAGATGGCTATTTTGGTTAGAAAGTTCAAGAAGTTTCTAAAGAATAATGTCAAGCCTAGAGGCAAGTCTTCTAAGGAAAAGGAATTTAAGAAAACATCATCTCCAAGGAATGAGAAGAATAGTCAAGCCATGAACAAGAAAGGTGTTCAATCCTACAATTGTCATGGTTTCGGTCACTTTGTTAGTGAGTGCACTAAGAAGCCAACTAAGAAAGATAAGAAAAGCAAAGTGTTGGTTACTACTTGGAATGATGATAACTCTAGTGATGATGAGAGCTCTAGTAGTTAGTCTTCAAGTGATGAAGAGTTGGTGAGCAACTTTGTAGCTCTAACAACTTCTCATTTTCCACTAGATGTTGATAGAACAATATCATTGAACAAGAACTTTGATGCAAATCATCATGGAATTACTAGTTCCATTCCTACCAATCTTGAGTTGTTAGCCAAGATAGAGAAGCTTGAGGAAGCTAGAGATAATGCTCTAAGAAAGGTAGTTGAAAAGGATGATTTGATCAAGAAACAACTAGATGAGTTTGTGATTGTTACTCGTATACTTCTTGGTCAGAAAGGTGATATTATAAAGAAGTTTAGAGAACTAGAAAAGATAAACCTTGAGAAGGATAATGTGATATATTCTTTGAGGAAAGGAGTACAAGAATTAACATAAGAGATAGACACAACTAAGGAGGCCATCAAGGACTTAGTAAATGATTCGGTAAGTGTGTCTAGTGTTAAGAATCTTGTTAACTCTCATAGTGGTGAAGACGACTTGGTAGTTGAAGAGGAGCCCTTTGAAGCAACACTTCCTACTCTCTTGGATGAAGTCGTGATTGACAAGAAACCACACAAGAAGAGAATATCAAAAGCCAAGAAGAAGTTGGCAAACAAAGTATCTTTGCAATCTCCTAGTGAAGCTAGTTTAACTCCAAAAGGTACAATCTCATCTTTTATTCCAATTTTCCTTTATTGAAACACAATAGGTCACATTAAGCCTAGGTGTTATAAATTTATTGAAAAATTCAAATTAGGAAATGAATCTAGAGATGAGGAGATTAAACTTTAACTTGAACATGCTAAGGCTTTGAAAGTTGAAAAACATGATAATATAGCTATGCATGAAAAGAAGTTATGGAATAGAAAGAAAGCTAATCTTGTTCAACTTGACAAAGCTTGTGTTGAAAATGTTAAGGAAGCATGAATTAATGATATTCTTGTTAATCAAGTCATTGAAGGACTTTACTCTAGATTTAACATTGTTGTCAAGGATGATATTGGAAATGTTTGTATAGGTACACCCAAGAACAAGTGGTTCAAGGGTGAGTACTCTTATCAGTATTGTAAGAAACACATGTGAGGTAGCTTTGAGGCAATATATCAATTGTGTTGAGAATTCTTGCCTGCTAGCTTTGAAAACTCCATGTATTGATATGAACTTGGTTATCTCATATCATGTTTGTTATGATGGTCGAAATTTATTGGTTAACTTTTGAGAAGTTCTTTTGATATATGTGTTGGTTGAGTTGAGATATTATGCTTTTTATACTCTTGTTGTGAAACATCGTTAACTTGGTGTCATGAGGACATTCAAGGCAAGAGTGCTCATAAAAAGGGAGGAAGTATGACATTTGGTGAATATGATGTGCAAAAGGTATCTCTAGACTCTAATGCATGTTCTCTTAGATATTCATCTTTTGACTCAATTTTTGATATACATCTCATAGCATGTCATATTAGAGAATTTTGTATAGCATACATATGATTGTCATTGACATTTGCTAATTTAGGATCTAATAGTGATATTGTTCACATTGATCTTAACTTTGATGATTGTTTGTGTATAGTATATTGAGTGGCATTATTTTTGAAAAATATGAGCTTCATATTCTTTGAAAGCTACTCATTAGAGAAGTAATGATCATGAATAAATCTCTACTTATTGCTTTTAAGATCATGTGCTTATGAGCCATAAAATCTTGATTTTTCTAAAATTGCACTTTGCTTCTCTTATATGTTTTGCTAGTAGGTTGAGTTCACTAATATGTAAAATTTGGATACACCTTGAAGTTTATATGCTTAAGTACATTTAAAATGACCAATGGTTAGTATCCATTTTGCTTTGGAAAATATATAGAACTCAACGAGCACTTTCATGGAAAGGGCTACACACATTGGTTGTGAAAGCTACCCAATATTGGAAAGAGCTACACCATTGTGATGAGTGAAAGCCGCCATGAAAGGAATTTTGTTTATGTTTAAAAAAAAGGAAAAATCAAAAAAGTGTTGAAATGGAATCATGAAAAGAAAATTCTTTGATTCAAAACCTAAAAAGAAAAGAAGGAAGGCTTAAAAAAGAGTATAGTTGAAAAATGAAATGAGCTCGGGTTGAAAAACAAAAATGGGATGACGAGCCACATGCACACACACGCACATATGTTGAAATCTATTCTCTTAAAAGTAAAATTCTGGATGATAATCGGTTTGACTTTTTATGGAAAAAGCTTAAGATGAATAGTTATTGGAAATTGTTTGCATGTTGATTATCAAACTACTTCTTGATATATATATATATTTGAAACATATCTCTCACACGCACACTTTGTTTATAAGTATGATGATATTTTAGCAATTGTTGAAGAATTATGAGAGAACTTGGAAATCTTTGTGTATCTCTCTTAACATATGAAGCTTATTTTGTTAAGATTTCTTCAAATTGTTTGAATTTGTGATTGTGTGAATATCTTTGTGAACTATATGCTATCATTGATTTTAGTTATGGCATTTATCAAGGGGGAGCATTGTATGCTAGACATTGTTCTCTTTTATGTTATGTTCACATGCTTCATTTTGTTACATGTTGGCATATTTTGACTTAATGATACTTGTAAGATATTACTCACTATCTTTGTCTTGCATGATGATTCATTCTTAAGTCATATGTCTTTGTTTTTATATTTTTGTGACTAATGTGTTTGTTTTGTTTTCACTCACTTTGGTTGTATGTATATAGCATCTTATCACACAATAAAATGGGAAGAACTAAGATTACCGGAAGTGGAAATCAATCAAATCCTGTTGTGAAACCCAAGTCTACCTCAAAAGGATCCAAAGCTTCAAGGACAAAAGATTTAGGGATCTTTGGGACAAAGAAGATATTTCAAGATAGAGGCATTGACTTTGGTAAGTGTAATGATTCTTATGTTCTTAAGTGCTTAAAGGATAGAAAATGGGAATCTTGGGTGAGCATGTTAGGAGTTGTAAATGATACTCTTGTTAGAGAGTTTTATCATGAATATAAGGAAAGTGCCACCTTAGAGTCCAACGATTTGAACCGGGAAGCAATGAAAGCAAGCTCCGAGCTAGCTTGGACCTCCTGGAAGAAAAGCAAGATCGAATAGCTGAAACGGTAGCAATCTACAAAGCAGGATTGCCACGTACTTCAACAAGAGGGATACGACCCCCAACAAGCTTGGACCTCCTGATGCCTTGGTCGGGATACCACCCCCAAGAAGGATCCGAGTGTAAGAGCATAGTTACCATCCAGATCTCAAGACCAGGAAATAGCTAGATAGCCTCCTGATGCCTTGGTCGGGCTACCACCCCCAATATGGATCTGAGTGTAAGAGCATAGTTACCATCCAGATCTCAAGACCAGGAAATAGCTAGATAGCCCTCCTGATGCCTTGGTCGGGCTACCACCCCCAAGAAGGATCTGAGTGTAAGAGCATAGTTGCCATCTAGATCTCAAGACCAGGAAATAGCTAGATAGCCCTCCTGATGCCTTGGTCGGGCTACCATTCCCTCGAAGAAGGAATCGAGCTTGAAAGTAAGGAAGACCTCCTGATTCCGAGCCTAAGAAAGGGGCTAAAAAGGTCTTTACTTAATGTTCTACTTGGGATACAACCCCCCAAAGGAGCTCGGGGATAGAGGGCTCGATTTACTTAAACTCTAAATGCTCTTGTTATTTCACTAGTTCTCCTTGATACAGGGTTACTTACTATAGCAGACCCACAATCAAACAAGAAGATTGTCAGCTGAAGAAGTTAAGCTAGGAGTTTTGGGGACTCAATGCTAATAATCTTTTTTCTTATCTTGTTATTTCCCCCAAAGATAGCTCGTTTCGATATAAAAGCTGGACCTAGAGAAAGACCAAACAAGTACATACAAGCCAGAGTTAGACCTGAGATTAAAATTTTATTATCAAGTAAGGGAGCCTATCCCCTAACAAGGCTACAACAAGCAAGGGGGGCCTAATCCCTGGTTCCGGGCTACAAAAGAAAAATAGTAAAAGATCAAACATAGTTGAAGATGGGATGCCCACCCTCTTTTCCGGGCATTCAAAATAGATTAAATGAGAAAGAACTCAAGCTTCTTCGCCTTCATGAGGACCTCCAGCCTCTTCCTTCTCATCCTCCTCCTCCACAGAATGAACCTCGCCCTCTGCTCTTCTCTCCAGTAGCTGCTTATCCTGGTCAGCTGCATCAGCCGCCTCCGCCACCTCCTCCTAGGGATCAGCCCCGACAGCCTCAGGGTCAACAGAATCCTACTCTACGATTTCATTGATCACCGCCATAGCTTCAGGCAGTATAGCTGCATCAAGAAGGCTGGTCACCGACTCAGGCACGTTCCCGCCTTCTATTGACTCTATTTCTGAGAGCACTGCTGGGGGATCTCAGGCTTCAGTAAGGACTCTTTCTAGCTTCTCATTGTGAACCCCCTTCGAGGATTCACTGGGACCAGATGCTGGAAAGACAGGAATATGAGGAGGCAGATCTGGCATTTCCAACTGCTTCTCAGCTCCCTCATTGGAAGGACCAGCTCCATCAGTTTTGGGCGAGACATCTCCATAGCCCGCAACATGACCTCTTCTCTATCCCATCCAGCGATGCTGGAGAGATCGAATCGGGGAGGAAGAGCCTCTGCAACCTGACAGGAGGCATAGAAATACCCCTCGCTAAAGGAATCTTCCACTTCTGCTTGGAGCTGGGTAATTCGAGCCTGCAAGGTTTGGTTCTCAGCATCTACGGCCTTCGCCTCTCCCCTATAGTCATCTCGCTGGCTAGCCCGCCGCTTCGATCGAAGAGTCTCCTTATCAAAAGCCCACTTCAGCCCTCATGATCGTATTGAAGCTCATCTAGCTGCTTCTCCATTCCTTGTTGGCTGGAGATCATCTCCTAGACTAGGGTCTGATCCAGCGCAAGTAACCCCATGGCTCGCTTAGCTTCAGCCTCAACCTTGGCTGCCCGATCACGGAGGAAGGCTACCTGATGCCCCATGGCCACCTGAAACTTGAAAGCCTGCAAAGGAAAATCATGTTAGAAAATGACAAGTCAAGCAGCTGAATGAAGAAGTAAAAGCGACAATGACCTCGGCTAGGAGGGCGGACCCTTTGGTGATCAAGATGTCCATGGGCATCACGGTCATCCTAGAAAGCCCGCCGCCTGGACAAGATGCGACAAATTGCTTCAGGACCTCGTCCTAACCCACCGAGCTCGATGGCTAGTTGGGGCGAGAAGGGGCAACCTCAGAAATATGGCATCGGGTTCCCTGGGAACCTTGACTACCCGGGATACAAGCGGATCTGCAGAGAGGGGTTACGTGACTCTGGAAGCATCGTTTGGAGTAGTAACTACTGGAGGAAGGGCATGAACAGACTTATTGACCACTTGGGAGGTAGACCCTCCTCGGTTTAGAGCCTTCGCAGCCCGAGATACCAGAATAGCCATATTGGATACTTGGGAAGGAGAGAGGGAAGGAACGAAAGGGGCAGCTACCTTAGTGGCCCCTTCTTCGAAACAGCCGAGAGAGCTCTCTAGGACGATCTGGAAGGAGGAAGAGGTATCCCGGATTGTAGGGCTTTGTGAGAAGCTGGAGCAACAACAAACACTGTTAGAGAAAAGAATCAAGATCATCATAACTAAACCCTCTAATAAAAAAAGAACAAAGAAAAAACAAGATAGATCGTGATACTTACAAGGGGTAGCACCAGATATCTGCAGGTAGCTGTTTACCCTGCGGGGATCTAAGGGGTTGGCGGTTGAAAACTTCAGATTCAAGTAGTTCTAAGCTAGGATGGTCTTCAACACGGCTTCAGACTCATCGAGCAAGGAATCCCGACCCTAGGTGGGTTTGTCAATAAAGGCCGTGGGAACCTCGAGCTCATGCCCACCAATGAAGACGGAGCTCCCCCAGTCTCCCCCCACCAATACCCATTCTTCTTTCAAAGTGGGGTCTTTCTTTGAGACCCCGGGGATGATAAAATTAAGCCTATTCTTAGCCTGGCATAGAATTGGCCTCGTGGGACTCCTGCCAAGCTACCGATCTAGAAATGGAAGGTTAGTTCCTCAGCCCCGAGCTCCCTGGTTACACCGCTCAGCTAGCAATGCTCATTCCACAATACTAGGAAGCCGATTAGATGCCTCCAAAAGCCGGGCGTCAGTTGAAGCGAAGCCAGCTGAAGGGCATTGAGAGCCCGTCGAAGGGTGGGGTGAAGAGGGAGCCTCACCCAGCTCTTTAAAGTTGCGACGTGGATAGGAAGCACACCTTTGGGTGGGCTAAAAACATTGTAGTTCCAATGAGGGACAGTTAGAGAAACAGTATCAGGAATACCATACTTGTCCCATAGACGGCCGATCGACTGAAGGTCGATAGTAGAGTCATGGATGACCCTGGGTTCGAAAGGAAGACTTATCACTGGAGGAAGCTCCGCCACTACGACTTGAGCCCTCTCGACCGCATCTAATCTTTCCCCGATGTCAGAGTCTTCATCGACTAGGTTCATAGGATTGTCAGGCTGGTTCGAAAAGCCAGAGCCGATAGAAGCGTTCCTGTTAGAACAACGGCGCTGGCGGAGGGGGGAAGATTCCTCGTCGCTTAAAATCCCTCACACCCGCTTATGAGGAGCTAGGTTACGGCCCCCGGAGCCCTCCACCAAGGCATCAATACTATCTGTGGAAGTCGACATTGATGGGTAAGAGAGATGAGAAAGCAAACGGAAGATAGAGACAGAGAAAGCAGGGATGAAGAAATTTGAAAGTTTGAAGATTTAAGGAAGTATGAAGAAAGTGACGGCCAGACCGGGCTTAAATAAAGGTTTATTGGCGATATCCTAGGGAAGATCACCTGAAGCCATATTACAGCCATTTTTCTTCAAATAACAACCAGTTTCAAATTCAAAATGTTGGGCAGTTAATGAGAAGATTTCGCTCATTAATTATCTTGATAGCGAAAAACTTTCTCTACTAAACAAGGAATCTGACTCCAACCCCAACTCTACCACCGGTGTTCAAGTCACTTCTGTTAATAGTGAAATTTGGCTAGGGGTTAAAGAGAAATTTTCCACCCATAATAGACAATCATAAAGCCTGGAAAGATCGTAAAGCCACCCCGTAGGAGTAGGGAAGGCCGATTCTGCTTCAAAGCTACCAGAAGACAAGCCAGGCGCGACCGGGATAAGCCCCCACAAGAGTACTGGAAGCCGGGCTTCTCCTGGCCATCTATCGGGAAACCTTGGCTCTGAGGTCGGGCTTTACAACTGCCTCATGAATGCCAGGGGAAGTCTCCAAGCTCAAGAGACACTCGAAAGAAGCCCGCTATCCTTGCTGGACATAAAGGAAGAGTCACGCCCAAATTTACACTACCCCAGCTACCTCCTAGGAAGGTCTACAAGAGCATTTCAAGCCCCCACGGGTCAGGGAAAATCCATCTTAAGCTTCTAAGAACGGAGCCTGAGCAGGTGTCTACCTCGCTCTACGGGGTAACGGGAAGCTGGCAGGGTGACCTCAATAAAGATCTATGGCACAAGTGCACACAGAATCATCTCCACATAATATTTACATGCAAGTCAAGAGTTTAAATTCAAATAAGAGAACAAACTTATCTTCGTCAACGATATCATCGAATCCGGAAATAATTCAAATTTAAATAACGAATCCCGTCCGATAAGGAGGGAACGGATTCATGAGATTACGATAGAGTATTCGCGAACTAAAAACCTACTTGGATGATATATATATATGTGAAGCCAAGCATGGTAGAAGAGGAGAAAAAGAGGGGACGACAACGAACGACTGAGACAGAAAATCATAAACAACAGATATACACATAGAAGGAGGGCCTAAATTCTGGATTCAGAACACGGTCACCATCATCTCCACTATTCGACAGGCACTGAGTTGCCACCACCCTACGCCTCCGAGAGACTGTGAGCAAACAAGAGAGTTATTTGTATCTTAAAGCAATATATCAATAAAAAAGCTCCCATTTACTGTTATTACGTTTCAGCCACTCGTATCTCTCTTTACTAGGTCGGGAACCAACGGTACTGACCCCGGCCAACGTTTTCATGGTAGTGGCCTCGAGGGTGTTAACAGGAATTTCTCATCTCGAGCAAATTTCCCATCAATAGATAATATCATCATTCTACACTTCCCATATGATTAATTCCCCAGTTTAGATATATTTTCATTCGCTCGTTTCAATGAATGTGTTATGAAGTAATCTTTGTATTTTTCTTTGTATTTTAGAGGTAATATGGTCAATTCAGAATAACGGAGAAGTCAAATGGCAAAACAAACATCATTTTTCAAGTTCAGAACGTTAAAAACCATAGGAAGGCCACAAAGGACATTTTTATAATTTTGACTATTCACTGTTCACAGTTGATTTCACTGTTCATAGTTGACTTTCAATGTTCACTGATGATGTGGCACATTCCAATTGGACCGAATTGCGAGTGCACTGTACACGCGATTGTGGGGAATTACATTTTAAAAGACTGATGACTTTGTCTGTTGACTAATGACATGGCATATTTCTATTGGCCCGAATTGTGAGTGCACCGTACGCTTGCTACAGAGAATCGTATTCTAGAAGGTGATGCATTGTTCACTATTGACTTTCACTGATGCAGTTACTGTTCACTATTCACTATTCACAGATGACGTGGTGAAATCTGGATGCTCCATTCTAAATTCATCCGATGGTCAATTTTCATCCGTATTTTAACCTTTTCCCCCTAATTAGGACATCCTGAATCCAAATCTGATATTAGATTTGTGAAATTCTCTCTCTTTTGTTCTAAAATTCTCAGTTTAAATAAAATATCTATTTTCTAATTAAATAATTTCTGGCTAATTTTATATAGCTGGGGCCAAAGGTGATACTGTTGGTAAAAAAATATGATCCAATTTTGGTAAGTTTATTATTTTTTTGCTTTCTCCCCTCTGATCTTTGTGAAGTTTTTGACTCACTGTAGACAGACAGATATTGTCTAGCACATTGGGTACTTTTACCCATATCCATCAGAGTGTAGTTTCTTCCATTTGATCTTTGTGGAGTTTTGACTCACTGTAGACAGACAGATGTTGTCTAGCACATTGGGTACTTTTACCCACATTTATCAGAGAATGGTCAGTGGAGTGGAATACCCTCCCGTTAATTTGGACTAAATATTAATAATTGGATCATTATCGAATTGATAACGGCGGATCTCTTAGCCCCAGTTTTAATTTGAATTGATTTACATTTTATAACAAGCTTAGTAATTAATCTAGACAATTAATTCTACAAGGACAAGTGAACAACCTCTTTGTGGTTTGACCCAGTCTTACCGGTTAATTTATTATTATGACACTCTTATACTTGGGAGTAGGAACACTTCTTTAGGACGTGTCAAGTTTTTGGCGCCACTGCCGTGGAGGTAAGTCTGCCTTTTCTTTGTAGAAATAATTTGTTTTTAATTTTATTTTAGCTTTGCTATTTATTTTTCCTCTAATATTCCTTATTCTCATTTTGTATTTAGTTTGCATTTTAGCCTAGATCTGGTTTGAATTTGCAGATAGGTCATTTTCCTTTTCACTTTTCACGTTTGCAGATCAGTCCTTCATATCTTATATTTTCACTTTAGTCCCTAGATTTATAGGTATTTACATTTTCAGCCAAACACTTGTGTATATTTGCATTTATATTTACACCCTTAGAATTTTTGCATGTTTTATTCATCACTTTTTCTTTTATTTTCGTCATTTTTGTGTATTTCACCTCCATGAACCCTCATTAAATTTGTAAGAGACATTGGTCTTGAACATCTAGTGGTAGATTAATTAGGAGATCACAATCACCCATATACACCAACAACATGGCCGAAAACACTTAGACATCCAACAGGAAACCAAGCCGAGAACCTTTTAGACAACCCTAACAACATATCTCAACAAAGCAACCATCCACCTTATGTTGACCTTAACCAACACATTAACCTAAATCCGCCTAGAACTCTTAGAGACTATATGACTCCCACACGTACTGGAGCACCTTTATGCATAGCTTTCCCACCAAATACAGCACACTTTAATTTTAAACCGGGAATCATTAAGCTTTTACCCAATTTTCACGGTCTCGAATATGAAAACCCATATTTGCATCTTAGGGAGTTTGAGGAAGTCTGTAACACTTGCACCGACTGAAATGTTAACATGGATATAACCAGGCTTAAGTTTTTCACTTTTTCCTTAAAAGATAAAGCTAAAACTTGGTTATAATTCCTTAGGTCAGGATCAATCCAAACTTGGAATGACATGCAACAACAGTTCTTAAAGAAATTTTTTCCACCTCATAGAACAAACTCTCTTAAGAGGCAGATCACTTCATTTACCCAAAAACCTGGGGAAATTGTATACCAATATTGGGATAGGTTTGAAGAGTTGTTAAATGTCTGTCCATATCAGGTTTTGAAACATGGAGGATAGTGTCATATTTCTATGAGGGATTCACACCCCTAAGTAGACAAGTCATTGAGATGATGTGTAATAGGGAGTTCAGAGATAAAAATCTCGAATAAGCACTTGACTATCTTGACCATATTGTTGAAAATGCTTAAAATTGGGATACCATTGGTTCCTATGAGTCCATGAGCAAACCACAACCATCTCTATCTAGTGGAGGCATTTACAATCTTAGGGAAGACCATGACCTTCAAGTTAGATTTGCATCCTAGCTAGGAAAGTTGAAGCTTAAGAAACTAAAAAGAGTGAACATATAAAATCTGTACAAGAAATTGCATGCCATGTATGTGATTCTGATGATCATATCACTCATAGTTGCCCAACTTTACCAGCCTTAAAAGATTGCCTTCATGAACAAGCTAATGCTTTGCACACTTTCAACAAGCCAAATTCCAACTCATACTCACAAACATACAATCCTGGTTAGAGAAATCATCCAAACTTTAGTTGGAGGAACAATAATCAAGCCCAGTCTTCACAACCACCAGGTCCATCACATCAACAAACACACCAAAATTTCCAAAACCCTCAAGATTATGCGCCGTATGTCCCACCATCTAAGAAAAATCTTGAAGACACTTTGCACTTATTCATTGAGAAGCAAGAATCCATTAACAGCCAAACTGCACAAACCTTGACAGATGTTAAAGATACTCTGGCAAAGATTGCTTCTACACTCACCACACACGAAAAAGGTAAGTTTCCATCTCAACCACAACCAAATCCCAAGAGTCAGTCAAGTTCATATGATAATAACCAACTCCCATATCAAGTCAAATCAATTATCACTCTTCGTAGTGGTAAGGTCATCGAAAAAACTATTCTTGAATGTGGTAAAAATGATGATGAGTCATTTTCCAAGGGTAAGGAAGGGGTTAATGAAACCACTATTGATGAAGAAATAATTGAATCCCCACCTACACTCCCATATCCTCAGGCTCTTAAAAATTCATAGAAATCGAAGCATCCCCTAGAGATTTTTGAAATTTTCAAATAGGTAAAAATCAATATCCCTTTGTTGGATGCAATCAAACAGGTGCCTTCCTTTGCCAAATTTTTGAAGGATCTGTGCAATGTGAAAAGGAAGCATCAGGTAAGAAAGAAAGCCTTTATTGCTGATGAGGTAAGTAGTGTCATTGAATTTTGTCATTCCGAAGCATGTGATAGTCATTTTTCGTCAAAGAAAACGGCTACAAAAATCTTGTAGTATGGATTTTATTGGCCCACCTTGTTTAAAGACACATATGCATTCTGTAAAACCTGTGAAAATTGTCAAAAGTTAGGATCCATATCCAAGCGAAACATGATGCCTTTAAACCTCATTATTGTCATTGAAATATTTGATTGTTGGGGAATTGATTTTATGGGTCCATTTCCACCGTCATTTGTATTTTTGTACATTTTTGTTGCCGTTGATTATGTGTCAAAATGGGTTGAGGCAATTCCTTGTCGAAATAATGATCACAAAACAGTGATTAAGTTTTTAAAGGAAAATCTTTTGAGTCAATTTGGAATCCCTCGAGCCATTATTAGTGATGGAGGCAAACACTTTTGTAACAAACCTTTTGAGTCTTTAATGAAGAAATATAGAGTCACACACAAAATTGCCATACCATACCACCCTCAAACAAGCGGTCATGTTGAGTTAGCAAATAGGGAGATAAAACATATCTTGCAAAAAAAAGATTAACTCTGATCGAAAAGATTGGTCTCTTAGACTAAATGATGCACTTTTGGCTTACCGCACTGCATTCAAAACAACTTTGGGTATGTCTCCTTATCGTTTAGTTTATGGAAAACCTTGCCACTTACTTGTTGAACTTGAGAAAAAAAGCATATTGGGCCATTAAAGCTTTCAATTCTAACCTAAATGATGCTGGTGAATTGTTCAAGTTGCAAATAAATGAACTTAAAGAATTAAGAAATGATGCATATGAAAATGCAAAAAATTATAAAGAAAAATCTAAAACATTTCATGACAGATGAATTTTAAGAAGATCATTTGAAGTTTGTCAAAAGGTTTTGCTTTATAATTCTCGACTTTATTTATTTTTTGGCATATTGAAATCAAAATGGAGTGGTTCATTTGTTGTGAAACACATGTATCCATATGGTGCCCTTGACATTGAGAATCCTAGGAATGGTAATGTGTTTAAAGTAAATAGACAACGTGTGAAACCATCTGAGAAAATACAGATTTTTAAAAAGACTCTGCCGTCCTTTCGGACCCTTGTTACAAAGGTGAGTAAACAAATCTTTTGCTTTTGACTTTATTTGTGTTTGCAATTATTATTTTTGTTTTTGTTCGCTTTTACGTTTTGAATTTTTACAGGATTAATTTATAGGTTCAATTTTTGCTTGGTGTGTTTTGCTATATAACCCCGGTTAAGTGGCGGATAACGGTACTCCGTGACAATTCAAGTCGGTTTAGTTTAGTTTCCGAAATAATTGATCCCCAAAACAAGGCATGGACGAAAATTTCACAAGTCTGCAAAAATATTTTCCATCGTTGCCCCAAAATGCTTTGAAAAAGATTTACAATGCACTTTTCGAAAGATTACACTTACTAATGATAAACAACATTCCTGTTGAAATTTGCTGGTTGATCGAAGCTAAGGTACGTCTACCAAGTGAGTCTGCTAATTCATTTATATCTTACATGCCTAGTTTTGGAAGAAGTAACCTTGAAAGAAAATGAAGAGCAAAGAAGTTGGGCGTTACTTGTCACAAATGTGCACATACAACTTACAACACTCGTTGTCGTTCTTTAGGAATGGTGTCTAATAATCGTGAAGATAAAATTTTATTCTTTAAGCATAGTTTGCGTATTGAGTCATTGGATAATATCCTAACGACTCTTGATGCACATCCTAGTGGATATGTGCAAATGGAAATTGACTGATTATGGCCACAATTTCAAAAAGAACATGCACAATATAGTCTTGGGAATCTGACTTTAAAAGACCATGTTTGCCAATTTATAAGAAAATTGGATAGGAAGCATATCCTTGACCCATAGAGGGTGTTGAAGCCATTTCTGGACGTAAAACCAGAGGAAGATGTGAGCCACAATCACAACTACCAGTAAATATATTTTTGTTTTTATTATGCTTTTTCTTTCGCATTTAATGTCTTTTGTAATTATTGTTGTTTACTTTTGATTTTTGAACCATTTGGATATAATATCATTGACAAATTCGCTACCCTATACATGTAGGTGTATCATTTTGTTTCCTTTCGGGACCTATAAATACAAGAATTTGTTTTCCTTTTTGCTTCAAGCAATCATAAACACTCAAAAGAAAAATTTAGAGAGTGCATTAATGGCGTCACCTTTAACTAAATGATTCACAAATATTTGTGTGTTTGGTGGCACCAATTATGGGAAATACAGAGAGTTTGTTGATGCTACAACTCATCTAGGTAAGGTTTTAGCTGAACAGAAAATACACCTAGTGTATAGAGGAGGTAACTTGGGATTAATGGGGTGTGTTTCACGAGCTGCATGAGACAGAGGTAGTCAAGTTCTGGGTATTGTCCCAAAACCTATGGCTGTAACAGACATCATCAGAAAGACAAACAGCGAAGAGCTAGTTGTTTTAGGTATGCCTGTAAGATTGACTGCTATGTTACATCATGCTGATGCGTTTATAGCTTTGCCTGGTGGTTTTGGAACCTTAGAAGAAATCTTTACAATGACATCCTAGTTGTAACTACACATCCATGAGAAACCCATCGGTTTGTTGAATGTTAATAAATTTTATGATGGTTTGCTTTAATTTCTTGAGCATGCTCAGAAAATTATTACATTTCACCTTCAATCAGAAAAATCTTTATCTCTGCTTCAAGTCCTTATGAGCTGATTGACCAGTTACAAGCTTTTAATTATGGGCCAGATCTCTTAACCTCCAAAATTGATCGGTCCATTGATGAAGAGAACAAGAAACGCAGAACTGATCTGAATCTCAGTTTGTAATTGTCCCATGGTTTTTATGCATTTTATTTTCCTTTATTTTGTATTTATTTTGTTGTTTTACAGGATTTTGTTGTCTTTCAAGTTGTTTAGGTGATATCTTCTAAACCTTACCTCTTTCTAAAGACATTGGGGACAATGTCTCTTTCTGGTTGCGGGAGGGGATAGTTGATTCAATAACTTTTGTTCTAAAAAAAATGGTTAAAAAAACTAACTTCTAACCAATTTTTTTTTGTAAAGATGGCCGAGTAAAGAGATCTTTTAGATACTTCTGAGACGCACCTTTGTAGTTCTGATGCATTTTTTTTCTCTTTTCGGACTATTCAAATTTATAAACTCTCCATTGTGATATCATTGACTAATCTTTTTGTTCATTAAGTCATCTTGAGAATTTTTTCAAACTATTATGGACACAAACGCACATTGACACGTGATAATGTGCAGTAAGTTGAGATTTTATGATATTTAGTTCTGAAACATCATTCAAGGGTAACAACCAAAGGCAGTGGTCTTGTTTAAAAAAATATATAGTAATAATAATAATAATAATAATTTTGTGTGTTTTGACAAAAAACTCTTACTTAGTAGTCGGGCCTCATGCCTAGTAAGAATAGAGTGTTCACACAAAACAGTGGAGTCTGGATAAGAATAAAGTGCATTTTCATAGCCTCTTTAACTCAAGCAATTAAGTTTGAGGGGCACTTCAACACCTAATGCCCTAAGACCAACTGGTTCGGGAGTCATTGACTCAAAGCTCGTTACACGGGTTAAAGAGAAAGCTTAAGGGAATTAACTAGAAAAAAAAATATCTACAATCCGAGTAATTAAGCCCGTAGGAGTGTTTTAACACTTAATGCTCTAAAGCCAATTGGTTTGGGAGTCATTGGCCTAAAGCTCGCTACATGGATTAAAAATGGAATGTTTGTTTTCAATTTTGTTATAATTTCTAGTTAAAAAGAAAAAAGAAAAAAATGTAGTAGAAGAAAATAAAACTACTGCCTAAGGAAGAAGCCTTGATGAGATTTTGGAATGAAAATGTTGATTGATTTCAATTGAATCTCATAGTTATTGTGTTGATCTTTATCGAGCATAAGAAAGTTTGATTGATATCTCAATTTATGACTGATTGACAAAGGGTGAGAAAAGAGGTCTGGGAGAGTTTGTTTATCTGGTAGTTATTTAGATTTGAATTTGAGTTTATACTATTTTCACTTTAGTTGTTAGGGACTAGCAATAAGCTGGTTGGGGGGGGGGGGGTGTGATTAACACTGAAAAGCGTATGTTTATTAAGGGATAATATCATCATTTTACACTTCCAATATGAGTAATTCCCCAATTTAGATATATTTTCGTTCGCTCGCTTAAATAAATGTGTTGTGAAGTAATCTGTGTATTTTTATTAGTATTTTAGAGGTAATATGGTCAATTCAGAATTATGGAGAAGTCAAATGGCAAAACAAACATCATTTTTCAAGTTCATAACGTCAAAAACACTAGGAAGGCCACGAAGAGCATTTTTGTAATTTTGACTATTCGTTGTTCACAACTGACTTTCACTGTTCATAGTTTACTTTCAATGTTCACTGATGATGTGGCACATTTCTATTGGACCGAATTGCGAGTGCACCGTACACGCGGCTATGGGGAATCACGTTTTAGAAGACTGACGACTTTGTCTGTTGACTAATGACGTGTCATTTTTCTATTGGCCAGAATTGTGAGTACACCATACACGTGCTGTAGAGAATCGTATTCTAGAAGCTGGTGCATTGTTCACTATTGAATTTCACTGATGTGGTTACTATTCACTATTCACTATTCACTGATGACGTGGTGAAATCTAGACGTTGCATTCTAAACTCATGTTGCATACATTGTCTTTGTCTTCGTATATCGAATCAAATTATTATTTTCTAGGTTGAGTATCTTATATGTCCATGTCCATGAGAGAGTTACAGGTAATCCGTAAACGGATTTGAATTTCGAGTTCGGAGGCCAGAGAACGGTCAAAGAACGTGAAGGGAGTGCGAGAGGAAAAGAAGTGCAACTAAGTACTCTTTCCCGAGATGGTGTGTGACCATCTCGGGCCAGAATGCTTGCTGCCCCGAGATACCTACATGCCATCTCGGGCAGCAAGTGTGCTTGGTGCACTTAAGCCCTTTTTGGTCATTTTTCTTGTATTCTTTTCCCTCTCCTTTATATATCCCTTCCCTTACACAATTCATTCTAAGAAGATATTCAAAGTTTGAGTGCAGAATTTTCACCCAAATTTTCTTACCTTCCAAGCACAATAACTTCTTCATTTAAGCTCCGATATGAGTGATTCAAAGTTGAAAGTGTTTGTCTATTCATCCTCCATCTTTTCTCTGAAGGTTTGAGTTAGTTTTATTGCTCCTTTTGGAGTCTAATCTCAGAAAAAGGGACCACACCAAATCAACTAAGGTATTAATTTTCTATCAAAGTTTTCTTTTTAAACTTTGTCAATTGCCTTGGGTTTTCTTCTTCAACATATATAAATATGTCTTGTGATTGTTTTGATTTGAGTTTTGAACTAATTTAAAGCTAGATGGAGTTTCAATTGAAATCTCACATGTTGAGTTAGGTTTTGATTTTGCCTATGTTTTCACATGTTTGGTATTGTATTGTGCTAGCTTTGATTCTAGGACTATTTGATGACTTTTAATTGATTGATTTTGTGAAAAATAGTTCCTCACATGTATAAGGCTCTCTTTGGCTGACATCTCACTATAATACATGTGCTTGTGTTCTTTTGAGCTATTCATGTGCTTAGTTGATCTATGAATAGGAAATATGCTCTAGAACTCTTGCATTAATCTAAATGACTTTGTCACACGATTTTAGCATGTTTTTGGTATATGAGATTTAAACTTGATTATGTATTAATTGAACATATCTTGTGACTCATGTTTTATATCTATGCGTGTATCTAGGTTGTAATTAATGTTGAATATATCTTACATGATCTAGATGGATTAAACATGCATGATTGACTAGACAACATTTGTTTTGTGCATTCATGCTTATGTCTAGTATTTTCCATAGGATGTGTTGATCATAACATTATATGTTGCGTGCTTGTTTGCGTTTTGCATTCATGATCACTTAAATGCCTAGTGAGAAGGAAATCTTGACAATAGGTGTGAGACTTATGTTGTTGAGCAAGAAAGTCTTGGCAAGAGGTGGGAGACCTCGGAATTTCAAGTAAGGAAGTCTTGCCTAGGGTCGTGATTAACACTGAAAAGTGTATGTTTAGTAAGGGATAATATCATCATTTTACACTTCCCATATGATTAATTCCCAGTTTAGATATATTTCCGTTCGCTCGCTTAAGTAAATGTGTTATGAAGTAATCTATGTATTTTTCTTTGTATTTTAGAGATAATATGGTCAATTCAGAATTATGGAGAAGTCAGATGGCAAAATAAACATCATTTTTCAAGTTTAGAACGTCAAAAACCCTAGGAAGGCCTTGAAGGGTATTTTTATAATTTTGACTATACGCTGTTCACAGTTGACTTTCACTGTTCATAGTTGACTTTCAATGTTCACCGATGACGTGGCACATTCCAATTGGACCGAATTGTGAGTACACCATACACGCGACTGTGGGGATTCACGTTCTAGAAGACTGATGACTTTGTATGTTGAATAATGACGTGGTATATTTCCATTGGCCCGAATTGTGAGTGCACCGTACATGTGCTGCAGAGAATAGTATTCTAGAAGTCGGTGCACTGTTCACTGTTGAATTTCACTGATGCGGTTACTGTTCACTGTTTACTATTCACTGATGATGTGGTGAAATCTAGACGTTGCATTCTAAATTCATCCAATGGTCAATTTTCATCCATATTTTGTATTAATAGGGGACCTCTCCCCCATAATTGGGACATCATGAATCCAAATATGATATTAGATTTGTGAAATTCTCTCTTTTTTGTTTCAAATTCTTTGTTTAAATAAAATAGCTTTTTTCTAGTTAAATTATGTCTGGCTAACTTTATATAGCTGGGTCCAAAGGTGATACTGTTGGTATCAAAAACATGATTCAATTTTGGTAAGTTTATTATGTTTTTGCTTTCTCCCCTCTGATCTTTGTGGAGTTTTTGACTCACTGTAGATAGACAGATATTGTCTAGCACAGTGAGTACTTTTACCCATGTCTATCTGATAGTGGTCGGTGGAGTGGAATACCCTCCAATTAATCTGGACTAAATATTAATAATTGGATCATAATCGAATTATCAACAGTGGATCCCTTAGCCCCAGTTTTAATTTTAATTGATTTACATTTTATAACAAGCTTAGTAATTAATCTAGAAAATTATTTATACAAGGACAAGTGAACAACCTCCCTGTGGTTTGACCCGGTCTTACTGGTTAATTTATTACTATGACACTCTTGTACTTGGGAATAGGAACATTTTTTTAGGACGTGTCAAGACGTGACGATCTAGAAGGGTGAGCAAGAAAGTCTTGCATAGGGTCGTGAGGATACGGAAAGGTGAGCGAGGAAGTCTGGGCAAGAGGTGTGAGGCCTCAGAATGTTGAGCAAGAGGGTGACATATTCATGAGTAGGATAGGAGGGTAGTTTCAAGGTGAAGGGGTCACTTGAAAGATTGTACTTTTCTTATCTACTAGTGGATTTTGTTTGTCGGTGGTTGCTAACCCGTGGATGTTTCCTTTTTGGAGGTTTACCACGCTATATCTTGTGTCAACTTTTCTTTATCCCTATCTCTCTTATTTTCATATTTGTTATTACAATACTATGGATAGAACTTTATATGTAAGTTGACTTCCTTAATATAATATAAATTATGTATGTGTTATGGTTGCTTGTTTGTATCACACTTTACATGTTTTATATATTGATTAAGTGTCATTAATTGGTATATATATTGTGATACAAGCAATCTAGAGGGACAAACTTTTGTTTGTTTCTAAGGGAGTCGAAAAAGATGTCTAACCTATTCACCCCCCCTAGGTCAGCCTTGAACAATTAACCGTGTTTGTATTTTCATCCAAGACATAAGGGATAGATAGAGTAGAATGACTGCCTTATCCCAAGCCTCATACATAGGTAAAATCTTGTCTAGGTTTTCCATGTAAGATTCCAAGAGAGGTACGTTACCTTTCAGACATGGAATCAAACTTTCTAAGAAACAAGTTCCTAAGAATGAGCATGAAGAGCAATTCATGAGTAAGGTTTCCTATGCCTTGGCAGTTGGGAGTCTCATGTATGCAATGCTCTGTACTAGACCAGATACTTGTTTTGCTGTTAGCATAGTTAGCAGGTTTCAACAGAAACCTGGTTCACTGGACGACAGTAAACATATTTTTAAGTATCTCAGAAGAATGAGAGATTATATGCTTGTATACTCTAGAGAGGATTTAATTCCTGTTGGGTATATAGATTCCAACTTCCAATAGAATTCTGACACTAAAAAATCATCATCGGGATTTGTGTTTACACTTGGAGAAGGGGCCGTCATATTGAGGAGTATCAAGCAATCTTGTATTGCTGACTCTACCATGGAAGCCGAGTATGTTGCCACATGCAAGACTGATAAAGAGGCTTTCTGGCTTCGTCAATTCTTGATTGACTTGGAAGTGGTTCCTGATGCAAATAAGCAGATCATTATCTATTGTGTCAATTGTGGAGCAGTGGCTAATTCGAGGGTACCAAGAAGTCACAATAGGGAAACACATTGAAAGAAAGTATCATCTTTTAAGGGAAATTGTGCATAAGGGAGATGTGACGATAACCAAGATCGTATCGGCAGAAAATCTAACTGATCCCTTTACAAGGGCTCTTCCACAAAAGAGTTTTGATGGGCACATGAAGAATATGGGGATAAGAGATATGACACATTTGCTATAGAGCAAGTGGGAGATTGTTGGGATTATGCTCGATAGCAAGAGCGTAATAATATATTTGACAGTCTTTTCATATTAATAAAGTGATTTTTAGTTTCACAAATAATATAGTGTTCATAGTTTAAATATTATAACTGTCAAAAGTAAATAATCATAAGGTCAAAAGACTATGAGAAAAGAAGAATTGTTCATACATCTGGATATGCATGAGGTAGACACAATTCTTTAGTTAGTCTTGAATAATATTCACAACTTAAGATAAAGGTTGGTTGCCTTTATCTTGTCAAAGTTGTAGATTTTTTGCTAGCATTTGAGTGGGATCAAATGTGTTACGATGTGTCTAAAATCATCAAAGTGTGATGTCTTTGGGCAAAAGAATCTAGTGCATTGGGTGCAATGAATTGGATCACAGTGAAATACTTTATCTAGAACCGTTAATGGATAAATGTTTTCACTTGAAGATAATCGGAGAGTCTATCTATATCCTGAGTTAAATGATGGACTTATTGTTGTAAGTGTTATCATTTGAGCTATCAATGAGTATGATTATATAGCATAGTCTATCCTCGATAGTTTGGTGGTATTCATTTGTTAATCGATAGAGGACTTCATTTATAGATACGGACATCGTGGCTCCATTTATATATTGAGAGTAGAATATCGTCATATGGATGTTTGGAGGTATTGGATATTAAATCTTAACGTTAAGTTTCTCAATAGTGTCTACTGATATATGGCTTCTGGACAAGTCAAAATATCCAAGTTCAAAATGTGAGTAAATATGGTAACTTGGAGAGCTATAGGTGGTCTATGAGCTCTTGGCGATTACTGGTATTCTTCACAAGGATACACTTTCTCCATTAAGATTGTCTAGGGTATGAATGAGCAATATTAACTTATTCTATCTTTACTTAAGAGTTCAATTTTAGTTCTTTAGTGGAATGAACTAAAATTAATAGATCGAACCTTAGTGAATCATTTGTTGATTGTGATTAGGTTATGTCTATTGGAGTTTAAATTTAGATAGTCTGTCAAGATCCTCAATCCACACGAACTTGCATTGATCTCTTGATATATTCTATCGGACCAATTTATGGGTCCATTTAGAATTGTGTTAAGGCATATAGACTTGTTCTTTTAGTAAGAATGGGTCTTGTTCACATGTGAACTTTTTTATTTAAGTCCAATGGATTTAATAAAATAGGAAAAACTATATTTGGCCCATATATATTGGCATGGGAGGTTAAGGCTATAAATAATAGCTTATTAATTTTTATTTTATTTTTTTATTTAATTAAATGGAAATTAATTAATTATTTAATTAAAATTCAAAATAAAAATTCCTAGTAGGAGAAGGTTTCCTAGAGTCATATTAGTGTTGGTAATATGATAAGTATCAAATACTATATTTGATAAGTAGATAAATAAACGAAATGTATTTATCTAGTCCAATTAGGAAGTATTTGATTTCTATTAAGACTCTAATTGACAATTGCTCAAATTAAGAAGTTTTTGCTTTAGTCACAATTTAATTTATATTCAATAATTGGTTATTGAATAAATACACTATTTGAGTTGAATTAGGAGTCTTGGTGCGTAAAAGAAATACTATTTTAAGTGGACTGAATCCAAATTTTGATAGGAGTCCTGGTAAAGTAGAAATCCTCTTTCTAGGAAGATTTTCAGCTATCTATATATACTCTTATATAGAATTTCGATCAAAACCTAATTTTTGGTGTGAGAAGTTATTTTTTATTTGTTTTTTATAGTTTTTTTTTTAAAAAAAAACTTCTTCCAACACTTAGATATTGTGTATTGAATACGACCAAGGAGAAAAGAAAAAAGGAACGTTTTGTTTTCGATAGTGCACTAGTAGTCTTTACATCAAAATGTTTTAGGTACAACATCTAGTCAAGGTTCACGTGAGTTTCAATCAAATAGATTGATAATTCACAGGTGACTGGAAGTTCTTGTGTATTCTCTTGGAGGATTATTGTGACTCACAAAGAAGAAAATTTTGTTTGTTTCCATCCTCATGTATACAATTAAAGGAAAGGGAGTCCACACTCTTAGGTGATTCACATTCATGATTGGATTGGAGGATCTTACGGATTCAATTCGATACTAGTTCAATCATTATGAAAAAAGGTACGATCTTTTTAATATACGTCAATTAATCTAGGGTTAAGGTTCCTTCTATTAAATGAGAAAAATGTTAAAATATACCAAACCCTAATTTTATGCTTCCGCTACGTTTTGAATTGATTTTTCCCTACAGATGCAATCGCAAGCAAATAGAGCAAGTAGATCAAACATATTCTATGAAGAATTTGATTTGCACAAATCAAGCTCACAAGAAAATGTAACTAATTCTTATGAACATGTGTTTAGAGATCTAGATTAGGTATTCAACATCATTCACAAAAAAATCTAGAAACTTAACCATGTCAATCAAAGCTAGAGTAACATGTTTTCAATAGAAAACACAAACCTAGCTTTGAAATCAGGTGAACAAGTTAACACATGAAATTCTCAACATATTCAACAAAACAAGAACTAGATTTAGATGATATAAATCACAATCAAAATATCCTAGTTCTTAGAACATGTGACTAAAACCTAGAAATCAACAATCATGATCAAATCACAAAGATAATCTAGATTCAAGTCCATGTTTTTCAAAATTAGCTACAATGATATTCAATCAAAAACATAAAAGCTAACTTCAAAATTAACTCAAACAAGTCCAAGAGTTGAATCAAAATCATTCTAAACATTTTTCTTTAACCAAATAAGAAGATCTATCAAGTTGATCGTAAATTAAAAATGAAAAGAAGATGATTTACTTACAAATGATGAACACACAAATGGAGATCAGACTACTATGAATAATTGGATATCATTTGACTCTGAAAATTCTCGGGACTTGTTAATCTCATCAAGACCAACCATTTTTTCTTTTGAAAATCTAAAATCGGAGTTGATTTGAGAGAGGTATGACAAAAAAAATATGAAAAGTTGTTCAAATTTTTTGCACGAAATTTGAATATATATGGAGGGAAAATGATGTGGAGAGGAGAGAGATTCGGCCACCAATCAAGACTCACCACCTCAGCTCCCCGAGAAGGCGTGTGGACTCCTTGGGGGCAGAGGGGTGGACTTCCCGATATGGCAACGTGCAATCTCGAGAGAGGGGTGGTTATGGAAATTTACCATCCCATTTCCCCTTTGCTTTCTTTCGCGTTCTTAGACCGTTCTTCGCCTTCTGAACTTTGAATTTGAATCCATTTTGTATTATAAACCATAGCTCCCACATGGACATGGATTTCAATGCAAATTTTGCAAAAGTTATGGAAATTGACTTGATAAATAAAGACAAAAACCCTGCACTATAAAGACACGGAAAGTTTCGTAACTTCCAACTCAAAACTCGAAAACTATTGAATGAGTAACTGAATGATCGAAACTCAATATGGAACAGTATAAGAAAATAATCAAGTTTTATGTCATAAAAACACAAACAAACAAAAATAAGAACACACAAGTATGCCATTTCCTAGATTTAATCTTAGAACATGTAATGTACAAAATTTGTCAATTTAAGTCTAATGCATGTGCATACAACAATTAGTGTGTGAATATGTTATACCAATTTAGCACAATGATATAGGGACACAAGTGTATAAAATATATTTGTGTGCTTACGCCTTACAAGAGGAAGAAGAATCTAGATACCTTAGCATCTGAGTAAGCACATTTCCTCTTGAAGGCGAACTTTGCATGAGAAGTTGCTTTCCTCCTTTGTAGCTCATATCAACCATGAATCACCTAACCAACTAGACATTACAAAAAAAAAAGAGTTTTGTTATGGAATCAAAGCAACACAAATCTAAAACCTAATAGAATGTACAACAACAAGCGATCAAATCACTTGATCCACCCTCTTGGATTGTCCCACTTTAATCTTACATAATGAGAGACTTGTGTGCTTTCTATCTAAGACACTTCACATGCCTCTAGAAAGCTTCCTTGCTTAACTAACCAAATCTTCACAATACTTTTTAAGACTCCTTGCTTGACTAATCGGATTTTCACAATCCTAGCCAATACTACTTGCTCAACTAACCAAATCTTCACAATCCTAGTCAAGACTTCTTGCTCAAGTTAAAGCTTCACACCTCAACAAGAGACTTCCACCTTTTACAAGGCAAATGATCTAGTGTAGTGCAAATATGCAATCCTAATGCAAAACACATGCAAATAGAGAATATTGATCAAACATACTCTATGAAGAATTAGTATGGCACACATCAAGCTCACAAACATATATAACTAATTCTTATGAACATGATATATGAAATCTAGATTAGGCAACAAAAATCATTCACAAAGATATCTAGAAACTTAAACATGTCAATCAAAGCTAGATTAACAAGTTTTCAATAAAAAACATAAATCTAGCTTTGAAATCAAGTGACAAAGTTAACACTTGAAATATTCATCATATTCACTCGTATAAGAACTAGATTTGAAGAATACGAATCTCAATCAAGAATATTCTACTTCTAGAACATGTGACTAAAACCTAGATATCAACAATCAAAATTAAAACACAAAGTATTCTAGATTCAAGTTCAAGTTCATCAAAATTAGCTAAAATGATATCAAGTCAAAAACACACAAGCTAATTTTGTAATCTCTCTCAAACAAGCCTAAAAAGGGAATAAAATCCATCTAAACAAATTTCATTATCAAATATAGAGTTTCAATCAAGTTGATCATAAGAAAAATGATGAACACACATTGAAGACCAGATTAAATGAAAAATATGGATATCATTTCACTTTGAAAATGCTTGAGGATTTGTGTACTCTCAATTACCAAAAATTTTGGCTTTTAAATTTCTAAATTCGGAGTTGATTTGAGAGAGATATCACAAATACAAAAATCAAAAGTTATTTACATTTTTTTGCACATTTTAAATATATATAGGGAGGAAAATGACATGGAGGAGAAGCCAATTTCAGTGCCAAAAAACAACTCTCCATGTCAGCACCCCATGGAGGTGTGTGGACCTTACGGGGGTAGAGGGGATCCCTTCCCATGAGGCTCATGCCCCTCCAAGGGAGAGGGGTGTTATGGCATTTTTCCATCCCACTTCTCATTTGCTTCAATTTGCACTCCTCATGCGTTCTTCGACCGTATTTCGACTTCTGAATTTCGATTTTGAATCTATTTTTGGATTACAAATTGGGACTCCCTCACAAACATGGTCAAATATAAAAATTTCACAAAACATGTTGAAATCAACTCGATATATAAGTACGAATAACATGCCTTTTCCTAGAGATAGTCCTAGAACATGCAAGTTTACAAAAGTTGTCAAATTAAATCTAACAAATATGCATACAACAATATGTGTGTGTATGTGTTATACCAATTTTCGCACAACAAAATCAAGACACATATGAATGCAATGTGTGTGTGTGTGCACTTATGCCTTGCAAGAGGAGAAAGAATCTTGATAACTTAGTATCCAAGTAAACATCTTTCCTCTTGAAGACAATCTTTGCATGAGAAGTTGCTTCCCATTTTTGAAGCTCATATCAACCACGAACCACCTACGTAACTATTCATTACAAATAAAGAGATTTTTATTACGAAATCTAGCTAACACAAATCTAAAACCTAACTTATAGTACTTTTAAGCGCATATTTTCTAGCATCAATTCATAGGGATCAACCTACACAAAAGCAAAGCATAACATATGATATAATATAAGGATTATTCTTTAATATCCAATGAAAATTCTATAGAGATCAATCTATACATTTGAAGCATAAGATAAGTGTTTAAGTGTAGAAATTGTTGGGATTAAGCTCGATAGCAAGAGTGTTATAATGTATTTGACAATCTATTCATATTAATAAACTGATTTCTTGTTTAACAAATCTTATAGCACTTAAAGTTTAATTATTATAATTGTGGAAAGTAAATAACCATAAGGTCAAAAGACTATGAGAAAAGAAGAATTTTTCGTACAACTGGATATGTATGAGGTAGATACAATTTTTTAGTTAGTCTTGAATAATATTCAAAACTTAAGATAAAGGTTGGGTGCCTTTATCTTGTCAAAGTTGTAGATTCTTTTGCTAGTATTTGAGTGGGATCAAATGTTTTATAATGAGTCTAAAATCATCAAAGTGTGGTGTCTTTGGGCAGAAGAATCTAGTGCACTGGGTGCACTAAATAGGATCACAGTGAAATACTTTATATAGAACTGTCAATGGATAAAAGCTTTCACTTGATGACAATTGGAGAATCTATCTCAATTATGAGGTAAATGATGGACTTATGGCTGCAAGTGTTATCATTTGATCTATCAAAGAGTACGATTATAAAGCATAGTCTATCCACGACAGTTTGGTGGTATTCATTTGTTAATCTATAGATGACTTCATTTATAGATATGGATATCGTGGCTCCATTTATTAAATGAGAGTAAAATAACATCATATTGATGTTTTGAGGTGTTGAATATTAAATTTTAACGTTAATTTTTCAATAGTGTCTATTGAAATATGGCTTCTGGACAAGTCAAAACATCCAAATTCAAAATTTGGTCATATAAGTAAATATGGTAACTTGGAGAGCTATAGGCGGTTTATGAGCTCTTGGTGATCACTGATATTCTTCACGAGGATACACTATCTCCATTAAGATTGTCTATGGTATGAATGAGCAATAATAACTTATTCTATCTTTATTTAAGAGTTCAATTTTAGTTATTTAGTGGAATGGACTAAAATTAATAGATCGGATCTGAGTGAATCATTTGTTGATTGTAATTAGGTTATGTCTATTGGTGTTTAAATTTAGATAGCTCGCCAAGATCCCTAATTCACACGAACTTGCATGGATCACTTGATATATTCTACCATATCCATTTAGAATTGTATTAAGGCATGTGGACTTGTTTTTTTAGTAAGAATGGGTTTAGTAAACAATATTCGGCCTATGTTTTTATAGTTTGGGCGGAAAGGGACTATATAATAGCCTTATACATTATATTATATTTAATTAATTAATTAAATAAAAATTAATTAATTAATTAATTAATTAATTGTTGAATTAAAAGTCAAAATCTTTTTCCTTGTAGGAGATGGTCTCGTAGTGTCATATTATTGTTGGTAATATGATAAGTATCAAATACTATAATTGATAAGTAGATAAATAATAGGAATTTATTTATCTAGTCAAATTAGGAAGTATTTGATTTCTATTAAAACTCTAGTTGACAATTGGTCAAATTAGGAAGTTTTAATCTAGTGACAATTTAATTATATTAATTAATTGGTTATTAAATAAATACACTATTTGGGTTTGATTATGAGTCTTGGTGTAGAAAAGAAATCTTTTTTTTAAAGGGATTCTTTGTCACCAAGTAAATCCACCTAGAGAGAGGATTCTTGTCCACCAAGTAAATCCTCTTTAGGAAATGATTTGAGAACCTATTTATATCTCCATATAAAATTCGGCCAAGGCTAATTCTAAGTGAAATTTCAACCAAGGCAATATTTTCTAAGGAGAAATTTGGCCAAGAGAGAATTTTAAATGTAAAGAATCCGGTTTTTGCTCTAGATAAATTCTTCCAACTCTAAAGATAGGTGTTTGAAAATTCAGCAAAGAAGAAAAAGAAGAAAGAACGTCTTGTTTTTGATAGTGCACTAGTAGCCTTTATATCAAAAGGTTTTGTGTACAACATCGAATCAAGGTTCACGCGAGTTTCAATCAAATTGATTGATAATTCACAAGTGACCTAACGTTCTTTGTTTTTCTTCTTGAAGGATTATTGTGACTAACGAAAGAAAGAGACTATGCTTGTTTCCATCCTCAGGTATACAATTTTGTAAGTTCCTCGGTGTTTGATTGGCTTATTTTGTTGACAACAACATTTGGGGATTAATATGTAAGGGTAGTTTAGGCCATCATTGTTTATGACCACACTCAAGCTTCAAAGGTAAAATCACTTGCTTAACTTTAATTGAAAAGGTATTAGTGCACACACACACTCTCATACATGTTTTGATCATCTTGCATGCTTGCTTATTTGCCTTCTTGTGTGCGTTTTGTGCCTTAACTGTTGCTTGGGTGTTTGATGTATCTTGTGTGCCTTAAATGAGGATTTTTTCTCTGTACCACGGTTCATACCGTTCCCTGTGTATTACCTCCACCGCGGTCTATACAACAGTGTTCTCTAATGGTTGCACGCTGCTGCTACCGCGGCCTATGCTATTTGCATGCATAACGGTCTCCTTAGCAAAGTTTCCCAGGCATCACATGCTGTCCAAACCACAGTCTGTGCACTTAAATGCACAGCGGTGTATAGAGTGGTGTTGTCCAGGTGATACGTAGCTCTCTGTGCCGCGGTCTGGACACTTACCTGTACCAAGATCCAACCGACGGTCCTGACAGGATTTGGTTGCCTTTCATCAAAAACGATGTCACTCTGTGTAGGGCACTATATATATGTTCTCTTCTCTTCTCTTTGGTTTTAAGGAGTCTAAGAAGCCATCTTTGAGTAACCTAGCCTTTCTAGAGAGAGAAAGACTCCTAAGCACTCATTTTTACTCAATCAAGCTTCAAAACATAATCATTAAGCATCTTTCAAGTATGGGTCTCTTGTTTGTTCATGACTAGGTATTCTCTACATGATCTAGACTTTAAAGTTTCATTACTATGACATGTCTACCTAGGTTTTTAGCTTTTAGTGCAAATTAAATGCATGCTTGTGTGCTTAATAGCTTTTATGACATGATTGTGGTATTAAATTCTTCTTGCCTTTGCATTTAGAACATTGATATCTAGGATTTGCTTTACTTGTCATTATTAATCCTAGATAAGTATGAATGTTTTGACCTAACATTTTTGCATATAGAATATTCTTGAATATTTACTTAGGTTGCCATTATCTCTTCATTGTTGATTAAGCTTGTGGCTAAGTGATTAGTGCACAAGGTTGGTGATCCAAAATCGCTATTAAAGCCTTCTGGGTAGAGTGAAAGGGTTAGTAACTGGGGGGTATGACGGGAGGTCAACCTAGGTTGTAAACTTTCATTCAATAGTGAATTTTAAGGATCGAGTGTGGCGCACTAAACAACCCGTGGTTTTTCCCATTTTGATGGCTTCCACGTATATATTGCATGTTGTTATTGCTTTATGTTTATTGTCATTTACTTGAACACTTGGTAGAATGGGTTAAATTTGATAATATTGATTAATTCGCGAAATTGGTAATCAATCGGATTAAAACCTATTCAACCCCCCCTCTAGGTTTACTGACACACTTTCTAGGGAATTTCAAATTTAAAGAAAAGGATCTCACACTCCTTGGTGATTCACATTTGTGATTGGATTGGAAGATCTTGCAGATTCAATTCGACGTTACTTCAATTGTCATGAGAAAAAGGTACGATACTTTTAATATAAGTCAATTAATCTAGGGTTAAGGTTCTTTCTATTTAAAGGGAATTTTTTTTAAATATACCAAACCCTAATTCTACGCTTTTGTCATGTTTTGATTCGATTTTCCCTATATAAATGACATAACCTCTAAAATGAACGTTATAACATAAAATTCTCACAAGGGTAGTCTCCAATATTCTCCTAAAGTAAACAAGCATAGGTTCTTGTCTACCTTAACATCAAAAGATTGGCACTATAAAAACAAATTAATAGTGATGGAAAGATCATACATGGCATGAATGCTAGTCAAAATAGTGACCTAAAAGCATACATGACATGTCTCCACTAGAAAGCAAAGAGATTATCTCACCACTAGAAATGGACTTGAATTCCAAACATTTTAATTTTGATCAACTTTTACAGAGATTTGAAAAATTTCTAACACAAAAACATATATACAATCCTAATATCTACCACTAAACAATCCTAATATCTACAACTAAACGCAAACACAACGAAAGTTGTCAACACCCTCAAACCTAAACTTAACATTGTCCTCAATGTTTGACTCGTGGAACCATCTCCACTCATAAAAGATGGACAACTCTTATTAAGATTCGGAAATAGGGAAAACAACACAATTCACAAAAACTATCAACATAAACAAAATAAAACAAATCCTAAGATCTAAGCACATTACAATCCGCACTTTTAGATCAAAACACAAATAAAAATCACAAATAAAACAAGTAGACATTTATATCATGAAGCACAATTGGGTATATGTACCTGTGGGGCTCAGTAAGGGTTTATTCCCATGGGTTCCTTCTCACGGAATGAAGTCACATATATCCTAGCGAGTTCTCTCTTGCTAGCTAGTGGGATTTTATCTGCGGATATGAAGTCATGAACATTCCTTAGAAAGTCGCATGGGTTCTTTTCTTCTGCTTTGCTCGTTCCTTCCTGCCGGTATGAAGTCGTGAAATTCACAAGATTTTCACGCGAGTCCCTGCCTTTTGGTCTATGGTTTCCTTTCCGTGAACTTGTCTAGCTCAAGGTTCCCTGAGGATCTCGCAGCATTGGGCATGCGTATTAACCCACATACTTAGGTCGCGGAAGGAAAATTTAATCATTAAGCACTTTTCCTTGATTCCAAATCTGAGAAACCTAGATAATAGTAACACTCAAACAAAATCAAATGCATTTGATTGATACAAAAATGAAAATAACACAATAAACACACAAAAACAAAATTCTGCAAAAACAAAATTGCTAACGAATAAGTCACCTCTCTGACAGTGGTGCTGCTTTTGACAAGGCGATCATTGACGTCTATCAAAAAGATATTTATCTATTCTAATTACCTCACAAATGCAATGAGTCAAAGTACTAGTATAACAAGTAGGCATGGTTCGTTCCCACAAGGAGGTAGAATTCGTTAACTATTTCTAGCTTTAGAATTTATGAAAGCAATGTAAACTGAATGCAGATGTGGTGAGAATGGTGTGCATGAAATGTAAGCATAATGCGGTTGTTGCGTGGGAGTGAGAATGGACATGCAATTAACCTAAAACTAAATGGAACCAAGTGATTACCTTTTTATAATAGAATACTCCTAATTGAGTTAATCTACTCCAAAAGGCAATCACCCTAAGTTATGGAAGCAAATACGGCTTGGAAAGATGAAAGATATTGGTTACATAAGAGACTTCGGTTCAAATACCACGAGATGCACATAAAGTAGAGTGTAGAAGATGTGAAAGCCAATCAATTCAAGTAAAGGGCTTATTCTCTTGATTATAAAATTACTGCAATTAATTTGTTACTCAAACAATGTTATGGAATGAGCAATTGTGTCTAGGCCTAGACCATTTAAGCTTAAGAAAAATGAACCAAAGCTATCATGGCAAAGTTATGCACAAACAAGCTATTTCCATTCAATAGAACTAATAGCTAAGACTATGCCTTGAAGGTTATCCAAACACATCTTAACTCTCGTTCACTCAAATAATCCCAATCATATCATGAAAACCTTTCACCAACGTACATACAAAAATGAGATATTTGATTATAACCACTCCTGTATCATTAGGTTAATCTACTCTTAATCTTATCAATACATACACATCAGTTCAAAATTTTCCGTACATATGCTTATCAAAATAAAATCTTAATTAATCACAATTAGAGAATGAATCATTAAACAAATCAAATCTAAGAATGTAGGGAAAATCGCATAATGGAAGCGTAAAATTAGGTTTTGATATATTTAATTTTTTCCCTTTTAATAGAAAGTACCTTAACCATAGACTAATTGATGTATATTAAAAGTGTCATACATTTTTCTTGTGACAATTGAACTAGTGCAGAATTGAATCCGTAAGATCTTCCAATCCAATCACGAACGTGAATCACCTAGGAGTGTGGGCTCCTTTTCTTTAAATTGTATACATGAGGATGGAAACAAGCAAAATCTCTTTCTTTGTTAGTCACAATAATCCTCCAAGAAGAAAACAAAGAACGTTAGGTTACTTGTGAATTATCAATCAATTTGATTGAAACTCGCGTATACCTTGATTCGATGTTGTACACAAAATCATTTAATGTAAAGGCTACTAGTATACTATTGAAAACTAAACGTTCTTTCTTCTTTTTCTTCTTTACCGAATTTCACACTATTTCTTAGAGTTGATCGAATTTTGTCTGGAGCGAAAACAATTATTTCTCTCAAAATTCTCATGGTGGTCGAATTCTTTCCAAGTAGAATTTCTACTCTTTTGCCGAATTATATAAGCCATATATATAATGGCTGAATTCCCTCCCCTAATCTATTTAGGGTTGGCCGAATTCAACTTACATTTAGTTTAGGAGACTTAATCCTCTCCTAAAAAGGATTTACTTGATGGGCAAGAATCCTATCCTTAGGTTGAATTACTTGGTGACCAAGAATCCTTCCAAAAAGAATTATTTCCTACACCAAGACTCTTAATCGAACTCAAATAGTGTATTTGTGACAATAGCAAAAATTTTCTAATCTGACTAGATAAATAATTTCTTTTATTTATCTACTTATCAAATATAATCTTTAATATTAATTATACTACCAACAATAGTATAATATTAGGAGACCTTCTCTTATTAGAAAAAAGATTTTGACTTTAAATTAAATAATTAATTAACAAATTAATTAACTTCTATTTAATTAAATAATAAAATAAAAACAATCTAATTAAGCTAAAATATTTAGCCTTGCCGTCCATGACATTATATAGGCATATATATTATTTTTCTTATTTTATTAAATCCATTGGACCTTAATAAAAAGTCCACATATGAACTAGATCCGTTCTTACAAAAAGAAACAAGTCCACATGCCTTAATACAGTTCTAAATGGACCCATAAATTGGTCTGGTAGAATATATCAAGTATTCCATGCAAGTTCATGTGGATTGAGGATCTTCGCGGGCAATCTAAATTCAATAGACATAACTTAATCACAATCAACAAATGATTCACTTAGGTCCAATCTATTAATTTTAGTTCATTCCATTAAAGAACTAAAATTGAACTCTTAAATAAAGATAGAATAAGTTAATATTTCTCATTCATACCCTAGACAATTTTAATGGAGAAGGTGTATCCTCGTGAAGAATACCAGTAATCGCCAAGAGCTCATAAACCGCCTATGACTCTCCAAGTTACCATATGTACTTATATGACCACATTTTGAACTTGGATATTTTGACTTGTTCAGAAGCCATGTTTCAATAGACACTATTGAAAACTTAACATTAAGATTTAATATCCAATACGTCAAAACATTCATATGATGATATTCTTCTCACATTTAATAAATGGAGCCACGATGTCCATATCTATAAATGAAGTCCTGTATCGATTAACAAATGAATACCACCAAACTATCGAGGATAGACTATGCTATATAATCGTACTCATTGATAGCTCAAATGATAAAACTTGCAACCATAAGTCCATCATTTATCTCAGGATTGAGTTAGACTCTCCTATTGTCTTCTAGTGAAACTTTTATCCATTTACGATTTTTGATAAAGTAATTCATTGTGATCCTATTCAATGCACCTAGTGCACTAGATTCTTTTGCCTAAAGACACCACACTTTGATGATTTTAGACTCATCATAACACATTTGATCCCGCTCAAATGCTAGCAAAGGAATCTACAACTTTGACAAGATAAAGGCGCCCAACCTTTATCTTAAGTTGTGAATATTATTTAGGACTAACTCAAGAATTGTGTCTACCTCATACATATGTAGATGTATGAACAATTCTTCTTTTTTCATAGTCTTTTTACCTTATGATTATTTACTTTTGAAAATTATAATAATTAAACTATAAATGCTATAAGATTTGTTAAACTAGAAATCACTTTATTAATATGAAAAGATTGTCAAATACATTATTATACTCTTGCTATCGAGCATAATCCCAACAATCTCCCACTTGCTCTATAGCAAATGATTCATATCTCTTATCCCCATATTCTCCAGGTGCCCATCAAAACTCTTTTGTGGAAGAGCCTTTATGAAGGGATCCACCAGATTATCTGCTAACACGATCTTGGTAATCGTCACGTCACCCCTACGTACAATTTCCCTCAAAATGTGATACTTTCTTTCAATGTGTTTCCCTCTTTTATGACTTCTTGGTTCTCTCAAATTAGCCACTGCTCCATTATTGTCACAATGGATAGTGATCTGCTTATTCGCATGAGGAACCACTTCCAAGTCAATCAAGAATTGGTGGAGCCAGACAGCCTTGCATGCGGCAACATACTTGGCTTCTGTTGTGGAATCAGCAATACAAGATTGCTTGATACTCCTCCATACGACTGCCCCTCCTCCAATAGTAAACAAAGATCCTGATGTTAATCTCCTAGAGTTAAAATCTAACTAAACATCAAAATCTGTATACCTAACGAGAATTAAATCCCCTATAGAGTATACAAGCCTATAATCTCTTGTTCTCCTGAGATACTTGAAAATATGCTTGACTGTTGTCCAGTGATCAGGACCAGGTTTCGATTGAAACCTGCCAACTATGCCCATAGCAAAACAAATATCTAGTCTAGTACAGAGCATTGCATACATGAGACTTCCAATTACCGATGCATATGGAACCCTACTCATGAATTGCTATTTGTGCTCATTCTTAGGAACTTGATCCTTAGAAAGTTTGATTTCATGTCTGAAAGGTAACATAACTTTCTTGGAATCTTGTATGAAAAACCTAGACAAGATTTTACCTATGTATGAAAAACCTAGACAAGATTTTACCTATGTATGAAGCATGGGGTAATGCAATCGTTCTATTCTTTCTATCCTTTATGACATGGATACCAAGAATATAACTTGCTTCTCCAAAGTCTTTCATATCAAATTGTTTTGCTAACCATTCTTTTACTGATCTCAATACACCTACTCTTTTTCGGTGAGTAGTATATCATCACCGTAAAGAACTATGAAAACCAACTTGTCACCTTTAATCCTTTTGTATACACATGGTTCATCAAGGTTTTCAATAAATCCAAAACTTTTCATTGCTTGATCGAACCTTATGTTCCAGGATCTGGATGCTTGCTTCAATCCATATATAGTTCTTTGCAACTTGAATACCTTTTCCTCTCGGCCTTTTTCAATGAATCCTTCTAGTTGCATCATATAAATGCTTTCGTCCAGACTTCCATTAAAGAAAGTTGTCTTGATGTCCATTTACCAAATCTCTAGGTCTAGAGATGCCGCACTGGATAAGAGTATCCTAATGGATTTAAGCATGGCCACAGGAGAGAAGGTTTCTCCATAATCGATACCTTCCTTATGTGTATAACCTTTAGCTACCAATCTAGCTTTAAAGGTTTCCACCTTTCCACCTTTCCATCCATTCCTCTTTTCCTCTTATATACCCACTTGCACCCGATGGGTTTTATCCCCTAAGGCTAGTCTACAAAAGACCAGACTTTGTTTTTTAACATAAATTCAATTTTGGATTGCATTGCCTTTTGCCAGTGGTGACAATCAACATCTTTCTTTGCTTCCTTGTACGTACAGGGATTATCATCGTCCGGGAGATTTTCTACATATTCTTCTAGACCGATGTATCTCCCGGGTTATCTTCTAACCCTCCCACTACGTCGAGGTATGGTAGATTGTTGATCTTGTGTTGGTGCGGAACTTACAATTGGGCTAAGTTGTGAAACCTAGTGTGGAATTGTATCTCCTGAAAGCTCATTCAGGACAATTATACTTTTAGGCACAAAATTATTCATATAGTTCTCTTCTAGAAATTTAGCATTTGTCAAAACAATTACTTTAAGATCTGATGGACTTTTGAAATAATATCCTTTTGTTCCTTTTGGATACCCTACAAATATGCATGCTAATGAACGGGACTCCATCTTTTTTGTATTTCCTTTTCACACGTGCGCAGGACATCCAAATATGCTTAAGTGTTGTAAATTAGGCTTTCGCTCGGCTCATAACTCATACGGTGTTTTAGGAACCGGCTTAGATGGTACATCGTTTAAAATGTACATAGTAGTTTGTAAAGCATATCCCCAAAAAGAATTAGGAAGCGTTGAATAATTCAACACAGACCTAACCTTGTCCAAAAGAGTTCTTTTTCTCCTTTTGCCACCCCATTTGTTGAGATGTACCTGGTGCAGAAGACTGAGAATTTATCCCATTATCAAAAAGATATTGATGAAACTCATCAAATAGATAATCTCTACTACGATCAGACCTCAATATTTTTTTGTTTCTCAAGCAGATTTTCTATTTCAGCTTTAAATGATTTGAACATGTAAAAAGCATCCGACTTATGTCTCATTAGATACACATAGCCAAATCTTTAGTAATCATCAGTTAAAATGATGAAGTACTCATATCCACCTCTAGCATGAATGCTTACAGGTCCACAAGCATCAGTGTATATCAATCCTAAACATTCGATGGCTCTTGCATCTTTAGTCGTGAACGACCTTTTCGTCATTTTACCTTCCAAACAAGTTTTTTCAACCTTTAAGTCACTTGGAGGTCTGTCACTAACCAATATTTTAATCCTATTAAGGTTAATATGACCTAGGCGCAAATGCCATAGGTAGGTTTTATCTTTTGGTAATTTTACTCTTTTATGATTACGTTCCTTTGATTCTGTGTCTAACAAGTGAGAGTTATTTTTATGCAAATAGAATAAACCATTTTCCAATGTACCTTTGCAAACAAATTTGCTATTCTTACAAATAATAAAACCTTTATTAAAAGTAACCGAATATCCAAAATTATTTAAACAAGAAACCAAAATTAAATTCCACTTGAATTGTGGTACATAATAAACGTTTAATAGATCCAAATGCCAACTAGAATCTAGATTGACTCTAATATCTCCAACTGAACTGGCAAACACCAATGCTCCGTTGCCTAAACGTAAATTGAATTCATTCTAATTAAGTCTTTTTCCTTACCAGAACCCCTTCTAGTTAGGCCCAAGTTGCTTTTTCTTCTGTTGTTTGTTGACCTTCTTACGGGTCTTAAAAGTAGCAACTTTACCTACAGCATGAATCTTTTGTCCCTTACCTTTCATAAGGATTTTCCTAGTGCTTTGAACATCTTGCGTCAGGCCACGCAAGGTGTATTCCTTATTCTTTAAGGCGTAGTCCAACTTGAACTGATCAAAAGAATCCGATAGTGAATTGACGATCATGTCAATTTTCATCTCACCATCTATCTCAACACCATTCAGTTCAACAATTTTGAGATGTGCTATAACTTTCATCATGTGATCTTTCACAGCCTGTCTAGGTTTCATCCTAACATTCATGAAGGTAGTCACTGCCTCTCTCTTAGTCATCCTAAATCTCATAGCAAATATCTTATCTAGGGATATCATTATATCGGTAACAATCTCCATTCCTTCATGTTGTTATTGCCACATGTCGAAGATGGTGGACATAATGTAACATTTAGCCATCCCATATGAAGACTCCCACTGCTAATACTCGTCTCTTCGCTCCTGAGTAGAATCATTAGTAAGAGTAGGTGGTTCAGGAGTAAACAGAATGAACTTATATTTCTTATCTTGCAACAACAACCCAATTTTGCTTTACCATGTGACATAATTATCATCAGTTAAAGTATTATCTTTTAGGATGTTGATTAGGGATGGGGACAGGATTTCTTTATAATAAAAAAAATTATATAAGTAAACAATCTTAATAAAGCACTGCACTTTTGAATATTTATCTTGAATTATATAAAATAATTTGATCGTAAAATTCAACAGTGATCCAATACCCATAAAGGTCACGCCTCTTTTGGGAGTTCGCACCATATACTAGTTTGACTAGATCTCATATAATTGTTAACATAACAACCAAAGTTTTCAATTTTAGCCTTGCAATTTCATTAATAAGAACACTTGGAAGGATATTAATAAAATCACATTGAGTTTGTTACCAAGTTATCGACCTTCAATATAATCCCTCACGAATATCCCTCATTTTGGAGTAGATATCGTTTGGGTTAATTATCTAGTCTATCATTGTAAGATTGTTTCTTGCTAAATTCCATTCATGAATACCTCTTGGGAGGTTATTACACGAAACATAAAGCTCAACTAAACTAGGAGGTCGTAGGTGTTTCGAAACACCTTCTCCCACTTAATTATTTAAGGCGTGTGATCGAATTCCGTAGAATGATTTACCAAGTTATCTAGATGCCAATTAGATACTGAAATCATTCAATGCATGTTCATACAAAAAACGATATATGAGTGGCACTCTTATTCTATATGACATGTTATCATAACAATGACAAACATTGCAATATTTACAAAAATATAAATATTAACTGGAAATTTACTCGAGGTGAGAAATTCCAACTAACACCCTCGAGACCACTACCACGAAAGTGGTGGACGGGGTCAGTACCTTAGGTACCTAACCAGTTAAGATAGAAATGAATGTTAAAATGCGAATAAAATGAAAATAAGAGTATAAATGTTTATTATAGAACACGTATGAAATGCAGAAATCTCTAAAACACACTAAATCTCGCTAGAGTACAGTAGGGTGGCAACCTCGTGCAAGTCGAATAGTAGAATACAATGACGGTTGTGTTCTGATTACAGAATTTAGGCCAAGAAATAAAACTCTCTTCCTCGTTTTCTGTTTCTTCGCGTTAGGTGTTTTTATACATGGTCCAAGTATTTTAAATCGGTGTATCTCTTCCGTGATTCTCTGAATCTGTTCCCTCATAATCAGGTGGGATATCTCATTTGAAAATCATTGACTTCGCATTAATAGCAGATTTGAGAATATCTTGGTGGAGATGAGTTTGTTTCCTCTTTGAACTTAATCTCTTGGCTTACACGTATGCCATGTTTTAATGCTCATCGGTGTGTAGATATGATCTCGTGTGTATTCATGGTGTGATTCTTTATGGAGGTCATCGAGTATGGTGTTTACTGTTTCGTAGAGCGAGGTAGATCCACGCTTTGGTCTTGGTACTAAGAGCTTGGTATGACCTTTCCATGTCTTTTAGAAAAGGGGATGGCTTTGTGGGCTCATTTTGATGGTAGCATGCTTCTGGGGTGGTTACAAGGTAATTTTGATCTCCGGTAGCCAGGGTAGTCATGCGTTCGGGCTATACCTGAGTTCTAGCTGTGGTTTAAGGAGCTTGATCTGATCATGTCGGGCTTTACCTTGGATGTCTCAAAGCCCGATGATCCTTATTTGCCTCTACGCGGTGACCTTTCCAGCCCAACCTCCAGGATCCATGGTTCCACGGTGGGCAATCTCGGACTTGGAATTGGGCTAGGGAAGTGGGGAATTTCCTTTTTGGTCCCTAGCCAAATTTGGCTATTAACAGAAGTCCCTTCTGACTTGAACACCAGTGATTAAGTTGGGGTTGGAGTGAGATTTCCTATTTTATTCGGTAAATTTTCCTTTCTTTATCAATACTAAAAATCTCGAGGTAAATCTTTCTGTTAAAGGCATGAGTGATGTGGCAAGCATAAACCGGTGTGATTCCTAAAATAATCCGACTGGTTACAGATATTTTGAGTTTCGAGGCAATCCTACCGAAGATTTTGTCGACTTCACTGCTCTCTTTGCTTCTATTTATACCTAACTCCTTCATCACTTTCTTCATATTTTCTTTTAAAGCTTTATTTTTTTTTAAATCCCTATATTTTGATACCCTCTTCAACTACGCCTCTGCTCATTCTCTTCTTTTTTGTCAAACTCAAAATTTCTTTCTGCCATGTTGAAAAACAGTCGAGATTTCATCGATTCCATGGTCGATGGCTAGGAGGTTTCTAGCCTTGCCTAGGGGAAACAGGCTCGATGAGACCTTGATAGTGATAACTCACCTTTAACCTCGTAAAGATATCGGTCTAACAGAAATACGGCCATTGGAACCAGGTTCACTAACCAACCAGACCGTCCTTTGAACTTGTTCGACGAAGGCTCTGATAAAGGAGAGAGGGACGACACCGTTGGGAAGGGTCAAGTCACGGTTGTTGGACCTCTTCCAGTGAGGCCTCTTCCCTATAACTTTAGGGTAATCCCAGATTCTACTATTGATCCGCAATAGATAGACCCTCGAGGTCCAAGTACGTTATTCCTGACAGTATCTCCCTCACAGTTCCCCATAAAAATTATGATGTCTTCAATCCCCCAAAGGCGTGCTTCCTATCCATGTAGCAACTTTCGAGAACCGGGTCAGGCTTCTTCTCTATCCAACCCTTCGACATGCTCTAAGTGCCCTACAACTAGCTCCCCTACAACTAGCTCCTTTCCAACTGATGCCCAGCTTCTGGAGGCACCTGATTGGCTTTCTCGTACTGCGGAGGGAACAGTGCAAGCTAGAAAAGGTCACCAGAAAGCCCGGAGCAGAGGAGTTGGCCTATCTTTTTCAAATTGGGATTTTGTCTGGAGTTTCGTGAGGTCAAATCTATATGAAGGCTAAGAACAAGCTGAATTTCATCATCCCTGGAACTTCGAGGAAGAACCCAGCCTAAAAGGAGGAGTGGATCCTGGAAAGGGGTGATTGGGGAAGCTCAATATTTATTGGTGGGCATGAGTTCACGGTTCCTACCATTTTCAACGATAAACACTCGTGGGGAGCTGAGACTCCTTGCCTACCAAGTCTGAGGTTATACTGAAGACTATCCTTGTTAGGAACTACTTGAACCTGAAGTTCCCGATTGTTGACCCATTCGACTCTTGCTGAGTAAATTGTTATCTGTGAATTTGTGATGTTACTCCTCGTAAGTAACACTAAGCCATCTTGTTTTGTTTTATTGACTATTTTGATTCTAAAGGCTTCCCTTTCCTCTCGCTTCTTTTTTTTTAATAGTTTTTATTGTTGCTCCTGCTTCCCACGAAGCCCAACAAGCTCACACTCCTCTCCATTCTGCCAAATAGAATCGATAAATCCCTCTAGGTTCCGAAAAGAAAGGGGGGTCAATGGTTCCAGCTTGGTCTTCATCTGCTCTTGCTCCGTCCTCCTCCCTGCACAGGTCCAAAATGTCGATCCTCACATCTCGGGCTACCAAGGTATGGGGTAAGGGGCCTCTACTGACGTTACACTGACAGCTCCTACTCTAGTTGTCCCTACCCTTGCATCTGTTCATATCGTTCTCGCTTCTAACTTGCAAGACACATCTGTCTCTCTATCTACATTCCCAGCCCTTGAGCTTCAAAGGACCTTGAGGCTGGTGTTGAAGGGGTTTCCCCTATTAGCCCGTAAAATTAGTCCGGCTCTGTCTCTCTAGACGAGATCTTAGAGCAATTTATTGCTACTTGTCCCGGGGGTAGTCTTTTTGTGATGACTTCGATGCCCGTAGATATTCTAATCACTAAGGGATATGCCCTCTTGGCCAAGGTAATCATCACGTTTTATCTTCTCATGCAATAGATTGGTTCGTTACTTCCTAATTTGAACTCTTTTACAGGCCTTTAAATTCAACGTGGCCATAGGCCACCAAGTGGCTTCCCTCTGTGATCGGGCAACCAAAGCTGAAGCTGAAAATGAACGGGATATGGAGTTTTTGGAGCGGGGCTCAAGACTTAGTACAAGAGATGGCCTCTAGTCAAAGGGGGGATAGAGGCAGAGCTAGCCAAGCTTTGATGTGATCATGAGAGGACGAAGAGGTCCCTTGACTTATAACCCTTCGGTCTGAGCATCGGGATGAGCATAGGGACTCCTGGAAGGCAAAAGCAAAAATGATAGACGTCGAGAATCAGGCCCTGCAAGCTCAGGTAGCCAAGCTGCTAGTGGAGGTGGATGCTTCCTTCAGCGACAGGTATTTCTTACCTCCTTCCAGGTTGCTGAAGCTCTACCTTTACTCTTCGACCTGTCCATCATTGCTGACTCGGATAGGGAGGAGGTAATGGCCAAGGTCACAGAGATGTCTTATCCCGAACGTGATGAATCGGGTCCTTTGTAAAGTCTTCATTTATTGATTGGCTTATTTCGTGAACAAACCACATTTTTGGGGTTTTATGTAAGGGTAGCTTAGGCTCTCAAGACCTCAAGAGAAGAAGCACCAAAGGTAAAATTCTTGTGCTTACTTGCATTGAAGAGATATAGTTGCACACACTCACAACTCATGCATATTTCTTATTCGTATATGTTGTGTGTTTATATGAGTATGCATTCATGTTTTGATAACTCTTCTTGCATGTTTATATTGATCACATCTTTGCATTTGTATTGTCATGCATTATGTGTTGCGCACACACACACTTACTTGCATTTGATTTGTTATGCATGTGTGCTTCATTGTTGTCTATGTGCATTCATAGTGAGGTTTTGTGTGTTGTTCGCACTTGCACGATGGTGTGCTTGTCTTAGCGCATTGAGTGACCATTTGAGAAGGTCGTATTCTTCTCTTGGTTTGGTTATGTGCAGTAAGGTGTTTAGTTTCAAAATATGGATTTCAAAGATTTAAATGTTTTTCAAAACTGACCTTTGCATGGTCTGGTGACCATAAATTTTTTGTAAAATGCCTCAAAATATGTTTTGAAAAATTCTGTACAAACTAGACACCCATACCTTTCCAACAGTATATTATTCGTAATATTTCATGACCGTTTAAATTGGTTTTGAAATCTCCAACGTGACCTCAAAAACAGGGCATCTCTGTTGTTGTCCGTTTCTGAACTTTGGTCACTTAAATGACCGTAACTGTTTCTAAGGACATCCAAATCATGTTTTGTAAATTGGAATAGAAAGTAGACTTCCATACCTTTCCAACGGTATATTATACGAAAGGTTTGGATGTCGTTTGGTCATGTTTTGGGTCGCTCGAATCTCGGGCTGTTGTGCTGTTGTGGCTGCACCAGTCCACAAGTGCCCTCAACAGCACCCCTTAGACAGTAGGTGTGCGCTGGTGTGGCGCTTGTTGACCAGCGCACTGAGTAAATTTTGGGCATTTTTCAAAACGATGTAGTTTTGTTCTAGGGCTCATATTTATGTGTCATCTTCTTCCTCACTCGGTTTTCAGAGCTTTCAAACCATTTTTTAGAGTGAGAAAGTATTTGCTTTGAGAGAGAAGCTCCAAGAGTTATTCTTTAACTCTCCAAACCCAAAACCCATCATCCTTCATGCATTATTGATCATCTTTAGACATGGGTCTTCATCATTCATGACTTGGTAAGTAAGAACAAACTTTTATCTTTGATTATTGTTCTTAAATTCCAAGAGTTCGTTTTTTTTGCATAAGATTTATAGAAATCATTTTTGAATGCATATTTTTGTTGATTAATGACATGATTGGGTTTGTATTTTGATAGCTTAATTGATTAGGTCATTTTTGCCTAAAGGCTAGGTCATAAACATTCTTGTGTGATTCATTGTTAACTAGGTTGATAGATTGTTCATTAATCAACTTGTTAAGCTTTTGAATGTTTATGTGATGTTTTTGTGACAATTAGTTTGTTAGAAAATCTCTACACAACTAATTGAGTTTGTTATTGATAGACATCGGTCTAAGACTTGCATTTATTGTGTGGCTAAATGCTTTGTCTCAATCACATGAATATATACTAAGTATATGTTGAATACATTGTAAGCATATTTGTTGATTCATTGTGATTGTCTGTGATAGCTAGGATTGTTGTTATTGATAACTTCTAGCTAAATCTCTATTCTTTGCATTTAGATATTGTTTAGTACTCATTGATTGCATTTAGTGATTGCATTATAGTCCTTGCCATGCTTAACGAAAACATGTGTTGATTTGGCTTTTATGATAGCTTCATAGGATTGTTTGTTCTATGTTTAGCTAAGCTTTATGATATGTAATTTAGCTCTTGATATCTAGGATTGCATTTATTGCCATCTCATTACCCTAGATAAGCATATAAGGTACCATAGCCTTGTTTATTGTTTGAATATCATTATATTCACATAGGATGTTTATCTCTTCATTGAGAAGTAAATTTTGTGTTGCTTCCGGGAGTAGGTTGCTTCAAGCGTAAGCAAATTGGACTAGGTCCACTTAATACCGGGATTAGGTAGTGGTAGTGGGTTATATACCGGGAGTAGGTTGTAACGCCTCTATCATCAGTGGATTCGTTGTTCGAGTGTGGCGCACTTAACATCCCGTGGTTTTTCCCATTTGGAGGGTTTCCACCTATATCTCAAGTTTCTTTATTATTTCCGCACTTATTACACTTGTGATATTATTGTGACTAGTTAAGGGTAGTTTCGTCTAATTGACCATTAACAAAAATTGGGTAAAATTTGATTAAAATCTATTCAACCCCCTCTAGATTAATATTATACACACCATAAAATTTGTTTCATCTTCAAATATGGCTGGATCTGGGAGGCAGCCAGCTATGTCATACCTTTCTCATCCCCCTCTCTTCTTCCTAGTATCAGGTCCTAGAGAATTCTCAAGGGGGGTTCAGCCTGTGGAGCGTGAAGAAGGCCATCTAGAACCCCGATACCCCTTTGAAGTGTCTTCAAGGGAAGAGCCGAAGGTGGAAGAGAGCATGATAGAGTCAATAGCCACACTTCTCGATACAACCATCCCACCTAAGGTTATGGCAGTGGTTAATGAGGTCTTGGAGGAGGACCCAACTGAACAATAGGAAATCAGGGATCTTCGGATGGAAGGAGTAGCAGAGATGGCTAACCAAAATAAGCAACCACCGGAAAGAGGAGCAGGGGCAAGGTCCACCAGGAAGGGGGAGCAGCCGAAGGGAACCAGGAGGAAGAAAGAACCTATTACAATTTATTAACAACTTGTTTTTGTAGCCCAGAAAAGGGGGTGGGCACCCCGCTTTACTCATGCCATGTTTAATAGATTTTTCATCTTCATTCTCTCAGCTTATACAACCCGGAACCGGGGGTTGGGCTCCCTGTTTGATAAATGTAGCCTTTCCAGGGGATTTGCTACCATTTCATTAATGAAAACTGGCTTCAGATTTTATTCATGCTTGTTCTAATGAATTTTGACTTGGCTGACATCCTCTTGCTTCATTCCTGATACTGACCTATATGCGACCTCTGAAATAACTTGACTTACTCGAGTCTTGGCGGAGTTAACTAGATATAAAATTTTGTTTAGGTGTGAAAGTAGACAACTAGCTTGAGATCTCAACTCTCATCGGAAACTTATGGATCTATGACTTTTATGAATAGTTCCCTTGTGTGATTATAGGCTAGTTCGCACCTATCACAGTAAGCAATAATACACACATGGAAGATTATTAACCAGTAATAACTGGAACATTAGAGTTAAGTATGAGAGCTTTTCAATCACGCGCCCCTTTGGGGGGTTATAGCTTGATCGGGGAATCAGGAGGGCTATTTAGCTATTTCCTGGTCTCGTGATCTGGATGACAACTATGCTCTTACACTAAAACCCTTTTTAGGGGTGGTAACTCGACCAAGGCATCAAGAAGGTTGTCTAGCTATTTCCTAGTCTCGTGATCTAGATGAAAACTATGCTCTTACACTCAAACCCTTCTTGGAGTGGTAGCCCGACCAAGGCATCATGAGGGATTTCTAGCTATTTTCTGGTCTCGTGATCTGGATGACAACTATACTCTTATACTCAGACCCTTACCACCCAACCAAGGCATCAGGAGGACTGTCTAGCTATTTCCTGGTCTCGTGATCTGGATGGCAAATATACTCTTACACTTAGACTCTTTTGGGGGGTGGTAGCCCGACCAAGGCATCAGAAAGGCTGTCTAGCTATTTCCTGATCTCGTGATATGGATGACAACTATGCTTTTACACTCAGACCCTTTTTGGCGGGGGTTGGTACCCAGTTGAGGCATCAAGGATAGCGAAGGGGCTTCCCCGGCTAATTCTTTGTCGTGAGATGACTATGTCAAACTTTCCCGTGTTGACCCTAGTTGGATACTGGGAAATCATTGTAGAATATAATAGAAGATGGAAAAAGCAGACTTTATTGATAAAAAATGGAGTACATTATTATTGGGGATTTCATTAAAACCTAAATGGAGGTGGTCTGCTTATGAGTTCCCTGTTTAGGGGTCGTATTTCCTTACGTGATTCGCATTCCAGGTGTGATCAACGGGTCGTCTATCCATGTCTTCTAGCTTGTAAGCCCTATTTCGAATCACTACCCTGATCAGGTATGGACCTTCCCGGTTGGGTCCCAAAACCCTGTCTGACCTCACCCTTGTACTCTGTGAAACCTTCCTGAGGACTAGATCCCCTTTCTTAAAGCTCTTGGTCTTCACTCTTTTGTTGAAATACCTTGTAATCTTGCTCTGATAAATTGCTAACTTCTTTGCCACCTGTTCTTGTTTTTCTTCCAAGAAGTTTAGACTAGCTCGAAGCTTGACATCATTGTTCTCTGGTTAAAAGTGTTGTACTTAGAATGAGGTCAACTTGTGTTCTATAGGGAGGACAGTTTCAACCCTGAAGGCCAGAGAATAGGGCGTTTCCCAGGTTTTTGTCCTCCTCGTGGTTCGATATGCCTAAAAGACCTCGGGAAGTTCTTCAACCTATTTTACTGTCGTTTGTCGAAGCTTGTTTTTCAACAGCTTTTAAATTGTTTTGTTAGTTGCTACAACCAAACTGTTGGTTTGCGAATGAGCTACCGATGCAAACCGGAGATTGATACCCAACCTCTCGCAGTAATCTCTGAATCTTTTGTTTTCCCAGGTCAGTGTTATGGCTAGCGGGTTACTGAACCTACATACCACGTTTGCCTTTATGAATTGGTAGTATTTTCCTTTAAAATCTAGGAAATGGGGCCTGTCTCGACTCACCAGTTGAAGTAATCAATGGCGATGATAGCATGCTTTGCTTGTCCATAAAAGGTAGGAAGTGGTCCGATCAGGTCGTCTCCCCACATTACAAAGGGGTAAGACGGGATGAGAGATGGCAGGTGCTCCGATGGGAAATGGCTCAACTTTGAGGTCTTCTGGCATGGCTCATAGGATTATACAATAGCCTTTGCATCTTGATCAATATTTGGCCAGTAGTACCCCATGCGGAGTACTTGATATGCCAGAGCTTCCCAACCAATGTGGTTCTCGCATTCCCCATAGTGAACCCCTCTTAATGCCTATTTGGCATCATCAGAATGCAAACATTGAAGCAGGGGAAGGGACCTGCCCCTCCTATTAAGGTACTCATCTACTAGCCAATATCAGACTGAGAGCATCTTAATTCTTCTAGCTTGGTCGGGCTCCTCAGAAAGCCCTCATTCTTAGAGATAAACCACTATTGGGTCCATCCAACATGGCTGTCGATCAGGGGTATAAGTCTTATTGCCTGCTACCATGCTTGGTAGATAGATCACTTGGAGGGACCTGGCCACTATTTGTAGCTATCTTGGCTAGGACGTCAGCTTGACGATTCTATTATCGAGGCACCTCCTCGATCTTAAACCACTTTAATTTATTCTTAAGCAGTTGAACTAGCTTCAAGTAGTTAATCATGTTATCCTATTTAACCTGATAATCCCCAAAAACCTGATTGACTATGAGTAATGAATCAATCTTGACCTGTAGATAATCGACCGGCCGCCTTCATCCCGGCTAGGAGGGCTTCATACTTTGCCTCAATATTAGTGGTCTTAAATTTGAATATGAAGCAGTGGCATCACTCAGTTTCTCCTTGGTCTATTAGAATTATGCCTGCTCCTCCCTTAGCTTTCCCGGAAGCTCTATGTGTGAAGAGGATCCTTGACTTGAAACCTTCCGGCCAGCTGTCGGACTCTAGAATCTTCTTAGGAGCTATATTTGTCGCTGCAGAAGTCGCTTGGCCTATGGGCACTAAGAGCTCTGCCACAAAATCTACCAAAGCCTGGGCTTTAATTACGGTCTTGGGTTTATACCTTAAATCAAACTGGGTGAGCTCCAGGGCCCATAAAACCAATCTTCCGAACACATCCGGCCTTTGCAAGAATTGACAGAGAGGTTGGTCTGTCACTACTGCTATTGAGTGAGCTTGAAAGTAGGGATAAAGCTACCTTACCTAGGTTACCATGGCATAGGCGAGCTTCTCCATAAGGGTATAATTCTTTTCCGGTTTGGTTAGGGCTTGACTCACGTAGTAGATAGGCCGTTGGACCCTTTATCCACATTCCTTGACCAAGACCTCACCCACCGCAGTTTCCGAAAAGACCAAGTAGATTTGCAACTCCTCTCCAGTACTTAGCTTGACTAGTAATGGAGGGCTTGACAGATACTTCTTCAAGACTTGAAAAGCTTGCTCGCTCTCCTTGTCCCATTTCTTGTTCCTTCCCTGTTTGATAGCTTTGAAGAAAGGGAGACAGTTATCGTTAGACCAATAAATGAATCTGTTGAGCGCTGCTATCTGCACGGTCAAGACTTGAACCTGATTTAGTGTTGTGGGGGACTCTAGTTCCAAGATAGCCTTGATCTTTTCTAGGTTAGCCTATATGCCTCTCTCAAGAACCATGGAACCTAAAAACTTCCCCGTAGTCACCCCAAAAGCTAATTTGGAGGGCTTCAATCTCATCTGGTTTTCCGTTAGGATCATGAAAGTTCTACGAAGGTCGTCTTGATGTCTCTCTGCGGTTGGTGACTTGGTAATCATGTCATCAATATACACATTCATTGATCTTCCAATCTCGGGTTTGAATAGTCGATTGACCAACCATTGATATGTAGCTCCCGCATTCTTAAGCCCGAATGACATTACCTTGTAGCAGTACAGACCCTGTCCGGTGATGAAGCTAGTCTTGTCTTGGTCGGCGTGATGCACCATGATCTGGTTGTACCTCAAGAATGCATTCGTGAAGCTTAGGAGCTTGTTTCCAGATATGGAGTCAACCAACTGATCGATCGGTGACACCTTTTTTGTTTGGCACCTTTTTTGTTTGGCAGGCTTGAAGGTCGGATCCACTGCTAATCAGTGAATAGCCAACGACATCGGGATCCTGGGCATCTCGTTGTGTCTCCAAGAGAAGATGTCATTGAAATCTTTGAGGAGTCCAATCAGACCCTTCTTCACTCTCAGCTTAAGGGTGGCTCCGACATTGATAACCTTTGAGGGATCGTCCATCAGAATGGGTATCTCCTCTAGCTTATCCACTCGGTGCCCGCTGGCCCATTCCCTGCTCTGCTCATCTTCATCTAGCATCACGAGGTTATCCTTTGGTCGATTTGTGAGCTCTACATCCTTCAAGGTCAACCCAGGTGTTACTTGTGTCGTTATAACCTGTGCAAACTGTTTTGCTAGAGCTTTCGGGTTGACATATATTACGTACTATTTCCTGGCTGCTTGGTGGTCACCACATATTTCCCCCACCTTGTCTCTTACTGGAAACTTTTAGACGTTAGGGTAAATGGATAAGACCTCTTTCAAGGATGACTGAAAACTACACCACGAAGTCCGTCATAACATTTTGCTGAAGGGGGGCTGTTTCGGCGATTAGTGGGAGGATCTTTGATTCCATAGGTATGATCGAGTCCCTAGTGAATCTATACAGCGAGGTGGTGCAGCTATTGTAACACCATTGTTTCAAATTAAATTTTTCCAAGGTATCTTTGAAGAGGATGTCGAGGCTACTGCCTGTGTCAACAAACACACTATAGACCATGCAGTTGGCAATTTGTACCTTGACCACCATGGGATCATCATGAGGTTGCACGGTGTTGTAGACATCTGCCTCAGTGAAAATGATCTGTGATAACTGGAGGGGTTGGTTGGACTCTGGTCGATCTTGAGGATACCTCACCCTTCATCTACACGAGGGACCTTCATCGCGTGGTTTTTCCTAGAATTATAGGAGGTGCCAACTAGTGTGGGCCCTCCGCTGATGGTATGTATCACTTGGATTTACTGTATCAGATCTGCTTGTTCCCCCTTTCTCCTCTCAGCATGCTCACGGATTTTGGATAGCACCTCTCTTTCTATCTGAATATTATCCCCGACCTGTTGCAACAATTCTATAAGACATCCTCCCCTTATCAGAGCCTCGATCTAATTGCGCAGGTTATAGCAATCTGAAGTGTTATGCCCCACGTCTTCATGGAAGTCACAGTATTTGTACTGGTTTCTCCTATCAACTGCAGCTTTCATAGGTACGGGCTTCTGTAATAGCCCATTATCCCTAATAGCAAGGTAAATTATTTATTGGGATGCATTTAAGGGGGTATAGTGATCATACCCTCTCTCATCTCGCATTACAAGGGCTACTGTCCTAGGAGGAGGCGAAGCCTGCAGAGAAGTTCGCCTTGCTGGATACCTCTCTTGCTTGGATTGAAATACAGGGAATCGGTATGTTGACTTATTGGGAGGTTTATTATGATTTCTCTGAGCTAGTTCAGGTCTGGGAGTTTCCTTCTTCCAACAATTTATCGCTCTCATGTCGCCATGATCCATCTTGACCTTGAGCTGTTCGTCGATTTTGACTTGCTCCAGAGCCCTATCGTAATCCTATTGGTAGGTCTCTGGAGGTTGCTTGGCGAAGGACCGGAAAAGCTTACCTGCCCATAGGTTCCACCAGAAATTGGCAAGGGTCTCTTTCCCTGCGAAGACCCCCTATCTAGATAACTTCCTTGTAAAAGCGTTCCACGTAAGACCAGAGTGTATCGCCTCAATCTTGGATCACATACTGATGGTTTATAGGATCTTTTGGACGCGGTTTGACCCCTTGGAACTGCGATCAAAAATCTGTTGATAGCTTTGTGAAAGAATCCATGCTACTAGTAGGCAGTTTCCTGAACCAACTCTTTACGTAATAAGTCAAGGTGGTAGGGAACATCCGGCACATGGCAGCCCTAGTGGTATTTTGGATTTCCATTTGCCGAACTAAACTCTATAGGTGGATCAGGGGGTCTTCTATCCAAAAACAATTATCATTCTGCATCTTGAATTTAGGTGGGAGTTCCGCCTACCGGATCCTTATGGTGAAGGAAGCATTCATTTCACTCAAAGAGTCATTTTTGTCCTCCTTGGACTTTCTCTTCTTCATTTGTTGGACCTCATTCTGTAGCCTTGCCAGTAAGTCTCTCAAGCTCTTGTTCCCGGGTTTCGGCAAGTTGACGTCGGACTCTTCGCTGTCATACCCCTTTGATGAATTGGTGATCTCTACCTGCGAGCTTTCTTCTCTTCTAGCTCGGGCTTCCGAGCGAAGAGCCTTTCGCCACTCTTGAGGTAGGGCATCAGCTGCAGATTTAACTCACCTGGGCTGGTAACGTGATGATCTTTCAGGAATAGGGGACATGGGCCCTAGCCTATCCAAGATCGAAGGTTGGGGCCCGGTCCTATCTCGGGCTGTCTCTGAAGGAGGAGGTCATAGGTGATCAAAGACAGTGTTGGAACCCCGTTCACCGGTCACGTAGCGGAAATGAGTTTTAAATTTTTTTATATAGATCATAATCTGTATCTGGGACCATTGAGCTTTTGATCGTAATTATTTTCGGAACAAATACATATAAAAATTATTACACTAAAAATATATATATGTAAATACAGGAAATTGTAATCAATACTAAAAAAAGAAAAAAAAAACCATACCAACGTTCGGAGGCTCCTTCACTTTTCGATTTGCTCCTGGTCTGTACCACTAATCTTTCTCGTTATATCTCGGGACTGGTAACTGCGTGTGGGCACGTCACGAACTCAAGAACTAGAATGGAGGATGTAAAAGAGAGAAGAAGAAGAAACTCTTTCTTTTGATATAAGTATACAACACTTGCACACTGTTCTCTCTTTTTGGTGCATTGATCTCATACACATTAATTTTTCTCTTAAAAAAAAATCTCACGCAAACCTCTTTCTGCATAAAAGCCAAAAAAAAAAAATTGGTTGATGTGTGTGATAAAAAAAACCAACCTTTTTGGCCTTTTGGTCAATGTATATATATATATATAAAAGTTGTGCTGTGTCACGCACAACACCGTTTTTTTTATAATAATATATATCACATATAATTTTTTATTTTTTTAAATCTAATAAAGTCTAATTTGATTTTTAAAAACTTTCAAATAAAAAAATATCTCATATCTTTTATTTGATTTTAATTTTGAATTCAAACTATTTAAATTCAAAAATTAAATATTTAATTTAATAAAAATAAAATAACCATATTATCTTATTTTATTTAAAAATAAATATCAACATACACCCTCAATTTAGTGATTAATAACATAATTAAATAACCTTATTATTTAATTTATTAAATCACCATTATTCATTAATTAAATAATCTCATTATTTAATTAATTTCCGAATAAATACATGTCACTTTCGTAACACAATTAGTTGGACAATCCAATTAATTAACCGCGACCCTTGTTACCTAAATCGATAGGGCTAGCAAGAGGACCTAATGGACCCACGGTATTTTGAGCTCAAATAATCATCGGAATCATTAATAACACTCTTTAATTAATATTCCTTAATTATTAACTCCGGTGTTTTTCCACTAAAAACCCGAAGCTACACTCTCTCAACTACAGATGTTTTTTACACAGACCGATACAACTCGGTGTCCATCGATATAGCTATTACATATGGTGTGATCCTCCACAGTAGTTCATAATTAGAGCTGGGTCATAATGTCCGTTATACCCCTCTAATTACATTTATCCTTTAATTACTATTAATTCTCTAATGGAAAATAAATTCTACTTCCTCACGAAATTAGGAGAGCGCTTATATTGTCCAAGCCTTGAATCAATCCTTAAAGAAACTACCATCTACTTCTCATAAGAATGAGTGGATTCCACTATTGTGTACAAACCTTCCCAGCCACAAACCAAACCGCAATCCCAACATACAGAGTATATTGATCAGGAAATGCATCTGACCTCACCCATGGTATATCAAATACCACGATCTAACCTGAAGGAGTCGATAAGACACTCAGGATTAAGATCACCCATATATAGCCATCATTAGTTGATATATATGAATCTCATCGGTAAACGGATCTTGGTGTGAGATTCATATAGATCATGGCCCAGTCCTATATGATCACATCATACAAGGTGCCTCAATTCCCATATCTCATATGAATGATTCAGGACAGAATCATTATACATTACGGAATGGACCACAGCTATAGATTAACCACAAATAAAGTACCCAGCTTTATTTTCTATCTTGGACTCTTTAGATTGCACGTCTCTTACTGTATCCATCCGTATATGGCACTCATATACATAGTTTGAGATTACATCCGGTAATCCAGAATGTTAATATGTACACAAATTTATAAAATAAATAACATAACAGAATGAATTGAACCATTCTTTTTATTTACTTCATAAATCCATTTACAAGTTACATGTTTTAGGGTATAAACCCCAACAATCTCCTACTTGCACTAAAGCATGTGAGGCATGTCTCGTAACCCTAGACCATCTAGGTGACTTGAAAACACTTTAGCCAGTAAGGTCTTCGTAAATGGATCAGCATGATTGTCTTGTGAGACTATCTTGGTGACGACCACATCTCCTCTCTGTACTATCTCTCTGATGAGATGATACTTGCTCTCTATATGTTTCCCTCTCTTGTGGCTTCTTGGTTCTTTGGCATTAGCCATAGCACCACTGTTATCACAATAAAGTGTGATGAGCTTTTCCAGGTCTGGAACAACTTCCAGATCACTCAAGAACTTACGGAGCCAAACAGCCTCTTTAGCAGCTTCACAAGCAGCTACATATTCGACTTCCTTTGTGGAGTCAGTAATGCAAGCTTGCTTGATACTTTTCCATACAATGACTCTACCACTCAGGGTGAATACTGATCAGACATGGATTTTTTAGAATCCCTGTCTGACTGAAAATCAGAATCCGTGTATCCTAACGGTCAAATCCTGTCAGGAATACACTAGCATATAATTTCTCGTTCTCTGAATATACTTGAGAATAGTCTTGACAGCAACCCAATGATCCAATCCTGGGTTGGACTGGTATCCGCTGACTACTCCCACTGTATAGCAGATGTCCGGTCTCGTGTATAACATAACATACATGAGACTACCTACTGCTGATGCATAAGATACACGTCTCATATCCTCAACTTCTTGAAGTGTCTTAGGATACTATTCCTTAGACAATTGAACTCCATGCCTGAAAGGTAAATTACCTTTCTTGGAGTTCTACATCGAAAATCTCACAAGAATCTTGTCGATATATGATGCCTGAGACAGTACTATAAGTTTCTTCTTACGATCCCTTATAAGTTGGATCCCTAGAACATAACTTGCCTCTCCCAAATCATTCATTTGGAAATGGCTATCCAACCAACTCTTTACATTAGACAACACTCAAATCATTCCCAATGAGTAGGATATCATCTACGTATAGGACCAAGAAAACTACTTTCTTATCAATGATGCACTTGTAGACACAAGGCTCATCGACGTTCTGTTCGAAGCCATAGGTTTTGATCACATCATCAAACCTAATGTTCCAAGATCTAGATGCTTTCTTAAGTCCATAGATGGACCTTTGCAGCTTGCAAACCTTTTGCTCTTGATCTGGAGACACGAATCTCTCTGGTTACATCATATAGATGCTCTCATCAAGATTGCCTTTCAAGAATGCAGTCTTGACATCCATTTTCCAAATTTCATAATTGAAATAGGCAGCAATGGATAAGAGAATCCTAATAGGCTTAAACATGGCTACTGGCGAAAAGATCTTTTCATAATCGACCCCCTCTTTTTGGGTATAACCCTTGGCCACTAGCCTTGCCTTGAATATGTCTACATTCCCGTCTACTCCTCTCTTTCTCTTGTAGATCCACTTACACCCTATGGGTTTTACCCCATCTGGTAAGTCTACAAGATCCCAAACTAAGTTAGAGTACATGGACTCCATCTCGAGATTCATGGCTTTAAGCCATTCCTCTTTATCAGGATCTTCCATTGCATTCTTAAATATCAATGGATCATCCACACTATCAGCAGAGACAACACCTTGTCCCTCACCTATAGCTAAATAGCATCCAGGTTGTCTAACAACCCTCTCACTACGTCTAAGTGGTAGTGTATCCTGATCAGGAACCATCTGACTCTCAGATGTTTGTGGATCAACAACTCTTATTGATGAAGCACTAGTCTCACTAGGCTCCAACTCATTTAACACAATCTTGGAACAAGGTTTATGGTCACTAATGTAATTGTCCTCAAGAAACGTTACATTTGTCTATACAAATACTTTGTTATCTTCGGGACTATAGAAGTGTCCACCTCTGGTCTCCTTGGAGTATCCTACAAACAGACAGACAACAGACTTGGAGTCTAGCTTTCCAATTCTGTTCTTCAGCACGTGTGCTGGACACCCCCATATGCGAAAATGCCGCAAACTAGTTTTACGACCATTCCATAACTCTAGGGGAGTCTTAGGAACAGATTTGGATGGCTTTACATTCAAAATGTATGACGTTGTTTGTAACGTATATCCCTAGAAGGAATTTGGTAATGATGAGAAACTAATTATAGATCTCACCATTTCCATTAGGGTTCTATTTCTCCTCTCGTCTACACCATTTTACTGAGGTGTACCGAGAGCTGTGAGTTAGGAAACTATCCCATGCTCGACCATGAAGTCTTCAAACTCTTGGTTAAGGTACTCACCTTCACGATCCGATCGTAGTGACTTAATAGTTTTACCTAATTGATTCTCAACTTCAGCTCGGAATTCTTTGAACTTTTCAAATGTTTCCGACTTTCGTTGTATAAGGTAGACATATCTGTATCTTGAGTAGTCATCTATAAAGGTGACATAATACTTATAACCACCCCTAGCTTTAACATTCATCGGTCCGCAGACGTCTGTATGCATAAGCTCTAGCGGTTCTTTAGCTCTAAGCCCTTTTCCTGTAAAAGGTTTCTTATTCATCTTACCTTCTAGATAAGATTCGCTGACAGGTAAGGTGCCAACCTTTAACTCACTTAAAGGTCCGCTTTTTACTAATCTGTCTATCCGGTCAAGGTTGATATGACCAAACCTTAGATGCTAGAGATACTTGTCATTATCTAGAGAAATCTTATGTTGTTTAGTTTTTGGTTTTTCAACCTTAAACATTTCAGTATTAAGTTGTGTAGTATGTATTAATGGTCTTAACACATATAAATTGTTTTCATTAATTCCTGAACAAATATTCAGACCATTCTTTCCAATAATAACAGACTTATTATTAAAAGAAATAGAATATTTTTGTTCTAACAACTTAGAAACGGAAATCAAATTCTGTGTAAATCCAGGAATATAAAATACATTGCCTAACAATATATAATTATTACAAAAACTTAATCTAATTATGCCTACTGCTCGTGCCGACACAACATCCCCTGACCCCACACGTATTGAGAAGACTCCATCCTCTAGCTGTGTCTAAGAATAAGTCCATTGCAAAGAAGAACAAACATGGTTAATGACCCCTGAATCAACTATCCAGGGTGAAGTATCATCTTCTACTAAACATGACTCAGTAACAAGTAAATCATATTTACCTTTCTTGGACTTCTTCTTGTTTTGGACTTTCTTGGGTTTGGACTTGCTCTTCACCTTCCCAGCAGACCTCATCCTTTTCATATTATTGGAGGAAGATGGTTCAGCAATATTTGCCTCATCAGTCTTACCCTTGTTGTCCTTAATCAAGGACTCAAAGGTTGCGAGCTCATTGAGCAACTGTGTAAAACTGAACCTTAACTTGTTCATATTGTAGTTACTTTTAAACTGATCAAAACTCTTCGAAAGAGTCGTCAGTTTGATGCTCATTTGACTGGGTTCGTCAATGGCCCCACCATTGACTTCTGCCGTGTTGAAGTATGACATCATACTCAGGACATGTTCCGGAACTGACGTTCCTTCCTTCATGCGAGTGAACATAATGGAACGAACAGCTTCGTATCGCTTTTTCTCGGAGGGCTGCCAGAACATAGTTTGCAATGACTTTATGATTCTGAATGCTGAAGTCATTGCTTCGTGCTTTATGACAAGTACGTCTTTCATTAAAGCCAACCGATATGTTCGGGCCTTATCATCAGATGAGACCCATCGCTGGTATGCCACACAAACAGTTCGTGTGGCATTGGTAGTAGGCGTTAGAGGACATTCCTCCGTAAGCACAAACTTGAGGTCTTTGGTGACCAAAATTGCATTAATATTAATTTTCCACTTAGTGTAGTTATCACCAGTTAATGTGTCATTTGCGAGAATTTGAAGTAATACAAAAGACATTGTTGAAATAAATAAAACATTCATTCAGTCATTTATTTAAAACAAGTGCGAGTGCTTTGGTATAAATTTAAACATGATGCATGAACATGTTTAACGAACCAGAACTACCCAAAAAATAGTTACTATACCATGACAATCCAACATACCACAAAGAAGTACTGCCTTAGGGTCAGTCAAATCTTTACATGTTGGACCGAGACATTCTCAATCAAATGATATTCTAGAATAACTCTTATTCCATATCATTCAACCATCGTTTATTCAGTCAGGTTTTTAATTACCAAACTTAATCAAAACCTTCATGAGTGTAACCCACCATTTCAGATCTCACGAGCTTAACTGGAGAATTACCGTCTTAGGGTCGATCAATCCCGAAATACCCTCAGAAATCCTATCCGTTAGGAAGTCAACCTTGGTATTGACCTTTGTGGAAACCCTCCTTAGGGAGGACGAAAGCAAAGCCGTCACGAGTCCCCACTCGGATCTCATGGTGTTGAACTAATGATGGATTCCGCGAGATATATATGTCATATATCCCTCTCCCATTCACTATTTTAAAACTAGGGTTTTCTATTATCCGCTAATGCACCTAGACTCTACAGGATCAAACGGCTAACTTTAATCAAGTTATCTAGTGCATTAACTAATTCATTATTAGAAACAAGTTCTAATTAACTAATAAATTATTAATGATTTTTAACAATTAAAAATCTAATCTATTAGTGAATAATCTAAGCCTTTGTAAACTATTTACTAAGCTCGGATTATTATGAAAATGTTTACCAAGTTTTAACTATTAAAATTCTAACACAATATTCGGTTCATTTATAATTAGGCAATTTATCAAATTAATCCTAAATACTATAAATGACCCTATTAATCTAACTTATTAAACTCTTTAATAACTAGATTAATATTAATGAGAATTACCAAGTTTTTTAACAATTAAAAAACTAATCCCATTTTCATAGCCAAATTATGTATTTACCCATTTTAATCACATTAAAAAAATACATAAAATATCAGGCTATGATGCATGTATGACATATCAAATATATTTGTGTAGGCACTTCTAATCTAAATGACATACGTATGCATGACAATGCTTTTATCATCACATAATATAAAGCATACATGAATTGACCGAGTCATGTAGATTATTAAACCTAAAAAAAATTGGAATCTAAAATTACAAAAATACCCCCAAGGCATTCCCTGGTCTTGTTGTAATTTCTGAGTCTTCCAGTCTCTTCAGGTCACTTTGATTCATCTCATGAATCCTTCTTCGTGATTTTTCTAGGTCTTCAATATAGGTTACATTTTTTTTTTACAATACAATAACAGTAAAAAAAAATATACAACCCATAAACCCTAAATCCACTGTACCATGTAATTAACGATCAATCATGTTTTGTAAATTAAAAATTATTAATATACATACAAAAACATCATACAGGCAATTTAAATCGTGCCTACACAATCATACATACAAGAGCATCGAAAACAATTTCCTGTTCCGAAAATAAAATTGGCTCCAATACCTATTGTTGGAACCCCGTTCACCAGTCACGTAGCGGAAATGAGTTTTAAAATTTTTTATACAGATCGTAATCTGTATCTCGGACCAGTGAACTTTTGATAGTAATTATTTTCGGAACAAATACATATAAAAGTTATTACACTAAAAAAATATATGTGTGAATACAGAAAATTGTAATCAATAATAAAAAAAGAAAAAAAAATTGAACCTTACCAACGTTTGGAGGCTCCTTCACTTTTTGATTTGCTCCTCGTCTTTACCAATGATCTTCCTCGTTATATCCCGGGACTGGTAACTGCGTGTGGACGTGTCACAAATTCAGGAACTAGAATGGAGGATATAAAAGAAAGAAGAAGAAGAAACTCTTTCTTTTGATATAAGTATACAACACTTGCACACTTTTCTCTCTTTTTGGTGTATTGATCTCACACACACATTAATATTTGTAAGAAAAAAAATCTCATGCAAACCTCTTTTTTTATATAAGCCAAAAAAAAATTGGTTGGTGTGTGTGATAAAAAAAACCAACCTTTTTACTTTTTGGTCAATGTATATATATATATATATATATATAAGCAGTGTTGTGTCACACACATCACCTTTTTTTTAAAATAATATATATAACATATATATATATATATATTTAAAATATCTAATCAAATCTAATTTGATTTTTAAAAAATTTCAACTAAAAAAATATCTCATATCTTTTATTTGATTTTAATTTTGAATTCAAACTATTTAAATTCAAAAATTAAATATTTAATTTAATAAAATAAAATAATCATATTATCTTATTTTATTCAAAAACAATCTCATTATTTAATTAAATCCCAAATAAATACCTGTCACTTTCGTAACACAATTAATTGGACAATCCAATTAATTAACCGTGACCCTTGTTACCTAAATCGATCGGGCTAGCAAAAGGATCTAATGGACCCACAGTATTTTGAGCTCCAATAATCATTGGAATCATTAATTAAACTCTTTAATTAATATTCCTTGATTATTAACTCCGTTGTTATTCCACTAAAAAACCGAAGCTACACTCTCTCAACTGTAGACGTTTTTTACACAGACCGATACAACTCGGTGTCCATCGATATAGCCATTACATATGGTGTGATCCTCTAAAGTAGTTCATAATTAGAGCTAGGTCATAATGCCCATTATACCCCTCTAATTACATAGTCTTTTATGTTGGGAACCCCTGTTCACCAGTAACGCAGCGGAAATGAGTTTTACAAATTTTATACATATCGTAATCTGTATCTGGGACCAGTGAACTTGGGATTGTAATTATTTTTGAAACAAATACGTATAGAACCATAGCAACGTTTGGAGGCTCTATCACTTTTCTATATACTCCAAGTCCGTACCACCGATCTTTCTCGCTATCTCCCGAGACAAGTAATTGAGTGTGGGCGTGTCACGGGTTTGGGATCTTAGAATGAAGGATGAAGGAAAATTAAGCAACTCTTTCTTTATTTTTCACTATGCAACATTTGCATTGTTTACATCTCATGCAAACCCACATGTATGTGTTGATATGTGTTATAAGCACACATTAAAATTCTTTTGTCTTTTGTGTGTTAAAACCAAAATGTGTTGATTTTTATTTACGCATAGTTGCATCCCATGCCTACACTGCACTTACCCTTTTTTTTTCTTTATGTCAACACACTTTTTCTAAAAACAAAAGAATAGTGTATCAGTGTTGTTCATTTATATATATATATATATATATATAATCAAAGAAATATCACATATCACTTTTTTTTGGAAAAAAAAAGATATCAACTTTTTTCAAATCTTTTATCCATTTTTTTTAACATTTTAAATTCAATAAACTGATGATAACAGTTATTTTTAAAATAAAATAGATCATATATATATATTTGATTTTATTTGAAATCAAACTATTTAAATTCAAAAATCAAATATTTAATTTAATAAAATAAAATAATCATATTATCTTATTTTATTCAAAAATAAATATCAACATACACCCTTTATTTAGTGATTAATAACATAATTAAATAATCTTATTATTTAATTTATTTAATCACCATTATCTATTAATTAAATAATCTCATTATTTAATTAATTCCTGAATAAATACGTGTCACTTTCGTGACACAATTATTGGACAATCCAATTAATTAACCGTGACCCTTGTTACCTAAATCGATCGAGCTAGCAAGTGGACCTAATGGACCCACAGTACTTTAAGCTCCAATAATCCTCGGAATCATTAATTAAACTCTTTAATTAATATTCCTTGATTATTAACTCCAGTGTTATTCCATTAAAAACCAGAAGTTGCACTCTCTGAACTGCAGACCTTTTACACAGACCAATACAACTCGGTATCCATCGATATAGCTATTACACATGGTGTGATCTTCCACAGTAGTTAATAATTAGAGTTGGGTCATAATATCCATTATACCCCTCTAATTACCTACATCCTTTAAGTACCATTGATTATCTAATGGACAATAAATCCTATTTCCTCACGGAATTAGGAGAGCGCTCATATTGTCCAAGCCCTAAATCAACCCTTAAGGGAACTACCATATACTTCTCAAAAGGAGTGGATTCCACTATTGTGTACAAACCTTCCCAACAACAAGCCAAACTGTAATCCCAACATACGGAGTATATTTATCAGGAAATGCATCTGACCTCACCCATGGTATATCAAAGACCACGATCTAACCTAAAGGAGTCGATAAGACATTCAGGATTAAGATCACCCATATATAGCCATCATTAGGTGATATATATGAATCTCATCGGTAAACAGATCCTGGTGAGAGATTCATATAGATCATGGCCCAGTCCTATATGATCACATCATACAAAGTGTGATTGAAGTCGGCTTTAATTCACCAAGTTTAAGTCGCTGATAAAATGAGTATGGGAGTAAATTTACACTAGCACCTATGTCAAGTAACGCATGCTCAATTTTACATTTACCAATTATGCCCAAAATAGTGGGACAACCAGGATCTTTATATTTCAAAACATTTTTATTGGAAAGAATGGAACTTACCTGTTCAACCATAAAAGGCTTTCTTTCTTACCTAATGCTTCCTTTTAACAGTGCACAGATCCTTCAAAAATTTGGCATAGGAAGGTACCTGTTTGATTGCGTCCAATAAAGGGATATCGATTTTTACCTGTTAGAAAATTTTAAAAATCTCTACGGGATGCTTCAATTTCTGTGAATTTTTAAGATACTAAGGATATGGGAGTGTAGGTGGGGATTCAATTATTATTTTTATCAACAGTGGTTTCATCAACCCCTTCCTTACCCTTGGAAAATGACTCATCATCATTTTTACCAGATTCAAGAATAGGTTTTTCGATGACCTTACCACTATGAAGAGTGATAATTAATTTGACTTGATCTAGGCAATGGTTATTATTATAGGAACTTGACTGGCTTTTAGGATTTTGTTGTGGTTGAGATGGAAACTTACCTTTTTTGTGTGTGGTAAGTGTAGAAGAAATCTTTGCCAAAGCATATTTAACATCTGTCAAGGTTTGAGCAGTTTGGTTTTTGATGGATTCTTTCTTCTCAATGAATAAGTGCAAAGTGTCTTCAAGGTTTTTCCTAGATGGTGGGACATAAGGTGCATAACCTTGAAGGTTTTGGAAATTCTGGTGTATTTTGAATGTGATGGACCTGGTGGTTGTTAAGACTAGGCTTGATTGTTGTTCCTCTAACTAAAGTTTGGATGATTTCCCCAACCAGGATTGTAGGTTTGTGAGTATGGGTTGGAATTTGTCTTGTTGAAAGTGTACAAAGCATTGGCTTGTTCACGAAGGAAATCTTTTAAGGATGGTAAAGTTGGGCAACTATTAGTGATATGATCATCAAAATCATATACATGGCATGAAATTTCTTGTACAGATTTTACATGTTCATTTTTTTTAGTTTCTAAAGCTTCAATTTTCCTAGCTAGGGATGCAAATCTAGCTTGAAGGTCATGGTCTTCCCTAAGATTGTAAATGCCTCCACTAGATGGAGATGGTAGTTCTTTGTTCATGGAATCATAGGAACCAATGGTGTCCCAATTTTGAGCATTTTTAGCGATGTGGTCAAGATAGTTAAGTGCTTCTTCAGGATTTTTATCCCCGAACTCCCCATTACACATCTTCTTAATGACTTGTCTACTTTGGATTGTGAGTCCCTCTTAGAAATATGACACTATCCTTCATGTTTCAAGACTGTGATGTGGACAGACATTTAACAACTCTTTGAACCTATCCCAACATTGGTAAAGTGTTTCCCCAGGTTTTTGGGTAAATGAAGTGATTTGCCTCTTAAGAGAGTTTGTTTTATGAGGTGGAAAAAATTTCTTTAAGAACTGTTCTTGCATGTCATTCCAAGTTCAGATTGATCTTGACCTAAGGTTTTGTAACCAAGTTTTAGCTTTATCTTTTAAGGAAAAATGGAAAAACCTAAGCATGATTATATCCATGCTAACATTTTTGTCAGTGCAAGTGTTACAGACTTCCTCAAACTCCCTAAGATGTAAATGTGGGTTTTTAGATTCGAGACTATGAAAATTGGGTAAAAGTTGAATGATTCCTGGTTTAAAATTAATGTGTGCTGCATTTGGTAGGAAAACTATGCATAAAGGTGCTCGAGTACGTGTGGGGTTCATGTAGTCTCTAAGAGTTCTATGTGGATTTGGGTTAATGTGTTGGTCAAGGTCAGCATAAGGTGGATGGTTGCTGTGTTGAGATATGTTGTCAAGGTTGTCTAAAAGATTTTAGACTTGGTTTCCTACTGGATGTCTAAGTGGGTTTTCAACCATGTTGTTGGTGAATGTGGGTGATTGTGATTTCCTAATTAACCTACCACTGGATGTTCGAAACCAACATCTCATGCAAATTTAATAAGGGTTCATGGAGGTGAAATTCACAAAAATGAAGAAAATAAAAGAAAAAGTGATAAAAATAACATGCAAAAATTCTAAGGGTGTAAATGTAAATATACATAAGTGTTGGGGTTAAAATCCAAATCCTTATAAATTTAGGGACTAAAGTGAAAATATGAGAGATAGGGGGCTGATCTATAAAAGTGAAAAGTAAAATGACCTATATGCAAATACAAACTAGATCTAGGCTAAAATGCAAAACGAAATACAAAATGAGAAAAATGAAGATTAGAGAAAAAAAATAGCAAAACTAAAATAAAATTAATAAGAAATTATTTCTACAAAGAAAAGACGGACTTACCTCACCGGCAGCAGCGATAAAAACTTGACAGGTCCTAAAGAGGTGTTCCTACTCCCAAGTGTAAGAGTGTCAAAGTAATAAATTAACCGGTAAGACTGGGTCGAACCATAGGGAGGTTGTTCACTTGTCCTTGTAGAATTAATTATCTAGATTAATTAATATGCTTGTTATAAAAATATAAATCATTTAAAATTAAAATAGGGGATAAGGGATCCACTGTTGGTAATTTGAATATGATCCAATAATTAATATTTAGTCTAGATTAATGGGATGGTATTCCACTCCACTAACTACTCTTTGATAGATGTGGGTAAAAGTACCCACTGTGCTAGACAACATCTGTTTGTCTACAGTGAGTCAAAACTCTATAAAGATCAAAGGGGATAAACCACTCTCTGAATGATATGGGTAAAAGTACCCACTATGCTAGACAATATCTATCTGACTACAGTGAATCAAAACTCCACAAATATCAGAGGGGATAAACCACTCTCTGATAGATATGGGTAAAACCACCCACTGTGCTAGACAATATCTGTCTGACTATAGTGAGTCATAAACTCCATAAAGCTCAGAGGGGAGAAAGCAAAAAAAATAATAAACTTACCATAATTGGATCATATTTTCCATACCAACATCACCTTTGGCCCCAACTATATAAAATTAACCAGATATAATTTAACTTGAAATAGCTATTTTATTTAAACTGAGAATTTGAGAACGAAAGAGAGAGAATTTCACATATCTAATATCAGATTTGGATTCAGGATGTGCAAATTAAAGGGGGAGAGGTCCCCTATTTATACAAAATACTAATGAAAATTGACCATCGGATGAATTTAAAATGGAGCATTCAGATTTCACCACATCATTAGAGAATAGTGAATAGTAACCGTGTTAGTGAAAGCCAAAAGTGAATAGTGGACCGGCTTCTAGAATATGATTTCCTACAGCACGTGTACGGTGCACTCACAATTCGGGCAAATAGAAATGTGCCACTTCATTGGTCAATAATCTTCTAGAAAGTCAACTATGAATAGTGCACTGACTTCTACAATGTGATTCTCTACAATCGCGTGTATGGTGCACTTGCAGTTCGGTCCAATAGGAATGTGCCACATTATCGGGAACAGTGAAAGTCAATTGTGAACAGTGAATAGTCAAAGTTATAAAAATGCCATTCATGGCCTTCTTAAGGATTTTGACAATCTGAACTTAAAAATGATGTTTGTTTTGCCATCTGACTTCTCCATAATTCTGAATTGACCGAATTACCTCTGAAATACAAAGAAAAATACACTGATTACTACACAACACATTTATTTAAGCAAGCGAACAAAATTATGTCTAAATTAGGGAATTAATCATATTGGAAGTGTAAAATGATGATATTATCCCTTAGTAAACATACAATTTTCAGTGTTAATCATCAACTTTATTTGCTATCTATGGACACTTTAGATTGCACGTCTCTTTCTGTATCCATCCGTATATGACACTCATATACACAGTTTGAGATTACATTCGGCAATCCAGGATGTTAATATGTGCACAAGTTTATAAAATAAATAACATAACAAGAATGAATTGAACCTTTCTTTTTGTTTACTTCGTAATTCCATTTACAAATTACATGCTTAGGGCATAAACCCCAACATTTTGACCTTATGATTATTTACTTTTGACAATTATAATAATTAAACTATAAATGCTATAAGATTTGTTAAACTAGAAATCACTTTATTGTTATAAAAAGATTGTCAAATACAATATTATACTCTTGCTATCTAGCATAATCCCAACAAAGAACAACTCATACATATATAGGTCTAGTGTTAGGATTACAAATCTTCCCAAGTGAGGATAATGTTGGGGTTTATGTCCTTAAGCTTGTAATTTGTAATGTGAACGAAACATTAATAAAAGAAGTAGTTTATTCATTCTATATACCTGTCTCATACATTTATATCATGTGTACTTCACATCCAAAATTGTTGGATGTAATCTCTAACTGAGTATAGGAGTGTCATATATAAAGGTTCTTAGTTCGAGATGAGCAATCTAAAGAGTCTGTAGATAGCAAGTAGAGTTGGGTACTTTATTTGTGGTTAATCTACATTTGCGGTTCATTCCATAATGTGTGGTGGTCTTACCATAAACTATTCATATGGTGATATGAGAATGGAGGAACATTATATGATGTGATCATATAGGACTGGGCCATGATCTATATGAATCTCTCACCAAGATCCCTTATAAGATGAGATTCATAATTATCAACAAATGATGGTTAGATATGGGTGATCTTAATCCTGAGTGTCTTATCGACTCCTTCAGGTTAGATCATGGGTGAGATCAGAGTTGCATTCCTGGTTAATAACTTCATATGTTGGAATCGCGGTTTGGCTTATGGATGGGAAAGTCTGTGCACATTAGTAGAATCCACTCTTTCTTACGAGAAGTAGATGGTAGTTTCCTTAAAGGTTGATTCGGGGCTTGAACAATATGAGCGCTCTCTTTCTTCCACAAAGAAAGATAGGATTTATTGTTCATTAGAGAATCAATGGTACTTAATGGAAAAGATATAATTAGGGAGGTATAATGGACTTTATGACCTAACTCTAATTATGAACTACTTGTGGAGGATCATACTGTATGTAACAGCTATATCGATGGACAACTATAATTTCAGTTTGTGTAATACATCTACATTTGTGAGAGTGCAACCTTGGGTTTTTAGTGGAATAACTCCGAGATTAATGATCAGTTAGTTAAAGAGTTTAATTAATTATTTCTAAGTATTTTTGGACCTCAAAACTTGGGTCCATTAGGTCCCCTTACTAGCCCGATTGATTAAGGTAACAGGGGTCATAATTAATTAATTGGATTGTCCAATTAATTGTGTTACTTAAGCGACAAGTATTTATTCAGGGATTAATTAAATAATGAGATTATTTAAATGATATATTAATAATTAAATTAATTAGATAATTAGATTATTTAATTAATAAATTAATAATTAATAATTATTAATTAAATATTAATCGGAGGTTGCAGGTTCAAATCATTACTTAAACAAAGATAAAATAATTAGATTATTTTATTATTTAACAAGTCAAGTGTTTATGTTGAAGTCAACTTGAGTTATGTGGGAGTTAGAATCCTACTCTACCTAGGACACTTAAATATTACTTATCCTTTTAATATATAGAGACATATTTAGAAAAGGATTTGTATCTAGTTTATATATATATATATATATATATATATATATATATATATATACATAACTAGGGTACTAGAGACTAATTGCGATTCTTTGAACCAAAAACACAAAAGGCAAAACCCTAGAAAGTATAGGAAGATTTCGGCCAAAAGAATAAAAAATATATATTCTTGCATGTAGTGGCCGAATTTGCCAAGAAGAAAAGAAGGAATTCTATTCTTCAATCCTTGAATCCTTCTGGAAGATCATGACAAACCCACACACAGTTACCGGATCGTAGGACATAACGAGAAAGACTTGGTCGTTTGTAATAAGAATAAAGCTTAAAGAAACGAAGGAGTTAGCATCAAGGGTACGATCTAAATCCATCTTTATATATTCTTATGTATTGTATATGGTTTATAAGTTGCATAAAATTTTTAAAATCCCGTTTCCGTTGTGCAACAACGTAAATCCGGGTTCTTACAATTGGTATCAGAGCCTTATTATACAATATACAAGAATAAAAGTTTCTTTTTCCATAGTTTTATTCTTTGATTTGAATGTATGATATGTGCAGACACTTTCTAATGATTTTATGATTTTTAGACTTTTTTTATATATATAAACATGGTTGATCTTTAATTGTATGGTACAATGGGTTCTTTTTAAAGGTTGTAGTATTTTTTATCATGTAAAATTAATGTCGGGATGTATTTTAATTTTTTCATTTTTTTCTATTATATATTCTTTGTTGTATTTTTTTTGCAATATATTTATTTTAAAATATGTACGAAGAAATAAGACAAAGAAGAAAAAAGTCAGAAGAATGAAATCGAAAATGCATGCACATGTGAGATACGTGTAGGAGTGAGGCACGGATAGCTGCGCAACCGCCAGGCAGTGTGCCAAGGCGGGTTACATGCACAACAGCCAGGCCTTACGCCTGCACGTACAACAACCAGCTGCCCACCTCGGCTATTAACAACGAGAGACTGATGCGTGCGGACTGGCTGCACGAGAGGCAGCCATGCTAGGCAACCATGCATTGTATTTGTGCATAGATGGTTGCTCGTGCATGACTGGTTGGCTATGCATGCTTGCCGCTGCGTGATTGTTGCATGTGCTGTTGCAAGCAGTCCATGCGTGTGAATGACGAATAGGTGCGAAAGCGCTAGGGTTTTGAATTTGCAATGCTAGGGTTTCCAAAATCAAAAAGGATTTTGGGCTGCATATATATATATAAATGCCATGGAGACAAGTGTCATTTGTCATTTTCTATATATAAAATAGCTTGTAAAACAATATTTGTAAAAACCATAACAATGCCTCAAAAAGTTCATAAAACTAGTACAATGACAAGTCGGGGTGTCGTCCATAGGGAAAGGGAAATCAAATGGCTAAAGCTAGTTAACTAATATTAATCTAAAACAATGCATAAAAAAGTAAATATTAATGGTTGGGTTTTGAAAAGTTAATAACTAAGATGCAAGATATAATTAGGTTAGTTAATCTAACATACAATTAGTGTTAATATGAAATGAGTGTTAGAATATGATGGTTAAGACTAAGGAATTGATGGATCCAACAAGTGAATAATGTGCAATTTATGAACTCTCAAGAAATGAATGCACATAAATTGATTGTTACTAACCAAGATGCACAAGTGTTCGTTGTATTCCCTCATGAGTTTCCAATCTATATGTATAGTATTGGCCAATCATAATTGATTGTTCATGAATGCACATCTATCAAATTAAGGGACTAATCTCTTTATAAATTCAACAAGCAATCAACCTAGATGTATAGTTTTGGTGCTTAGCCCTTCACAAGCAATCAACCTAGATGTATAGAATTGGTTACCCATTCAAGGTTAGACAGTAATTGAGATTATTAGGCCTGGGTCTCACTTGAGGATGTACTCTTGTTTGACCCTTCCAGTCAAATGAGCTTAAGAGGACTAAATAGATGTATACCTATTCAACTACTCAACTAATTCCCTCAATCAATTAGCTAAGAGAGAAGTGTACAATTAAAGAAAAACCGATTAAGGGAAGTAATTAACATAATGAATGAAACATAATTGATAGAATTAATAGAATAAAATGGAGTTCATTACAAAGCCCAATATCCATAAATGTTCAAATCAATCCTCTAATGGGATGATTAGCTACTCATAAAAAATATAATAAACTAACAAGGAGAAATGAGATAGAGAATACCCATGTAGAGAAACTCCTCATTCATTGAAGCATGATTCCAATCCTCCAAGTGTCCATGAGTAGAAGGTGATGATGGATGGTTAGATTTGGTGGGGAATGGTTCCTGATTCTAGGTTAGTAATTAGAGGTATGAGAAATGGATAGAAAAAATGTTTGGATGGGTGGATAAGGTAAGAGGAAGTCTCTTTTGAAAATAGGATTAGGATGTATATATAGGGCTACTCAAATTAGGTCTGAAATGTTGATATGGACAAATAGATCACACGAAATACGCAGGTAAGGCATGTATAATGACCCGCGCAGTCCCTTGGAACCAAATTCTTCATCTTCTATGCATAGGCATAGGCACAACCGTAGCGCTGATGTCACCCTCGCATTCTCCTACCTTTAATTTCTTCATCATGTGCACGGGTAAGGACTCGCGCAGTACCAATGCACTAAGCTCTTCCCTTCATTTGTTTTTGGTCATTTTTCGTGCAATTCTATTCTTTTCCGTCCTTTCTTCCAATTTGTACCTAATTGCCTGCAAATAAGTAAAACAAGCTATAAGATAACCAAAAATGCATGACAACAAGACAAAGGAATTGGATTCGAGGGCCAAAATGCATGACATTTTTGGCTCGATCAAATACCCTCAAACCAAACCTTTGCTCATCCTCGAGAAAACTTTAAAATAAAACAAAAAAGACACGGACAAGAACATGACTTAATCTAAGAATTTCCTAGACCCAATGCATTTTTTGAAACACCACTAATTGAGAGATAAATATGAGAGAGTAGGAGTGAGGAATAAGTTAATGCAAAATGATCTAAATAACTCTAAGACACTGTTGGGGAAACTCGTACAACACGAATCCCACACTTAAAGTGCCCTTGCCTTAAAAACTACTCACTCTAACACCTCGAGCATAATTCGCTTTAATTCTAGGTTCTCACATGCTATGACTAATATTCCTAATCTAGACTTTCACTAAGATCAATTCAGTCTTTCCTTTTGGTTGTAATGGGGTCATGAGGTTAAATCTGGTGAACAAAGAAATAGGATAATTATGAGTTCAAAAATCACCACTCATGTCTAAACATACTCACACACCCCATAAAAAGCTCTATTATATATTAATTACACTTTAGCAACTAGGCATTTCCTTACATGCACATTTGTTCTTCACAATTGTACTCTTCTTTGTTAGTACTTAACATTAATTTCACAAGGCTCTTCATTGTTTTTATTGCCTTTTTCTTTCTTTTTGCTTCATTTTTCATATTTTTTTGCTTTTCCTTGCACAACATCATATATCATTTTGCAATTTGGCTCTTAAGTGCAATTTTGGGCACTTTTACATTTTTGAGTCATTTCATGCACAATTACATTGTTGCCTACATACATGCTATTCCAAATTAAAGTTCGTACCTTTCACCCACATACATCACACACACACCCCATATGATTGGAAATTTAAGGGTTTTGTGCTTGGCTTATGGCTATGTGGTTTAACATGGTTTCGAGTGAAAGGTAAGTGTTTGGCCATAAAATTGGCTTTGAAGCACACATAAGGGACATAAGGATGTGTTTGGGCTTTTTAAGTAGTTAATGCACACAAATTGCCTAAAATCACTTCAAAAATTCCATCTATCAAGGGAATAAAAGTTTCAATCAAACAATCAACTATATGATGCATGTTCTATGACAAATAATGATTGTTGATGTCATGAGACCATGCATGGTGTTTAAATAGTGTTTGAGATTTGAAACTCATTTTCCCTCAAATATATACACTTTTGGCTTGTGTTTGTGATCTCAAGAAGGTATCCTCACTATGAGAACAAGGCGATTGAGCACAGAGCCCCCTCGACTTAGACACTAAAAGATGGAACTATCCCATAAAGTGCAAGTGAGACCCCTAAAGTGACAAGGAGCTATGCTCATTAAGCATGCACAAATTTACCATAAACACTATGCTCAATGCATCTCACCAAGCTAATTAAGCTCAAAAGTTTTGGTAAAATGGAAAATTTTGAAAATTTTGACACAAAAAGATGACTAACAAGGCGTCTACACCCTCAAACCAAAACTCAACATTTTCCTCAATCATGAAGACTAGAGAGTCCGGCCTAACGGTGCACCAAACTCGACCAAAAAAGAAACAACCTAGGCACTAATAATGCACAATCATTGCCTAACAAAACAAAAAAGACTCAAAATAAGCTCATCATAAAAAAGGAAATTTGATACAATATGACAATTAAGTTCAAAGTTAACCACACCAAGCATTAACATTTCACAAAATTGATGGTATAGGGATGAAACAACCCCTAAACCAATTTCCTAATAAATGCTCAGAACCTATGAACGTATTGTTGGGATTATGCTCAATAACAAGAGTGTAATAATGTATTTGATAATCTTTTCATATAAATAAAGTGATTTCTAGTTTAACAAATCTTATAGTATTTATAGTTCAATTATTATAATTGTCAAAAGTAAATAATTTTAAGGTCAAAAGACTATGAGAAAAGAATAATTATTCATACGTCTGGATATGTATGAGGTAGACACAATTCTTTAGTTAGTTTTGAATAATATTCACAACTGAAGATAAAGGTTGGACAAATTTTTCTTGTCAAAGTTGTAGATGTTGGGATTATGCTCGATATCAAGAGTGTAAAAATTTATTTGACAATCTTTTCATATTAATAAAGTGATTTCGTGTTTAGCAAATCTTATAGCATTTATAGTTTAATTATTATAACTGTCAAGAGTAAATAATCATAAGGTCAAAAGACTATGAGAAAAGAAGAATTGTTCATACATCTAGATATTTATGAGGTAGACACAATTATTTAGTTAGTCTTGAATAATATTCACAACTTAAGATAAAAAGTTCGGCGCCTTTATCATGTTAAAGTTATAGATTCTTTTGCTAGCATTTGAGTTAGATCAAATGTGTTACGATGAGTCTAAAATCATCAAAGTATGGTGTCTTTGGGCAAAAGAATCTAGTGCACTGGGTGCATTGAATTGGATCACAATGAAATACTTTATCTAGAACCGTCAATGGTTAAAAGTTTTTCACTTGAAGACAATCGGAGAGTCTATCTCAATCCTGAGATAAATGATAGACTTATGGTTAAAAGTGTTATCATTTGAGCTATCAATGAGTACGATTATATAGAATAGTCTATCCTCCATAGTTTGGTGTTTTTCATTTGTTAATCGATTAAGGACTTCATTAATAGATTTGGACATCATGGCTCGATTTATTAAATGATAGTAGAATATCATCATATGGATGTTTTGAGGTATTGGATATTAAATCTTAACGTTAAGTTTTCAATAGTGTCTACTGAAACATGGCTTCTGGACAAGTCAAAATATCCAAGTTCAAAATGTGGTCAAATGAGTAAATATGGTAACTTGGAGAGCTATAGGCGGTCTATGAGCTCTTGGCGATTACAGGTATTCTTCACGATGATACACTTTCTCCAATAAGGTTGTCTAGGGTATGAATGAGAAATATTAACTTATTCTATCTTTATTTAAGAGTTAAATTTTAGTGCTTTAGTGGAATGAACTAAAATTAATAGATCGGACCTAAGTGAATCATTTGTTGATTGTGATTGGGTTGTGTCTATTGGAGCTTAAATTTAGATAGGCCGCCAAGATCCTCAATCCACACGAACTTGCATGGATCACTTGATATATTCTACCGGACCAATTTAGGGGTCCATCTAGACTTGTATTAAGGCATGTGAACTTGTTTCTTTTTGTAAGAATTGGTCTAATTCATATGTGGACATTTTATTAAGGTCCAATGGATTTAATAAAATAAGAGAAATAATATATGGCCCATATATGTGTTGGGCAGCAAGGCTCTTTAGAATAGCTTAATTATATTATTTTAATTTATTATTTAATTAAATGAAAATTAAATAATTTGGTTATTAATTAATTATTTAATTAAAAGTCAAAATCTTTTTATAGTAGGAGATAGTCTCCTAATATTATACTATTGTTGGTAGTATAATTAATAATAAAGACTATATTTTATAAGTAGATAAATAAATGGAATTATTTATCTAATCAAATTAGAAAGTCTTTAATATGGTTACAAATACACTATTGAGTTGGATTCGGAGTCTTGGTGTAGGATAGAATTCCATTTAGAAAAGGATTCTTAACCACCAAGTAAATCCACCTAAGGAAAGGATTTATAACAACCAAGTAAATCCTTCTTAGGAAAGGATTTGTTATCCTAATATATATTCTATGATGATTTCGTCCAGCCCATATATATATATATATATATAAGAGGATAGAATTCCTTTTAGATATGGATTCATAACTACCGAATAAATCCACCTAACGAAAGGATTCTTGCCAACCAAGTAAATTCTTCTTACGAGAGGATTTATGATCCTATATATATGTATGTTAATTTCGGCCAGCCGAAGGTGATTACATAGAATTAATTTCGGCTAACCCTAATCTTTTAGAGAGAAGATTTTGACTACCATAGAAATTTTGAGGGAGAAAAATATGATTTTACTCTAGACAAAATTCGATCAACTCTAAGAAATAGTGTGAGATTCGGCAAAAAATAAAAGGAAGAAAGAACGTTTAGTTTTTGATAGTATACTAGTAGCCTTTACATTAAAAGGTTTTGAGTATAATATTGAATCAAGGTTCACTCGAGTTTCAATCAAATTGATTGACTTTTCACAAGTGACCTGACGTTCTTTGTTTTCTTCTTGGAGGATTATTGTAACTAACAAAGAGAAAGTTTTTGTTTGTTTCCATCCTCGAGTATACAATTAAAAGGAGAGGGAGCTCACACTCCTAGGTGATTCACGTTCGTGATTGGATTGGAAGATCTTGCAGAATCAATTCAGTGCTTGTTCAATCGTCACGAGAAAAATGTACGACACTTTTTATATACATCAATTAATATAGGGTTAAGGTCCTTGTTATTCAAAGGGAAAAATTTAATTTATACGAAACCCTAATTTTCATAAATTTTTTCTACGTTTCCGCTGCGTGGGTTTTTCCCTACAATTTGTATTAGAGCCTGGTTGTACCTTTGATTAATTGATGTATGTATACGTGAATCATTTTGTTATTGTATATGCATGTTTTAGAAAGAGATGGCACTCTAGGTATTCACATATATATTTACATTGGAATGTATGGATACATATATGTTTTATATGTGGATTGTTATTGCTCAATTTTGGTCGTAGAATTTCAATGTATTTTGTTTTGGGATTGTAACAAGAAGGGTGGTCTATCATCGCCAAAATTTACTTCTTGGTAGTTGCTAAGTTTTTTTTTATTTTGTTGTTGTAATAAAAAAAACTGCAGTATTTTTATTTATAATTCTTTTGTAATACACTCAAGTTTCGAAGACTCGAATGTTTGAAGAATTAGGAGCAACCGGAACAAGTTTAGGACTGTGCGAGCTGTAGCAACAAACGTGCGTGCGCAGAGCATGCAACCGCGTTTGTTGAAGCATGGGCTGCACACGGCAGCCTTATGGAAGCCATGGGCTGCTCATGGCAGCCATTTATGGGGTTGTGGCATGTGCACTCCCAAGGGTATGAGCCAAGGGTGCGCACGCCCACGGGAGGAAGCCGAGGGAGTCCAAACGACGAAGGTCGCGTGAAGACTTGTTCGCCAAGAAAGGAATTTTTTTTTTTTTGTATTCCAAGACATGTAATTTACTTGCTTTTCTAGGATGGACCAAAATTGTAGCCATTCATATTTTTGTAAATATTGTAATGTTTGTCATTGTTTGATAACATGTCATATAGAATATGAGTGCCACTCATATATCTCTTTTGGTATGAACATCCATTGAATGGATTAGGTTTCTAAAGTGGCATCTAGATAACTTGGTAAATCATTCTTTGGAATTCGATCACACTCCTTAAACAATTGAGTGGTAGAAGGTGTTTTGGAACACCTACGGCCTCTAAGTTTAGTTGAGCTTTATGTTTCGTGTAATAACGTCCCAAGAGGTATTCTTGAATGAAATTTAGCAAGATACTTCCTTACAAGGATAGACTAGACAATAAGCCCAAACGATATCTACTCCCAAAGGAGGGGTATTCGTGAGGGATTATATTGAAGGTCAATAACTTGGTAACACACTCAATGTAATTTTATTAATATCCTCCCAAGAGTTCTTGTTAATAAAATTGCAAGGCTAAAATTGAAAATTTTGGTTGTTATGTTAACATTAGGTGGGACCTAGTCCAATTAGTAAATGTTGCGAACTCCCAAAGGAGGTGTGACATTTATGGTGTTGGATCACCGTTAAATTTTTATGATTGAATTATTTTATTTAATTCAAGATAAATATTTGAAAGTGCTTTATCGTGATTATTTACTTATATAATTTTTGTTAATATAAAGAAATCATAACCCCATCCCTAATCAACATCCTAAAAGATAATACTTTAATTGATGATAAATATGTCACATGGAAAAGGAAAATTGGGCTGTTATTACAAGCTGAAAAACATAAATTTGTTATGTCTATTCCTTAACCACCGAACTAATGCATCTACAAGCTAAAAAAACATAAATTTGTCAACTCACTGTCAGATTTGTTAGGTTTTAGATTGTGTTGGCATTAATTCCATATCAAAATGATGTTTACTTGTAATGATTTAGTTGTTTAGATTCATGATGATTCCAGCTTCAAAGAAGAAGGAACAACTAGTCAAAGCAAGTTCAAAGTCTTCAAAGAGAAAAGATGCAATATGGTTCTACAAAGGTATACTAAGACCTTATCTTTCTCTTACAAGGCTTAGGCACACACACACAATTCATACATTTGTGTCCCTGCATCATTGTGCACCATTATAGACACACACATACAATTCATTCATATGTGTCCCTACATCGTTGTGCACCATGTATAACACATTCACACACTTGAAGATGAATGCTCATGCATTGGTATGAAAAATAACATGTTTTGGAAAATGCATGATTGGAGACTATCTCTATGTAGTTTGTATTCTAGTGTGAATTATGTTTGTATATGTATATGTTTGTATTGCATGGATATTGAACTTGAATTTAGTCTTAAATCATTCTTGATTGAGTTCCGGTCATTTCGGTTACTCATACTATTGATTTCAAGTTCTAATTCAAAAGATACTACACTTTCAACTCATGTTGCATACATTGTCTTCGTCTTCATAGATCGAGTCAAATTATTATTTCTTGGGTTGAGTATCTTATATGTATATGCCCATGAGAGAGTTACAGTTCTTAATCTGTAAACGGATTCAAATTCCGAGTTCAAAAGCCTGAGAACGGTCGAAGAATGTGAGGGGAGCACGCGATGAAAAGATGTGCAACCAAGCACTCTTTCCCGAGATGGCGCGTGGCCATCTCGGGACAGAATGCTTGCTGCCCTGAGACACCCACGTGCCATCTCGAGCAGCAAGAATGCTTGGTGCACTTAAGGAGATTTTGGTCTTTTTGCTTCTATTATTTCTTTCTCCTTTATATATCCCTTCCCTCTCACATTTCATTCTAAGAAGAGATTCAAAATTTGAGTGCAGAATTTTCTCCCAAATTTTCTCACCTTCCAAACACCATAACTTCTTCATTTGAACTCCGATTTGAGTGATTCAAAGTTGAGAGTGTTTTTCCATTCATCATTCATCTTTTCTATGAAAGTTTGAGTTAGTTTCATTGCTGTTTTTGGAGTCTAACCTCACAAAAACGGGACTGCACCAAATCATCTAAGGTATTAATTTTCTCTCAACGTTTTCTTTTACAACTTGGTGAATTGCCTTGGGATTTATTCTTCAACATATATATGTGTATTGTGATTATTTTGATTTGAGTTTTGAACTCATTTAAAGCTAGATTGAGTTTCAATTGAAATCCCACATTTTGAGTTAGGTTTTGATTTTGCCTATGTTTTCACATATTTGGGATTGTATTGTGCTAGCTTTGATTCTAGGACTTTTTGATGATCTTTAATTGATTGATTTTGTGAAAAATAGTTCCACACATATATTAGGCTCTCTTTGGCCAAAATCTCACTAAAATACAGTGTTTGAAAAATTGAAAAAGTTGGCCGCCTAGGTGGCTCCTTTATGCTAGGCGGATGCCGGCCGTCTCGTTTCAGCCAAATCGGTCTTATTAGAAGACCGGAAGAAAATCTCCGACGAGTGGGTTGTCACCACCCGACCAGATGCTTCAAGAGGCATTGAAGAACAAAAACCAGGTGCTCGGTGTCCAGATCTGACACCATTAACGGTGAAACGAGAGGTACCATTAGCGATCATCGTCGTGGCTTCCGCCGTCGTCGGGGTGGAAAAATCGCGATGGCTTTTATGGCCTTTTGCAAGACAAGATTTGTAGGTGATAGGCGGTGGACATGGAGTCATGATCCTAGATTTTTTGTCAAGTAAAGTTTCGAATAATCAGAAGAGAAGCTGATAGAGATGAGGTATGAGAAAGACAACAAAAGTCTTTGAAATGAGAGATGGGTTTTTGAAAAAAAAATGAAAGAAGAAGAATTGAAGACAAGCGAGAGATTAAGAGAGAGAGAAGTCTGTTGACTTGTATAATGATGATGTTGTCGATCTGTCATCCACAAAGCACATAGCCAATTAGCAACAAAGCACAAAGTGATGGGTCCATAAAGTGATGGTATGGTGGGAGTAGTCAGTTCATTAATGTTTTGAGATGTACCATTTAAATAAAAAATATATAAAAGAAGCATAAAAAATCGGCCGCTTCAAAATCTGCCTAGGCGCTGTTTAGACCGCTTAGGCGCTAGGCGTTGTTCTACCGCCCGACTAACGCCTAACGTTTACTAGAACATTGCCATAATACAAGTGCTTGTGTTCTTTTGAGCTATTCATGTGCTTTGTTGAATCTATGAATAGGAAATATGCTCGAGAACTTTAGCTATAATCTAAATGACTTTGTTACATGATTTTAGCATGTTTTTGGTATATGAGATTTAATCTTGATTATGTATTAATTGAACATATCTTGTGACTCAAGTTTTAGATCTATGCATGTATCTAGGTTGTAATTAATGTTGAACATATCTTACATGATCTAGATGGCTTAAACATGCATGATTGACTAGACTACATTTGTTTTATGCATTCATGCTCATGTCTAGTATTTTCCATAGGATGTGTTGATCATAGCATTCTATGTTGCGTGCTTGTTTGCGTTTTACATTCATGATCACCTGGATGCCTTGTGAGAAAGAATTCTTGACAATAGGTGTGAAACCTATGTTGTTGAGCAAGGAAGTCTTGGCAAGAGGTAGGAGACATCGGATTGTCAAGCAAAGAAGTCTTGCCTAGGGTCATGAGGATCCGGAAGGGTGAGCGAGGAAGTCTTGACTAGAGTCAGGAGGACTTGAACCGTTGAGCAAGAAGTCTTGCCTAGGGTTGTGAGGATCTGGAAGGGTGAGTAAGGAAGTCTTGCCTAGGGTCGTGAGGATTCAAAAGGGTGAACGAGGAAGTCTTGACAAGAGGTGTGAGGCCTCAGATTGTTGAGCAAGAGGATGACATCTTTATGAGTAGGATATGAGGGTAGTTTCAAGGTGAAGGGGTAACTTGAGAGATTGTACTTGTCTTATCTACTAGTGGATTTTGTTTGCTGGTGGTTGCTAACCAGTGGATGTTTCCTCTTCGGAGGTTTACCACATTATATCTTGTGTCAAATTTTCTCTATCCCTATCTCTCTTATATTTGTATTTGTTATTTGAATACTATGGATAGAACTTTATATGTAAGTTGACTTCCTTTCTATAATATAAATTGTGTACTTGTTATGATTACTTGTTTGTATCACACTTTACTTGTTTTTATCTATTGATTAAGTGTCATTAATTGATATATACATATATATTGTGATACAAGCAATCTAGAGGAACAAACTTTAGTTTGTTTCTAAGGGAGTCGAAAAAGGTGCCTAACCTATTCACCCCCCCCCCCCCTCTCTAGGTTAGCCTTGAGCGTTTAACCGTGTTTGTATTTTCACGATTCGTTTGATCAGTTTAAGGTTGACTACACCTTGAAAAATAAGGAATACACCTTGTAAGGCCTGATGCAAGATGTTCAAAGTACCAAGAAAAGCCTTGTGAAAGGCAAAGGTCAAGATATTAATATGCTAGGTAAGTTGCTACTGTTAAAGACCCAGTAAAAAGGTCAAGAGATAACATAAGAAAAATCAACTAGGGCCTTCTTAAAAGAAAACCAAGAAAGTAACCAAGATCAAAGGGAAGTGTTTCCTTTGTGGTGAAAAGGGTCAAAGGAATAGATTGAATAAGAATGAATTCAACTTGCATTTATGCAATGGAGCGTTGGTGTCTACTAGTGTAGTGGGAGATATTAGAATCAATTTAGATTCTTATAGGCATTTAGTTTTAATAAACGTTTTTTATGTAACACAATTCAAGAGGAATTAAATTTTGGTCTCTTGTCTAAATAAATTTGGATATTCGGTTACTTTTAATAAAGGTTTTATTATTAGTAAGAATAACAATTTTTTTTGTAAAGGTACATTGGAAAACTGTTTATTCTACTTGCATAGAAATATCTCTCACTTGTTAGACACGGAATCAACAGAACCTAATCATAAAAGAGTAAAATTATCAAAAGATGAAACCTACCTATGACATTTGAGCCTAGGTCATATTAACCTTAATAGGATTAAAAGATTAGTTAGTGACGGACCTCTAAGTGATTTAAAAGTTGATGATCTACCAATTTGTGAATCATGTTTGGAAGGTAAAATGACCAAAAATTTGTTTACGACCAAAGGCACAAGAGCCATCAAATGTTTAGGATTGATACACTTATGTGTGTGGACCTATGAGCATTCAAGCTAGAGGTGGATATGAATACTTCATCACTTTCACGGATGATCACTCAAAATTTGGCTATGTGTATCTCATGAGACATAAGTCAGATGTTTTTGACATGTTCAAAGCATTTAAAGCTGAAGTAGAAAATCAGCATGAGAAACACATAAAAATCTTAAGGTCTGATCGTGGTGGAGAATATATATCCGGTGAGTTTCAGCAATATCTAATTGATAATGGGGTAATTTCTCAATTTTCTACATCAGGCATACCTCAACAAAATGGGGTGGCAGAAAGGAGAAATAGAACTCTTTTGGACATGGTTAGGTCTATGTTGAGTTATTCAACGCTCCCTAATTCTTTTTACAGATATGCTTTACAAACCGCAATATACATTCTAAATGATGTACCATGTAAGTTGGTTCCTAAAACACCGCATGAGTTATGGACTAGGCGAAAGCCTAGTTTACAACACTTAAGGATATTTAGATGTCCTGCGCACTTGTTAAAAGGAAAGACAAAAAAGATGGAGCCCCGTTCAGAAACATGCATATTTGTAGGGTATCCAAAAGGAACAAAAGGATATTATTTTAATATTCCTTCATATCTTAAAGTATTTGTTTCGACAAATGTTAAATTTCTGGAAGAGGCCTATATGAATAATTTTGTGCCTAAAAGAAGATTTGTGTGAATGAGCTTTTAAGAGATACAATTATACAAGAGGTTTCGCAACCAAGCCCAATTGTAAGTTTCGTACCAACACAAGATCAACAATCTACCATACCTCATCGTAGTGGGAGGGTTAGTAAACAACCCGAAAGATACATCGGTCTAGGAGAATCTGTAGAGAATCTTTCAGACGAAAATAATCCCTATACGTACAAGGAAGCAATGGAAGATGTTGATTGTCGCCATTGGCAAAAAGCAATACAATCCGAAATTGAATCTATATTTGAAAACAAAGTCTGGTCACGAGTAGACTTGCCTAAAGGGATAAAACCCATTGGGTGCAAGTGGGTATACAAGAGGAAAAGAGGAATAGATGGAAAGGTGGAAACTTTAAAGCTAGATTGGTAGCTAAAGGTTATACACAGAAGGAAGGTATCATTATGAAGAAACCTTCTCTCCTGTGGCCATGCTTAAATCCATTAGGATACTCTTATACATTGTTACATCTCTAGACCTAGAGATTTGGCAAATGGACGTCAAGACAGCTTTTCTTAATGGAAGTCTTAACGAAAGCATCTATATGATGCAACCAGAAGAATTCATTGAAAAATGCCAAGAGAAAAGGGTATGCAAGTTGCAAAGATCCATATATGGATTGAAGCAAGCATCCAGATCCTGGATCATAAGGTTCAATCAAGCATCCAGATCCTGGAACATAAGGTTCGATCAAGCTATGAAAAGTTTTGGATTTATTCAAAACCTTATCGAACCTTGTGTATACAAAAGGATTAAAGGGGACAAGGTGGTTTTCCTAGTTCTTTATGTATATGATATACTACTCATCGAAAACAATGTAGGTGTATTGGCATCAATAAAAGAATGGTTAGCAAAACAATTTGATATGTAGGACTTAGAAGAATCAAGTTATATTCTTGGTATCCAAGTCATAAGGGATAGAAAGAATAGAACGATTGTCTTATCCCAAGCTTTATACATAGATAAAATCTTGTCTAAGTTTTCCATGCAAAATTCCAAGAAAGGTATGTTACCTTTCAGACATGGAATCAAACTTTCTAAGGAAGAAGTTCCTAAGAATGAGCATGAAGATCAGTTCATGAGTACGGTTCCATATGCATCGGCGGTTGGAAATCTCATGTATGCAATGCTCTGTATTAGACCAGATATTTGGTTTGCTGTGGGCATAGTTAGCAAATTTCAATCAAAGCCGGATTCTGGTCACTGGACGATAGTCAAGCATATTTTCAAGTATCTTAAGAGAATGAGAGATTATATGCTTGTATACTCTAGAGGGGATTTAATTACTATTGGGTATATAGATTCTGATTTTAAGTCAGATTCTGACTCCAGGAGATCAACATCAGGATTTGCGTTTACAATTAGAGGAGAGGCAGTCATATGGAGGAGTATCAAGCAATCTTGTATTACCAATTCCACTATAGAAGCCGAGTATGTTTCCACATGCGAGGCTGCTAAAGAGGCTGTTTGGCTCCGCCAATTCTTGATGGATTTGGAAGTGGTTCCTGATGCGAATAAGCAGATCATTATCTATTGTGACAATAGTGGAGTAGTGGTTAATTCGAGAGAACCAAAAAGTCATAAGAGAGGGAAACACATTGAAAGAAAGTATCACCTTCTGAGGGAAATTGTGCATAGGAGTGACGTGACGATTACCAAGATCTTGTCAGCAGGTAATCTAGCGGATCCCTTTACAAATGCCCTTCCACAAAAAAGTTTTGATGGGCATCTAGAGAACATGGGGATGAGAGATATGACACATTTGCTATAGATCAAGCGGGAGATTGATGGGATTATGCTCGATAGCAAAAGTGTAATAATGTATTTGACAATCGTTTCATATTAATAAAGTGATTTCTAGTTTAAAAAATCTTATAGCATTTATAGTTTAATTATTATAATTGTCAAAAGTAAATAATCATAAGGTCAAAAGACTATGAGAAAAGAAGAATTGTTCATACAACTAGATATGTATGAGGTAGACATAATTCTTTAGTTAGTATTGAATAATATTCACAACTTATGATAAAAGGTTGGGCACCTTTATCTTGTTAAAGTTGTAGATTCTTTTTCTAGCATTTGAGTGGGATCAAATGTGTTATGTTGAGTCTAAAATCATCAAAGTGTGGTGTCTTTGGGCAAAAGAATCTAGTGCACTGGGTGCATTGAATTTGATCACAATGAAATACTTTATCTAGAACCGTCAATATATAAAAGTTTTCATTTGAAGACAATCGGTGAGTCTATCTCAATCCTGGGATAAATGATGGACTTATGGTTTGAAGTGTTACCATTTAAGCTATCAATGAGTATGATTATATAGCATAGTCTATCCTCGATAGTTTGGTGATATTCATTTGATAATCGACAGAGGACTTCATTTATAGATAAGGACATCGTGGCTCCATTAATTAAATAAGAGTAGAATATCATCATATGGATGTTTTGAGGTATTGGATATTAAATCTTAATTTTAAGTTTTCAATAGTGTCTATTGAAACATGGCTTCTAGACAAGTCAAAATATCAAAGTTCAAAATGTGGTCATATGAGTAAATATGATAACTTGGAGAGCTATAGGCGGCCTATGAGCTCTTGGCGATTACTGGTATTCTTCACGAGGATAAACTTTCTCCAATAAGGTTTTCTAGGGTATGAATGAGAAATATTAACTTATTCTATCTTTATTTAAGAGTTCAATTTTAGTTCTTTAGTGGAATGAACTAAAATTAATAGATCGGACCAAAGTGAATCATTTGTTGATTGTGATTGGGTTATGTCTATTAGAGCTTAAATTTAGGTAGCCCGTCAAGATCCCCAATCCACACGAACTTGCATTAATCACTTGATATATTCTACTGGACCAATTTAGGGGTACATCTAGAATTTTATTAAGGCATGTTAACTTTTTTTTTTTTTTGTAAGAATAGGTCTTATTCACATGTGGCCTTTTTATTAAGGTCCAATGGATTTAATAAAATAAGAAAAATAATATATGACCCATATATATGTGTTGGGCGGCAAGACTATTTAGAATTGCTTAATTATATTATTTTTATTTTATTATTTAATTAAATAGAAATTAATTAATTTGGTGATTATATAATTTTTTAATTTAAAGTGAAAAAAGTTTTCTAGTAGGAGATGGTCTCCTAATATTATTCTATTGTTGGTAGTATAATTAATATTAAAGACTATATTTGATAAGTAGATAAATAAAAGGAATTATTTATCTAATTAATATAAGAAGTCTTTAATATGGTTACAAATACACTATTGAGTTGGATTAGGAATCTTGGTGTAGGATAAAATTCCTTTTAGAAAAGGATTCTTAACCACCAAGTAAATCCATCTAAGGAAAGGATTCTTAACAACTAAGTAAATCCTTCTTAGGAAAGGATTTGTGATCCTAATATATATTCTATGAAGATTTTGGCCAGCCCATATATATATATATATATAAATATATATATATATATATAAGAGGATATAATTCCATTTAGATAAGGATTCTTAACTGCCAAATAAATCCACCTAAGGAAAGATTCTTCCCAACCAAGTAAATTCTTCTTAGGAGAGGATTTATGATCATATATATATATGTATGTATGTATGTATGTTAATTTCGGTCAGCCGAAGGTGAGTTCATATAATTAATTTCGGCCAGCCCTAAACTTTTAGAGAGAAGATTTTGGCTACCATAAAAATTTTGAGGAAGAAAAATATGATTTTACTCTAGACAAAATTCGATCAACTCTAAGAAATAGTGTGAGATTCGACAAAGAAGAAAAGAAAAGAAGAACGTTTAGTTTTCGATAGTACACTAGTAGCCTTTACATTAAAAGGTTTTGTGTGCAACATCGAATCAAGGTTCACACGAGTTCAATCAAATTGATTGACAGTTCACAAGTGACCTGACGTTCTTTGTTTTCTTCTTTGAGGATTATTGTAACTAACAAAGAGAAAGATTTTGTTTGTTTCCATCCTCAGGTATACAATTAAAAGGAAATGGAGCCTATTCTCCTAGGTGATTCACGTTCGTGATTGGATTGGAAGATCTTGAGGAATCAATTCGGTGCTTGTTTAATCGTCATGAGAAAAAGGTACGACACTTTTTATCCATTAATGGGATAATTTCTCAATTTTCTACACTAGGTACACCTCAACAAAGTGAGGTGGCAGAAAGGAGAAATCGAACTCTTTTAGACATGGTTAGGTCTAATTTGAGTTATTCAACGCTTCCTTCTTCTTTTTTGAGGATATGCTTTACAAACTGCTATGTACATTCTAAACGATGTACCATCTAAGTTGGTTCCTAAAACAATACATGAGTTGTGGACCGACCGAAAGCCTAGTTTACAATATTTAAGGATATTTGGATGTTTTGCGGACGTGTTAAAAGTAAAGACAGAAAAGATGGAGTCCCATTCAGAAACATGCATATTTGTAGTGTATCCAAAAGGAACCAAATGATATTATTTCTATAGTCCTTCAGATGTTAAAGTATTTGTTTTGACAAATGCTAAATTTCTGGAAGAGGACTATATGAATAATTTTGTGCCTAAAAGTAGAATTGTCCTGAATGAGCTTTAAGGAACTATAATTCCACAAGAGGCTTCACAACCTAGTTTAATTATAAGTTCTGCACCAATACAAGATCAACAATCTACCATACCTTGTCATAGTGGAAGGGTTCGTAGACAACCCAAGAGATACATCAGTCTAGGAGAATCTGTAGAGAATCTCCCGGATGACGATAATTCCTATACGTACAAGGAAGCAATGGAAGATGTTGATTGTCACAATTTGAAAAAGGCAATGTAATCCGAAATTGAATCTATGTTCAAAAGCAAAGTCTGGTCTCTTGTAGACTTGCCTAAAGGTATAAAACCCATCCGTTGCAAGTGGGTATATGAGAGGAAAAGAGGAATGGATGGAAATGTGGAAACCTTTAAAGCTAGATTGGTAGCTAAAGGTTACACACAGAAGCAAGGTATCGATTATGAGGAAACCTTCTCTCCTGTGGCCATGCTTAAATCTATTAGGATACTCTTATCCATTGTGGCATCTTTAGACCTAAAGATTTGGAAAATGGATGCCAAGACAGTTTTCCTTAATGGAAGTCTAGACGAAAGCATCTATAGGATGCAACCAGAAGGATTCATTGAAAAAAGCCAAGAGGAAAGGGTATGCAAGTTGCAAAGATCTAGATATGGATAGAAGCAAGCATCAAGATCCTAGAACATAAGGTTCGATCAAGCCATGAAAAGTTTTGAAAACCTATGTATACAAAAGGATTAAAGGTGACAAGTTGGTTTTCCTAGTTCTTTACGTTGATGATATACTACTCATCGGAAACGATGTAGATGTATTGACAACAGTAAAAGAATTGTTCGCAAAACTATTTGATATGAAGGACTTAAGAGAAGCAATTTATATTCTTGGTATCCAAGTCGTAAGCGATAGAAAGAATAGAACGATTGCCTTATTCTAAGCTTTATACATAGATAAAATCTTGTCTACGTTTTCCATGCAAGATTCCATGAAAGGTATGCTACCTTTCAGATATGGAATCAAACTTTCTAAGAAACAAGTTCCTAAGAATGAGCATGAAGAGCAATTCATGAGTAGGGTTCCATATGCCTCGACAATTGGGAGTCTTATGGATGCAATGCTCTGCATTAGACTAGATATTTGTTTTGTTGATGGCATAGTTAGCAGGTTTCAATAGAAACCTGGTCCTAATAACTGGACTACAGTCAAGCATATTTTCAAGTATATGAGGATAACGAGATATTATATGCTTGTATACTCGGGAGGGGGTTTAATTCCCATTGGGTATATAGATTTCGATTTCCAATCAGATTCTGACTCTAGAAGATCAACATCAGGATCTATGTTTACACTTGGAGGAGGGACAGTCATATGGAGGAGTATCAGGCAATCTTGTATTGTTGATTCCACCATGGAAGCTGAGTATGTTGCCGCATACGTGGCTGCTAAAGAGGCTGTGCCAATTCTTGATTGACATGAAAGTGGTTCCTGATGCGAAAAAGGCTGATCAATATCTATTGTGACAATAGTGGAGCAGTGGATAATTCGAGAGAACCAAGAAGTCATAAGAGAGGGAAATACATTTAAAGAAGTACCACCTTTTATGGTAAATTGTTCATATGAGAGACGTGACAATAGCCAAGATCGTGTCAGCAAAAAATCTAACGGATCCCCTTCTAAAGGCTCTTCAACAAAAGAGTTTTGATGGGCACCTGGAGAATATGGGAATAAGAGATATGACACATTTGCTATAGAGCAAGTGGGAAATTGTTGGGATTATGATCGATAGCAAGAGTGAAAAAATATATTTAACAATCTTTTCATTTTAATAAAGTTATTTCTCGTTTAACAAATCTTATAGCATTTATAGTTTAATTATTATAATTGTAAAATGTAAATAATCGTAAGGTCAAAAGACTATGAGAAAAGAAGAAGTGTTCATACGTCTGGATATGTATGAGGTAGACACAATTCTTTAGTTAGTCTTAAATAATATTCACAACTTAAGATAAAGGTTTGGCGTCTTTGTCTTGTCAAAGTTATAGATTCTTTTGCTAGCATTTGAGTGGGATCAACTGTGTTATGATGAGTCTAAAATCATCAAAGTGTGGTGTCTTTGGGCAAAAGAATCTAGTACACTGGGTGCATTGAATTGGATCACAGTGAAATACTTTTTCTAGAACCGTTAATGGATAAAAGTTTTCGCTTGAAGACAATCGGAGAGTCTATCTCAATCCTGAGGTAAATAATGGACTTATGGTTGCAAGTGTTATCATTTGAGCTATCAATGGGTACGATTATATAGCATAGTCTATCCTCAATAGTTTGGTGGTATTCATTTGTTAATCGATGGAGGACTTCCGTTATAGATATAGACATTGTGGCTCCATTTATTTAATAAGAGTAGAATATCATCATATGGTTGTTTTGAGGTATTAGATATTAATTATTAACGTTAAGTTTTCACTAGTGTCTATTGAAATATGGCTTCTGGACAAGTCAAAATATCCAAGTTCACAATGTGGTCATATGAGTAAATATGGTAACTTGGAGAGCTATAGGCGGTCTATGAGCTCATTGCGATTACTGGTATTCTTTACGAGGATACACTTTCTCCATTAGGAATGTCTAGGGTATGAATGACAATATCAATTTATTCTATCTTTATTTAAGAGTTCAATTTTAGTTCTTTAGTGGAATGAACTAAAATTAATAGATCGGACCTAAGTGAATCATTTGTTGATTGTGATTAGGTTATGTCTATTGGAGCTTAAATTAAGATAGCCCGCCAAGATCCCTAATCCACACGAACTTGCATGGATCACTAGATATATTCTACGCGACCAATTTATGGGTCCATCTAGAATTGTATTAAGGCATGCTGACTTGTTTCTTTTAGGTCCAATGGATTTAATAAAATAAGAAAAATAATATTTGTCCCATATATATTGGTTTGGGTGGCTAAGGCTATATATAATAGCTTATTAGATTGTTTTTTAATTTATTATTTAACTAAATGGAAATTAATTAATTATTTAATTAAAAGTCAAAATCTTTTTCCTAGTAGGAGATGGTGTCCTATAGTCATATTATTGTTGATAATATGATAATTGTCAAATAATATATTTGATATGTAGATAAATAAAGGAAAGGAATTTATTTATCTAGTCAAATTAGGAAGTATGTGATTTCTATTAGGACTCTAATTGACAATTGGCCAAATTAGGAAGCTTTTGATTTAGTCACAGTTTAATTTATATTCAACAATTGTTATTGAATAAATACACTATTTGAGTTGGATTAGGAGTCTTGGTGTGTACAAGAAATCCTATTTTTAAGAGGATTGAATCCAAATTTTGATAGTAGTCTTGATGAAGTAGAAATCCTTTTTCAAGGAGGATTTCCAGCCACCTCTATATACTCCTTTATAGAATTTCAACATAGACCTAATTTTTGGTGTGAAAAGTTGTTTTTTTTTTTTATAGTTATTAAAAAAAAACTTCCTCCGACTCATAGATATTGTGTATTGAATTCAGCCAAGGAGAAAAGAAAAGAGGAACGTTTTGTTTTCGATAGTGCAGGTAGTAGCTTTATATCAAAAGGTTTTATGTACAACATCAAATCAAGGTTCATGCGAGTTTCAATCAAATAGATTTATAATTCACAAGTGACCGGATGTTCTTGGGTTTTCTCTTGGAGGATTATTGTGACTAATAAAGAAGAAGATTTTGTTTGTTTCCATCCTCAGGTATACAATTAAAAGAAAGGGAACCCACACTCCTAGATGATTCACGTTCGTGATTGGATTGAAAGATTTTGCGGATTCAATTCGATGCTAGTTCAATCGTCATGGAAACAAAATGTACGATACTTTTATATACATCAATTAATCTAGGGTTAAGGTTCTTTCTATTAAAGGGGAAAATTTGTAAAATATACCAAACGCTAATTTTATGCTTCCACCACATTTTTGAATTGATTTTTCCCTACAAGTATATGTTTATCTACCACCCCCAAATGAATGGGGAAATATGTGCAATTTAAGCACCTGTACAATCTCTTGCAAAATTCTAAGAATCTTCAGCTCATCAAATCAAGAATGAAATAATCAATCAGTGCAAAATCTTTAAAACCTAAAATTGTATCATCATTCACAATCAATTCCATCTATGAACATTTATCCACTTGTGCATACCAAAATTGTTCAATATGCATATTCACATTCACATGTATTAAAAATTGTCTATCAACACAAATAAAGAGTTAGAGGTTGAGATGAAGAGATGAAACCGAGGTGGTTGTTTTTCAAATATGACTAGGTTCCCACCCGTTTTATGAACACTTTTGGCTTGCTCATCCCTCCAAGACTTGCAAGTGGCCAGTGTGTCTAATCTCAGAGATAAGAACCTATCCTTAAAGCACAAATTCTATCATAAAAAGGTTAAGAACCATACAAATATATAGCTCAAATCAATATATCACATGATAAAGCACTCTCCACATCTCTCAAAAGCGTCTAACATCCACCAAGAGTTATTAAACAAAACTATAAAAGCAACTACAAGCAAACTTAATAAAATTAAGAGTTTAAATATAAAGATAAAAATACATGGCAAGGATAGTAAAAGTTTAATCATTATCCACCAACTCGGCTCTGTCATCTCGTAAGTGCTTGCGTAGCTAGTTTTGGGCGAGAACCACTCTAGCAGTGTGCTGGTAGTGTACGGGTCTACACCTGCGCAATAAGACCCATGCACTAAGGGTGGTTTAACCAAGTTGGAAAATTGTTTCTTCTTTGCAACCCAAACAAATTTAGATAATTTCCCAATCTTGTCATACCTCATGTTCCATACTTTGTTCATTACTTCTTTCTTCACCCAAATTTTCTTTACTTTGGGTGGACTCTTTCTAGACCTCTTCTAATTTTCTTTTAAATTTTGGAACTTCAAATAGTGGGCTTTAATGTGCTTTTTTTTTTGGAATAAAATGAACAAGTAACAGGGTAATTAAGAAAACTCCCTCGATCTTTATATCCATAAGGTTGTTGATGTTGCCCCTTCTCAAGAGTCTTCATCTCCCTATCCACTTTGTCAAGTTCGACTATATATTCGCACTCCTTAGCCTTGGCAATTTACAAATGCTCTTCTTTCTTGTCCAATTGCTCCTTGATCACCTTCAAGGAATTTGTCCCTTGTTCCACCTTTGTCATCATTCTTCTAGTTTTCCTCATACATTCTTCTTCAAATTCTTTCGAAAATGTAGCAAGTTCTACTAGGTCTTTTTTAATACTATTCTTTTCATCTTTAATCTTCTCAACTTTCTTCTCAATCTTTTTATTGAGGTTGGAGAGCTCTTGCACTTGCTTCCTCAAAGCCTCATTCTTCTTCTTAAGGAGCCTAACTTCCATTTGCAACATCTCCAATTTTTTAGCTATCTCTTTTTCTGATTTTATTGATAGCCTCACTAGATCTTTCAAATCCTTTACTATGACATTCTTTTCTACTTCAAGTCTCTCAATTTTCTCTTCCAAATCCTTGTTCTTGTTAGAGACTTTTCCATTCTTTTTCCTTAGTGTAACAGTTTCTAATCTGAGCAATTTCACCTCAAGAATGAGCTTCTTGTTTAGCTCTTGGAGGTTGCCTATCTTTGACACTCCCAAAGCTTCTTTGCCATCAAACTCCTTCAAGCGATGCACATTCTTCTCACATTCTTCCCTAATGTCTTTTTTTTCTTGGGAAGCCTATACCATCTTCTCTTGAAGTGCTTCATTCTCTTTCTTCAATAACCCAATTTCCAAAGTTGCTTCCTTGAGGATGTCCATTAACTCCTTGTTCATATTTAGTAACGTGTTTCGTTCATCCTCAAGGATACTGTGTTTGAGATCTTATAATGCAAACTAGCTTTTTCGATCATCTTTAAGTGATCAGGGTTGATTCTAGGCATTGTCCTCACTATAAGTCAATGAGGAGTCATGGTGAGTTTTATATTCTTGGATTTGAGAGTTATTGTATGTCTTGAAGTTTGGCTCCGGGTTGTAGGAATCTCTAAATGTCCTTGTCAGCTCTAGAATGTAAGGTTTCAATGTTCGAGCTTGTTTCCTACAAAACTTTGGAAATTCATCTTTTAAAGGACAACTCTCTATATCATGTCCAACTTCGCCATATATCTTGCACAAAACAGCTGCCGCTTACCCATAAAAGTTCATTGTATATGAAACAAAGAAAAACAAAAACTACCAAAAGAAGTAAATAGAAACAAAAGATAACTAAAAATAATTAAGAATCTTAGTTATAAAACTGGGAATGCCAACTAATAAACGTCTTTCCCCAGCAGCGGTGCCATTTTTGACAAGTGTCGGTTCGTATATGTAAAATAACTTATCAAACAATTGGATGTAGTCCACAGGGAAAGGGAAATCAAATGGCTAAAGCTAGTTAACTAATATTAATAAAAAACAATGCAAAAAAAAGTAAATATTAATGGTTGGGTTTTGAAAAGTTAATAACTAAGATGCAAGATATAATTAGGTTAGTTAACCTAACATGCAATTAGTGTTAATTTGAAATGAGTGTTAAAATATGATGGTTAAGGCTAAGGAATTGATGGATCCAACAAGTGAATTATGGACAATTTATGAACTCTCATGAAATGAATGCACATAAATTGATTGTAACCAACCTAGATGTACAGTGTTCGTTGTATTCCCTCGTGAGTTTCCAATCTAGATGTATAGTAGTGGCCACTCACAAGTGATTGTTCATGAATGCACATTTATCAAATTAAAGGACGAATCCCTTCATAAATTGACCAACCTGGATGCATAGTGTTGGTGCTTAACCCTTCACATGCAATCAACCTAGATGATTAGAATTGATTACCCATTCAAGATTAGTTAGAAATTGAGATTATTAGGCCCGAGTCTCACTTAAGGATGTACTCTTGTTTGACCATTCTATTTAAATAAGCTTAAGAAGACTAAATATATGTATACCTAGTCAACTACTCAAATAATTCCCTCAACCAATTAGCACGGAGAGGAGTATATAATCAAAGACAAACCAATTAAGGGAAGCAATTAAAACATTGAATGAAACATAACTGATTGATTTAATAAAATAAATTAGAGTTCATTACAAAGCTCAATATTCACAAGTGTTCACATCAATCTCCTAGTGGGATGTTTAGCTACTCATGACAAATACAATAAAATAACAAGAAGAAATGAGATAGAGAATACCCATGTAGAGAAACTCCTCTTTCTTTGAAGCTTGATTCCAATCCTCCAAGTCTCCTTGAGTAGACGGTAATGAAGGATGGTTAGATATGGTGGGGAATGGGTCCTAAATCTGGGTTAGTAATTAGAGGTAAGAGAAATCGATAGAAAATATGTTTTGAAAGGTGAAGAAGAATACTCTTTTCAAAATAGGATAAGGGTGAAATGTTGATGTGGATAGACAGATCACATGAAATGCGTGGGTAGTGCGCGGTTAGGGACCCACATAGTCCCTTGGAAACAAATTCTTCTTCTTCGATGTGTGGGCACTTACACAACCATAGAGCTGGTGTCACCCATACATTCTTCTGGCTTTAATTTCTTCATCATGTGCGTAGGTAAGGACCCACAGTACCAATGCATTGAGCTCTTCCCTTAATTACTTTTCGGTCCCCTTTTTACACAATTCTGTGCTTTTACATCCTTGCTTCCGATTTATAGCTAATTGCCTGCAAACATATAAAAAAAGCCATTAGATTACCAAAAATGCACGAAAATAAGACAAAGGAATTGGATTCGATGGCCAAAATGTATGGCATTTTTGGCTCGATCACTTGTGCATCAAATAAGTGTTTGAGTGGCCTTTAGGTTTGATTCATGAGATGGGTCATGATATTAAAAAAAAATCCAATCTAATCACGTTAGATTTGGTTAAAAGCCCAAAATAAGAAGAACCCAAAAGAACTTGAAGGATATTGGAATTACTTGAATACCAAGGAATGGTTTGGGTAACTTTTGTAATTAGACTATTTTTTAGGTTAAACAACCCATTGTACCCGGTCAACTCGTGTATGATTTTTATTATGAGATGATTAAAGCATTGCCATACATATACATGTCATTTATAATATGTGTGCCTGTACATATGAATATATATTTTGGATATATCATACATGCATAATAGCCATTGATAATTATGCGTTTTTTAATTGATTAAAAATTAGTGTAATTCACATAATTGGCTATTAAATAATGAGATTAGTGTTTTTGGTATAAAAACTTGGCAATTCACATAAATGACTAGTCTATTAATTAAATTGTTTAATTAGCTAGATTAGTTAGGTTGGTCACTTAATATTAGGTTTAATTAGATTAAAGCCCTAACATAATTGGACCTAATAATGTGAGAAGTTTTAATAGTTAAAACTAATCGCATTATATAATTCTAGTCTTAGTTAAATTGCTTACATATATTAGAATTTGAATAATGAACTAGATTTTTAAATTAGTTAATAATCGGATTAGTTCATTTGAATAAGATTCTAATAATTTTTTATGCCCTAGACATTTAGGCTGAAATTAGCCGCTTAATCTTAGTAATATCTAGGTGCATTAATAATTGAAAACCCTAACCCTAAAATAATGAGTGGGTGAGGGAAATATGACATTATATCCCATAGTCTCCATCATTAGTTTAACGTAGTGAGATTCAAGTGGGGCTATGAGATGGGAATTCTCATGTTAAGCTTAAGAGATCTGAAATGGTGGGACACTCACAAGGTTTTAATTAAATTTGTTAATTATAAACCTGACTGAAATAAACGATGGTTGAATGATAGAGGAATAAGAGTTATTATGGTATATCATTTGATTGAGAATGTCTCGATCCAACATGCAAGAATTTGACCGACCCTAAGGCGGCACTTGCTTGTGGTATGTTGGATTGTTGTGGTGTAGAAATAGTTTTTCAGGGATTTTTTTGTTCATTAAATATGTTCATGCATCATATATAATTTTATGCCAACCATTTACGTACGAATTAAATGTATGATTGAATGAATTATTTATTTATGTTTTTTTTTCCAGTAATGTCTTCTACAATATTACAAATCCTTACTTATGACAAATTAACTAGAGAAAACTATACTAAGAGAAAAAATAATATCAACACAATCTTGGTAGCAAAAGACCTAAAGTTTGTGCTTACAGAGGAGTGTTCTCCAAAACCTGCTGCCAATGATGCACGAAATGTTCATGAAGCATACTAGAAATGGGTCTCAACTGATGAGAAGACTCGAACTTATCTATTAGCTAGTATGACAAAAGTGCTTGTTATAAAGCATGAAGCAATGGTTGCAGCATTCGAAATCATAGAGTCATTGCAGGTTATGTTCGGGCAGCCCTCTAAGTAAAAGCAGCACAAAGTTGTTCGTTCCGTAATGCTTGCTTGGATGAAAGAGGGTGCATCTGTTAGAAAACATATCCAAAGCATGATGTCCCATTTCAACACGATAAAGGTCAATGGTGGGGCCATTGATGAACCTAGCAGATGAGCATCGTACTGATAACTCTTCCAAAGAGCTTCGATCCATTTAAAAGCAATTATGGGATGAACAAGTTGAGATTCAGTCTAACTCAGTTGCTTAATGAGCTCACTACCTTTAAGTCCATGACTAAAGACAACAAAGGTAAGACCATTGAAGCAAATGTTACTGAACCATCTTCTTCTGGATCAAGAAAGAGGAAGAGGTATGTTGGTAAGGCTAAGAGTTAGCCCGAACCCGAGTAAGCCCAAACCCAATAAAGCCCAAAGCAAGAAGAAAGGCACTTTCACCAATAAGGATAAAGACAAAGGAAAATGTTTCCACTGCTACAAAATCAGTCACTGAAAGTGGAATTGTCCTCAATATCTAGAGGAGGTTGCTAAGAAGAAAAAGGCAAAAGGTAAATGTTGTTTACCTGTTATTGAATCATGTTTAGTGGAATATGATTCCTAACCTTGATTAGTTGATTTAGAGGGCCACTAACCATGTTTGCGCTTCCTTACAGTGGACTGATTCTTAGACAGAGCTTGAGGAGGGAGCCTTCTTTATGTGTGTTAGGGCAGGGTATGTTGTGTTAACAAGAGTAGTAGGAGTAGTTAGACTCCAATTTGAAAATTGTTTTTCTTATTTTAAATTCTATTTATTTTATTCCTGGATTCACAAAGAATTTGATTTATGTATCCAAAATGTTGGAACATTTATATTTTATTTCTTTTAATAACAAGTCCGTTATTATTTCTCTAAACGGTTAAAATATTTGTTAGGTTTGAATGAAAACAACTTGTATGTTTTAAGACCGTTAATTCATACATCATTGTTCAATGCTAAATTGTTTAGAGTTGAAAAACCTAAAAAAAACGATAGAAAATTTCTCCAGATAATGAATCGTATCTTTGACATCTAAACTTAGCCATATTAACTTTGACAGGATAGATAGACTAGTTAAAAGCTGGCCTTTTTCTAGTTAAAGGTTGACATCTTTCCTATCTGCAAATATTTTTTACCTTTTACTGGAAAAGGGCTTAAAGCTATATAACCACTTGAGATTATACAATCAGACGTCTGTGGACCGATGAATGTTAAAGAAAGGGATGGTTATGAGTATTTTGTAACCTTTATAGATAACTACTCTAGATACAGATATGTCTACCTAATGCAACACAAGTCAGAAACTTTCAAAATGTTCAAAGAATTCTTAGCTGAAGTTAAGAACCAATTAGCAAGACTATTAAGGCTCTACGATCAGATAGTGGAGGTGAGTACCTTGACCAAGAGAATGAAAACTACTTGGTTAAACATAAAATCATATTCCAACTCATAGCTCCTGGAACAATACAACAAAATGGTGATATTCCCTTGAAAATGTGTGTCTAAACTAACCTAGAGGAGAGGGGGCGGGAGAGGTGGGTGAATAGGTTTCAATAAAGTTAGTTACCAATTTTTTCTTGATTTGTAAATATTAAAGCTTCACCCAACAAACGAACAAACAAAATCAAGTGTAACATGCAGAAAATAAAGAACACTTGATTTTTACGTGGAAACCCTCCAAATGGGAAAAACCACGAGACTAGCCATGCTAGCCACTGAGCCACAGAAATCCACTTTATGAAAAGGAAATTACAACTTCAAGCGATACTCAGACTCTTACACTCGCTAACCTTAGGCTATAGACACTACCACTCACCACTCTTGATTTAATCCCTAGTGAAATCCCTTGATCCACTATTCTTGGCTTGAACACCTTCTATTCTACCCCACAAGCATTTTATAGTGGTTCTTAGCAAGCAATGCTTGCCAACAAACCTTTGGTTACAAGACTTGACTTGCTTGTGCAACTTCACCTATAAGCCATAAGACTTTGACTATAAGAAGAGTATATTGTCTAAGTGTATATACGAAACTAAGCTCAAATGCAATAACGTGTAAACCCAAAAACAAAATGCTAAACTAAATGTTATAATATAATTAAACAACCTAGTTCTTAAACAATGCCTACATGCCCATATATAAAGACTCAACTGGGTGTATAGATAAGACCTAACAACTTAATTGTCAATGAAAGTCCAACCAACATAAGTTGTCAAATCTAGAGCAATCAATATGCAATTAATGAGACAAACACATAAATGTTCATGAACTAGAATAGATGCACAAGGTCAACCTAATCATCAATTAAGCATACATGAACATTTATGGATTAGCTATTTAGGCAAATATAACCCAATGATGCAAGCTATCACAATACAAACCCCAAACATGTCATAACTTCAGAAGATATATAATAAATATGAAGATTTGCTAACCTAAGCAATAAATGACATGTCTTGATAAGCTAGAACAATAAATGTACAAGAATGATAGTTATACTTACCAATTAATGAAGACCCATGCTTTATTTGATGCTATAGATGCAAGATAAAGATGAGCTTTGGGGTTTGGAGAGACAATAAGGCTTAACTAAGCTATCTCTCTCATGACTCTCTCTTTCTCTCTCGGGTTTTCTGAAAATGTAGGAGATATGAGGTAGAAGATGAGAAAGAGGAATTCTTATAGTGGGTATCACGAGCTGAGAGGAAAAGACTAGAATGCCCTTAAAAATGTATGCAGTGTGCGGGTAGGAAGACCCGTGTACACACTCACACACACACCCGTGCACAGACCTACACACTGATGCGAACTAACACGCTCGGTTATGGACCCGCACACTGATGCGTATACACAAGCCTACCAACTTACACGGTGCAGACCATGCACCAACCGTACAAACTCAAAACATGAAGTTCCAAGTTCTCTAAACATGACCAAACAACATCCAAACATTTCTTATAATATACCGATGGAAAGGTATGGAAGTCTACTTTCTCCTTTAATTTACAAAACATGATTTGGATGATTGTAGAAAGAGTTATGATCAAATAAGTGACCAAATATCAGATTTGGACAACAACAAGAGTGCCCAAACACGTGGAAACAACCATGTGACCAAATACCAAAACCAAGAAACAAACACACCATCGTGCAAGCATATATATAACATAATACCACACATGAATCTAGAAAATAAATGCAAGTGTGATTTTGAAATGAATGCACACATGAGCAATAAGAAACAATGCATTACAACTCAAATGCTTGCAAGTGTGTGTATGCAGCAACAAATGCATTTATGAACAAATGAATGTAAGTGTGTGTGTGTACCTAATATCTCTTCAACAGTTAAGTCAAGTGAGCTATCTCTCTTGATGCACTTTGGGACCTTGGAAGCTTGTTGAAAATGAGTCACAATAGAAGACCTAAGCTACCTATTACAAACACTTCCAAAGTGTTTTGTCATGAAATAAGCCAATTAAAAATAGTGGTCCTTACAATCCCCCCTTTGGCTATTTCATGATAAAATAACCACTAAAAAAGTATTCCTCACAAAACAATAAAAGCTATTGGTCAACAACATAATTCTATGTTACATAAAGAGAAGCCTAAGTTACTATGTCTTCAAGGTCTTCAATCTTTTCGTAGATCATCATACCTACACACAATAGCAAGAAAAACACTTTCCAAGAACAAGTGCACATTATGTGAACACATATAAAAGGAGATTGCACTCAATAAAGTAACATAAAGTAATGCATGTGCGATGCTCCCCCTAAATGGGTTACTCTCTCTCATGATCTCTCCCCCAAAGCATAAACAATGCTCCCCTATATCTCTCAAGACTTCTTCCCCTTTTTATCATGAGATAGACAAAGGAGCTCCCTCTATCGGTTTGCTTTAGCAAACAGAGGCATTAGCATAAATACGATGCATAATCATATAAACAAACTTTATGCAACATAAGTAATTGAGAGAGATTGAAGGAGTTTTATTTTTAAAAAAAATGTGTGAAATTGTTGCTTTGCATGCAAGACATATAGCATTCAAGTTCAAGCAATGGTATTTGGAAAAGCAAACATCAAAAGGGTTTCTATAAGAATAAAAACCTATTTGTACCCTTTTGTTATAAGCAAACATGATATAGTTTCTCGAACAAATTTCAACACACAAACAACTATATGAATCCTTAAGAGCCAAACAAGACATGGATATAGAATCCTAATTAATTGAATGGACATGAAATTCTTATTAGTTGTTGTTTTGTTCAAGCCATTAAGAAGAGAGAGAAGAAAATTTTGGATATTAAATCCTTATTGATTGAATGGATACAAGATTCTTATTGATTTTAGTCTTCTCATTTGTTTTTACATATATTTTGCATATTAAGCAATCAAAAATATTTCATGCGTACCAATTTAAGCATGTAATAATAATCAAGTTCACATGTCATGGAGATAAATTTTAGGTCATTCAAATGTACTTCCCAGTCAATTTCTTAGTCCAAAAATACATTGTTGAACTAAAATATGACATGGATTACAAGAAAAGCAATGATGCACCCTTATTTAAAAAAAATATGCCATATACGCATATATGTCCAACCAAGAATCTCAAGCAATTATCAAAAGAACATAAAATTAATCAACGTTTTACACATTACAGATCATGCAAGTTCACTCTATTTGCTTGAGCTCCCGGGATGGGGTCAAATCCAACCAAGTCAAATGGAGGCATGAGCCCCTATAGACCTACCAAGTCCAATGGACCTAGTTGCATCTACAGATGTCACATGGGCACTAAGGCGAGCGACTTCATTTTTTCTAACCAACCTAGGTTACACTTTGTCATTTTTAGTAGTCATAGACATGTTTTCACATTCCTTAGGTTCATACAAACTTGAGTTATTTTTCAACCTTTTTTCTTTCATGCTCTCTAACCTACACCTCTTAATGTATTTAAAGAAATTTGGTCTTAAGCGACCAATCATACAAAAAAAATGACAAGTAGGTACAAAGGAAGAAATTATACCGTTGCATTGAGGTCTCATCAAGGCATTGCCATGTTGATGAAGTTGTCTTTGATGATGCACTGGTTGGCTTCTCCTTAGAACTTAAACCGATTGGTGGCATCTTCGTGGTCTAGCTTCTTGAGGTGGTTGAGCCGGTTGATCTTGCCTCCTTGGTTGGTCATGCTTCTTGTGTTTACCTCATTTCCTTATAGTTGGCTTGATAGAGGAGGTGATTAACTTCTCAAGGGATTGTCTTTCCCTCTTGGATTTCCTAGGCTTTTATTGAGTTGCCAAGGCTTGTGTGGACTTTCCTTGAGTTAAGGATTACTTGGATGAAGCTTTAATCTTTCCTTGAGCTTGAGTTTGTTTGACCTTAGCCTTCGTTAATTCTTCAAGGCACCTCATCTCTCTTTCCTTGACAATCTTTCTTTGTTGGCAAACTCATCTTTCATTGCCTTCATTCGTTGGTGGTGACAATCTTCATTATCATTCTTATACTTGGACACATCAATCATGTTCATCTTCAAGGGGTTATTAATGGAAGTCTTTATTAGATGTTGAGATGGAGGAGGCAACTTAGAGATACATTCATTTACAAAAGTGATCTTGTTTGAGAATAGTATGGACTCATCATCTATAAAGCCAAGCCCTCTCATATTATTTGGCTTCTTTCCAATGCTTAACATGCGGTCAAGCTTGTTTGAACTTGAAGTCACTTTAGCAAGTGTATTTCTTATTTCTTCAAGTTCCTTCTCCAACACTACTTTATTTACTTTAACTAGTGACACTTCCTTATCTAAGTGAGTCACTTTAGTTCTTAGTTGGAGATTTTCTTCCATCAATCTTTGAACTTTATCCTTTTTCTACTTCAAACAATTTTGAAGATAGTAAATTAACTCATGATAATTCACCACATTATCACATCATTTTCCAGAGCAAGTGATTTCTTGATCAATGCTTCTCCCACATGTACTTTCACGGATCATATCATCAAGGCTTGCTTCTCTCAAGCTTGCTCCACTTCAGTTTCCCAACTCCAAGACACCAATCTTGAATTCTTCAAGTGACACACATTTGGTGATGGCGTGTGTTTCTTCATGGTAGAAAACCAAAAATACCGAGTAGTTGCTTAAACACTTACCCTAGCATATGGATCAACTGTCAACCGTATCAATTTTGCTATCACCCCAAGTAGCGATCATAGATTCTCCTCTTCTTGTACTTCAAGCTACAATACATAGAGGCAATGTGGCCAAATTCACCACACCTAAGGCAAGAGTCATCTTTCCATGAGATTTTCTTTTTCCCATTAACCTTGGATGTTTCTCCTCTTTCAATTTGGAGGTCATGCCCTTCTTTTTAGATTTCACAAATCTCCTAAGTCTCTCTATCATAAGAGCCATCTCATCATCAGAGTCTTTTTTCTCCCTCTTAACTTTAGAGATCGTCACAACTGTTAGGTTTGTGAGTTTTGGTGACATTATTCTATATCAAAACAACATTTACTTTGTATTGTTTAGTTGTCTAGGATTCATGATGATTCAAGCTTCAAAGAATAAATGATAACTATTCAAGCAAGTTTAAGTCTTTAAAGGGAAAAGTGCTTCATGATTCTACAAAGGTATATTAAGACCTTTCTTTTCTCTTTCAAAGTTTAGGCACACACACACATTTCATACATTTGTGTCCCTACATCGTTGTGCACCATTATAGGCACACACATACAATTCATTTATATGTGTCCCTGCATCATTGTGCACCATGTATAACACATTCACACACTTGAAGATGAATGCTCATGCATTGGAATGGAAATAACATATTTTGGAAAATGCATGATTTGAGACTATCTCTATGTAGTTTGATTTCTAGTGTGGATTGTGTTTGTATGTTTATATGTTTGTAAAACATGGATATTTAACTTGATTTTAGTCTAAAAACATTCTTGATTGATTACTCATACTATTTATTTCAAGTTCTGAGTCAAAAGTTATGATAGTTTCCAGTCATGTTGTGTATATTGTCTTCGTCTTCATATATCGAGTCTAATTCTTATTTTTTGGGTTGAGTATCTTATATGTCCATGTCCATGAGAGAGTTATGGTTTGTAATCCACAAACGGATTCAAATTCCGAGTTCGGAGGCCAAAGAACGGTCGAAAAACTCAAGAGGAGTGCAAGGGAGGTGCACCATGGCCGAAGCCCATCAAATGGTGCATGCCCGAGATGGCGCGAGGCCATCTCAGCCACAACTCCTTGCTGCCCCGAGATGCCCACGTGCCATCTCGGGGAAGAATTCTCAAAGGGGTTATTTTGGTCCTTTCATGCTCTTTCATTCCCTCTCCTTTATATATCTCTTCTCTCTCTCATTTGAATCCAAGGAAGAAGAAAATGTAGTGCAGAAAATTTCCAGGTTTTTTTCTCTAAACTTTGAATCACCATATCTTTCTCATTTCTTATCCGATTTGAGTGATTCAAGTTGGAGAATTTTTGTATTGAAGTCCTCTATCATCTCCAAGCAACCTTGAAGTCATTTTTTCAATATTTCTGGTGGATCGGACCATTTTCGTGACTGTACTCGAAATTGTCAAGGTATTTGTTTATCTTTTGATTCCTTGATTCTAATGTTCAAATACCTTGGGTCTTCTTCCTACTTGTGTATTTGACTTAAAAATATGTTGATGAGTGATAGATCTTCAATTAAATGCTAGTTATACTTAATTAGAAACTTGATTGTGAGTTAGGTTTCAATCAAACCTATGTTTTCACATGATTGTGAGTTGTATTGTGCTAGCATCTTATCTAGGACTATTTGTGCTTTGATTGACTTTATTTTCATGATTAATAGTCTTATCATGTGCTAGAACTCATTTTTTGAATAGATCTAGGATTAGCACATTTGGTTTTATATTTAGAGTCTATTAGAGTTTAATTGACTATTTTGTGAATATATGCTCTAAATGATTGCTAGAGATTTGATTGATCATATCTTGTGTTTCTAGCATTTTTGTGTTGGTACTAAAGTCTTGAATATGTACTTCATGAACATGTTTATTTCAAGCTTTAGTAACATGAATAAAATCTAGGTTTAAAGTGTGTGTTTAGAAATTCGGCATGCTCTAGATTTTTTATTCATGCATAAGATTTAAACAATCTTGTTTTGTGAACTTTATTGTCTATGTCTAGATCTTCATGGAGTGTACCTAATCCATACATTTCATTTGCTTATGCATCATCTTGTGTGGTATCATTTTTGGATTATAAACTAGAAAATATACTTTGTTTGCTAATTGATTAATTCTAGTTTTCATAGAATTTGTTGATCATCTTATTCTATGTTGCATGCTTGTTTGCGTTTTGCATTCATGATCACCTAGATGCCTTGTGAGAAGGAAGTCTTGACAATAGGTGTGAGACCTATGTTGTTGAGCAAAGAAGTCTTGGCAAGAGGTGGGAGACCTTGGATTTTCAAGCAAGGAAGTCTTGCCTAGGGTAGTGAGGATCCGGAAGGGTGAGCGAGGAAGTCTTGACTATAGTCGGGAGGACTCGGATAGTTGAGCAAGAAGTCTTGCCTAGGGTCGTGAGGATCCGGAAGGGTAAGCAAGGAAGTCTTGACAAGAGGTGTGAGGCCTTGGATTGTTGAGCATGAGGGTGACATCTTCATGAGTAGGATATGAGGGTAGTTTCTAGGTGAAGGGGTCATTTGAGAGATTGTACTTTTCTTATCTACTAGTGGATTTCGTTTACCGGTGGTTGCTAACCCTTGGATGTTTCCTCTTCGGAGGTTTACCACGTTATATCTTGTGTCAACTTTTCTCTATCCCTATCTCTCTTTTATTGGTAATTGTTATTTGAATAATGTGGATAGAACTTTATATGTAAGTTGACTTCCTTTCACAATATTTTTTGCGTATGTTAGATATCTTTGTATCTTGTGATATTCCATTCAAGTTGTAAAGTACCACATTGTTATACTCTAAGTACAACTTATGGAATTTTGTCTACATTGAATATATTTGTTCATAAGATACATTGATTCTTATTGTATGTTTTGTAGACTAAGAGTGGAGATTTGAGCATACATGAATATATTGTTTTCTCATAACAATCATGTTGAATATTGATTTGTATGCTTATCAAGGGTTTGTCACTAGTCTTGAAAGATTTGTTAAAAGTGAGAGACAACCTATTCACCCCCCCCTCTAGGTTGTCTAGTATAACCTTGTACATATTATTTTCAACAACAATATCCGCTCTAAGTGTTTCACTCTCACACATGATGTTCAAGTGAAGTGAATGAATGAATGCAAACGAATGCAAAGAACAAAATGCTCACAAGGTAAGACACACAAAACAGGAGCTTGGATCATGTAAGTTTGTCTAGGAATCCGCTCTGATACAAATTGAAAATAAACTCTAAGTGTGTGTCTAATTAACCTAAAGGGAGGGTGAATAGGTTTTAATGAAGTGAATTACCAATTTTTCTTGATTAGTCAATATTAAAAATCACCCCAATAAACAAACATACAAAATCAAGTGTAAAGTGCAGAAATATAAATAACACTTGATTTTTACATGGAAATCCTTCAATAAGGGAAAAACCACGGGATAACCACTTAGCCACTTACGATTCTCAAATGCACTATTATAATGATGTTTACAACCTAAGTTGACCACCTAGTTACACTTCAAGGTTACTAACCCACCACTACTACCCAACAGGTATTTTTAGTGATTCTTGATTGATGCTTGCCAACCACACCTAGGTTGCAAGATTCCACTTGCTTGTGCACTACACCTTGTAGTCATAAGACTTAACTCTCAAGAAGAGATCAACAGATAGCCTATGTGAATATATGAAATATACTAAATGCAATTAATGATAGGCAAAACGCTAAATGCTTAATTAGTGTAAAGATGCAAATCTAACAACCAAATTATAAAATAAAGCCATATCAACCTAAGTTGTCATACATTGTCAAGGACAACATTGCAATCACAAAATGTAATTAATTAGACCTACACAACAATGTCTAAATGCAATACATAGAGACTTATCTAAATGGAAAATATGACCTAAATGCTAGCTATCACAAACAATCAAACATGTCATAACTTCATTTGATAGACAATAAATATGAAGATTTGCTAACCTAAGCAATAAATGACATGTCTTGATAAGATAGAACAATAAATGCCAAGAATGATAGTTCTACTTAACATTTAATGAAGACCCATGCTTTGAATGATGCTATAGATGCAAGATATAGATAACCTTTGGGGTTTGGAGAGTTAATGAAGCTTAACTAAGCTTTCTCTCTCAAGACTCTCTCTTTTTCTCATTAGGGTTTCTGAAAATGTAGAAGATGTGTGGTAAAAGAAGAGAAAGAGGGGTTCTTATAGTGGTTATCATGAGCTGAGGGGAAAAAGTGGGAATGACCTAAAAAATTTATACATTGTGTGGGTAGGAAAACTTGTCCACACACCCACGTACATACATGTGCACAACTGTGCACCAACACAACCGCGCACGGACCTGCACACTGATGCACACCAACATAAAACCATACTTAAATCTGAAAAAGAAGTGCAGGTGTGATTGTGAAATGAATGCACATATGAGCATTAAGAAACAAATGCATAACAACTCAAATGCATGCAAGTGTGTGTGTGTTTGTACAACACCAAATGCATGTAAGTGTGTGTGTGCACCTAATATCTCTTCAAGAGTTAAGTCAAGTGAACTACGGAAGTCCTAATTTATCTACTAAGAAATCTAAATTGAGAAAGTTTATTGAAGCATGATCTTCTACGTCCATGGCATTTGATTCTTTTCCTAGTCTAGTTCACCAAGATATTAGCGTTCCTTCAATGATAAATGTATTCAATGCATTAGATTCCTATGTGTAAATTCCATCTCGCATACCTTGTATGAGTGTGAACTGAGGACTCTGAGTGGAAAGAAAAGAGAGACTCCACGTGAGGCTTAGTGTTAAAGTGAATTACGCTCGAGGAGTGAGAGTGAGTAGTTCCTAATACGAGAGCACTTTTAGGTGTGGGATTCGTGATTGTGCGAGTTTCCCATGAGTGCCTTCGAGTTGACTTAGAACATTTTGCATGTGTTTACTCTTCTCTATTACACATCCTTGCCTCCCATTACTGGTTGGAAATGTAACATTTGAATTATTTTCTTTGTGTTAGAAAATTTCTAGATAGTGTCATGTTTGTGTTGTCTTGTGTCTTTTTGTTTGCTCGAGGATGAGCAAAGGTTTGGTTTGGAGGTATTTGATCTTTCCAAAATAGTCAATTCCATTCCATTTAGCTTTTTTTTAGCATATTTTGGTGTATAATGGCTCATGTTATAGTGATTATAGGTAGTCAATGAATTTCAGGTGCTGAAGGTAAAAACTAGGATTTTCAGGAGCAAACTACCCTCACATTTACTCGTACACATGAGCAAAACCGAGAAGTAGATCAGAAAGAATCAGATCCATGTGTGGGTCCTTACCCTTGCACAACACGTGCATTATGTTTTCCAGTTAGGCAAAAGTCATGTTTTTTGAAGGATAAAATAGTCATTTCTCACCTGCTTTGTGCACTAGCCTCTCAAACCTATAAATACATCACTTTACCACAAGACCCGTAATCTAATCTCTAATCAATCTATTCATCCAATCATTCCACACTTCATCTTCTTTACCCAATTAAGAGAGAGAGAGGAGATCTAAAGGCATCCATGGAAGTTTTCCTCCGTGGATGCCTCCTCACCATCACCTTTTACTAACAGTCACCCATCTTTGGAGGAGATTCAAAAGAAAAGAGCACCCTACATTATCTACAATGAGGAGGAACTTCAATGGAGCTTGGAGATTCGAGATGACAATTTGGCCTCTCTCTGAGCCTAGAGACCCGAGAGTGACATCTTGGGTTTCTTCTTTTTACTCTTCTCTTGTTTTTTTCTTCATTGATTTGTTTCCCCATTTGGGAAATATGTAAACCCTAATACTAGTTCCATTTATTTGATTGGCTTGTATATGATTTCTTCTTGTATTGTCCCATTCAAGTGCACTTAATTGATTCTTGACTTGTATTGAGTATGATTGACAACCCAATTATTGATGTATGTTTAGGGATAGCTCGTCTTTACATTCATGGCATGTAGAGTAGAAATTGTTGTTTGTTTATGATTGGGATAAGGATTAGATTAATGTAAATCAGGAGTAGATTAATTAAGCATCCCATGATTGCTCATATGTCGATGGATTATTCAAAATTCATGTTTTGTATTGGCTTGAGTGCTTTTGTTTTTTTTGGGTGGAACTCATGAATAACATACACACTGCATTCGTGGGTTTCGGTTCTATAAACCTACAGGCTTATGCGACCCTTGAGCGTTGCTTGTACGATACATCTCGGTTCGTGACTCTTAGCCATTGATCGTACTATACGTCTCGACGAGTAGTGGTCGAGGGTCCATTTATGCTTAATGCTTCCATTGGTTATTGCTTACACGGGACATGTGAGTAGCCATCGTTGGTCGATTATATGATTATCTATTTAATATATCTTCTTAAATGCAGTCCTTGGTGGTTGAAATTCCCTAATCTTTATAGTGTAAATATAGCTAGAGGGGTGGTGAATAGGTATATGCTCAAATTTTAATCATCTTTAAAAACAATGCAATTTTAATAGTGCTAAATTAAAATTGCAAACAATGACACAAGATATTTACGTGGTAAACCTTCGAAGAGGAAACATCCATAGGTTGATTCCACAACAACTGGCAAAAACAAATCCACTAGTAGATAAAAAGATATAATCTCTCAAGTGATCCCTTCATCTAGAAACTCCCCTCTTATCCTATGCAATGAACATGATGACATCTGCTCACCTGATCCAGACCCTCCAGACCCAAGGAAAGACTTTCTTGCTTAGCTATCCAAGGCTTCACACCTCTAGCCAAGACTTTCTTGCCCAACTATATAAGGCTTAAGACCTCTAGTCGAGACTTCCGCTTGCTTAGCTATCCGAATCTTCACAACTCTAGCTAAGACTTCCAAATGCCCATATAAAATAATCACTCTAAGATATGAGACCTCCAAACTCTTCACAATGCAATGATCTAAGTGCTATGCAAATGATACAAAAACAAATATATATGGAAAATGTTGATCAAACACAATCTATGAACATGCAACAAGATAGCTAGATAATACTTTCAAGATCAATTATAGAAATCTAGACAACCTAACATGTTATAAACTAAGAACTAGATAAAAGAAATAAAAATATCAATCGAATATAAACTAGTTCTTAGAAAATGAAATCAAGCTAGAAATCAACATTTAATCACACAAGCACAAGGTATTTCTAGAATCAATTTCATGAAAATCAAGTTTAGCTAGAAATCAATCAATTAAACACAAGTCATACTAAACTTGAAAATCAATATAACTAACCAAAAAATGAAATAAAAAAATTTCCTAGTCATGCTTCTTAATCAATAATATAAATCAATAATAGGATTAATGAAGAAGAACTAAGAAGAAGATGATATACTACCAAATGATGATTCTCTAATAGAAATAAGCTCACTGCAAAAAACAAGACATCCTTTGGTTCTAGAAATGCTTGGGGTATTAGATCTTCTCAAGACACACGAAATAGGTTTTTAAATCAAGTAAATCGGAGTAGAATTGAAGAAGATATCACAAAAACAAAAACAAAAACATAAAGTTGAGAGAAAAATTTATGCACATGTGTTCTTATCACTTTCAATTTTTTTTAACTTTCAACTAGTGAGAGCAAAAGTGAGGGAAAGCATATATAAATTAAGGGAAAGGACATAACCACCCCGATATGGTGCATGACCATCGGTCAGATGGTTGTCCCTCTCAAGATGGCCATGTGCCATCACAGGGAGGTGTGGCTTGATGACCTCGGCCATCGCCACTTCCCATTTGTGCTCCCTATGCGTTCTCCAGCTTCTGAATGCCAATTTTGAGTCCGTTTGAAGGTTATGAATTGAAACTCACTCACAAACATGGAAAACTAAGAAACTCAATACAGAAAATAATAATTCTATTTGATATATTTAGACAAAGACAATGCATGCAACATGACTTGTAAGTTTCATAACTTTTGACTTAGAACTCAAAATCAAGTGTATGAGTAACCGAAATGTCCGGAACTCAAAAGTGAAAAATTTAAGACTAAAATCAAGTTCAAGATCCATGTTATTCAAACATATAAACATAAAAACACATTTCACACAAGAATACAAACTTCATAGACATAGTCTACGTATATGCATTTTCCAAAACTTGTCAATTCTATACCAATGCATGAGCATTCAAAGTTAAGTGTGTGAATGTGTTATAAATAGTGTGCTATGATGCAGGGAAAAAAATTTATGATATGTGTATGTGTGCACTTATGCCTAGCAAGAGGAAGAAGAATCTTGATACCTTATCATCCAAGAATAGTACCAATCCTCTTGAAGACAAACTTTGCATGCGAGGTTGCTTTCCTTCTTTGAAGCCCGATCCAATCATGAACCACCTGAGCAAATAAGCAATACAAACAAAGAGCATTTTGTTATGGAATCAAACTAACACAAATCTAAAACCTAACAATCTTCCTATTTGGCCGCTGGGACCTACTATCTGTAATTGTGCCCCCACAAGCGTTGTCCATTATCATATGAGTGACAGTGGAGAGTCCTTGGTAAAAAAAGGTGACCTTCAATTCATCTGGATAGGTTTGTGGTTGTACTTGTGCTAGCAGAGGATGGAATCTCTCCTATGCTTCATGAAACGGCTCTCCTTCCTTTTCACTGAATGTGGTCATCTTTATCTTCAACTCTTTAGCCTTAGTAGTTGTTAAACATTTGTTGTAGAAAGCTTTGCACACTTGGGGCCATGTGGTGAGAGTCCTTGGCCTTAATGCCATATACCACTGCATGGCACGGTCCTTTAAGTAGTACTGGAAACATCTCGTCTGTAACTGTCCTCCATTCAATATTGTGTTTCAGAATATGATTGGAAATGTCTCTAGAATTGTGCTATATTGCTTTATAAACTGTAGATAATCTTCTGTAGGTAGCCACAAAATGATGGTAACAAGTTCACGTGCATTCCATTCAACTCATATTGCCTAGTGATGTCATCTAAAACAATTAGGTTGCTCATCTCCTATTGATGGGAGAGTGTACTCCCCAATTGTTATTCCTAAATCCTCCCCATGTGTTTCTTACACTTAAATCGACATGTTTTTTGGATTTTCTTTAGCCATTTCCTCTTATACATGATTAGTCTCAAATTGCCTAATTATCCTACCAATCCAATCGATGTTTTCTTGGGCTGACAAAACTGGTCTTCTAAGTTAATGCCTCCTGTGCATAAACTAAAAAACCTGAAACTACACAAACAATAAAAACACAAGGTAATAGAAAACTAAAACACTAACTGAAGCTAAATCTAATCACAACTACATAGGCTGATTCCCCGCAACGACGCCATTTTGACAAACCACCATTTTCTATATAAATGAATTTGTGAAACAAAATTTATAAACCCTAATTGCACTCAAAATTGATAAATAATATAATGGCAAGTAGGGTATCATCCACAAAGATCGTGTTATAGATATGTGATCAAAATTGTTGCTCTAGAACTAAATTCAGTAAAAAGTAGATTGCAACGATTGTTGTATTGAAATTAACTAAGATGTAAACTAAGTCTAAATTAATTAAGATGCAACTAATTTAGTGGATGAAAAATATATGATATATGGACTAAGAGGATGATGGATCCAACATACAAACAATAGGTAAAGTTTGAACTCATAATTATGAACACAAGCCAAATTAACCAATCTAGATTCACAGTATTGGTTGTATATATCTTATAAGTTTCCAATTTAGAAGTAAAGTATTGGCCACTCACAAGTGATTGTCCATGAACGAGCACCTATCAAAATAAGGGATTAATCTCTTCATAAAGTCATCAACCAAGATGTATAGAATTGATGATTAACCTCTTACAAGCAACCAACCTAGATGTATAGAATTGATTACCCATTTCAGATTAGATAGAAATTGAGATTATAAAATCCGAATCTCGCTTGAGGGATGTACTCTTGTTTGACCCTTCCATTCAATTGATCTTAAGAAGATCAAGTAGATGTATACCTAATCAACTACTCAAATAATTTCTTAAACAATTTGCTAAGAGAGGAATGTACAATCAAAGACAAATTATCATTGTAATCCTTTAAATTAATGAATGAAACATATTTGATAGATTGATAGAAAAAATAGAGTTCATTACAATGCGTAAAGTTACAAAATGAATCACATCAACCCCTAGTAGGGTGATTAACTACTCATGATAAATAAAATGAAATACATAGGAGAAGAAATTGTGAGTAGACCTATTGAAATCTCTCCTTCCTTGAAAGCTTGATTTCCAATTCTCCTAATGCCATATTGAGTAGAAAATCCAAGTTTGAATGAATGGGTTTTTAGATGTGAAGGTAGAGGATTATTCCTAGATCTAAAAAGAGAAAATTATGTGTTTGAATGTATATAAGTGTGTGTCTAAACATCAAAATCCATCCTACATATATATATATATATATATATATATATATATATATATATATCAAGAAATGGGTCTGGTTTTACTGATGTGGTGACACTTGATGCATGTAGTGCATGGGTCATGCATAGGTAAGGGACCCATGTTAGACCCGTGCAGTCTTTTTCATGCTCCCTGGTTTGTGTGTAGTGCACAGGTTGTGTCCAGGTAAGGACTCGTGCATGAACCGTACAATGACGGCTTCACACCTAATATGCTCCCTAAATTGGGCAATTTCACGGGCAAGGACCCGTGCAGTACCTGTGCACTAAGGGGCTCTTCAATTCCTTAAGCTTCGGTGCACGATTTGTGCACGGGTAAAGAACTTGTGCACTATGCCTTCATTTCTTCCTTTTACTACCCTTTTTGCCTTTTTCGACTCCGTTCACTAATTCTCGCCTAGTGCCTATAAAAGAGCCGTAAGATACACTCTAAATTACCTTAAAACGAGATAAAGAGTAAGGATATGAGGGCCAAAATACATAAAAAAAAATTGTCTGGTTAGGGTAGAAGGGTTGTACGACAACCTGAACGCTATTTAGGTATTAAGGAGGTATAGGCTGTCATCTTTGATGATAGTGTGGATGATCTATTATAATTTAAACATGCAATGAAAGATTCTAACAAAGAGGAACGACTTGAAGCCATGAATCTCAAGATAGAGTCCATGTACTCCAACTTAGAATGGGAACTTGTAGACCTACCAGATAAGATAAAACCCATAGGTTTTAAGTGGCTCTACAAGAGAAAGAGAGGAGTAAACGGGAAGTTAGAGACCTTTAAAGCAAGGCTAGTGGCAAAGGGTTATACCTAAAAAGAGGGAGTCGATTATGAAGAGACATTCTTACCGGTAGCTATGTTTAAGTCTATTCGGATTTCCTTATCCTTTTGCTGCCTATTTCGATTATGAAATTTGACAAACGGATGTCAAGAATATATTTTTGAATGGCAATCTTAATGAAAGCATCTGTATGATGCAACAAGAGAGATTCGTGTCCCAGGATCAAGAGGAGAAGTTTTGCAAGCTGTAAAGGTCCATTTATGGACTGAAACAAGTATCTGGATCTTAGAACATTAGGTTTGATAATGCTATCAAAACTTATGGCTTTGAGCAAAACGTCGACGAGCCTTGTGTTTACAAGCAGCTTTTTGACAAGAAAGTAGTTTTCTTAGTCCTATACGTAGATGATATCCTACTTATTGGGAATGATGTACGGGTATTGTCGGAATTAAATGGCTGGCTGGCTAGCCAACTCTAAATGAAAGATTTGGGATAGGTGAGTTATGTTCTAGGGATCGAATTAATTAGGGATCGTAAGAACAAACTCTTACCATTGTCTAAGGCATTGTATATCGACAAGGTACTTGTTCATTTTTTGATACTGAACTCCAAGAAAGATAACTTACCTTCTAGGCATGAAGTTCACGTGTCTAAGGAACAGTGTCCTAAGATTTCTCAAGAAGTAGAGGATATGAGACATGTTCCATATGCGTTTGCAGTAGGCAGTCTTATGTATGTTACATTATGCATAAGATCTAGCATTTGCTTTACAGTGGGAGTAGCGAGTAGGTTTCATTTAAACCCAGGACTAGATCATTGGGTCGCAGCAAGGGCCATTCTTAAGTTTCTTCGGAGAATGAGAAACTATATGCTAGTATATTCAGAGGCAGAATTTGATCCCGTTAGGATATATATGCCCTGATTTTCAGTCAGACAGGGATTATAGAAAATCCACGTCTAGATCAGTTTTTACCATTGGAGGTGGAGCTATAGTATGAATGAGAGTTAAGTAATCATATATTACGGATTCCACCATGGAAGTAGAATATGTAGCAGCTTGTGAAGAACCTAAAGAGGTTGTTTGGCTCCATATGTTCTTGACTGATCTGGAAGTTGTTCCAGATCTGGATAAGCCCTACACACTTTATTGTGATAACAGTGGTTTTGTGGCTAATTCAAAGAACCAATAAGCCATAAGAGAAGGAAGCATATAGAGAAGAAATATAATCTCATCAGAGAGATAATGTAGAGAGAGGATGTGACCATGACCAAGATAGCGTCGTTGGACAATCATGTTGAGCCATTTACTAAAACCTTAATGACTAAAGTGTTTGAAGGTCACCTAAAGGGTCTAGGGTTACAACATATAACTCACTTGCTTTGGTGCAAATGGGAAATTGTTGGGGTTTAAGCTCTAAAGTTTGTAATTTGTAAATGTGAACGAAACATAAATAAAATAAGTAGTTTATTCAGTATATATACCTGTCTCATACATTTATACTAGGTGTACATAACATCCAATATTGTCGAATGTAATCTCTAACTAAGTATATGAATGTCATAAATAGAGGTATTCAGTTTGTGATGAGCAATCTAAAGAGTCCATATATAGCAACTGGAGTTGGGTACTTTATTTATGGTTAATCTACAGTTGCGGTCAATTCCGTAAGTTATGGTGGTCTTAACCTAGACTATTCACATTGTGATAAGTGAATGGAGACACCTTATATGATATGATCATATAGGACTAGGCCATGATCTATATGAATCTCTCACCAAGATCCGTTACAAGTTGAGATTCATATATATAACAAATGATGGTTATATATGGGTGATCTTAATCCTGAGTGTCTTATCGACTCCTTCAGGTTAGATCTTGGTTTTTGTTATACCTTGGGTGAGATAAGAGTTGCATTCCCGATCAATAAATTTGTATCTTGGAATCAGGGTTGGCTTACAACTGGAAAGGTCTGTGCACAATAGTGGAATCTACTTATTTTTACGAGAAGTAGACGGTAGTTCTCTTAAGGGTTGATTCAGGGCTTGAACAATAATAGGGCTCTCGTTCTTCCGTAAAGAAAGTTAGGATTTATTGTTCATTAGAAAATTAATGGTACTTAATGGAAAATATATAATTAGGGAGGTATAACGAACTTTATGACCTAGCTCTAATTATAAACTACTTGTGGAGGATCCATTCTGTATGTAATAGCTATATTGATGGACAATCGTAATTTTGGTTTGTGAAATACATCTACAGTTGCGAGAGTGCAACCCTCGGGTTTTTAGTGGAATAACTCTGAGGTTAATAATCATGACATATTAATTAAAGAGTTTAATTAATTATTTCTAAGTATTATTAGAGCTCAAAACTATCACCCGTGAGTTCCTCTTTCAATTGATGAACGATAACAAGGGTCACGGTGAATTAATTGGATTGTCCAATTAATTATTTTACATAAGTGACATGTATTTTTTTCAGGGATTAATTGAATAATGAGATTAGTTAATTAACATATTATAAATTAAATTAATTAGATATTTCAATTATTTAGTTAATAAATTAATAAATGTGAATTATTAATTAATAATTAACTAAAGGTTGTAGGTTGAAATCATGATTGAAACAATGATAAAATAATTAGGTCACCTTTGAAGAATATTTTATTCTTTAAAAATTCTATTATTTAAGTTTAAGTCAACTAGGGTTATGTGGGAGTTAGAATCTTACTCTACCAAGGATACTTAAAGACTACTTATCCTTTAAATATATAGAGACATATTTATAAAAGGATTTGTATCTTGTTTTAAATATATAAAGATATATTTACATAACAAGGATATAAGAGACTAACTATGACTCTTTGAACCTAGAACACAAAAAGTAAAACCATAGAAAGTCTAGAAAGATAACGGTCAAAAGAAAAAAAAATATTATGTCTTGTGGTGGCCGAATTTGCCAAGAAGAAAAGAAGGAGTTCTATTCGTTAAGTCTTTACATCCTTCTGCACGTTCCTGGAAAGTTGTGACACACCCACAAACAGTTACCGGATCACGAGACATAGCGAGGAAGACTTGGTGGTTCGTAATCGGAATAAAGATTAAAGAAACAAAGTAGTTAGCACCAAGGGTTTGATCTAAACCTATCTTTATATATTCTTATATGTTGTATATGGTTTACAAGTTGTATAAAATTTTTAAAACCCCGTTTCTGTTACGCAACGTAAATTCGGGTTCCAACAGATAATACAACAAAGATAACAAGAAAAGCAAGAGAAGAGTGATAATAGGTCACCTTTGAAGAACAACTCCTATGAAACTCACAACCTCCATTGAAGTTCCATGGGGAGGATATTGGCTCAAGATCCCTCATTTTCTCTAGCATTCTACTCTAAGATTTGGGTTAGATGTGTAGAAATGATAGTGGTGAGCTTGCTATGGAGAAGGAACCTTTATGTAAGCTTGAAGGCTTTTCTCTGTCTTTGGCAATGTAAAGATCTAAGAATGGATTTCTTAGATTTATTTGATGATTTTCGGTCTATTGAGAGAGGCTAAGAGGTGTAATTATAGAAAGGAATGATTAGGGCACGAAAGAGGATGAAAAGACCTGGAAATCCCTCTCAAATAGGCAGTCACGCAGGTTATTTCTTACAGTCCAGAAGTCATGGAATGTCACCCGTGAGTTCCTCCCCCTTGCCCCGCTAGTTCTTTCCAGCAGCATGAAGTCACTAAGGATTTCCAACGAGCTTGAACATTCTAGTTCAGGGGAAACTTGGCACACTGGTAAGTTTGAGGATTGGTTTGGCCATGGAGTTAAGAGGAATTGGGGGAGAGAAAATACAATGCATGGAGTCCTAGAAAGGGTGGCCAACTAAGTCGTCAGAAACAAGGCTGAAAAAGCTGCTGGAAGTCATTAGGTCGAGCGGGTCTGAACCGGGTTTGAAAACTGGTAGGGTCTATGATTAGGCACTGATGTCATGCTGACGCGTTTAACCATAGCCCAAAATTCACCGTTTTAGTAATTAATGTACCAGGTTGCTTTGCACTTTGGTCGATAAATATCAATTTGTACCCCTTATATCTCCTTTAATCACAGAATCTGTAATAGTTTCTCCAGGTTTGCACTTTGACACTTGATTTCTCTTAGTGACACAATAGCCCTTCGATTTCCCTATTTCCTTTACTTTAGGTACAAACACCTTCTTTGAGGGTTATTTACCCCCATATGGCTAAAGCACACATTAAATACACAAAAGTGCTTGGAATTGAACACAATAAATAGGAAAATGAAGCTCTAGATATGAACATTTGTAGAGCGATCAGGCACACACAATATGAAGCTACAAGATAAGTGGATCCCAATAAGGGAGTTCGATTTTGGTAAGCTAATGTGCTTGCCAGATAGCATCCAGGATGTAAAAAGAGAAATGAATGTGTTTCATGAAACTTGCATTCATTTGAAATCCCTTTTGTACACTAGTATTGTTAGGGACAAGATTACACTCTTTTCCATTGCAAAAAAAATACATAATATTAAGGTTGTGGATGAATAATTCAAAATTTTCTTTGTTCTGTTTACGATTTCAATACTTTTAAGCCCGTCCGAATCACCAACAGTTGAAAATCATTGCTCACATAACTGAAGGATCCGAAAGTAATCAAATATAAGTAATGGGCAACATATTGTTTCAAGTATCTAATGGATAGTGTTAAAAAAATTAGAGACGATGGCACAAAGTAATTCCAATGGTGCCTTATGTTTCTTCAGATTTTTTATTAGACATGTATTTCAAATCAGGAAGTGTATGTGAACAATCTCTAAGTACCTTTTGTTGCTAAGACCATGAAAAAAAATGAAGCACTCCATATGTTGGTGAAAAATGATAACAATTTAGGTGCGTACAACCCATCGTAGAGGTTAATGAGCCTTATTGGGCTGTCATCCATCGAGATTCAAAACAATGGCTAGTAAACATGATAGAAAGATTCAATTCCATCGAATTTTCACTCAAGTATTTAAAAGTCATCGAAGTACTTGACTTGGTGGGAAAAACAGTCGCATCCCTCTTAGAGAGTTTCAAGGTTGAATGTTAAAATTTCTTACAAGCCAAGGAATGAAAACTGAGCACGTCCATTCCAACGACAAAGTATGGTTCATTTTTTTTTTACAATTCACACTGCTTATTTTAATTTAAACCCCCCCCCCCCCAATATTTAATTCTTTTTAATTTTATTTGTTGATATATATACACACACAAATTAATGTATTGATCATGCCAAAATTCTCATATATTTTGGTCCTCAATACCATTTTCCTTGTCTCGTTTTCATGTATTTTTCCATGTCCTAAGGCTCTTTTAGTGTGTTTGCTAGCAATTAGGTACATTTTAGAAGAATGGATGGAAATCGCAAAGTTGTGAAGAAAACATGCAAGATTTAATGAAGAATAGAAGTGTTAAATGCGTTGGGCATGCACGACTCCTTACCCATGTACAACCTGTGCATTTGAGGAAACCAAGGAGCAGAGCATAGCCAATCAGGTCATTGTGCGGGTCACTATGCGAGTCCCTACCCGTGTACTATCCGTGTAAAGATCATGACCCATAAGAAGATCAGAGGCAATAAAGTCATAGTGTGGGTCATGAAAATAGTCAAATAGAGCTAAGGTTATACTCCCTACCGATGGTGTCTAGGCTTAAAGTAAGTTTGGGAAGCAAAAATTAGCAAAGAGTGAGATTTGGAATGCAAATCATCCAACTTCAAAGAGTCATATATCTCTCCTTATAATGAACCGCATTTTGAATCAAATGTATTCAGAAATCCTCCAAAGTTTATTATCTAGTATTTTTACAGATTATGATTCCGAGAAATCTAGAGGGAGTTATGCCCAGTTTACTGACTGCTGTGTAGAAATGCGTAGGTACTGCACAGGTAACCATACTTGCGCACCGAGAGTTGTCAATCTGATGGGATCAACTCTTGGGACAAAAATAAACAATTTTAGAGGGTAAAATGTGTCTTGTCATGCCCAGATCATGCCCTAGCCTCCCAAGCCTATTTATACACCATTTTCTTATTGAAAGCAATCTCTTCCACAATTCTTCCACTTCTTCCTTTTTCTTCCAACACTCTCTACTCTCTCTTTATAAGCCCTTACATTACCAACCATTAACCTTGGACCTAAGAATCATTCCTCACCCAATCTAACAATCGTTCAACTTTATCTACTTAAAGACACTTGGAGATGAAACCAAGCTTCAAGAAATGAGGAAATCTATATAGGTCTTCTCTATCTCTCATCTCATTGTTATTTTATTGTATTTGTCATGAGTAGCTAAACATTTCACTAAGGGATTGATGTCAAACACTTATGGATATTGGGCTTTGTAATGAACTCTCTAGTTTTATATCATTCTACCAAGTATGTTCTATTCATTGTTTTAATTGATTTCAATGAAGAATTGTCTTTGATTGTACATTCCTATCGTAGCAGTTCTACCCGGTAGGAGCACGAAGCTAGGTCGACGAGGTAAAAAGGCCACCTAACTCGCAATACCGAAGTTCCTGTGCTCGAGGTACCTTACGACCTTCACAAGAATATGCCAATGCCTCCATTTCAACCAGAGGGTCCTATGGATACCATGCTTGTCTTGTGGGCCCCTCTATTTCATCGAGGTACATTCTGGACCCATCTAAACATTGTTTAGACAAGCTATTTAGGGGACCTAGCATGGTAAAACAAGCACCATATCAATAGTATACCAGTATACCTTGCATGAATGAATGAAGCTAGCTTCATCTCACACATGGCAAAAGAGGGGAAAGTTGACTCCATTAATGAAAGATAGTCAACCTAATTAAATGAAATAATCAATGCCAGTAAGAGAAGATTAGTCAGCTCTTTAATGGCTACCATTAATGAGAGAATATTCAACTCCACATATGCCACCTTAATGTAAGAGTCTAAAGAGGAAAAAACACCTTTGCCTCCAAGATATCCTCCACAACCGATTATTTAGGGTCTACAAGAACATAAAATCAAGGCTAATAAGGAAGAAAGATCAATCCGGTGATTCTTGACTTGCACGCCAAGAATGAAAACCTCAACTACACCATGTATTGATAAAGAAGGGATAACACATAAGAAGGGGGAGGAGAAATGTCTCGCGAGACCCAAGAAGGTGGGTCCTGAAATAGCCTATTGAGATATCCCCTGATACACTCAAATAAAAACCTAAATATATATACAAAAATTAGATCATTTACTGCACATATCAATTTTCGCCAGGAATGTATCGCCAACAGTATAAACTGCACATCACCTGAATTTTTCGGGAACTATTGGAAGGATTAAGGGTCCAGGACTAAGCTCCAAGACTCAGGTACCATAATGGGTTTTTAGCACGACCGAAAGTACCTAGAGGTGAATGATCGCTACCAGGTGGTCCAATATTTCATGATCACATCTACATCATCCTGTAGAACCAATCCTCCCCCTTCACTTGCTATTTGGATTGAGGACACCTAGAGATCAGACCGGAGACCAGAGATCAGAGACCGGGTACCAAGACGAGGATAAAGACCAGGACCAGGACCAAGACTAGTCCTAGAGACTAGGATCAACCCCTTTACACCAGCAAGGGAACCTCGAGCTCCTCATATCTTTTCCATATACATGAAGCCTGACGGGCGGGATGGCTCGTCTCCTACCTACCGCAGCATCAGTCACATTCATACAAGATCATTAAGGTACGAGGTACTTACCCCCCACAGCCTACCAGGTAGCGGGTTAAAGGTGTTAATCAAGATTTTTCACCGAGTGGGAATTTTCGGTTAACACTTTTTAGCACCGTCTGTAAGAAGATCACTTGACCAATGTGGCTTCCCAATACATTCAACTATCGAGGTGACAAATTTATCATTTTTTGTTTTCGATATCCTTTCTCCATGTATATTTATATCGCATACGCACCACATGTCGTGCTCATTTTGTCATTTGACAACTTTTGTTTATTGTGAAGCAAACATGGTATATGGAAATCCAGGTGGAACCGTCTACTATGATACCCCAATATAGCAAAGTTGTTCATCTACTAGTAGACCTTTTCTACAATAGCTCCGCACCTGTCTAGCTCCTCTATAGCAGACCTGCTCTAGTACCTCTAGAGTTCCTATACAGTATAGTTACATGTTAGGGTTTATGCCCTAAAGATGTAATTTGTAAATGGATTTGTGAACTAAATAAAAGAAAAGTTCAATTCATTCTTGATGTGTAATTTATTTTATAAACTTGTGCATATATTAACATCCTAGATGATGTAATCTCAAACTGTGCATATGAATGTCATATACAGATATATACAGTAAGAGACGTGCAATCTAAAGAGTCCATAGATAGCAAATAAAGTTTGGTACTTTATTTGCGGTTAATCTATAGTTGCGATCCATTCGTAATGTATGGTGATTCTATCCTGAATAAGTCATATGAGATATGGGAATGGAGGCACTTTGTATGATGTGATCATACAGGACTGGGCCAAGATCTATATAAATCTCTCACCAAGATCCGTTTACCGATGAGATTCATATATATCAACTACTGATGGTTATATATGGGTGATCATACATTTGAGTGTCTTATCGACTCCTTCAGGTTAGATCGTGGTCTTTGATATACCATGGGTGAGGTCGGATGTAATTCCTGATCAAAATACTTTGTATGTTGGGATTACGGTTTGGCTTGTGGCTGGGAAGGTTTGTACACAATAGTGGAATCCACTCCTTCCCGTGAGAAGTAGATGGTAGTTCTCTTAAGGGTTGATTCAAGGCTTGGACAATATGAGCGCTCTCCTAATTCCGTGAGGAAATAAGATTTATTGTTCATTAGAGAATCAACGGTACTTAAAACATATATGAAATTAGAGGGGTATAACAGAAATTATAACCCAACTCTAATTATGAACTACTGTGGAGGATCACACCATATGTAATAGCTATATCGATGGACACCGAGTTGTATCGGTCTGTGTAAAAGTGCCTGCAGTTGAGAGAGTGCAGCTTCGGGTTTTTAGTGGAATAACACTGGAGTTAATAATCAAGGAATATTAATTAAAAAGTTTAATTAATGATTCCGAGGATTATTGGAGCTCAAAATACTGTGGGTCCATTAGGCTCCCTTGCTAGCCCGATAGATTTAGATAACAAGGGTCATGCTTAATTAATTGGATTGTCCAATTAATTGTGTTACGAAAGTGATACTTATTTGTTCAGAAATTAATTGAATAATGAGATTATTTAATTAATAAATAATGGTAATGAAATAAATTAAATTATGAGATTATTTAATTATGTTATTAATCGCTAAATGGAGGGTGTTAGTAATAAAAAAACACATTATCACACATTAAGAAAAATGATAAAAAACTAATCATGTCTTGAATTTGCATTTGATGCAATTGATGTGAGTCAAATACACACATTTGAAATGTATGTAAAAAAACTACATAAGAAAAAAAAACGCATCGGTTTTTCTCTTGCTTGGATTAACGTGCAAGTGTGTGTGGTGTGATAAAGAAATAAGAGAGAAAACATATGAAGGTGCATAGAAAATTGTTTTTTTTGGCTCTTGTGCATCGTGTACTTTGAAAAAGAAAAAGAAAATAAGATATTTTAAAACAACTAGAATTGTTCTAGTTGGTTTTGATTTTAAAGAAATAGTTTCTTCGTTTTTCTCAACATCTCCATTCAAGTTCCTGAAAATATGACGCGCCCACACGTAGTTACCAATCCTGGGATATAGTAAGGAAGATTGAGTTTTACAGACCAAGAGTATTGCAAGAAGTGAAGGAGCCTCCAAATGTTGGTAATGTTCTAATATCATCTTCAGATTATTATCGATTTGAACTTCCTTATATACATATATTTTATTAGTGTAATAATATTATATGTATTAGTTCTGAAAGATTATGATCCAAAGTTCACTGGTCCTAGATCTTTTATGATCTGTATTAAAAAATTTAAAATTGATTTTCGCTACGTGTCTGATGAATAGGGGTTCCAACAATTGGTTTCAGAGCCAATTTTTTTTCGGAACATGAAATTGTTTCTCGATGCTCCTGTATGTATGATTGTGTAGGCGCGATTTAAATTGACTGTATGATGTTTTTGTATGTAATATTAAGTTTGTTAATTTCAAAACATGATTGATCGTTAATTGTATGGTACTGTGGATTTAGGATTTTTGGACTTTTAATGTAATATTTTTTTGATGTAATATTAATTTTGGGTTGTATATATTATTATTATTTTTCTGTAATTTAGTTTTATTAATGTAATATGGCAAACAAGAACGATCCGGAACATGATGTACCAACACATACTACATGTTTTATGTTATATGTTTGGGCGGCCAATTACTTTTTTTTGAAATCCCGAGGCTACGAAAAATGTTAGAGTAACATTTGGGCTTTAGGGATTTAATCCATGAGATGGATCCATTAAAATAAATCAAATCAAGTTGGACTTGATTTTGGGCTCAGAAGATTCAGAAGTCAAGACTTGAAGAAAATTTCTAAAGTTATAAGAAGGCCAAGGAATGCCTTAGGGGTATTTTTGTAATTTTAGTTTTTTTTTAGGTTAAATAATTCACAGTATTCGGTCAATTAATGTGCGTTTTATACTATATGATGATAAAAGCATTGTTATGCATACGTATGTTATTTTAGTTAGATGTGCCTTCGCAAATATATTTGATATGTCATACATGCATCATAGCCCAATTTTTTTATGTATTTTTTAATGTGATTAAAATGGGTAAATACATATATGGCTACGAAGAATACGAATAGTTTTTTTTAATGGTTAAAAAACTTGATAATTCTCATTAATATTAATCTAGTTGTTAAAGTGTTTAATAAGTTAGATTAATAGGGTCATTTATTAGGATTAATTTGATTAATAACCTAATACTAAATTATCTGAATAAAGTGTTAGAGTTTTAATAGTTATAACTTGGTAAACACAAACATAATAATCTGACCCTAGTAAATAGTATACAAAGGTTTAGATTATTCACTAGTATATAAGATTTTTGATTGTTAAAAATCATTAATAATTTATTAGTTAATTAGAATTTGATTCTATTTAGTTAATGCGCCAAATAACTTGATTAAAATTAGTCGTTTAATCTTGTAGATTCTAGGTGTATTAACGGATAATAGAAAACCCTAATTTTAAAATAGTGAGTGGGAAAGGGATATATGACATATATATCCCACGGTCTCCATCATTATTTCATACACCGTGAGATTCGAGTGGGGCCTCATGACGGCTTTGCTTTGGTCCTCCCTAAGAAGGATTTCGACAAAGGTCAATACCAACGGTTGACTTCCTAATGGATAGGATTTCTGAGGCTATTTTGTGATTGACTGACCCCAAGGCGGCAATTATCGAGTTAAGCACATGAGATCCGAAATGGTGGGTTACACTCACGAAGGTTTTGATTAAGTTTGTTAATTAAAAACCTGACTGAATAAACGATGGTTAAATGATATGGAATAAGAGTTATTCTAGAATATCATTTGATTGAGAATGTCTCGGTCCAACATACAAAGACTTGACCGACCCTAAGGCGGAACTTCTTTGTGGTTGTTGGATTGTCATGGTATAGTAACTAGTTTTAGGGTAGTTCTAGTTCGTTAAACATGTTCATACATCATTTTTAAATTTATACCAAAGCACTCGCACTTATTTTTAATAAATATCTGAATGAATGTTTTATTTATTTCAGCAATATGTCTTCTGCGTTACTTCAAATTCTCACAAACAACAAATTAACTGGTGATAACTACACTAAGTGGAAACTAAACATTAATGCAATATTGATCACTAAAGACCTCAAGTTTGTGCTTATAGAGGAATGTCCTCCAGTGTCTGCTGCCAATGCCGCACGAACTGTTCGTGAGGCATACCAGCGATAGGTCTCATCCGATGAGAAAGCCCGGACATATCTGTTAGCTTCTATGACAGACGTGTTTGTCACAAAGCACGAACCAATGACTTCAACATTCAAAATCGTGGTGTCATTGCAAGCTATGTTCGGGCAGCCCTCCGAGCAAAGTGTCACAAAGCTGTTTGTTCCGCTATGCTCACTCGTATGAAGGAATGTACGTCAGTTCGGGAATATGTCCTGAGCATAATGTCCTACTTCAACATGACAGAAGTCAATGGCAAGGCCATTGACGGACCTAGTCAAGTGAGCATCATACTGACGACTCTTCCGAAGAGTTTTGATTAGTTTAAGAGCAACTACGGGATGGACAAGTTAAAGTTCAGTCTTACACAGTTGTTCAATCAGCTTGCTACATTTAAGTCCTTGACTAAGGACAACAAGGGTAAGACAGGTGAGGCAAATGTTGCCGAACCATCTTTCTTCTCAAATAATAAAAAGAGGAAGAGGTCTGCTGGGAAGGCGAAGTGTAAGCCAAAACCTAAGAAAGCCCAAAAAAAAAAAGGCGCCTCCACTGACTAAGGCAAGGGAAAATGTTTCCATTGCGGTAAGGTTGAGCACTGGAAGAGGAACTGTCCTCAGTATCTGGAGGAGGTAGCCAAGAAGAAAAAGACGAAAGGTAAATATGATTTACTTGTTCTTGAATCTTGTTTAGTGGAAGATGATTCTTCACCTTGGATAGTTGATTCGGGGGCTACTAATCATGTTTTTTCTTCTTTGCAGTGGACTGTTTCTTGGACACAGCTATAGGAGGGAGCCTTCTCAATGCGTGTGGGGTCAGGAGATGTCGTATCGGCCAAAGTAGTGAGAGCAATAAGATTGCAATTTTGTAATAATAGTAGTTTTTTATTACTGAACAATGTTTTTTATATTCCTGGATTTACATGGAATTTGATTTCGGTTTTTAAGTTGTTAGAACATAAGTATTCTATTTCTTTTAAAAATAAGTCTGTTATTATGGGAAAGAATTATCTGAATATTTGTTCAGGAATTAATGAAAACAATTTGTATGTGTTAAGACCGTTAATACATACAACACTGCTTAACACCGAAATGTTTAAGGTTGAAAATCCAAAAACTAAACAACCTAAGATTTCTTCAGATAATGACACGTATCTCTCGCATCTAAGACTTGGTCATATTATCCTTGAACGAATTGACAAACTAGTAAAAAGCGGACCTTTAAGTGAGTTAAAAGTTGACACCTTACCTATCTGTGAATCTTATCTGGAAGGTAAGATGACTAAGAGACCTTTTACTGGAAAAGGGCTTAGAGCTAAAGAACCACTAGAGCTAATACATACAGACATCTGCGGACTGCTGAATGTTAGAGCAAGGGGCAGTTATGCGTATTATATCACCTTTATAGATGACTACTCATGATATATATATGTCTACCTGATGCAACAAAAGTCGAAAACATTTGAAAAGTTCAAAGAATTTTGAGTTGAAGTTGAGAATCAATTAGGTAGGACTATCAAATCACTACGATCGGATCGTAGAGGTGAGTACCTTGACCAAGAGTTTGAAGACTTCATTGTCGATTATGGGATAGTTTCCTAACTCACAACTCTTGGTACACCTCAACAAAATGGTGTTGCGGAGAGGAGAAATAGAATCCTGATGGAAATGGTGAGATCTATGATTAGTTTCTCATCATTACCAAATTCTTTCTGGGGATATGCATTACAAACTGCGGCATACATTTTGAATGTAATGCCATCCAAATCTGTTCTTTAGACTCCCCTAGAGTTGTGGAATGGTCGTAAAGCTAGTTTGCAAAATTTTTGCATATGGGGGTGTCCAGCACATGTGCTGAATAACAGAGGTGGAAAGCTAGACTCCAAGTCTATTGTCTGCCTGTTTGTAGGATACTCCAAAGAGACCAGAGCTGGACACTTCTATAGTCCTAAAGATAACAAAGTATTTGTACAGACAAATGCAACGTTTCTTGAGGACAATTATATCAGTGACCATAAACACCGTTTTAAGATTGTATTGAATGAGTTGGAGCATGGTGAGACTAGTGCTTCATCAACAAGAATTGTTGACCTACAAACATCTGAGAGTCAGATGGTTCCTGATCAGGATACACTACCACCTAGATGTAGTGAAAGGGTTATGAGACAACCTAAACGCTATTTAGATATAGGTGTGGGACAAGGTGTTGTCTCTGCTGATAGTGTGGATGACCCATTGATATTTAAGAATGTAATGGAAGATCTTGATAAAGAGGAATGGCTTAAAGCCTTGAATCTCGAGATGGAGTCCATGTGCTCTAACTCAGTCTGGGATCTTATAGACTTTCCAGATGGGGTAAAAACCATAAGGTGTAAGCGAATCTACAAGAGAAAGAGATGAGTAGATGGGAAGGTAGAGACCTTCAAGGCAAGACTAGTGGCCAAGGGTTATACCTAGAAAGAGGGGATCGATTATGAAGAGACCTTCTCGCTAGTAGCCATGTTTAAGTCTATTAAGATTCTCTTATCCATTATTGCCTATTTCGATTATGAAATTTGGCAAATGGGTGTCAATACTACATTCTTGAATGGAAATCTTGACGAGAGCATCTATATGATGCAACCAGAGGGATTCGTGCCCCTAGATCAAGAGCAATAGTTTTGCAAGCTACAAAGGTCAATCTATGGACTTAAGCAAGCATCTATATATTAGAACATTAGGTTTGATGAAGTGATCAAAATCTATGGCTTTGAGCTGAACATCGATGAGCCTTGTGTCTACAAGCGCATCATTGACAAGAAAGTAGTTTTCTTGGTCCTATATGTAGATGATATCTTATTCATTGGGAATGACGTGGGAGTGTTGCCTGCAGTAAAGGGCTGGTTGGCTAGCCAATTCCAAATGAAAGATTTGGGAGAGGTAAGTTATGTTCTAAGGATCCAACTTATAAGGGATCGTAAGAACAAACTCATATCACTGTCTCAGGAATCATATATCGATAAGATTCTTCTACGATTTTCGATGTAAAACTCCAAGAATGGTAATTTATCTTCCAGGCATGGAGTTCACTTGTCTAAGGAATAGTGTCTCAAGACACCTCCAAAAGTTGAGGATATGAGATATGTGCCCTATGCATCGGAAATAGGTAGTCTCATGTATGCTATGTTATGCACGAGACCGGACATCTGCTATGCAATGGGAGTAGTCAGTAGATACCAGTCCAACCCAGGACTGGATCATTGGGTTACTGTCAAGACTGAAAATACAATCACAGTTAAATGCTCAAGGCTAACCTAGAAAAGGGGGGGGGGGGGTGAACAGGTTAGGCAACTTTTTCGACTCCCTAAGAAACAAACGAGAGCTTGTCCCTCTAGATTTTTTGTATCACAATATATATATTAATTAAAGACAATTAATCAATATATAAACACAAGTAAAGTGTGAAACAAACAAGTAATTGTAACACATACATAAAGAGTTCTATCCACAATACAAATATTAGAGAGATAGGGATAGAGAAAAGTTGACACAAGATATAACGTGGTAAACCTCCAAAGAGGAAACAAAATCCACTTGTAGATAAGACAAGTACAATCTCTCAAGTGACCACTTCACCTAGAAACTACCCTCCTATCCTACTCTAGAAGTTGTCGCCCTATGCTCAACAATCTGAGGCTTCACACCTCTTGTCAAGACTTCCTTGCTCACCTGATCCGGATCTTCACAACCCAAGGCAAGACTTCTTGCTCAACTATCCGAGTCTTCCCGACTCTAGTCAAGACTTCCTTGCTCACCTATCCGAGTTCTCCCAACTCTAGGCAAGACTTCTTGCTCGACTATCCAAGGCTTCACACCTTTAGCCAAGACTTCCTTGCTTGACAATCCGAGGCTTTACACCTCTTGCCAAGACTTCTTGCTCAACACCATAGGTCTCACACCTATTGTCAAGACTTTCTTTTCACAAGGCATCTAGGTGATCATGAATGCAAAACACAAACAAGCACGCAACATAGAATGCTATGATCAAAACATCCTACAGAAAATACTAGACATGAGCGTGAATGCACAAATCATATGTAGTCTAGTCAATCATGCATGTTTAAATCATCTAGATAATGTAAGATATGTTCAACATAAGCACATGTATTATATGAGAATTTTGGCCAAGAGAGCCTAATACATGTGATGAACTGTTTTTCACAAAATCAATCAATCAAAAATCACAAAATAGTCCTAGAATCAAAGCTAGCACAATACAATCCCAAACATGTGATAACATAGGCAAAATCAAAACCTAACTCAACATGAATGATTTTATTTGAAATTCAATCTAGCTTTGAAAGTGTTCAAAACACAAATCAAAACACTCACAATATACAAATATATGTAGAAGAAGAAAACCCAAGGCAATTGACCAAGTTTTAAAAGAAAACTTAGAGAGAAAATCAATACCTTAGTTGATCTAGGTGCAGTCCCGTTTTTGTATGATTAGACACCAAAAACAGCAGCAAAATTAACTCAAACCTTCAGAGAAAAGATGGAGGATGAATATATGAACACTCTCAACTTAGAATCTCTCAAATCAGAGTTCAAATGAAGAAGTTATAGTGTTTGGAAGGTGAGAAAATTTAGAGAGAAAAATTCTGCATACTTGATTTAAATTTCTTCCTAGAATGAAATGTGAGAGGGAAAGAGTTTATAAAAAAGTTGGAGACTTGGACATGTGAAATGACCAAAAGGGGAAAAATGAAGCCAAGCAAGTTTGCTCCTCAAGATGGCGTGTGGACATCTCGGGAAAGAAGTGTTTGCTTGCTTCTTTCTCCTTCGACCTTCCTTCCCGTTCTTCGACCGTTCTCCGGCCTCCAAACTTGGAATTCTAATCCGCTTATGGATTACGAACCGTAACTCTCACATGGACATGGAAATATAAGATACTCAACCCATAAAATAATAATTTGACTCGATATACGAAGACGAAGACAATGTATGAAACATGAGTTGAAAGTGTAGTGTCTTTTGACTTTGAACTTGAAACCAATAGTATGAGTAACCGAAATGACCGGAACTCAATCAAGAATGATTTAAGACTAAATCCAAGTTCAATATCCATGTTATACAAACATATACACACACAAACACAATTCACACTAGAATGCAAACTACATAGAGATAGTTTCCAATCATGCATATTCCAAAACATGTTATGTCCAAACCAATGCATGAGCATTCATCTTCAAGTGTGTGAATTTGTTATACATGGTGCACAATGATGCAGGGACACATATGAATGAATTTTATGTGTGTGCCTATAAAGGTGCACAATGATGCAGGGACACAAATGTATGGTATGTGTGGGTGTGCCTAAGCCTTGTAAGAGAAAGATAAGGTCCTAGTATACCTTTGTAAAAACAAATTGCATCATTTCTCTTTGAAGACTTAGAACTTGCATTGACTTGTTGTTTCTTCTTCCTTGAAGCTTGAATCATCATGAACCTAAACAACTAAGTCATTACAAGTAAACATCATTTTGATATGGAATTCATGCCAACAAAAACTAAAACCTAATAATCTCCCCCTTTGGCAAATTCCATGTCAAAATACCAGTACATTTACTACAAATATAAAAATGAAGATAGGTCACAAAAACACTCCCTCACATTACAATGAGTAAGATTCCTATAACTAATCTTCACCAACTCTTGATCTTCTCTTGAAGCAACCTATAAATCATCTTAAAGCACAATGCATATACAAGAGAAAAACAACAAATGGCAACATATAATATGGATAAGAATATACAATTAAATCCACAAATGTATGTATCTCCCCCTCAATCCATGCCAAATACAAGAATTCTTAACCAAATCTTAAGACTAATTAATACAAGCCATTGAAAGTCCAAAAGTTCACAAAAACAACATAAAAAGGAAACTAAGTAACTAGCAATTCATAACAACTCTTTCTCCCCCTTTTTGACATGAAATGATGCAAAAAGGTAAGAAACATAACATGAGACTCAAATACTAGCTACTAGATCCACCAAAGAAAGATGTGCGTGTAGTTGACCTAACATAAAGCTTGAGAGGTGGTCTTGAACTTGATGCAATACACTCCTCCAACTCTTTTATTCTAGCATCTTGTTTTTCAACTATAGCACTAAGCTCATCAACCTTCTTCTTCAAATGCGAAGCTCAATCCGGAAGAATGTTTATGCTAGTTTCTTGACAATCAACTTGTGAACTAAAAAGTCTAAAAGTATCACATGTCTTACCCTTATCCTTATATGACATGTATAACACACGTTTATCACTATACTTTTCCAAGGGTTGTACCAACATATCATCTCCACTACTTTGAACACCACGAGCTAAACACAAAGAAGTTATAAACCCCGGTAATGCAAGCTTCTTATCTCCTCTAGTTGAGAAAGCCACATTATCCAAATAAAACATAAGCAAATCCCCAAGGTTTATAGGTTGATTAGTCACTAAGGCATCCACTATTTAGATCTTATCTTTATTCAACTCGGTTGAATTCGAAGATCCAATAATATTTGTGCAAATGAAAAGATGCCAAAATGCACTTGCCTTAGTTAACTCATGTTGACTAATATATGCCCTACCTTTCCACTCAAAAAAAGCATTGTCACATAAAGTTCTACCCATGATATTAAGATTCTCAATGATATCAACATCTAGAAAGTTTGAATCAATATCACTAGATAGCCCAAGAAATTTGTTAATGTTTACTGGGTTAACTCTAAACACAACACCCCTAACATCCATCAAAGCATCCAATAAGGTGGCACTCTCTCTATATTCATGATAAAATTCTTTAACAATAGTGTCATTCACTATTACTAGCATGCTCACCCAAGATTCCCAAGTTCTATCCTTAATGCATTTAAGAACATAAAAATCTTTACATTTACCTAAGTCAATGCCTCTCTCTTGAAATATCTTCTTAGTTGCAACGATCCCTAAATCCTTTGACCTTGAAGCTTTGGATCTCTTTGAGGTTGACTTGTCTTTCACAATGGGATTCAATTGATTTCCACTTCCGGTAACTTTAGTTCTTCCCATTTTTCCTTGTGAAATAAGATGCTATAAAGATACAAAAGTGAGTGAAAGACAAAACAAGCTTATTAGTCACAAATATATAAAACAATGACATATGACTTAAGAATGAATCATCAAGCAAGACAAATATAGTGAGTAATATCTTACAAGTATCATTAAGTCAAAGTATGCCAACATGTAACAAAATGAAGCATGTGAACATATCATAAAAGAGAACAATGTCTAGCATACGATGCTCCCCCTTGATAAATGCCATGCATAAGATTCATAATAGCATAAGGTACACAAGGAAGTCCACACAATCACATATTCAAGCAATTTGAAAAAATATCAACAAAATAAGCTTCATATGCAAAGAGAGATACACAAAGATTTTTTTAAGTTCTCTTATAATTCTTCAACGATTGCAAAGATATCATCATACTCATAACCAAAGTATGTGTGAGAGAGATATGCTTCAAATATATATCAAGAAGTAGTTTGATAATCCACATGCAAACAATTTCCAACAACTATTCATCTTAAGCTTTTTCCATAAAAAGTCAAACCGATTATCATCCGGAATTTTTTGCTTTTAAGAGAATAGATTTTCAACATATAAGTGAGTGTGTGCATATGGCTTGTCATCCTATTTCTGTTTTTCAACCCGAGCTCATTTGATTTTCAACTAAGCTCCTTTTTAAGCCTTCCTTCTTTTCTTTTTAGGCTTTGAATCAAAGATTTTTTTTTAATTGATTTCATTTCAACACTTCTTTGATTTTTCCAATTTTTTTTACATAAACAAAAATTCACTTCATGACGGCTATCACTCATCACAATGGTGTAGCTCTTTCCAACATTGGGTAGCTTTCACAACCAAGGTGTGTAGCCCTTTTCAAGAAGGTGCTCGTTGTATGTAATTACCGAAGCAAAATGGATACTAACCAGAGGTCATTTTAAATGTACTTAAGCATAAAAACTTCAAGGTGTATCAAATGTTTACATATTAAAAAACTCAACCTACTAGCAAAACATATAAGAGAAGCATAGTGCAATTTTTTAGAAAACCAAGATTTTATGGCTCATAAGCACATGATCTAAGAGCAATAAGTAGAGACTTATTCAAGATCATTACTTCTCTAATGAGTAGCTTTCAAAGAATATGAAGCTCATATTTTCAAAAGTCATGCCACTCAATATACTATACGCAAACAATCATCAAAGTTAAGATCAATGTGAACAATATCACTATTAGATCCTAAAATAGAAAATGTCAATGAGAACCATATGTATACCATACAAAATTCTCTTGCTATGAGCTATATGTCAAAAATTTAGTCAAAAGATGAATATCTAAGAGAATATGCATCAGAGTATAGAGATACCTTTTTGCATATTATATTCATCAACTATCATACTTCCGCCCTTTTTAGGAGCACTCTTGCCTTGAATGTCCTCATGACACAAAGTTGACGATGTTTCACAACAAGAGTATAAAAAATATAATATCTCAACTCAATCAACACATATAACAAGAGAACTTCTTCAAAGTTAATTAACAAATTTTGACCATCATAACAATCATGATGTGAGATAACCAAGTTCATATCAATACATGGAGTATTCAAAGCTAACAAACAAGAATTCTCAACGCAATTGATATATAGCCTCAAAGCTATCTCACATGTGTTTCTTATATTAGTGATAAGAGCACTCACCCTTGAACCACTTGTTCTTGGGTGTACCTATACAAACATTTCCAATATCATCCTTGACAACAATGTTAAATCTAGAGTAAAGTCATTCAATGACTTGATTAACAAGAATATCATTAACACACTCTTCCTTAACATTTTCAACACAAGCTTTGTCAAGTTGAACAAGATTAGAATTCTTTCTACTCCATAACTTTTTCTCATGGTTAGAAAAATTATCATGTTTCTCAACCTTCAAGGCCTTAGCATGTTCAAGTTGAAGTTTAATCTCCTTATCCCTAGATTCATTTCCTAATTTGCATTTTTCAATATATTTATAACACCTAGGCTTAATGTGACCTATTGTGTTGCAATAATGGTAAATTGGAATAAAAGATGAGATTGTACCTTTTGGAGTTGAACTAGCTTCACTAGGAGTTTGCAAAGATACCTTGTTCGCCAACTTCTTCTTGGCTTTTGATCTTCTCTTCTTGTGTGGTTTCTTATCAATCACGACTTCATCAAAGTGTGTAGGAAGTGGTGCTTCCAAGAGCTCATCTTCAACTACCAAGTCGTCTTCACCACTATGAGAGTTAGCAAGATTCCTAACACTAGACACACTAACCGAATCATTCACTAAATATTTGATAGCCTCCTTAGCCGTGTCTATCTTTTCCATCAATTCTTGTTCTCTCTTCTTCAAAGAAGATATAACATTATCCTTCTCAAGGTTAATCATTTCAAGTTCTCTAAACTTCTTCATAATATCACCTTTTTCATCAAGAAGTTTACGAGTAACAACCACAAACTCAACTAGTTGCTTCTTGATCAAATCATCCTTTTCAACTACTTCTCTTTAAGCATTGTCTCTAGCTTCTTCAAGCTTTTCTATCATTTTCAACAACTCAAGATCAGTAGGAATGGACCTAAAGCATCCATCATGATTTACATCAAGATTCTTGTTCAAAGATATTGTACTACTAACATCTAGTGAAGAATGAGAAGCCGTTAGAGCTACAAAGTTACTCGCCAACTCTTCATAACTTGAAGACTCACTACTAAAGCTCTCATTGTCACTAGAATTATCATCACTCTAAGTAGCCGCCAACACTTTGCTTTTCTTGTCTTTCTTAGATGGCTTCTTGGTGCACTCACTAGCAAAGTGACCAAGACCTAGCATTGAACCTCTTTCTTGTTCATGGCTTGACTATTCTTCACAATCCTTGGAGATGATGTTCTCTTGACTCCTGTTTCCTTAGAAGACTTGCCTTTAGGTTTGGCATTCTTCATTAGAAACTTCTTGAACTTTCAACCAAGAGTGCCATTTCTTGATTTTAATGATCACTCTCCTCCTCAATAGCATTGAGAGCAATTCCCATACTCTTGATCTTTGGTTTCAAGCACATCTCATAAGTTTGAAGAGACCCAAGCAACTCATCGATGTTCATACTATCCACATCATTGCTTTCCTCAATGGCCGTCATCTTTGATTTAAATCTCTTAATAATAGACCTAAGGATTTTCCAATTTAAACGCTTTTTTAAGATAGGTACTCCAAGTGCTTGACATTGGTTAGCTATGTTAAGAAGCCGGAATTGGAAGTCTTCAAACTTTTCTTCCTCACCCATACTTAAACCTTCAAATTGTGATGTCAACATTTGAAGCCTCGATTTTTTCACCGCTAAAGTTTCTTCATTAGTAACTTGGAGAGTATCCCAAGCTTCCTTTATGGATTCAAGATTTTGGATGTAGGAGAATTGATGCCCATCAACTCCTCCAAAGATGGCATTCATAGCACGATGGTGCCATTTTGCAAACTCAAACTCATTTGTTTTCCATTCACTCATTGGCTTGAGTATCATGGTTCCATCCTCTAAAACCTTGGTAGGAGGACTATAACTTTCTTCCATTACCATCCAAGCCCTTTCATCAATAGAGCGGATGTAGGCTTTCATCCTCAACTTCTAATACCCATAGTTAGTGCCACGAAGTAATGGTGGCCTAGTATTTCAGGCTCCTTCAGCCATTACATCATCTTGTAAACCCATGACTTCAAACGCCTTACAAAAACCATGAAAGTATCACCCCGGACTCAAACTAAGTGCAATCTAGTGTCCTGCATGGATACCAATTGAAAATACAATCACGGTTAAATGCTCAAAGCTAACCTAGAGGGGGGGTTAATAGGTTAGACACCTTTTTTGACTCCTTTAGAAACAAACAAAAGCTTGTCCCTCTAGATTGCTTGTATCACAATATATATAATAATCAAAGACAATTAATCAATATATAAACACAAGTAAAATGTGATACAAATAAGTAATTGTAACACATACACAAACTATATTATAAAGAGGAAGTCAACATACATAAAGAGTTCTATCCACAATACAAATATTAGAGAGATAGGGATAGAGAAAAGTTGACACATGATATAATGTGGTAAACCTCCGAAGAGAAAACCTCCACGGGCTAGCAGCCACCGGCAAACAAAATCCACTAGTAGATAAGACAAGTACAATCTCTCAAGTGACCTCTTCACCTAGAAACTACCCTCATATCCTACTCTAAAAGTTGTCGCCCTATGCTCAACAATCTGAGTCTTCACACCTCCTGTCAAGACTTCTTTGCTCACCTTATGCGGATCTTCACAACCCAAGGCAAGACTTCTTGCTCAACTATCCAAGTCTTCTCGACTCTAGTCAAGACTTCCTTGCTTACCTATCCGAGTTCTCCCAACTCTAGGCAAGACTTCTTGCTCGATAATCCAATGCTTCACTCCTCTAGCCAAGACTTCCTTGCTCGACAATCCGAAGCTTCACACCTCTTGCCAAGACTTCTTGTTCAACGCCATAGGTCTCACACCTACTGTCAAGACTTCCTTCTCACAAGGTATCTAGGTGATCATGAATGTAAAACGTAAACAAGCACACAACATAAAATGCTATGATCAAAACATCCTATGAAAAATACTAGACATGAGCTTGAATGCACAAATCACATATAGTCTAGTTAATCATGCATGAGTAGTCAATCTAGATTATGTAAGATATGATCAACATTAATCACAAACTAGATTCATACAGATATCTAAACTTGAATCACAAGATATGATCAGCAAATCACAAGATCAAGTTTAAATCACAAAAACCTAAAACATGCTAAAATCATATGACAAAGTCAAATAGATTTAAGCATAAGTTCTAGAGCATATTCCTAATCATAGATTCAACAAATCACATGAATAGCTCAAAAGAACATAAGCACATATATTATATGAGAATTTCGACCAAGAGAGCCTAATACATGTGATTAACTATTTTTCACAAAATCAATCAACCAAAGATCACAAAATAGTCATAGAATCAAAGCTATCACAATACAATCCCAAACATGTGATAACATAGGCAAAATCAAAACCTAACTCAACATGAATAAGTTTAACTGAAATTCAATCTAGCTTTGAAAGTGCTCAAAACACAAATCAAAACACTCACAATATACAAATATTTATAGAAGAAGAAAACCCAAGGCAATTGACCAAGTTTTAAAAGAAAACATTGAGAGAAAATTAATACCTTAGTTGATCTAGGTGCAGTCCCGTTTTTGTATGATTAGACACCAAAAAAAACAATAACATTAACTCAAACCTTTAGAGAAAGGATGGAGGATAAAAATATGAACACTCTCAACTTCTAATCACTCAAATCGGAGTTCAAATGAAGAAGTTATGGTATTTTGAAAGTGAGAAAATTTAGACAGAAAAATTCTCCACACTTGATTTGAATTTCTTCTTAGAATGAAATGTGAGAGGGAAAGAGTTTATAAAGGTGTGGGAGACTTGGACATGTGAAATGACCAAGAGAGGAAAAATGAAGCCAAGCAAGCTTGCTTTCTAAGATGGCACTGTGGCATTTCGGGGCAGCAAGCCATCTGCCTCGAGATGGCCACACGCCATCTCGGGAAAGAAGTGTTTGCTTGCTTCTTTCTCCTTCGATCTTCCTTCGCGTTCTTCTACCGTTCTCCGGCCTCTGAACTTGGAATTTGAATCATAACTCTTACATGGACTTGGACATATAAGATACTTAATCTAGAAAACAATAATTCGACTTGATATACGAAGACGAAAACAATGTATGAAACATAAGTTGAAAGTGTAGTATCTTTTGACTTTGAACTTGAAATCAATAGTATGAGTAATCGAAATGACCGGAACTCAATAAAGAATGATTTAAGACTAAATCCAAGTTCAATATCCATGTTATACAAACCTATACACATATAAACATGATTCACACTAGAATGCAAACTACATAGAGATAGTTTCCAATCACGCATATTCCAAAACATGTTATTTCCAAACCAATGCATGAGCATTCATCTTCAATTGTGTGAATATGTTATACATGGTGCACAACGATACAGGGACACATATCAATGAATTGTATGTGTGTGCCTATAAAAGTGCACAACGATGCAGGGACACAAATGTATGATATGTGTGTGTGCCTAAGCCTTGTAAAAGAAAGATAAGGTCTTAGTATACCTTTGTAGAAACAAATTGCATCCTTTCTCTTTGAAGACTTAGAACTTGCTTTGACTTGTTGTTTCTTCTTCCTTAAAGCTTGAATCATCATGAACCTAAACAACTAAGTCATTACAAGTAAACATCATTTTGATATGGAATTCATGCCAACACAAACTAAAACCTAACAAAGACAATTCTAAAAAATCTTCAGAGAACGAGAGATTATATGTTAGTGTATTCCGGGTAGGATTTGATCCCATTAGGATACACAGATTCTGATTTTCATTTAAACAGGGACTCTAGGAAATCCACGTCTGGATCAGTATTTACCCTGGGTGGTGTAGCCATTGTGTGGAGAAGTATCAAACAATCTTGCATCGCTGACTGAACCATGGAAGCTGAATATGTAGCCGCTTGTAAAGTTGCTAAAAAGGTTTTTGGCTCTATAAGTTCTTGAGTGATATGGAAGTTATTCCAGACCTGGATAAGCCCATCACACTTTATTAGGGTAACAGTGGTATTGTGGTTAATTCCAAACAACCAAGAATCTATAAGAGAGGGAACCATATACAGAGAAAGTATCATCTCTCCAGAGAGATAGTGCAAAGAGGAGATGTGGTAGTCACCAAGATAGCCTCACAAGACAATCATTCTGATCCATTTACGAAGACCTTACTAGCTACAGTATTTTCGGGTCACCTAGATGGTCTAGGGTTACGAAACATGTCTCACATGCTTTAGTGCAAGACGGAGATTGTTGGGGCTTATGCTCTAAAGATGTAATTTGTAAGTGGATTTGTTAAATAAATAAAAGAAAAGTTTAATTCATTCTTGATGTGTAATTTATTTTATAAACTTATGCATATATTAATATCCTAGATTGCCGAAAGTAATCTCGAACTGTGTATATGAGTGTCATATACAGATAGATACAGTAAGAGACGTGCAATCTAAAGAGTCCATAGATAGCAAATAAAGCTGGGTACTTTATTTGCAATACTTTTTTTACGGTTAATCTATAGCTGTGGTCCATTCGTAATGTACGGTCATTCTATCCTGAATCAGTCATATGAGATATGGGAATTGAGGCACCTTGTATGATATGATCATATAGAACTTGGCCATGATCTATATGAATCTCTCACCAAGATCCGTTTACCGATGTGATTTATATATATCAACTAATGATGGATATATGTGGGTGATCTTAATTCTGAGTGTCTTATCGACTTCTTCAGGTTAGATTGTGGTCCTTGATATACCATGGGTGAGGACGATTGTAATTCCTAATCAAAATACTCCGTATGTTGGGATTACTGTTTGGCTTGTGGCTGGGAAGGTATATAATCCACTCCTTCTTGTGAGAAGTAGATTGTAGTTTCCTTAAGGGTTGATTCAGGGCTTGGACAATATGAGCGCTCTCCTAATTCTGTAAGGAAATAAGATTTATTGTTCATTAGAGAATCAACTGTACTTAAAGGATATATGTAATTAGAGGGGTATAACGGACATTATGACCCAGCTCTAATTATGAACTACTGTGGAGGATCACACCAGATGTAATAACTATATCGATGGACACCGAGTTGTATCGGCCAGTGTAAAAGCGTCTGCAGTTGAGAGAGTGTAGCTTTGGGTTTTTAGTGGAATGTCACCGCAGTTAATAATCAAGAAATATTTATTAAATAGTTAAATTAATGATTCAAAGGATTATTGGAGCTCAAAATACTATGGGTCCATTAGGTCCCCTTGTTAGCCCGATAGATTTAGGTAATAAGGGTCACGGTTAATTAATTGGATTGTCCAATTAATTATGTTACAAAAGTAGCACTTATTTGTTCAGGAATTAATTGAATAATGAGATTATTTAATTAATAAATAATGGTGATTAAATAAATTAAATAATGAGATTATTTAATTATGTTATTAATCACTAAATGGAGGGGTTAGTTGATATTTGAATTTGAACAAAATAAGATAATGTTATTTATTTTTTTTAAAAATTAAATATTTGAAATTGAATTTAAAATGTTTAAATTCAAAAACAAAGATTTAATTATATTTTAAAGATATGAGATATTTTGAAGGTTTGAAAATAAAATATAGTTATTATGATTTTTATTGAAAGATAATTAAATATATATTAGATATATATTGTCTTTGAAAAAAACGAATGGTAACTGATTTCAAATTTAAAAACACATTAACACATATTAAGAAAATTGATAAAAAAACTGATCATGTCTTGAATTTGCATTTGATGCTATTGATGTGAGTTAAATACACACATTTGAAATGCAAGTAAAAAACCTACATAAGAAAAAAAACGCATCAATTTTTCTCTTGCTTGGATTAACGTGCAAGTGTGTATAGTGTGATAAAGAAATGAGAGAGAAAGATATTAAGGTGCACAGAAAATTGTTTTTTGGCTCTTGTGCATCGTGTACTTTGAAAAAGAAAAAGAAAATATAAGATATTTTAAAACAACTAGAATTGTTCTAGTTGGTTTTGATTTTGAAGAAATAGTTTCTTCGTTTTTCTCAACATCTCCACTCAAGTTCCGGAGATCGTGACGAGCCCACACGTATTACCAATCCCGGGATATAGCAAGGAAGATTGAGTGGTACAAACCAGGAGTATTGCAAAAAGTGAAGGAGCCTCCAAACGTTGGTAAGGTTCTAATATCATCTTCAGATTATTATCGATTTGAATTTCTTTATATACATATATTTTATTAGTGTAATAATGTTATACGTATTAGTTCCCAAAGATTATGATTCAATGTTCGCTTGTCCAAGACTGTTTACGATCTATATTAAAAAATTTAAAATCGATTTCCGCAGCGTGACTAGTGAACGGGGATCCAATATTACACCTCTCATGTTTCCTTACGGTGGAATTGCTCTGTACCGGTGTATCCCCTCTACACTAGAACTGTTACGCGCCCTCACGCTTGGAAGGCTGCTCCACAACTGAACCACTCCAATACATGGATAGCTACTTTACAGTAAATCTGAACCTCTCCCACTTGTTTACAACAGACTCGCATTGCTACCAGTATATCTCTTATTCTACTGATTCACTAAATTTGTACCTGATCGTACAGACCTCTCATGTCTCCGGATCTGCTCTTTAAAATCTCCTATGTGGCGGTAGCATATCAACTCATGAATCCGGGAAGCCAACTCAGCTGTGTGATCGTAGGGGCAGTACGACCGATATAGGCTTATTGGAATCTAACTTTGTATACCTGGCCAGTCAACGCCCAAGCAGACCACTGAGATCCTGGTCCATTCCAGGCTGGTCCAGAGCCTCATTTCAATTGTTGAGGACTTCTAGGATCCTGAGTATACCTTTAGACTAGTACCAAACATATGGCTCCTCTCTGTTTATAGCAGGCCGGTCAACACCCAAGTGAGCCACTTAGCTCCCGATTCATTCCATGAGGGTCTAGAGCCTCATTTTAGTTACCAGGGACTTCTAGGATCCTGAGCATACCTCTGGACCAGTACCAATACCAGATAGACGATTTCTCTGTATTTATACTGGGCCATTCAACACCCTAGTGAGCCACCATTATCCCTCTCTATTCGGAGAGAGCCCAGAGGCTTACAACATCTGCTGAGGCCTCCTACGTGTCTAAGTAAACCTCAGGAGCAATAACACCGCTACAAGATCGATGGCTTCGCTCCAAGTTTACCAGACCATTTATCGCCGAGCAAACCACCGAAGCCTTGATCTGATCGAGGAGTTCCCAGAGGCTTCCCACGCTTGATAAGGCCATCTATATGCCTAATCAAGCCTCGGGAGCAGCAGCACCGCTGCAAGGCCCTTATTGCTCCTAACATCTTATACATGGCCAGTCAATGCCCAAGTGAGCCACTGGTGTTCAAGTTTGTTCTAGCATGGTCCAAAGCCTTATTTCAGTTGCTGAGGACTTTTAGGATCCCAAGCATGTCTCTAAACTGTTACCAGGCATGTGGCTCCTCTCCGCTTGTATCGGGGCATTCATCACCCTAGCGAGCCACCGTGGTCCCGATTTACTTCCTTAGTTTGAATCCTAAATAGTAACAGCTCCTCCCTCCCTGATCCTGCTGCTTGGTTAGAGGGAGGGTCGCCATCCCTTAGTGCCACTACTTCAGACCCTGCTTCCACCACTTTGTTCGGATAACCTGAATCAGCTTAGGGCCACCATCTCCTCAGTTGGATCAATTTGGACCTATCCCACTACTCGGACACCAGTCTGGACCTCCCACTCTTGAGTAGGATCGATCTAGACCTCTACCTCATTGACAGGTTCAGAGGGACATGTACGCATGTTTAAAGCTCCTCATGTATCCTGAATTTTTTTACAGTAGCCCATATCTGTTACGCCAGCTCGGACTTCTCCCACATTTGTAGGATCGATCTAGACCTCTACCTCTTTGACAGGTTCAAATGGATAGGTACGTAGGTTTGAAACTCCTCCTGCATCCTGAATTTCTACAGCAACCCATATCTGCCTGTCCAGTTCGGACCTCTCCTTCCTTGGTAGGATCGATCCGGACCTCTACCTCATCGACATGTTCAGATGCGGAGGTAGGCAGGTTTGAAGCTCATCCTACATTCTGAACTTTTGCTTTAGCAAGGGACTTTGAGTTAGTTTCTCACTAGTATGACTAGCAGAGATAAGGCACCAAGTCCTCCTTATTAGGGGTGTCAATTCAGGTTCAAGGATTGTGTTTGGGTCAACCCGAACACGACACATTTAATTTTTGGTCAACCCAAACATGACATGATTAATTTTAGGTTAACCTGTACACGACACGAATAAACCATTTAACAAATGGGTTTGACGGGTCGTGTTAGATGACCCATGTATGACCTGTTTAACCTATTAATTCTTATTTTACTAAATTACACATGAAAAATAAAAACAAAGTAATCAACAAGTTCACACTAAAATAAGTCCACAAATCCAAATCCAAATCCAAAACTTGCCAAATCCAAATCTAATTTCACAAATACAGATCTACAAAAAAACAAATCGATATATTCTTTGATACTTGCTTGATCTATAACTTTTCTAGGCTCTAACAAATTATTTTTTGTTTCTTTCTTCGAGATTCGACCGATCTTCTTTATTAATATTAAATCTCAAATCAAAAATTGAAACTGTCCGAGAACTATACGGTGGCTGAAGATACGGCGGAAGACTGTAAGAGAGAAACGGAGCTGATGATGCGTGCGGTGGGCTAGATGAGGCACTAGTTCTTTCAATGTTTTAGAGACATCATGTATTCAAGTAGCAGCAGATCTGATGACAGATGAGATAGTTGAAGAATGAAAGATGCTCTGATGAGTAAGAGATAATAGAAAACAAAATGATAGAGTAGAGAGTTGAATAAACGATACCTGTTTGAAACTTTGTAGAATAGAACGATGATACAGAGAGTTCAAGACTTAGAAGGTTGTGTTAGTAGTGAAAATGTGAAATTAGGCTTAAGGTTTTGATTTTAACTTTATATAGCATAAAACGAATTTACAAAAATGTTCCTTATTACTAAATATACATATTTACCCTTACTAATCGTTTCAACTCGTGACCCGCTAAGCTTAACCTGAACATGACACGATTAATAAACGGATTACATGGGTTGACCCATTTATCGACGCGACCCGTTTAGCCTCAACCCAAACCCATAATAAATGGGTTCGTGTCGTGTTGACTCATCGTGTCATGACCCAAGTTAACACCCCTACCAAACAGCTCAAGATGGACCGATTTCAGTAGAGGTGAAACGAGCTAACTCTACAACTTTATTCATGATCCCCTATCGGTTTCATTCTTCAATGATGCTCAGGTAAAATGGCGGAGGAAGAGTTTGAGCTGCCTGGTAAGTAGCATCCTTCAGTAAAGAAAGCATCCAATTGGCTTCCAAGGTAGCCACGCTGCTGCATAAAGTTTAAACCACATCCTTTGGACTTTCCCTCCTCCTTTAGAGAAATTCTTGTAAGGCATGATACACGGACATGATTTTCTCCATATCATATACATGCTGCATCCGTTCTTTGACTACTTATGCCGTAGCCGCGGTTGCCTCAGTTTTTTTATAGCTTTGTCTAGGATGATCGCACCTCTCACTGCCTTGATCATCTCCTCATTTGTCTGCCCGAGCTCGGCATAGCAGCATCAACATGCTCCCAAAGAGTATCATATCGAGCCATCTAAAGCCCTAAAGAGCCACCGATGACCCAATCAATTCAAGGAGAGCCCAGAGTCATCCCACCTTTGCTAAAATCTCCTAAGTACCTATGCAAGCCTCTGGAGTAGCAGCACAGCTACAAGACCTGTGGTTTCCTTACTTACTGTATTGAGCCTCTTTTAATGCCCATTTGAGCAGCCAAGGTCTCGTTGTTGGGATTTTGCTCGATAGCAACAGTGTAATAATGTATTTGACAATCTTCTTATATTAATAAAAGTAATTTTTAGTTTAAACAAATCTTATAGCATTTATAGTTTAATTATTATAATTATCAAAAGTAAATAATCATAAGGTCGTGACTATGAGAAAATAAGAATTGTTTGTACATCTGAATATGTATGAGGTAGACACAATTCTTTAGTTAGTCTTGAATAATATTCACAGCTTAAGATAAAGGTTGGGCACCTTTATCTTGTTAAAGTTGTAGATTCTTTTGCTAGCATTTGAGTGGGATCAAATGTGTTATGACGAGTCTAAAATCATCAAAGAGAGGTGTCTTTGGGCAAATGAATCTAGTGCACCGGGTGCATTCAATAGGATCACAGTGAAATACTTTATCCAGAAACATTAATGGATAAAAGTTTTCATTTGAAGACAATCGGAGAATCTATCTCAATCCTGAGATAAATGATGGACTTATAGTTGCAAGTGTTATCATTTGTGCAATCAATGCATACGATTATATAGCATAGTCTATCCTCGATAGTTTGGTGGTATTCATTTGTTAATCGATAGAGGACTTCATTTATAGATATGGATATTGTGGCTCCGTTTATTAAATGAGTAGAATATCATCATATGGATGTTTTGAGGTATTGGATATTAAATATTAACGTTAAGTTTTCAATAGTGTCTATTGAATTATGGCTTCTTGACAAGTCAAAATATCCAAGTTCAAAATGTGATCATACGAGTAAATATGGTAACTTGGAGAGCTATAGGCGGTCCATTAGCTCTTGGCGATTAGTGATATTCTTTTTGAGGATAAACTTTCCGCATTAAGATTGTCTAGGGTATGAATGAGCAGTATTGACATATTCTATCCTTATTTAAGAGTTCAATTTTATTTCTTTAGTGGAATGAATTAAAATTAATAGATCGGACCAAAGTGAATCATTTATTGATTGTGATTAGGTTATATCTATTAGAGCTTAAATTTAGATAGCCCGCCAAGATCACCAATCCACACGAACTTGCATGGATCACTTGATATATTCTACCGGACCAATTTATGGGTTCATCTAGAATTGTATTAAGGCATGTGGACTTATTTCTTTTAGTAAGAATTAGTCTAGTTCACATGTAAACTTTTTATTTAAGTCCAATGGATTTAATAAAATAGGAAAAATAATATTTGGCCCATATATATATGCTTGGGCGGCAAGGGACTATTTATTAGTCTTATATATTGTTTTTTATTTTATTATTTAATTAAATGGAAATTAATTAGTTAATTAATTAATTTCCATTTCATTAAATAATAAAATAAAAACAATATATAAGACTAATAAATAGTCCCTTGAAGCCCAAGCCCATATATATATATATATATATATTAATTATTTAATTAAAAGTCGAAATCTTTGTCCTAGTAGGAGACGGTCTCCTAAAGTCATATTATTATTAGTAATATGATAACTATCAAATACTGTATTTGATAAGTAGATAAATAATAGAAATTTATTTATATAGTCAAAGTAGGAAGTATTTGATTTCTATTAGGAAGTTTTTGACTTATTTACTATTTAATTATATTCAATAATTGATTATTGAATAAATACACTATTTGAGTTGGATTAGGATTCTTGTTGTGGAAAAGAAATCATTTTTAGAAAGGGATTCTTTGTCACCAAGTAAATCCACCTAGAGATAGGATTCTTGCCTACCAAGTAAATCCTTACTATGAGAGGATTTAAGAAACCTATATATATCTCTAGGTAAATCTGGCCAAGGCTATTGATTCCAGGAAGAAGAGTTCGTCCAAGCTATGAATTTTTGCTAGTAAAATTTGGCGAAGATAATTTTTGAAAGAAAAAATTCGGCCAAGACAATTTTTCTAAGGAGAAAATTCAGACAAGAGAGAATTTTGAGTGTAAAGAATCCGAATCTTGCTCTTGATAAATTCTTCCGACTCTAAAGATTGATGTGTGAAAATTCGGCAAAGAGGAAAAGGAAGAAAGATCGTTTTGTATTCGGTAGTGTACTAGTAGCCTTTACATTAAAAGGTTTTGTGTACAACATAGAATCCAGGTTCACGCGAGTTTTAATCAAATTGATTGATAATTCACAAGTGACCTAACGTACTTTGTTTTTATTCTTGAAGGATTATTATGACTAACAAAGAAAGAGAATTTGTTTGTTTCCATCCTCAGGTATACAATTTAAAGAAAGGAGCCCACACTCCTAGGTGATTCACGTTCGTGATTGGACAGGAAGATCTTTCAGATTCAATTTGATGCTAGTTCAATCGTCACGAGAAAAAGGTATGATACTTTTAATATACATCAATTAATCTAGGGTTAAGGTTCTTTCTATTAAAGGGAAATTTTTTAAATATATCAAACCCTAATTTTACATTTCTACAACATTTTGAACTGATTTTCCCTACACCCATTTCGTTTGAGCGAATTTCAGAGCCCTTTTTTAGTTGCCAGGGTCTCCTTGAAGCCCAGACATACCTTTTGACCAGTACCACCAGATGAGGACTAGCGATTTCTATCTCCCTATACCTGGCCACTCGATGCCCTAGTCTCAATATGTTCTTAGTGAGGTCTCAAGCTCTATTACGATTGTTGAAGACTTTTATCTACCTTGAGCAGGCTTCTGAACCAGCTATATCACTTGGGGACTAAAAGCTTATTATTCTCTCTAGTACCTCTATGAGACCGAACGTGAGAGGATTTCTTCAGGTGACTTGTCCACAATAACAAGTGCCTTAATGGAAAGTCACTATGTTACATAGAACGTGGATCACCTCAAAAGGTTTTACCCTTGAAGTCCATAGTAGCAGAGTGAGCATTGACTGGTATAGCCATAAGTTTTTATTTCCTTTGATTTCAATCTCCATGATAGTTCTCCTATGATCACCAATCGTCAATGATTGGGACCAGAAGAGCTACACAGTGCACTTGCTGCCCTGGATTGAATTAATCCCTTAAAGAGGACCGCCTTAACCAGGAGAGCGCCAATCACACATAATGCTTTGGACAAGATTAATCCCTCTTATAGGATCGCCTTAACCAGGAGAGCTACATGAACTCTTGATGCCCTGGACCGGATTAATCTATCGATGAGGATTGCCTTGATCGGGAAAACTACACAGTGCTCCTGATGCCCTGGACCGGATAATCACTCCATGAGGACTACTTTAACCAGAAGAGCTACATAGCACTCTTGATGCTCTGGATCGAAATAATCCCTCCAAGAGGATCGCCTTGACCAAGAGAGCAAGACGGTGCTCCTAATGCCCTAGACCGAGTTAATCCCTCCAGGATGATAGCTTTGATTAGGAGGGCTCCTCAACCCTTCTGATTCCCTAGACCGTATTAATCCATTTAGAAGGATCACCTTGGTATTTAAAAAATGATTGCCTCAAGGCTGGGGAATGGTCGGGAAAGCCCCCTCACTACCCCTGATGCCTTGGCCGGGTACTACCCCCTACTAAGAAGGGTCTGGTTCGTAAGAGCATAATTGCCTTCTAGATCACAAGACTGGGACAACCGAATGGCATTTCTGATGCCTTGGTTGGGCTACCACCCCAAAGAAGGGTCTGGTTGAAATGAATAGTTACCTGCCAGATCACAAGACCAGGACAGCCGAATGGCATTCCTAATGCCTTCGTCGGGCTACCACCCCCATGAAGGGTCCGAGTGAAAGTGCATAGTTGCAAGTTAGACCAGAAGACAAGGACTGTCAAATAGCCACTATGTTGTCTTGGTCTGTCCTCCCCTCCCCAAGAAAGGTTTGGTTCGTAAGAGCATAGTTGTATGGTATATCAACAGACTAGGACCGCTAAATGGCATTTCTGATGCCTTGGTCGGGCTACCACCTACAAGAAGGATCTGGTTGTAAGTGCATAGTTACCTACCAGATCACAAGACTAGGACAACCAAATGGCATTCTTGATGCCTTGGTAGGGCTACCAACCCCAATAAAGATAGAGCATTAGTGCTTAGTTGCCAGCCAGACCACAAGATCAGGACAGCCAAACGACCATCATGCTGCCTTAACAGGTCCTCCCTTCTCCAAGAAAAGTCTGGATTGCATAGTTGCCTACCAATATCTTTTCACCTATAGTACCAGGATTCCTAGAACAGGAATGCCATGGAATATTTCCATATGTGGTTTGCCATCACTTATTTGTTTTGCAGGTATGTCGGATTCACCTATATTTCACCTATGTATAAAGACCTGGTATGAAAGTGGCCTTAGTTGCTTGCCAGGATCTTTTTCGCCTAAGTACTAGGATTGCTAAAGCAAGAATGATACGTACCCAAATTTGCCTGAGCCAAGTTTGCTGGGAATATTTTAGTTTCAAGTAATGGTTGTCAGTGAGAAGTGCATGCAAAATTCTTGAAGCAGTACAATAACCTGACTCCAACCCCAACTATTTACCGGTGTTCAAGTCAGAGGGAACTTCTGTTAATAGCCATTTTTTGCTAAGGTCCAAAGAAGAATTTTCCATAGCAGTTCTACCCGGTAAGAGCCCAAAGCGAGGTCGATGAGGTAAAAAGGAAAATTATCTAGTAATACCAAAGTTCCAGTGGTCGAGGTGACTTGTGACCTTCATAAAAACATGCCAACGCCTCCACTTATACCAGAGGGTCCTTTGAACACTAGGCTTATCTTACAGGCCACTCCATTTCAGCGAGGTACATTCTGGACCCATCCAAACATTGTTAAGACAAGCTCTTTAGGGGACTTAACATGGTAAAACAAACACCACGTCAATAGATCGGTATACCAGCATACCTCGTCTAAATGAATGAAGCTAGCTTCATCTCCAACAAGACTAAAGATGGGAAAGTTGACTCCAATAATGAAATATAGTCAACCTTATTATATGATATAATCAATGCCATGAAGGGAAGATTAGTTAACTCTTTAATGGCAACCATTAATGAGAGAATATTCAACTCCACATACGCCACCTTATTTGAAGAGTCTAAAGAGGAAACAAACACCTTTGCCTCTAAGATATCCTTCCCAACCAATTATTTAGGGTCAACTAAAATAGAAAATCCATTCTATTAAGGAAGGAAGATCAATCCAGTGATTCTCGGTTTGCATACTAAGAATGAAAACCTCAACTACACCATGTATTTATAAAGAAGGGAGGACACATAAGAAGGGGGAAGAGAAATGTCTCGTAAAACATAAGAAAGGTGGGTCCTAAAAATTGCCTATTGAGAGATCCAGGATACGCACAAATACACTTCTAAATACATATCCCAAAATGAGATCATCTACTTCACATATCAGTTTTCACCAGGAATGTATCGCCAACAGTATAGAAGGCACATCGCCTGAATTCTCTTAAGATCACCATCAAAGTATTATCTCAACTATATGTATTACCTCTCCCAATAAGATATTGGGATTGGCTAACTTTCTATTACCATCGTAAGCTCTTTGGAGCATGTATGTTGTACTACTTTGTCATTCTTGTAAGCTCTTAGGAGTAATACTTGATATATAAATACATGGAAGAGTTTTTCCCCTTTCTTCTTGATACTGCCTTAGGGCTGTCGTTCTCCCACCTATTTCCTTTATTATGCATGTATTTGTATAAGTGTAAATTATATTCCTACCTTGCTGGACCTAGCATTGTTATTCATTTATTTACATGCTAAGTTGCATATCAAGATGGGGAGAAACCACCCAACCCTCTTGAAGGGAGTTGAAGAGCTCTCATGTGTCTTCTCCATGGAAGTGGACAAGGATCTAACATTGGAGCTAGATAAGCTCTCCTCTTTACTTGTTAATGGGGATGGAAACTACAGAGGAGTACGATCCTATCTTCTCTCTCACCATTTAGGTCGGGGAACTATAGGAAGAAATCAGGGTCCAGGACCAAGCTCTTGGACCTAGGTAAAAGGTCGGGTTCTGACCTCGATCGAAAGTACCTAGAGGTGAAGAATCGCTACTGGGTTGTCCAATCTTTCACAACCACATCTGTATCATCCCGGAGCACCACTCCTACCCCATCGCTTGCTACTTGGATCAAAGACACCTAGAGAGGAGACTGGAGACAAGGACTGGGTACCAAGATCGAGGGCCAGGACCAGGACCGGGACCAAGACCAGGGACTAGGGACCAAGAATCGTGAGTAGGACCAGGGACTAGTAACCAGGGACCAGGATTAGACCCTTTACACTAGCAAGGGAACTTCAAGCACCCCATATCTCCTATATATGTATGAATCTCGACGAGCGGGATGACTCATCTCGTACCTGTCATACCATCATTTAAATTCATACAAGATCATCAAGGTACGAGGTACCTGCCCCCCGCCACCTACCGAATATTAGGATAAGGGTGTTAATCAAGATTTTTCACCCAGTGGGAATTTTCGGTTAACACATCAACTTGATCTTCCTTCGCTCAATCGAATGGAAAGGTCAAACAAGGGTATATCCTCAAAGGAGACCTGGATTTTATAATCTCAATTTTTATCTAACTTTGAATGGGTAATCAATTCTATACATCTAGGTTGATTGCTTGTGAGAAGTTAAGCATCAATTCTATACATCGAGGTTGATGATTTTTGAAGAGATTAATCCCTTGTTTTAATAAATACTCTTTCATGGAAAATCACTTGTGAGTGACCAATACTATACATCTAGATTTGAAGCTCATGAGGGAATACAATCAATACTATATATCATGATTGGTTACAATCATTTTTTTAATGTGCATTCATTTCATGATAGTTTGTACATGCCCATAATTCACTTATTGAATCAATTAATTCTTTAGTCTTAACCATCATATTTTAACACACATATTAACACTAATTGCATGTTAGATTAACTAGCCTAACTATAGTTGCATTGTAGTAATTGACTTTCAAATCCAACCATTGAACTTTATTTTTTAATGCTTTGCTTTAGTTTAATTAGTTAACTAGTTTCAGCCATTTGATTTCCCTTTCCTTGTGAACGACACTCGACTTACCAGTGTACTAGTTTTGAAAACTTTGTAGGCATTGTTAAATTTTGTTTTGACATATGATTTTTAACGACAAAAATGTACGTATCTAAAATGGTGCTTTTGCCGGGGAAAGGCGTTAATTAGGTGGCTAACCTAGTTTTCTAGTTAAGTGTCTTAGTTTTTTTTTTGTTTTCTTTTGTTTCTATTTACACATTTGGTAGTTTTTGTTTCCTTGTGTTTCAAGGTTTATGGATTACTTTAGGCAAAACACATGGCCAGACATGAGCTTATTGATGATCCATATGATCTAAATTGGAGGTCTCACAAAGATTCCTTATGGAGCTACAATGGTGTCAACATCCATGTGTCACCTCTCTCATCTTACCAACCAGTGGATACATCCCTTGATGATATGGTGAATAATTTTATGGAATTTAACAATCAAATCGGTGAAGAGCTTTTAGCATCTTGTAAGAGCATTAAGCAAAGAGAAGCACCATAGTAAGCCAATGGGATGGATGTTACCCTTCGAAATATGGAAAAGCAAATAAAGTGGTTGGCGGTGATTGTGAAAGAAAGAGAGCGAAAACAAAATCTAGACAAGGATAAAACTTCTAGTTCGGATGATAATGCCAATGCGTTAGAAGTAGCTCAAGGTAGAGTTGGTTAAGGAAAAAGCTACACCAATTTCAGAGGAGGTACAAAGGAACCAAAGAAGGAAGAGCAAAGTTTATGAGTTAGTAAAGGCTTTTGAGCTACTTTCTGAGATGAAAGAAGATGTGGAAAATAACATTGAAGAAAAAAGAGTTTGGAAAATGGAAGAAGCTATTTTTGATGAGAAAATGCTTGAAGAAGTGACTAAAGATTTTGAGCAAGAGAACGAGAACAAGTTAGAAAAAGATAATATAAAGCTTTATCAAGATCGAACTTCAATATGAGGAAAATGAGGCTTTGAAGAATAAAGTGCAAGAAGAAAGTTGAGAAGGTTGAAGATGAAAAGAAGGCTATTTAAGAAGACCTAATAGAACTTGCCATACTTTTGAAAGAATTTGAAGAAGAATGTGTAAGGAAAACTAGAAGAATGATGATAAAGGTAGAACAAAAGGCAAATGCATTGAAGGTGGTCAATGACCATTTAGGCAAGAAAGAAGAGCAATTGAAACTTGTCAAGGTCAAGGAATGAGACTATATAGTCCAACTTGACAAAGTGGAGAGGAAAGTGAAGTCCCTTCAAGGTAGGTAACACCAAGGGCCTCACGACGAGGAATATGGAGGGAGTCCTACTCATCACCCCTTTACTTGTTTCTTTTGTTCTAACAAAAGGCACATTAAGGCCCATTGCTTTAAATTTAAAGAATCGAAGAAGAATCAAAATAGGTCTACAAATAACCCAACAAAAGTCAAGAAAATTTGGGTTAGGAAAGACCTATTAGATAAAGTGAAAACCAAGGAAAATGATAAAATGAAAAAGCTCTCTAAATTTGCTTTGATTGAAAAAAAGAAAGAGTTCCCCCATTTGGTTAAGCCACCCTTAGCATCACATTGAATATTTTTTATGCATGATTAAATTGCACAATCTATTTGTCCTTATTTAATCTATTATTTCTCTTTCTCTTATATGTGAAATTGTGCTTGATAATTGAGAGGAGAGAAAGAAATAGGTTTGGGGGTAAAATTTATTATGGGATTTGTTTAGCTTGTTTAGCATATTTAGTTTGTTTCATTTCAATAAAGATGCGGTGTAGCAAACTCTTGTTGGGCATGCACTTGTATTTAGAAGAATTTAATTTTCCTAAACTTGCTAATATGTCTTTTAGTGTGACAAATAAGCTAAAGCTTCTGGAGGAAGTGAATTTTTTACAGCTTGTGTATCAATTTGAGGTTTTTTTATCTCTTGGTAACAACCTGCGCGTCTAGGAGGGACATGAAGGTCAAGAGTGCTCAAAAAAAGGGCAAAAACCTCATATTCATTGTAGAAGCTTGCAAGAAGACAACCCACCTCTGTTTGAATTCTTGACCCTTTTATTTATGCACTTTTACACTTACTTTTAATGTATTTTTTCTTAGTCCAAAAATTCTTTATAAATGATTTGGGGTTTGTAAAATTTTGATAGGGCTTGGAAAATATTTTTACTTGTGGATGATATATATAGTGTGTAGGGAAAAATCGGTTCAAAAGCGTGAAATTAGGGTTTGGTATATTTTAAAAACTTTCCCCTTTAATAGAAAGAACCTTAACCCTATATTAATTGACGTATATTAAAAGTATCGTATCTTTTCCTCGTGACGATTGAACATGCGTCAAAATATATCAGCAAGATCTTTAAATCCAATCACGATTGTGAATCACCTAGGAGTGTGGGCTCTCTTTCTTTAAATTGTATACCTGAAGATGAAAAAAAACAAAATATTTTTCTTTGTTAGTCACAATAATCCTCCAAGAAGAAAAACAAAGAACGTTAGGACACTTCCATACCTTTCCAACGGTATATTATATCAAAAGTTTCGATATCGTTTGGTCACGTTTTGGGTCGCTCGGATTTTGGGTTGTTGGGTTGTTGCGCTGTTACCGCTGCACCAGTCCACCAGCGCCCTCACCAACGCCTCTTGGACAGTAGATGTGCACTGGTGTGGCGCTTGTCGTCCAACGCAGCTCACCAACGCACTGAGTAAATCTTCAGCATTTTTTAAATCTTCATAGTCTTGCTCTAAGGCTCATATTTATATGTCATTTTCTTCCTCACTCGTTTTTCAGAGCTTCAAAACCATTTTTTAGTGTGAGAATGTTTTTCCTTTGAGAGATAAGCTCCAAGAGTTATTCTTTAACTCTCCAAACCCAAAACACATCTCCATCTTGCATCGTTCTTCATCATATGAGCATGGGTGTTCTTGGTTTCATGACTAGGTAAGTAAGAACTTCATTGAACATCATATATTGTTCTTCTTACTCTAGATTAGGTATTTATTGTATGATTAAATACCTAGACTCTACTTTATTGCATATATTTATGAGTCTTGATAACATGATTGGGTTTGTTTGTTGATAGCTAGCATTTAAGACATATTTGCCATCTAGCTAATTAGGTCATATTGATTGCATTTCATGATTGCATTTATTGACCATGCCATGTTTATTGACAACTTTTGTTAAAGTGGCTTTGTTTGATAACTAGATTGTAATATTGAATATCCATATCTAGTTAAGTCTTTCTACATTGTATTTAGACAATATTATTTATGCCTAATTGATTGCATTTATTGATTGGAAAATATTGCCCTTGATTATATGTTGTAACAACTTGTGTTGGTTGGACTTTTATTGACAATTAGGTCGTTAGAATCTTTTTGCATCTAATTGAGTCCTTATGTATGGGTATGTAGGCATTGTTTGATAACTAGGTTGTTGTATTGCATTATCTACACCTAGTTAAGCATTGTACATTTGGTCTAACATATTTTGCATAGAGCATTCATTGATTATTTTATTTAGACCATATACTCTTCATAGAGTCAAAGTCTTGTGGCTTCTAGGTGAAGTAGCACAAGCAAGTCAAGTCTTGCAACCAAGGATAGGTTGGCAATCAATTTTTTAGGTATCCACTGTAAAAGGCCCGAGGGGTAGAGTAGGAGGTGCTCACGCCAAGAGTAGTGTATCAAGGGATATCACTAGGGACTGAACCAAGAGTTGTGAGTGGCGGTGTCCATAGCTTGAGTTATCGAGAGTGAGAGTCTGAGAATCACTTAAGGGTGTAGCCTTTTTCTTATATAGTGGATTTATGTGACCGTGTGCGGCTAGCAGAATAGCCTGTGAATTTTCCCATTTTGAGGGTTTTCACATAAACATCAAGTGTTATTTATATTTCCGCACTTTATACTGGATGTTGTATGTTTGTTTTATTGGGTGAATTTTGAATATTGACTAATCAAGAAAAATTGGTAATTAACTTGATTAAAACCTATTCATCCCCCCCTAGGTTGTTAGACACACACTTTATAGGGAATTTTCAGAGTTTGAATCAAAGCTTCAATAAAGGAGGAGTTTCTCACGATGGGTCTTCTCAATCTCTTTTCTCCTTGTTATTTCATTGTAATTGTCATGAGTAGCTAAGCATCCCACTAGGGGATTGATGTGAACACTTATGGATATTGGGCTTTGTAATAAACTCTATTTTTGTTTAATTAAATCAATCAATTATGTTTCATTCATTGTTTAAATTGTTTCCCTTGATTGGTTTGTCTTTGATTGTACACTCCTCTCTTAGCTAATTGATTGAGGGAATTAATTGGGTAGTTGACTAGGTATACATGTACTTGGTCTTCTTTAACTCATTTGCTTGTGTGGGTGATGGGGTATACATCTATTTAAACTCCATATGCTAAATTGAATTGAAGAGTCAAACAAGAGTACATCCTCAAGTGAGACCCGGACTTAATAATCTCAATTTTTTATCTAATCTTGAATGGGTGATCAACTATATACATCTATGTTGGTTGCTTGTGATAGCTTAAGCATCAAAACTATACATCTAGGTTGGTGAATTTATAAAGAGATTAGTCCCTTAATTTGATAGATGTGCATTCATGAACAATCACTTGTGAGTGGCCAATACTATACATCTAGATTGGAAACTCATGAGGGAATACAATCGATACTATACATCTAGATTTGTTGCAATCGATCTATGTGCTTTCATTTCATCAGAGTTCATACATGTCCATAATTCACTTGTTGGATCATCAATTCCTTAGTCTTAACCATCATATTTAACACCCATTGCATTTTAGATTAACTTTCCTAATTGTAGTTTTAATCTTTATTATTAGCCTTTCAATACCAAAACCATTTACCTTTACTTTTCATGCTTAGCTTAGTTTAATAGTAGTTAACTAGTTTTAGCCATCCGATTTCCCTTTCTCTGTGGACGACACCCGACTTGCCATTGTACTTGTTTTGTTAACATTTTAGGCATTGTTGTGGTTTTAATAAATATTGATTTATGAGCGTTTTATAACGACAAAAATAACTCGGTTAAAATGGCACCATTGCCGGGGAGAGCCGTTAATTAGGTGGCAAATCTTAGTTATCTACTTTTCTAGTCAAGAGTCTTAGTTGTGTAGGTTTTCTTTTGTATCTTTTTACTTCTTTTTGTATTTTTGTTTGTCTTTGTTTCTGGTATAATGGACTTTTATGGGAGAGTAGAGGTCGTGGATTGTAAGATATGTGGTGAAGTTGGCCATGACTTAGAGAGTTGTCGGTTAAAAGATAGATTTCTAGAGTTTTGTAAAAAGCAAGTACAAACATCAAAGCCTTGTTGTCAAGAACCTACAAGAACATTAAGAGATTCCTACAGCCCAGAGCCAATTTACAAGCCGTACAACAACTATCACAACAAAGATTAGAGCACTTACCATGACTCCACATGGACTTGTAGTGAGAACGTCGCCCTTAAGTAACCTCTATCATATGAAGATAACCAAAGGAGCTGCTTTGCTTTGGATGATCTCGAATAAAGTAGCCTTGAGGATGAATGAAACAAGATGAAAAAGATGAACGAAGTGTTATTGGACATCCTCAAGGAAACAGTTTCGGAAATAGGGTTGTTGAAGAAAAAGAATGAAGAAATTCAGGAGAGGATGGCAGAAGTTTCCCAAGAAAAAGAAGACATCAGGGAACAATGTGAGAAAAATGTGCATCTCTTGAAGGAGTTAGAAGGCAAAGAGGCCTCGAAAGTGTCAAAGATTGACTAACTCCAAGAGCTAAACAAGAGGCTCATACTTGAGGTGCAAACACTCAGAGTGGAGAATGGTACACTCAAGGAGAAGAATGGTGAAGTCTCTAGCAATAACAAAGAATTGGAAGAGTAAATCAAGAGACTTGAGGCAGTAAAAAGTAAAGCACCAGAAGAGTTTTTGGACTTCACAAAGGCATCAAGGGATTTCGAAGAAAGAACAACTCTCAAGTCAAAGGAAATAAAATTGGAGATCGAGCTGAAGGACAAGGCCTTAGATGAAGCCATGGAAGCTCTCAATAAGAAAGATGAAACTCTCAAATTAGCAAAGGAAAGGCAAGGTGACTTTATCATGAAGTTGAGCAAGGTGGAGCAAGAGGTCAAAGCATTACAAGTGGATCAACTCCAACGACCTCAAAGTCATTCATCAAAGGGGAGTCACTCTACCCTTAATCCTATTTACTATTTTTATTCAAAAAGAAAGCATGCATCAAGAAGTCATAGGAATAAGAGGAGTCCACCTAGGATAAAGAGAATATGGGTGAGAAAAGATTTAAAAAGCAAAGTGAGGAATATGGGAAAGGAGTTGAAAGGGAAATTGCCTAAATTTGCTTGGGTATTCAAGAAGAAAGAGTTTCCCAACTTGGTTAAACCACCCTTAACATCCCATTGAACATTTTTTTATGCATTCCCCTTATGTTTTTTTATGTTTCATGTTTGTTTTTGTTATTTTATTCTATTTTTTTGCTTTTAGTTGCTTTTGTTAGTTTAGTTAAATAAATTTTGGTGGACATGAGAGACTTGTGGAGAGTGATTTTCGTTTGAGAATATATTTGATTTGAGATATATGTTGTGAATGTTAACCTTTGTGAATGAGTAATGTTCTTCAAGGCTAGGTTCTTCATCTCTTGGATTCGATATACCGGTAACTTGCAAGTCTTGAAGGGACGAGCAAGCCAAGAGTGTCCATAAAAAGGGCGAGAACCTATTCAAAGTTTTAGACTATTGAGCATTCGCATCGGTTTATTCTTTCTATCTAAAACTCTTACACTTTATCTTGGTATATCTTTTGTCTACAAAATTGTGCATATGAATGGATGAGATTATCATTGAATATCAATTTTGGTTGTGTGTGAATAGGGTAAGGGGGAACATTTGTGAATGATTATATAATTTTGGTTTCCAAGTTTTTTTTGCATGGATTGATTGATTATTTCACTTTTGGCATGATGAGCCGAAGGCTCTTTAAGATTTTGTATGAAAATCTATGGGTGCTTAATTTACATGTATTGCCCCATTCGGTTTGGGGGTAGCATATACACATGCTTGTGCATATAGTAGAAAATTGGTTTGGGGGTTGTTTCATCCCCATGCCATCAATTTTGAATGTTAATGCTTGATGTTGATTTGTGCTTAAAGGTCTGTATTAAATTGCCTTATTTAATGTATGAGCCATTTTGAGTCTTTTTGTTTTGAGTCATGTTAGGTGCGCTCCGTTAGGCCGGATTCTCTAGTCTTTAACATTGAGGACAACGTTGGGTTTTGGTTTAGGGGTGTAGACGCCTTTGTTGAGTCGTCTTTTTATATTTCATGAGTCACATTTTAGTTTTTTTTGGGTCTAAATTTTTCGATTTTGTCACAATGACCAAATTTTTGAGCTTTAACTAGTTTGGATGTGATGCCTTGAGCGTGTGCTTCTGGCGAGTCTATACATGTATTGTGAGCTTGTTCACAAATCTTTGTCACTCGTGGGTTATATTTACATTGCCATGGGCTAGTCCCATCTTTTATGTGCTTGAATTGAGGGGACTCGGTGCTCTTGCACCTTGTTCTAATAGTGGAGACACCAGTGAGTTCACAAACACAAGCCTTTTAAAAGTGCATTGAGTGTTAAATTCTTTCTATTCTTTAAACACTCCTCTCGTCATAAGTGTCACATGCCATAAGACATACATTGAATATATAGTGTATTGCTTGATGGATGCATTCATTCCCTTGATAGACTAATTATGGAAATGAATTTAGGCAATGTGTGCATTAAACTACTTAAAAGGCCTAAACACATTCCTTAGTCCTTTATGTGTGCATCATAGTCAAATTTGCGGCCAAATACTAACCTTTCATTTGGAACCAAAATGTAACCGCATAGCCATAGCCAAACACAAGCCTACCTTTATTTCCAATCATGTGGGGTGTGTGTGTGTTGTGTGGTTTGAAAGGTGTAAGCTCTAAAGTAAAGATAAAATGTATATAGGCAACAATGAAATTGTGTGTGAAATGACTCAATTTTTAAAAGTGCCAAATTTACACTTATGAGCTTAAATTGTAAATATGTAATGTGCAAGTGTGCAAAAAGAAGAGAAATCAAAAGAAACAAAAAGGCAAAGAAAAGAGAAAAAGGAAATAGCCTTGGAAATAATGTTAAGTACTCACAATGTAAAGTACAATATTGAATCACAATATGTGTATATTTGTAAATGCCTAGTTGCAAAAATGTGTAAATGTGTATTAGAGCTTCGTATAGGGTATGTGAGTATACGTAAGCATGATTGGTGATCTTTGAACTCAAATTTTCATATTTCTTTGTTTATCACATATAACACCATGGCCCCATTACAACCATAAGGAAAGTCCTATTTGATCCGTAGTATGTCTTGATTGGAAATGTTTGTTGAAACTTGATCTTCCACATTCATGGCATGGTGAATCATTCCTAGGTTAGTTCACAGATATTACCGGTTGTTGAATATACATTGTATGCAATGCATTATAATACTATGCATGAATTCCATCATTGCATACCATGAATGAGTGTGAACCTTAGACTCTAAGTTGAAAAGGAAGAGAAAAATCAGGTGAGGATTAGAGTCAAAGCGAATTATGCTCAAGGTGTGGGAATGAGTATCTCCCGATATGAGAGCACTCATATGCGTGGGATTCGTGGTAGTGCGAGTTTTCCATCAAGTGCCTTTGAGTTGTTTTAGATTACTTTGCATATGTTTACTTCTTTCTATCACACATCCTTCCATCTTATCACCAGTTGGACATGCGACGTATTGAATTATTTGCTTTGGGTCTATGTGAGTCTTAGATTGAGTAATTTTTATTTGAGTCTTGTTTGTTTTGTTTTAAGGTTTTCTCGAGCACGAGCAAAGGTTTGGTTTGGGGGTATTTGATCGAACCAAAATTGTCATATATTTTGGCTCTCAATTCCATTACCTTTGTCTCGTTTTCGAGTGTTTTCACTTGTCTTATAGCTCGTTTGATGTGTTTTCAGGCAAGTAGGTACATTTTGGAAAAAAGGATGAAAAGTATAGGAATTGGGTGAAAATAGGCTGAAATCGATGAAGAAATGCTCTAGTGTGCAGGTCAATGCGTGGGTCCATAACCCGCGCGCAACCACGCATTTGTCCTCGTAATTGCCAAAAAATGAGAGGTGAAAATTGAGCATCAGGGAATTGCATGGGTCAATGTGCGGGTCCTTTCCCACGCATGACCTGCATATTTGGTGCGTCAGACAACAACGTCAGTGATTTTCAACCCTATTTTCGGAACCTTATAAATATGACTTGTTCCCATTAAGAAAAAAAGGGAGGATACACGAATTTATGGATCTAAAACCACTCTCTTCTCTACCAAACACTAACACCTACAAAATCTAACCATCTTCCATCATCATCTACTTAAGGACACTAGGAGTTTGAATCAAAGATTCAAGAAAGGAGGAGTTTCTCACCATGGGTCTTCTCTATCTCTTTTCTCCTTGTTATTTCATTGTAATTGTCATGAGTAGCTAAGCATCCCACTAGGGGATTGATGTGAACACTTGTGGATATTGGGCTTTGTAATAAACTCTTTTTTTGTTCTATTAAATCCATCAATTATGTTTCATTCATTGTTTAAATTGTTTCCCTTGATTGGTTTGTCTTTGATTGTACACTCCTCTCTTAGCTAATTGATTGAGGGAATTGATTGGGTAGTTGACTCGGCATACATCTACTTGGTCTTCTTTAACTCATTTGCTTGTGTGGGTGATGGGGTACACATCTATTTAATCTCCCTAAGCTAAATTGAATGGAAGGGTCAAACAAGAGTACATCCTCAACTGAGACCGGAACTTAGTAATCTCAATTTTTAATCTAATCTTTAATTGGTGATCAGTTGTATACATCTAGGTTGGTTGCTTGTGATAGGTTAAGCATCAACACTATACATCTAGGTTGATGAATTTATAAAGAGATTAGTCCCTTAATTTGATAGACGTGCATTCATGAACAATCACTTGTGAGTGGCTAATACTATAGATTTAGATTGAAAACTCTTGAGGAAATACAACTGATACGATATATCTAGATTGGTTGCAATCGATATATGTTCTTTCATTTCATCAGAGTTCATACATGCCCATAATTCACTTGTTGGATCATCAATTCCTTTGTCTTAACCATCATAACACCCACTGCATATTAACATTAATTGCAATTTAGATTAACTTTCCTAATTGTAGTTTGAATCTTTATTATTAACCTTTCAATACCAAACCATTTACCTTTACTTTTCATGCTTAGCTTAGTTTAATATTAATTAACTAGTTTGAGCCATTCAATTTCCCTTTCTCTATGGACGACACCCGACTTTCCATTGTACTTGTTTTGTAAACATTTTAAGCATTGATGTTGTTTTTGTTAGGATTATGCTTGATAGCAAGAGTGTAATAGTGTAATTAAAAATATTTTTCATATGAATAAAGTGATTTCTAGTTTAACAAATCTTATAGCATTTATAGTTTCATTATTATATTTGTCAAAAGTAAATAATTATAAGGTCAAAAGACTATGAGAAAAGAAGAGTTGTTCATACATCTAGATATGTATGAGGTAGACACAATTCTTTAGTTAGTCTTGAATAATATTCACAACTTAAGATATAGGTTGAGCGCCTTTATCTTGTTAAAGTTGTAAATTCTTTTGCTAGCATTTGAGTAGGATCAAATGTGTTATGATGAGTCTAAAATCATCAAAGTGTGGTGTCTTTAGGCAAAAGAATCTAGTGCACTGGGTGCATTGAATAGGATCAAAATGAAATACTTTATCTAGAACCGTCAATGGATAAATTTTTTCATTTGAAGACAATCAGAGAGTCTATCTCAATCCTGAGATAAATGATGGACTTATGGTTGCAAGTGTTGTCATTTGAGCTATCAATGAGTACGATTATATAGCATAGTCTATCATTGATAGTTTTGTGGTATTCATTTGTTAATCGATAGAGGACTTCATTTATAGATATGGACATCGTGGCTCCATTTATTGAATGAGAGTAGAATACCATCATATGGATGTTTTGAGGTATTGGATATTAAATCTTAACGTTAAGTTTTCAATAGTGTCTATTGAAACATGGCTTCTAGACAAGTCAAAATATCCAAGTTCAAAATGTGGTCATATGAGTAAATATGGTAACTTGGAGAGCAATAGGTGGTCTATGAGTTCTTGGCGATTACTGGTATTCTTCACGAGGATACACTTTCTCCAATAAGGTTGTCTAGGATATGAATGAGTAACATCAACTTATTCTATCTTTATGTAAGAGTTCAATTTTAGTTCTTTAGTGGAATGAACTAAAATTAAATAGATTGGACCTAAGTGAATCATTTGTTGATTGTGATTGGGTTGTGTCTATTGGAGCTTAAATTTAGATAGCCCGCCAAGATCCCCAATCCACACGAACTTGCATGGATCACTTGATATATTCTACCGGACCAATAGGGGTCCATCTAGAATTGTAATAAGGCATGTGAACTTGTTTCTTTTTGTAAGAATAGGTCCAGTTCACATGTGGACTTTTTATTTAGGTCCAATGGATTTAATAAAATGAGAAAAATAATATACGGTCTTTATACTAGGTATGGGACGCAATGGCTATGGATAATAGCTTTAATATATTATTTTTATTTTATTATTATTTAATTAAATGGAAATTAATTAATTTGTTGATTAATTAATTATTTAATTAAAAGTCAAAATCTTTTCCTATTAGGAGATGGTCTCCTAAAACTATACTATTGTTGGTAGTATAGTTAATGTTAAAGACTATATTTGATAAGTAGATAAATAAAAGGAGTTATTTATCTAATCAAATTAGAAAGTCTTTAATATGGTTACAAACACAATATTGAGTAGGATTAGGAGTCTTGGTGTAGGAAAGAATTCTTTTTGGAAAAGAATTCTTGGTCACCAAGTAAAACTACTTAGTGGTAGAATTCTTATTTGAAAAGGATTCATAACCACCAAGTTAATCTACCTAAGGATAGGATTCTTGTCCATCAAGTAATCTTTATTAGGAGAGATTAAACACTCCTAATCTACTTCAAACAAGGGAATTTCGTTCATCACATGTATAATATAGGATAGGATAGATTTCCTTTTAGATAAGGATTCTAACTACCAAATAAATCCACCTAAGGAAAGGATTCTTGCCAACCAAGTGAATCCTTTTTAGGAAAGGATTTATGAACCTGTATATATGTGGATGATAAATTCAACCAGCCCTATGGCAATTACAGGTAATTTCGGCCAAGCTTTATTTGAGAAAGAAAAAGTTTCGTCCATCACAGGAATTTTGAGGGAGAAAAATCTGATTTTACTCTAGACAAAATTCGATCATCTCTAATCAATAGTGTGTGAATTCGGCAAAGTTGAGAAAAAAGGGGTACGCTTTTTGTATTCGATAGTAAACTAATATCTTTTACATCAAAAGGGTTTTTTGTACAACATCGAATCAAGGTTCACGCGAGTTACAATCAAATTGATTGATAATTCACAAGTGACCGAACGTTCTTGGATTTTTCTCTTGGAGGATATTTGTAACTAACAAAGAAAAGATATTTGCTTTGTCTCCATCCTCAGGAATAAAATTTAAAGAAAGGGAGCCCACACTCCTAGGTGATTCACGTTCGTGATTGGATTGGAAGATCTTGCGGAATCAATTCGGCGCTTGTTCAATCGTCACGCGAAAAAGGTACGATACTTTTATATACATCAATTAATCTAGGGTTAAGGTTCTCGTTGCATAAAAGGGAAAAAAAATTATACGCAAACCCTAATTTCATTTTTTAACACGTTTCCGCTGCGTTTCTAAACCGTTTTTCCTTACAGTTTTAATAAATATTGTTTGATGAGCATTTTATAACGACAAAAATAGCTCGTTCAATGTCGATATTCAAACATTTTGTGATTGAATGCTTGATCATTGTTTTACTTTGAACTTAATTGCCATATTTACATAGAATGCCTTATTTTATATGAGAGCCTGGTTTGAGCCTTTTTAATTTTGTTGGGCATTGATTGTGCGTGATTAGTGCCTAGTTTTGGTTGGTTTTGAGTTCTTGTCTTCCATTCTTTGTTTATTCATTGTCCATGCTTCTTGTTGACGTTGATTTCTCAACGGAAGAGAAAGTTAACAATGTTGGATTTTGTTATGACCTGTCAGAAGAGAAAGAGAAAGAGAAAGATAATGTAATGTAACCAACGTTGACACGAATTTACATGGTAAAACTCCGGTGATCGGAGAAACATCCACGGGTGGTTGACTGCACAACCAAGCCAAATCCTTTATCTAATTATAATGAATTACACCACATGATCTCTCTTGCCTCTCTCTTGAGTCTATCTCTCTGTTTTCTTTTTTTTGTTCTCCTTTTACAATAATATTATGGGTCTCTTTATACATGCATAGAACCCTAATCCTTGTTGTACAAGTAAGGAAAAGAATTTGTATTTGATTACGACTGGTTACTTATTGAAGCCGTCCATATCTTCTTTTCTATTTCGAAGATCTTTTGAGTTGAATCTGAATCTTCGTGGGACTCTAATTACACAATATGATTTATGATTTATTTTCCTAATCGACATGCAATCTTCTAGAATAATAGAGTCGTTGCCTAATTTGGACTTACTTCCTATTTGGTACATTATCCTTCTAGAAGCCTTCTAAACTTGTTACACCTTTTTATATAGTTTTATGCTGGTGTCATCACCGATTTCTTTTCGAGCCTCTTTATTTGCATGGAACACGTATTTAAACTTCTTTACTCTGGCTTCTATTTTGTTCCGAGTGGTACAGAACGTGCCGAGTACCTGTACTCAGACATACTCGGGCTCTTGTTCCTTGATGTCTTAGATGGTCTTCTAGATGCCAGCTTGGATACCCGATTGGCAATCTTCTTTATGGATTATCTTATCTGTCAGTGATGTGTATATTCGATAAAATTTAAATATAACAGTACCCTCTTAAAATATTTTATCGAGTAGGATTTTTTTCTTGGCAGAAGTATTTTAATCGACCTTCTAACTTTTTACGCCTTATTAATACAGGAAAAACAATCTTTAAACAATGCTCCACAATAATGACATGTTTTAATTGCTATCACGCATGTGCAATTTGTCCCTTCATGTGAAATCCCAGTGATTATGACATTTGAAATTCTTATGGCTTGGTTAGTTCTTTCCACGACATGTGTCCTTTAACCGCTCGGTTTCTCTGGTAGCATTTACGAGACGCGACTTATGGATTATCTAATATGCCACCTACGTCATCAAATCCTCCTTTTGATTTTTCCCCCTTTTTTGAGACCATAGGGTTTCATGTCTTCGACCCTTTAAATATTTTACTGAAAGAGGCTGTTTCGATTCATTTTTCACATAAAGAAGTAAATAACCTAGGTTTTCATGCACACAAATTCGTCTGGATTCTTCATCGAAGCTTTTCCTGGTTTTTTTGCATCTGCTTTAAAGGTCAATTCAGATGGATCCGTTTCACGACATCTCATTTTTGTTATAGATTTCAAAACGCTGGAGCGTGGAGATTTTCAATTAGTTTCCCGTGTTCGTAGGTTATTGAGGGAAACTCCCCCTGATGAGCCCTTATTTCAAAACGTTGATGTTTATGGGCTTTATCCTAATGTTCGTTTAAGTCCTAGCTATGAATCTTCTTCCAATTCTAAGTCTTTCATTTCTAATCACAAGGTTCCTTTACGATCTAGGATGGGAAAGTATCAGAGTAATCATACGGTTCACAAACATTACTCAATTGGTATTCAGATTGGAATGCAAGTAGTCAATGAGAAAGATGTTGAAGAAGAGCAGAGTGCATTTAGAGTTCCCTTCGCACTTTATTTCCTGATTGCATATGATGTTGAGCCGAACGTGGTCGGGGAAGCAAAAATTGAAAGGTATCGTGCTCGATTTGAGCTAGATGATTCGGTTTTAATAAGTCTTGCTCATAATAGAGCTGTGTGGAATCCTCCTCCTGGCATGGTAGCGATTTATGGATCCATGCTCTGATGTGGGGTGACTATTCCCCTTCAGCCTTTCATTGCTTTGTTTCTTGCTGAGGCGTGGATCGCTCCAGCCCAGCTTGCTCCAAATAGCTATAGGATCCTGATGTGGATGTGGCACATATGGAGCTGGTTGAACTTGACACCGTCTTATCTTACTAAATTAGACACTTTTATACTCTAAGGCAATCTAGTCGGACTAGAACTTACTTTCTTCTATCCAGCCAGCAGATAGTTGGATTTCTAAAGAGACGAAGGTTAATCGGGGGGTTGATATTTCTTAGGACGCCAAGAAGAAAGTCCTTGTTTGGGGTTTTTCTATCTCAAACAAGCATTAAAAGAATAATTGGTTTTTTACCGGAGGGAGTTTGGGACCTGAGATCGAGGTCTCATCTAGGGAAGATCGGGAAGTGGTAAAGGTTCCCCGTTTCTTTTGCACTCCCGATTGTTGGAACATGTCGCGGTTTACTTACACTGACGCCAAGTTGACTAACCTTGCTAGAGCGACCGCGCGCACTCTAGAGAAAAGAAACAAGTTGTATCTTTTTGATGAAAAGAAAATGATTTCCCTCGACTTTTTCCTCAAATTTCAAATTATCGCAAACGTCGTAAGTAGAATCTCTACTCATTTTCATTTTCATTTTCATTTTGTTCTATTTTCTAACTCGTTTGTATACAGTGTATAACTCGGACATCATCTGCGACGTTTAGGCCCGCCAGGTTAAATCATTTACTCAGGCAAGCCGTAAAGAAGCTTCTTGCAAAAATAAGGAAGGGATTTCTTCTCCTGATGATGAGTCATATAAAGATTTCGATGAAGCAGATGAGCGATTTACTGAAGATACTCCTGAAGAGGTCATTCGGCCAACCGTGGGGGAATCAAGTGGTCTGAGTAGCCCTATTGATGCTGACAGTTCTCAGAGGGCATCTGAAGATGAAGGCAGACAGGGAGGGCATCCAAGTGGTACAGTGTCTGGTGAGCCTAACTTCATGTTTGATGAAGTTCCCTCCGAGCATTTTACTGTTCGTGATGAGGAAGAAGTTAGGGTACCTTTTGATGAGCAGGTTAACCTTCATCCTGATCTTTTTGAATCCTTCCAAGATATTACTGAAGATCAAGAAGATCTGCGGCTGACCTCGGCTTCCAACGTACTCGGTTTGACAAAAGGAAGGCAGATGATTCTCTTGCTCATCCTTTAAAATTTCCTCGGGTGGTGTCATTTTTTGAATCGAGTGACGATGACGCCGATGTTAGAGTTTCCACGAGTGCCCAGGCTGAGGCACATTTTGGGAGGAGTAAAAACTTCAGACAAATCTAAACAAGGATTCTTTACCCCCTGAAGTCGAGGATGCAGGAATAGGATCCCTGGGTAATCCTATGTGTCCCACCCCCTGGATATGTTGAGGATGATATCATTTGGTCGGGCTTTTATCGAGGATGACCATTGGATTCGCTTCAGGAATGGTTCCCCAAAATATCGTCTTCAAAACATTTTCACTAGTGCGAGCTACGTGAGTCTTTGGTCCTGATCTTCGTCTTAGTGCTCCTTGACATAGATTTTTAACTTAATTCTTCCCTGGAGGTGGTTACTGAGTTTGTTGAGTTTGTTCAGACGCAACAACATCAAGATGATCGAATATGGTATCTTGAAGCTCAGTTGAAGGGGAGTGAAGACAACCGTGCTTGGATTGAGGCAACCTATCAAATGGAGGTTAGTTATGCCTAAGAGTTTACCGATCATTGTTTGGCTAAACAGATGGAGGTTAATGAGAAGACCTCTACTGCGAAAGAAAAGGCTAAATCCATGGAAAGCTTACTCTCCATTGCCTAGGAGTCAATGCTTCGAGTTGAATAAGAAGCTGAACATGCGAAGTCTTCATATAAGTGCAAAATTGAAGACTTTGAGCGCCAACCCTTAACAGTAGAGTCCCTTTTAAAGGAAGCCAAGCTGAAACTTGAAGTGCAAGGGGTTGATCACTTTAAAAGGTCCCGAGCTTACAATGCTCTGCTCCTTAGAAAGTTCCAAATAAGGCTGGCTTCGGCAGGCGAGCTCTTCAAAGTAAAGAACTGGTCGACTGATAGATCTCGGACTAATTAGGAATTATCCATAAAGTACCATATAGATAGGTCCTTAGAGTCTCTTCGGACTCAGACAAGGGAGTGGAGAGCTTACTGTCGCAGTCGAGGCAAAAACTCTATCCTATGCATCTGGAAGTTCCATCTGAGCATTCTTTTTCGACCATTTATGCTAGTCAGGAGACTGGTGTGGATGGGTCGAAACCTGATATTAGAACGGTCCCTGAAACAGATTACAGTGAATGGATAGATGACTCGGTTGACTCAATTGTCTGTCCTTCGAATGAGAGTTTTCTTCATAAGTATGAGATGGTGCCTGGTCCAAGTATTAGAGAGGGTTCCAAATCTTCAGCCCCACCTTAGGCGTATTTGTAAAGATTTATTTGATTAATAAAATTCCTTTTTTTGCCAACTGTTTTGTCATGAATTTTGATATGCAAAGTAAATTATTTAATTGGCCAACATTCTTGTCTGAGCTATTCTTTAAATGCCGAGTATCTTATTAAAATGGCTAATGCAATTTCATGTGCCGAGTATATTATTGAACTAGCTAATGTTAATATCCAAGTAACTTTTAGACGCCAAGTATCTTATTAAACTGCCTAATATTATTAACCAAGTCATCTTGAGGCAGGCAAGTAGATTTATACTTGTGTATCATACTCGGTTGCTACCCGAACGTTACATCGAGGCTCACCATGATCATACGTTCGAGTCTTTACGCAAGACACTGATGACGTCTCCTAGTTTTGTCTGCGTAAGGGTTTACCGAATCGTTAATCTTTAAATTAGTCAACACAGCGACGCATCCCACCGGGATTTTCCCAACAGTGCCCTGAGCCATTTTCCAGAATCTAGTGCATTGGGTTTGCCTTTGGCTAAGGTCTTGGCTGATCTTGCTCGGCTGGCATGCTCCTTTAAGCTTCTTCGCCAATTTGGGATTTTTACCAAATTAATGACCCAGAGCATTTTATTTTATAATGCAATCAATTTCATGTTCTTAATAAGCTCCATCTTTTTTGCATGTTCTTATTATCATGCTCAGATTTTTGGAATCCCGTGTCGGGATTTTGTTGATAATTGCAAAACTAACAATATGAAAATCTCAAAACGATTGCTAAAAAATATCCTGACTATAAAAATGAGAAATAAAAACAAATGGAATGTTAAAAGGGTAGAAGATATTTAAATATTGGGCGTTGCATGGTCGGGGCAAGACCCTTCCATCGGGTCGGGCAATCCTATATGCTCCATGACAAGCTATTCCTTTAATTTTCCATGGGCCTTCCCATTTGTCAACTAGTGAGCCTGTAACTTTATTCTTCGTGTTCAGCGATACTTTTTTGAGCACCAGGTCTTCCAGGTGGAATTTCCTAATCCGAACATGGGAATTATAGTGTCTGGCCAATCTTTGCTGATATGCCACATTTCGTACTCGGGATTTCTCCATTTTCTCTTACAAGTCATCTAGGCTTTTCAATAGCATATCAACATTATGATATTTATCATATAGCCTGATTCTAGGTGACATATACAATGTCTCTACCGGGATAACAACTTCTGTTCCAAATGCCAAAGAGAACAGAGTTTCCCCTATAGAAGTTCTTGTTGTTGTCCGGTGTGCACATAATACTTCAGAAAGTTTTTCAACCCAATTGCCTTTCTTGGCATCTAACTTTGCTTTGAGTGTGTACTTGATGATTTTGTTTACTACTTCGACTTTTCCATTTGTTTGAGGGTGGGCAGGTGTGGCATAATAATTTGCAATTTGGTACTCGTTGCACAGCTGCCTGAATTTTTTATTGTCGAACTGGGTGTCGTTGTCACTGATAATAGTAATTGGGACTCCAAATCTGTAAAGTATGTTTTTATTCATAAAGTTTGTGGTATTTTTCTTCCGTGATATGTACTAATGCTTAAGCTTCTACCCATTTCATGAAATAATCAACTGTAACAATTGCGTGCTTAGCTCCACCCCATGTTCCTGCTGGCATTTGACCAATTAAGTCTAGTCCCCGCATGATGAATGGCCATGGGGATTTGAAGCTTCTAAGTTGTTTAGGAGGCTGCCGAATATCATTGCCAATCCTTTGGCAAGCATTGCTGCTTTCTGAACATCGATGTGCATCCGAGCATAAAGAAGGCCAATAAAAGCCTTGCCTGAGTACCTTGTGTACCAAACTTCTGCCCCCAATATGATTTTTACATACTCCGTCGTGGATTTCCTGTAGTATCTGGTGTTTGTCTTCCTCTGATACACATCTTTGGAGTGTTCGGGAAAACCCTCTTTTATACAGTTCTCCTCCAATTACTATGTATTTTGTTGACCGGTACCTGTTGTGTTTAGCTTCTAAGGGATCTTACGGGAGTATATCTTCTTCCAGGTATCTTTTCAACTGAGTCATCAAACCGCCTAAAGGTGTTCAGATTTCTGAGACTTAAAAGTTTTTTGGCTCAACTATACTCGGTCTGAGAAGGTGTGCAACTGGAATATTTTTTGGCCTAATTGTGGTTGTTGATGATGATAGTTTGGACAAAACATCTGCCTTTTCATTTTCTTCTATAAGGATCTGGACAATCCTGTATTCCTTGATTTTTTAGAGGAGTTGTTTTTCTATGCCCAAATAAGCCATCATACCTTCATCTCGGGCCGGATACTGGTCCAAGACTTGGTTGACGACTACCTGTGAGTCGCTGAATATTGCAACCTCATCTGCTTCGAGAGCTATACAAACTCTAAGCCCTACTAGCAATACATCATATTCGGCTTGGTTATTTGTTGCTTTGAAATCAAATCTCATGGCACATTCAACATCATCTTCTTCTGGGGTACATACTACGATCCCTACCCCATTGCCATGAGTATTCGAGGAACCATCGACATATCACCTCTATGAGAACTCTTGCCCAACTTTCGTTTTGCTTCCAGATTTGGTTCTGTGAATTCTGCTACAAAATCTGCCACTGCTTGGCCTTTGAGTGATGTCCTGGGCATGTACTGAATATCGAACTCGCTCAAATCAACCACCCATTTAGTTAGTCTCCCAGAAATTTCTAGTTTCTGAAGGATTTGATTAAGTGGGCAGTCGGTGAAAACCTGGATTGTATGTGCCTGAAAATACGGCCTTAGCTTCCTTGCTGCTGAAACCAATGCTAGAGCCATTTTTTCAGCCTATGAATAGCTGGTTTCGGTTGGAAGAACGACATCGCTGGTATAGTACACTGGCCTCTAAATCCTGTATTCTGTCCTGACCAAAATCAAGCTTACTGTTAACTCTGTAAGGGACAAGTACATGTGGAGTATTTCTCCCATTTTAGGTTTTGAAAGGATAAGAGCTTGCCCTAAGTATTCTTTGATTTTCTAGAATGCCTGTTAATACTCAAGTCCTATCCCCTTTTTGATCACTTTGAAAAAAAGAGCACATCAATCAGTGGCCTTCGAGATAAATCTGCCCAAGGAAGTAAGCACCATGTTAGGCGTTGCACTTCTTTTAGCGTTCTTGGTGAAGTCATTTTTTGAAGGGCTTGAATCTTCTCAAGGTTCACTTTGATTCCCCTCTAGTGAACTTGGAAACCAAGGAACCTTCCTGAAGAAACCCAAATAGGCACTTGTTCGGATTTAACTTCATCTGATATCTTCTCAAGACATCGAATGTTCATCTGTCGAGACACTCTTGGTTAACATGTCATCTATGTAAACTTCCATGTTTCTTCCTATTTGATGAGGAAAGATCCTATTGGCCAGTCTTTGGTATATTGCCCCAGCATTTATTAACCCAAAAGGCATTACTGGATAACAATACAAGCCTTGATCGGTCGTGAATGCCATTTTTTCTTTATCAGCTTTATTCATCCGGATCTGATTCTATCCCGAGTAAGCATCCATGAAACTGAGTAATTCATGGCATATGTAGCATCGACCAGTTGGTATATTCTTGGAAGTGGAAAACTGTTCTTTGGGCGGGCCTTGTTCGGATCTGTGAAGTCCATGCACATTCTCCACTGGCCATTCTTTTTTGGGACCAAAACCACATTTGCTACCCACTGAGAGTAGTTGATTTCTCTGATCGAACCCACAACAAGTAATTTCTCCACTTCCTGCTTGATTGCCCGACTTCACTCGAGGTCGAAAGATCTTCTCTTTTGTATTACAGGTTTCACATTTGGATCCACTGCCAAATGATGTGATATCTCTCCGGCATCTATCCCCACCATGTCTCCATGACTCCATACGAATACATCTTTGTATTCTCTAAGCAAATCAATAAGGTCTAGCTTAATTTTTTCTTCTAAATTCGCCCCAATTTTGAACTTCTTATCTGGTTCATCTCCCTTTAAGATCACCTCCTCTACTGGTTTGCTCTTTGATGTCTCCTATTCTTTCATTGAATCGAACTCAAACAATAGTGATTCTTGTTTGATCTGATCTGGTCATGTTAAGTTGCATACTTGGTGCTCCCTATTAACTCTGTCTTTGTAAACCGAGAGATTAGCTCTTCTGGCCATCTCATGCGACCCTTTGATTATTCCTAACCTTCTATTCAGTTAGCAATTTGATCATCAGATCATAGGTAGTTGTTACTACCTTTGTTTTGTTTAGAAAAGGTCGACCTAGTAGCGCAGTATACGGCTAGTTGTCCAGATCTACCACCACAAAGTCGAGTAACACTGTTTTCTGGCAAGGTACTATTCCGATTTTCACTCGCAACTTTGCTGTTCCAAGAGACCTAACCTCGACAACTCCAAATCCTCTGAGAGGGTATGGAAAGGTTGCAAGTCCTTTCGATACAATCTGAGCTAATCATAAACAGCTACATTGAGGATGTTTGTCGAGCTACCATTATCCATTAGAATTCTCCTGACGTCTCTATGGCCAATTCCGGCACTAATAAAGAGAGCATCGTTTGGTCGAACGTCGACCCTATGTGAATCAGCTTCAGTGAATATTATTGGGTCATATCCTTTATTTTTTCTCTTCGAATCGGGCTCGATAGAGTTAACGTCAAAAATGAGTCTTGCCTGTATCGGTTCTCTGATTTCTTGAGTCCGCTCTAGGTTACTTCTCCCGGTTGATGGTCCTCCAAAGATAGTTTGTATCACTTTATTCGCCTCGGGACTGGCCCTTTTGTTCCGACCAGAGCTATGATCTCCCGTTTTGGTTTCTTTCTGAATTTCTGACTTCTCATCTTACTTTAGGATTTTATCTTGCAGATGTCCTTCCCGAATGAAGGTCTCTAAAAAGTCTCTAAGATGGTAACATTTCAAAGTCTCATTTCTGGTTTCCTTATGGAACCTGTAATATTTCATCGTGTCTCGCCGAGAAATTGGGATTGTCGATGTGGCTCCTTCACCAAATTCTTTTCTTCTAGTATTTCCTGGATTTCTTCTCGCTTTTTTTGGAGTGGGGTGTAGTTTATGTATTTTCCTCAAAACCTTTCCATGGCCTGGTCAATATTACGTCCACTCCCTCCATCTTTACTTTTTTCTTTGCTATTTCCTTTATTCTTTCCTTTTTGGTTCGGTACCTTTGGCTCGGCATTCTTTTGTTGGGGCCTCCCTCTATGCATGTAGCAACCTCCTGTTGCTAACTCTTCTCCTTCGGCTAATGCACATCCTCCAGCCATATCCATCATGTTTGCATTTCTCGTTAATCGGGCTCTCCTTAAGTCGAAAGACAGTCGCCCGTCTGTAAGTTATTTACGAATGCAGCGATTATTACTTTGTCATTTGCACTGCTGATTTTTGAGACCGCTTGGCCAAATCTCCCCAGGCACTTTTTTAGCGACCCGTCTTTCCCTTGCTTCACCTGAGAAAGGTAAGCCTTTCCTATGTACATTGCCTAGGAATTTTCTAGAAAAGCTTCTGCTCAACTCGCTGAAACTCCTAATACTTACCGGAGGCAATCTCCCAAACCATCTCGAGCCTGTGTCTCCAAGAGTTTGTGGAAAGTTAAGACACAGCAGGGGGTCACTGTAGGCATACTAGGTCATAGCGCTTTTATATCTTCTGACGTGTTCTTTAGGATTGGTATCCTTCTTGAACTGTTCCACATATGGCATCCTGAATCTCACCGGGAAGAGGGTTCGCATGATGCCCCTGGTGAATGGGCTGTAAGAATCATCATCAGAAAATTCTTCGTATACATACCGCCTGATCAGCGCATCCATCCGACGTCTGTTATTCTCGACTTCCTAGGTAAGGCTCTTGATTTCGATATCTCTATCGCACTCCAGTTATCCTCGATGGTCGACCCGTCGGGTGACTGTCATACATGTCACCATCTTCTCTACATCTTGCCTCTGAGTGTCACAAGTTAACCCCGGTAGGCTTATTGTTCCACGGTGTCGCTTTTGATGGTGTTGATCACTGTCTTCTTATGACGATGATCGATTTTTTCACTGGTCGTATTTACGGTGCTTATCATGGCTTGCCTGACCGTGACTTCACCTTTGGCATGGTTGTTCTTTTACGGGTGTTTCAAGATCCTTATCTTGGTTGTGTGTCATACCCCCAGTCTGGTTGATTGGGTTTGAGTTCCTAACAGCTTCTAGTGCATTTGGCTCTGGCCTAGCTACAACCGATCGGAGCCTAGGAGGTGATAGAGGGTTTAGCGAATGCACCTCTCCTACGACCAATAGATATATTCCTTCTCGCGCTGTATCTATTAGTAACTGTTGCAGTACATCACAGAAATGACGCGCTGTATCCTCGCTGGTAAAGGGACTTGCTGGATACCAGCCAGGGATATCGGTTGAGTCCCTGTGGTTGTTGTGGGATCCTGAGTGGCCCCACCTATATGCATATTATCTGAAGATTTCTGGAAGTCCCTGGAACTGTCTCTGCTTTCGCTACCAGCCATTACTTAAATAAGTCGGAGGTTCACCCCCTCCTTCTAGTGCCAATTGTTGACGATGATTTCTCAATGGATGAAAAAGTAAACAACGTTGGATTTTGTTATGACTTGTCAAAAGAGAAAGAGAAAGAGAAAGAGAATGTAATGTAAGCAATAACAACACAAATTTACATGGTAAAACTCCGGTGATCGGAGAAGCATCCATGGGTGGTTGACTGCGCAACCAAGTGAAATTCACTATTTATATATAATGAATCACACCACTCGATCTCTCTTGCCTCTCTTTTGAGTCTATCTCTCTGTTTTCTTTTTTTTTTTTGTTCTCTTTTTACAATAAGATTATAGGTCTATTTATACGTGCATAGTAACCCAAATCCTTGTTGTACAAGTAAGGAAAAGAATTTGTATTTGATTATGATTGGTTGTGAAGTTCCCTAAAAAGTGTGTCTATAACCTAGAAGGGGAGGGGGTGAATAGGTTTTAATTCGATAGATTACCAATTTTGCGAATAAATCAATATTAACAATTCTACCCCAATGTTCAAACAAAAGACAACAAACATAAAACAATAACAACACGCAATGTATACGTGGAAACCCTCCAACTGGAAAAAACCACGGGCTGTTTAGAGTGCCACCCTTAATCCTCAAAATCCACTATTAAGTAAAAGTTTACAACCTAAGTTTACCTCCCGTATAACCCTCTAGTTACTAACCCTTTCACTCCATCCAAAGGGCCTTAATAGTGATTTTGGATAGCACTTGTGCACTAACCACTTAGCCACAAGCTAAATCAACAATGAAGAGATAATGGCAACCTAAGTGAATATGCAAGAATATTCAATATGCAAAGACATTCATGCTTATCTTGGATTAATAATGACAATTAAAGCAAATCCTAGATATCAATGTTCTAAATGCAAAGGCAAGAAGAATTAGCCAGAAGGGTAAAATCGTCCTAAATGCTAGCTATCACAAATAAATGCATCTCAACCAACAATCAATACACAAGCATGTCATAAAAGCAATTAAACATACATGCAAGCAATTGATATGAAATAAAGACTAAAACCCTAGGTATACATGTCTTAGTAATGAAAACATAAAGTTTAGAACATGTAAAGAATACCAAGACATGAACAAACAAGAAACCCATGCTTTAAAGATGCTTGATGATTTGGATTTTAAGCATGGTTGAGTAAAAATGGCTTCTTGGAGCTTCTCTTACTAAAGAACCTTATCTCTCTCTCAAAAATAGGTTGGGAAGCTCTTAAAAATGAGTTGGGAAGAAGATGGTATATTTATATGAAGCCTAAAGTGAAACTGCGTCGTTTTGGCAAAAAAACAATCAAATCCCGCTAGGACCGCTGGCTGTACAGCGGTCCAGTTAAGTGTCTAGACCACGGCACAAAGAGCGGTGTATCGCTTGGACAACGCCGCACTGTAGGTCGTTGTGCATGCAGTATACACAGACCGCGGTCTGGATAGCATTCATCGTCTGTGAAACTCCGCTTGGGAGACCGTGGCGTATGCAACAAGCAGAGACCGCCGTAGCCACAACGTGCATCCTCTGTCAAACACCGTTGTGCAGGCCGCGACCAAGGAACTGCACAGAGAGTGATCTAGACCGTGGTTAAAAGGAAAAAATCCTTATTTTAAGGAACAAACATACATTCAACACTCAAATAAAAATAAGACACACAAGGAACTCAAAATGGCAAATAAGCATGCAAGCAAAATAATTAAAGAAAATGCATGATTGTGAGTGTGTGCAATAAATCTCTTGAATGAAGTAAAGCAAGTGATTTTACCTTTGATGCTTGAAAGAGGACTTGAGCAATGATGACCTAAACTACCTTTACATATTGATCCCCAAATGTGGTTGTCAACGAAATTAGCCAATCAAACACTGAGGAACTTACAATCTCCCTCTTTGGCTATTTCGTGACATAACCACTCGCTCACAAAGTATCCTCACAACAAACAACAAGAAACAAAAAGAGGTTAACAAAAAAACATTCTATACTACAAGAGATACCTAAAGCTAAATCTTCAAATCTTTCATCTCTTGTAGAATGATCATCCGTACAAAACAAAGAACTACACTTTCCAAGACAAGTGTATGAGAGGGATTAATAAAAACAGGCACAATTTGCATGAATTGGAAACAAGTAACATGCAATCAACAATGCACATAGCAAATGCTCCCCCTAAATAGATTCACTCCCTCTCAATAGGTCAATCTCCCCTTAAATCATGCCAATATCAGCAATATCAACTCCCTCTAAACCCAATACTACTCCCCTTTTTAGTCACAAGATAGGCAAAGAAGTATTCCCCAACCGGGACTTTTAAGCAAAGAGAGATATTTGCAATGTAAATGCATAATCTTATACAACAACTTTATGCAGGTTAATTAAGAGTGAAAAATTCATGGAATTTTTATTGATTAGAACATGTACGAAAGATTGCCTTGAGTGAAATACATGCAACATCAACTTCCAAAAGCATGGAATTTGGCAAAGGAAAATAACACACGAGGTTCCAAGAGAAGGCAAACCAATTGCACCAAATTGTCAATGGAAAACAAGACGTAGTTTAACAAAAAAAACTATAAAACTTTACAAGTTGAACAAGACATGAGCGACTATTGCGTCCTTTTAGATTTTTTCGGGCAAGATGCCCGTATGATAGTAGCCTTGTTCAATAAATAAAGTGAGAGAGACTATAGGAATGTGAAAATCCTGGAAATGGATACAATATCTTTATTGATTGAAGTCTCAAAAGTCACTTGCACACATATTTGCAACCATTTTGTAAGCATTCAATAAATTCATCATGCATAACACTTTAAGCATGTCAAGATCAAGTTTTCATAAACATGGAGATAAACTTTGGGTCAATCAAATGTACTTCTCAATCAAATTTCCTAGTCCAAAAACACATGTTTGAAAACAAATGAGACAAGCATTTCAAATAAGGCAAAAACACACTTATTGAATAAAAAGACATATAATAATATATGCATCCAAGATACTCAACCAATTAATTAAAGAGCATAAAATTGAACAATTATTTGCTTATTAAGATGCAAGTTCACTCTCTTTGCTTGAGCTCCCCATCTGGGGTCAACCACCAAAACCTATCAATGCATATAACAACTCCCAATAGACCTACTAAGTAATTTAAACTTAGTTGAATCTAATGGTAAACAAATCCGCTAGTTGATCATTTGTGCCCACATGTTCAAGTACAATGCATTTGCTCTCAACTAGCTCCATTATGAAATGATGTCTAATGTCAATATGCTTAGCTCTAGAATGTTGGATAGGATTTTTTGAAATATTGATGGCACTCATGTTATCATAATAAAGGGTTAGAGTACCTTGCTCAAAGTCATAATCCACAAGCATTTGCTTCATCCAAAGGAGTTGTGTTCAAGCACTCCCAACGGCTATGTACTCGACCTCGGCTGTGGATAATGAGATGGAATTTGCTTCTTGCAAAACCAAGACACAAGATTGTTCCCTAGGAAGAAGCAATCGCCCAATGTACTCTTCCTATCATCACAATTACCTGCCCAATCTGTATCACTAAAGCCAACTAAACTAGCATTAGTGTCAAAAGAGTACCATATCCCATAGTTGGATGTCCCATTCGCATATCGAATGATTCTCTTCACGGAGGAGAGATAGGATTCCATGGGATTGGCTTGATACCTAGCACACACACCAACACTAAAAGCTATATCGGACCTACTAGCAGTCAAGTATAGCAAGCTTCCTATCATGCCACGATATAGACTTTGATCCACACGTTTTCCACTAGCATCCTTGCTAAGTTTCAAAGTGGTACTCATAGGTGTGTCACAATGCTTGGCACTCTCAAGGCCAAATTTCTTCACTAGGTTCTTGGCATATTTAGCTTGGGATATGAAGATCCCATCATGCATTTTCTTGATTTGCAAGCCTAGGAAGTAATTGAGTTCACCAACCATGCTTATTTCAAACTCATGAGTCATGACATCAACAAATTGTTGAACTTTCAAGTTGTTGGTGGAACCAAAAACGATGGCATCAACATAAATTTGTGCTATGAATAGCTCAATTTTAGTGCACTTGATGAACAAAGTCTTGTCAACACTACCTCTAGAATACAAATTGTCAACAAGATACAGAGTGAGGAGCTCATACCAAGCCCTCGGTGCTTGTTTCAACCCATATAGCGCCTTCTTGAGGTGATAAACGTGATTGGGTGGTGTTGATCCACAATAGGTTGCTCAACAAACACTTCCTCTCTCAAGAAGCCATTGAGGAAGGCACTCTTGACATACATTTGATAAAATTTAAACTTCTGAACACACGATATGGATAAGAAAAGCCTAATGGACTCTAATTGGGTAACGGGAGCAAAAGTCTCCTCAAAGTCGATACCCTCTATTTGAAAGTATCATTGTGATACAAGTCCAGCTTTGTTTCTCACAATGTTGCTATCCTCATCTGATTTGTTCCTTTAAACCCACTTGGTACCTATCACATTAGTGTTCTTAGGCCTAGGAACTAGAGTCCAAACCTCATTTTTTTCAAATTGATTTAGCTCTTCTTACATAGTAAGAGCCTAAAACTCATCACTTAAGGCTTCATCAACCTTTTTAGGTTCAATTTGAGAGGTGTAGCAAGTATAACTAATTTGATTTGCTAATTGATGTCTAGTCCTCACACCCTCATTCACATTTCCAAGAATGTCACTCTTGTTATGGAGATGCCTAACCCAAGGAGCTAGTTCCTTAGATTCCAAAGTAGGATCTCTATCAAGAGATTGAGTGACCTCTTTTTCAAGATTTGATTTTTCATCACTTAAAATCTCATCAATCTTCACCAATGGAGTATCATCAACCACACTAATCTCCTCGTCATGGTTACTAACCTTAGGCATATAATCATCTATGACCACATTAGATGATTCCATTACACTTCATGTCTTCAAATTAAAAACTCTATAGGCCTTACTATTTAGGGCATAGCCAATGAAAATCCCCTCATCACTCTTTTCTCTTGATGCATTTTATGTGAGAATCCTTCTCATTTTGAATTTTAATGCAAAGCATTTTAAAAGTTTCAAACATTTTAGATTTTTCTCTAAGAAAGTAAGTCCAAGTAAATCTAGAGAAATCATCCACAAACACAAAAATGTACCTCTTGCCACCGAGACTCTCGGTTTGAATGAAACCCATAAGGTCCATATGAAGAAGCTCTAATGGCTCCTTAGTGGCAAGATACTTACCCTTCTTATGCACTATCTTAGTTTTCTTTCCTTGTTGACAAGGTCCATAAACTCCCTCAATCCTATTTCCAAACTTAGAAAGGCCTCTCACAACTTTCAACCTCTCAAGAACTTTCAAGTCTTTGAAATTCATATGACCTAACCTTTGATGCCATAATTCAACTTGATCACAACTAGACAAATTGCATGAGATACCATTGGAATCAAGACAATAACAATTGTCACTTGATCTCGTGCCTTTCAATAGAACTTGTCCATCTTCTCTTAGAATAGAGCAATCAAATTTCCCAAACAAAATCGAAAGCCCTTCATTACTTAAATGTGATATGCTAATGAGATTGGCTTGCAAGCCATCTACAAATAGAGCATTAGGCAAGGAGGGCAAACCTGGGAAGGAAATGTTTCCTTTTCCTAGAACCTTCTTACGTGAACCATCACCAAAGGTGAAAAATCCATCATCCTCCATCACGAGAGTTTCAAAGAAACTCTTGTTTCCAGTCATTTGCCTAGAACATCCACTATCATGGTACCAAGTATTGATGGCTTTAGCTTTCAAGGCTACTTGAGCCACATGATAATGAAATTCATCCTTTCTAGTCCACCTAGTTGAAATATTACCATTTTTTAGTAGTCATTGGTTCATTTGCTCTAAAATTCCTAGGTGCATGCTTTTTGGCTGTTCCAAGCATATTCTTCTCAATCATGCTTTCAAAATGACACAACTTAATAAATTTAAAACAATTCGGCCTTATGTGACCTTCAACACCATAATAATGACAAATGAGAGTAAAGTAATAATTCATACCATATCCTTGTGCAAGCATGGAAAACTTCCCTCTCCTTTAAGTTGTTCTTTGGTGTTGAGCCGAATCTCTTCTTTGAAACACCCTTTGTGATTGAGCCAAATTAGCTTCTCTTCTTGGTTGTGGGTTAAAACTCCTTTGTTGACTTTGAGAGATCCGTGGAGGTTGAGGTCTTGTTTGATGAGCTCTAGCTTTTGGTAAATGTGTTTTAGCTTGAGACTTTGTTTGAGCTTTCTTTGATGATTCACAAACCTCATTTGATCTCATTTGTTGGTGTCACTCTTGAACCACTTTATCCTCTTGACTCTTGACAAAGATGGTCTTTTTCAAGGCAATGGCATCATTGTCTTCCACATATCCTAGGCCTGTTTTATCACTAGGACTCCTCCTACATGATAGCATCTTGTCAAGTCTCTCAGTTCTGAATGTCATCTTGGCAACAAATTCTTTCGCTTCCCTGAGCTCAATCTTCAAGCTTTCTTCACTATTTTTAGTGATCACAAGCTCCAACTTTAAACTCTCTTCTAACTCTTTTCCACTATTTACCTTCTCACTCAAGTTGGTACTCTTGAAAGTCAACTCTAGATTCTCCTTTTTCAACTCTTGAATCTCCTTCTTCTTTTTCAATCTAGACATTTCAAAAAACTTCATGAAGTCTACATAGTCCATTTAACTCATCAATCTCAAACCTAGAGTTAGAAGAGGTACTCTCATCACTAGAGTCATCTAATTCTTCCTTGTCACTCATAACTTCCTTGCGATTATGAGATGTTGTGAAGGCAATGAAGTTTGAAACTCTATCTTTCTATTCTAAGTCTTCACTATCACTCTAAGTGGCCGTTATCGCCTTCCTCTTTTTCTTTTTCTTTAAATTTGCACATTCTGAAGCAATGTGACCAAAACCACTGCATTCATAGCAGTGAATGCCCTTCTTGGAGTCACTTTCTTAAAACTCTTCAATCTTCTTGAAGGGGGTTTTCTTTTTCACTTTCTTTCCCTTTGACCCAAAACCTTTCCTCTCAAACTTTATGAATTTCTTGAATCTTTTAACCATGAGAGCCATTTCTTCATCTGAGTCCTCCTCATCTTCTTCAACCATAGTAGCATAATTCACCCCATTAAGCAAAGGGGGTCGTGTGCTTCAGGCTCCCTCATGACTATTTTTGTTTCCACTCATTGTGTTTGAGGTAATAAATGATATGAAGATGCAAATGTAATGCAACATACAAAATGCGAACAACCAAAAGCACAATGTAAGACACAAATAATGCACGGATCACCTAAGTATATCTAGGCACTGGCTCTGATACCAATTGAAATTCCCTAGAAAGTGTGTCTGTAACCTAGAGGGGGGGTGAATAGGTTTTAATTCGATAGATTACCAATTTTGTGAATTAATCAATATTAACAATTCGACCCCAATGTTCAAATAAAAGACAACAAACATAAAACAATAACAACACGCAATGTATACGTGGAAACCCTCCAAATGGGAAAAACCATGGGCTGTTTAGAGCGCCACCCTTGATCCTCAAAATCCACTATTGAGTAAAAGTTTACAACCTAGGTTGACCTCCCGTCTAACCCTCCAGTTACTAACCCTTTCACTCTACCCAACGGGCCTTAATAAGTATTTTGGATCACTAGCCTTATGCACTAACCACTTAGCCGCAAGCTAAATCAACAATGAAGAGATAATGGCAACCTAAGTGAATTTGCAGGAATATTCAATATAAAAAAAATGCTAGTTCAAGACATTCATGCTTATCTAGGATTAATAATGACAATTAGATCAAATCCTAGATATCAATGTTCTAAATGCAAAGGCAAGAAGAATTAGCTAGAAGGGTAAAATCGTCCTAAATGCTAGCTATAACAAGGCTTCTAGAAATGACAATGTTGCTGCTAAGTGGACTAGAAAAAATGAGTATGTTTGCCATGTGGCCCAAGTGGCGTTGAAGGCGAAAGCCTTTAACACTTGGTACCTTGATAGTGGTTGTTCTAGGCATATGACTGGAAACAAGAGTTTTTTTGAAACTCTTGTGATGGAGGATGGTGGATTTGTCACCTTTGGTGATGGTTCACGTAAGAAGGTTCTAGGTAAAGGAAACATTTCCATCCCCGGTTTGCCCTCTTTGCCTAATGCTCTCTATGTAGAAGGCTTGCAAGCCAATCTCATTAGCATATCACATTTAAGTGATGAAGGGCTTTCGGTTTTGTTTGGAAAAGTTGATTGCTCTATTTTAAAAGAAGATGGACATGTTCTATTGAAAGGCAAAAGATCAAGTGACAATTGTTATTGTCTTGATTCTAATAGCATCTCTTGCAATTTGTCTAGTTGTGATCAAGTTGAATTATGGCATCAAAGGTTAGGTCATATGAATTTCAAAGACTTGAAAGTTCTTGAGAGGTTGAAAGTTGTGAGAGGCCTTCCTAAGTTTGGAAATATGAGTGAGGGAGTTTGTGGACTTTATCAACAAGGAAAGCAAACTAAGAGTGTGCATAAGAAGGGTAATTACCTTGCCACTAAGGAGCCATTAGAGCTTCTTTATATGGACCTTATGGGTCCCATGCAAACCGAGAGTCTCGAAGGCAAGAGGTACATTTTTATGTGTGTGGATGATTTTTCTAGATTTACTTGGACTTACTTTCTTAGAGAAAAATCTGAAACTTTTGAAACTTTTAAAATGCTTTGCACTAAAATTCAAAATGAGAAGGATTCTCACATAAAATGCATTAAGAGAATTATGAGTGATCATGGGAGAGAATTTGAAAATGTTAGCTTTGAAAACTTTTGTGTTAGTCTTGGCATTTCCCATGAGTTCTCAGCTACTCGAACTCCTCAACAAATTGGAGTAGTAGAGAGGAAGAATAGAGTCCTCCAAGAGATGGCCCGTGTGATGTTGCATAGCAACAATGTGCCTAGGAATTTTTGGGCTGAAGCTGTCAATACGGCTTGTTACATAGGCAATATGGTGTTTCTTAGGACTGGGACTAGGCAAACCTCCTATGAATTATGGAAGGGTAGGAAGCCAAATGTTAGTTATTTCCACTAATTTGGAAGCAAGTTCCATATTCTAAATGACCATGATCAACTTGGCATGTTTGATGCTAAGAGTGATGAGGGGATTTTCATTGGCTATACCCGAAATAGTAAGGCCTATAGAGTTTTTAATTTGAAGACACGAAGTGTTATGGAATCATCTAATGTGGTCATAGATTATTGTAGGCCTAAGGTTAGTAACCATGATGAGGAGATTAGTGTGGTTGATGATACTCCCTTGGTAAAGATTGATGAGATTTCTAGTGATGAGAAATCAAAGCTTGAAAAAGAGGTCACTCAATCTCTTGATAGAGATCCTACTTTGGACTCTAAGGAACCCGCTCCTTGGGTTAGGCTTCTCCATAACATGAGTGACATTCTTGGAAATGTGAATGAAGGTGTGAGGACTAGACATCAATTAGCAAATCAAATTAGTTACACTTGCTACACCTCTCAAATTGAACCCAAAAAGGTAGATGAAGCTTTAAGTGATGAGTTTTAGGTTCTTGCTATGCAAGAAGAGCTAAACCAATTTGAAAGAAATGAGGTTTGGGCTCTAGTTCCTAAGCCTAAGAACACTAAAGTAATAGGTACCAAGTGGGTCTATAGGAACAAATCTGATGTGGATGGCAACATTGTACGAAACAAAGCTAGACTTGTTGAACAAGGATATTCTCAAATTGAAGGTATCGACTTTGAGGAGAATTTTGCTCCCGTTGCCCGTTTAGAGTCCATTAGGCTTCTCTTATCCATATCGTGTGTTCACAAATTTAAATTGTATCAAATGGATGTTAAGAGTGCTTTCCTTAATGGCTTCTTACAAGAGGAAGTGTGTGTTAAGCAACCTAAGGGGTTTGTGGATCCACACCAAAGGCGCTATATGGGTTGAAACAAGCACCGAGTGCTTGGTATGAGCGCCTCACTCTTTATCTTATTGACAATGGCTATTCTAGAGGTAGTGTTGACAAGACTTTATGATGGGATCTTCATATCCTAAGCTAAGTATGCCAAGAACCTAGTGAAGAAATTTGGCCTTGAAAAAGCCAAGCATTATGACACACCAATGAGCACCACTTTGAAACTTAGCAAGGATGCTAATGGAAAAAGTGTGGATCAAAGTCTATATCGTGGCATGAAAGGGAGCTTGCTATACTTAACTACTAGTAGGTCCGATATAGCTTTTAGTGCTGGTATGTGTGTTAGGTACCTAGCCAATCCCAAGGAATCCCATCTCTCATCTGTGAAGAGAATCATTAGATATGTGAATGGGACATCCAACTATGGGATATGGTACTCTTTTGACACTAATGCTAGTTTAGTTGGCTTTAGTGATGCAGATTGGGCAGGTAATTGTGATGATAGGAAAAGCACATCGGGCGGTTGCTTCTTCCTAGGGAACAATCTTGTGTCTTGGTTTTGTAAGAAGCAAAATTCCATCTCATTATCCACAGTTGAGGCCGAGTATATAGCTACTGGGAGTACTTGCACACAACTCCTTTGGATGAAGCAAATACTTATGGATTATGGCTTTGAGCAAGGTACTCTAACCCTTTATTGTGATAACATGAGTGCCATCAATATTTCAAAAAATCCTGTCAAACATTCTAGAACCAAGCATATTGACATTAGACATCATTTCATTAGGGAGCTAGTTGAGAGCAAATGCATTGCACTTGAGCATGTGGGCACAAATGATCAACTAGTGGATTTGTTTACTAAACCATTAGATTTAACTAAGTTTAACCCTCTTAGTAGGTCTATTGGGATTTGTCATGTGCATTAATAGGTTTTGGTGGTTGACCCTATATGGGGAGCTCAAGCAAATAGATCGAACTTGCATCTTAATAAGCAAATAATTGTTCAATTTTATGCTCTTTAATTAATTGCTTGAGTATCTTGGATGTACATATTATTATATGTCTTTTTATTCAATAAGTGTGTTTTTACCTTATTTGAATGCATGTCTCATTTGTATTCAAACATGCATTTTTGGATTAGGAAATTTGATTGGGAAGTACATTTGATTGACCCAAAGTTTATCTCCATTGTTTGTGAAAACTTGATCTTGACATGCTTAAAGTGATATGCATGATGAATTTATTGAAAGCTTACAAAATGATTGAAAATTTGTGTACAAGTGACTTTTGAGACTTTATTCAATAATGATATTGTATCCATTTCAAGGATTTCACAATCCAATAGTCTCTCTCTTTACTTATTGAACAAGGCTACTATCATACGGGCATCTTACCTGGAAAAATCTAATAGGGCGCAATCGTCGGTCATGTCTTGTTCAACTTGTAAAGTTTGATAGTTGCTCTTATGTTTTTGGTTGAACTGTATCTTGTTTTCCATTGCCAATTTGGTGCAAATTGGTTTGACTTCTCTTGGAACCTCATGTGTTCTTTTCCTTTGCCAAATACCATGTTTTTGGAAGTTGATGTTGCATGTACTTCATTCAAGGCAATCTTTTGCACATGTTCCAATCAATAAAACTTCCATGACTTTCTCTCTTTCTTAATTAACCTACATAAAGTTGTTGTATATGATTATGTATTTACATTGCAAATATCTCTCTTTGCTAAAACATCCCGTTGGGGAATACTCATTTGCCTATCTTGTGACAAAAATAGAGAGTAGTATTGGATTTAGGGGGAGTTGATATTGCAATGATTTAAGGGGAGATTGATATTGGCATGATTTAAGGGGAGATTAACCTATTGAGAGGGAGTGGATCTATTTAGGGGGAGCGTTTGCTATGTGCATTGTTGAGGGCATGTTACTTGTTTTTAATTCATGCAAATTGCGCTTGTTTTTTTTATTTATCTTAATCCCTCTCATACACTTGTCTTGGAAAGTGTAGTTCTTTGTTTTGTAGGGATGATCAATCTACAAGAGATGAAAGATTTGAAGATTTAGCTTTAGGTATCTCTTGTAATATAGAATGCTTTTTGTTGACCTCTTGTTGTTTCTTGTTATTTGTCGTGAGGATACTTTGTGAGTGAGTGGTTTTATCACCTTAGGTCATCATTGCTTAAGTCCTCTTTCAAGCATCAAAGGTAAAATCTCTTGCTTAACTTTATTGAAGAGATTTAGTGCACACACTCACTCTCATGCATGTTTTTGTTCACTTTACATTTGTGCTTATTTGCCATTTTGAGTGCCTTGTGTGTCTTATTTTTATTTGAGTGTTGAATGTATGTTTGTGCCTTAAAAAGAGGATTTTTTCCTCTTTACCGCGGTATATACCGCTCTTTATGCAGGGCCCCCACCGCGACCTGCACAGCGGTGTTTGACAGAGGATGCACACTATGGCTACCACGGTCTATGCTTGTTGCATATGCCGCGGTCTCCCAAGAGGAGTTTCACAGAGGATGCATGTTGTCCAGACCGCGGTCTGTGCACGCTACATGCACAACGACCTACAGAGCTGCGTTATTCAGGCGATACACCGCTCTCTGTGCCGCGGTTTGGACACCTACCTGGACCGCAGTACAGCCATCGGTCCTGACAAGTTTTGGTTGCCTTGTGCCCAAAACGATGCAGTTTCACTCTACGATTCATAAAAATATACCATATTCTTCCCAACTAGTTTTTAGAGCTTCCTCACCTATTTTTGAGAGAGAGATAAGGTTCTTTAGAGAGAGAAGCTCCGAGAAGCCATTTTTACTCAACCATCCTTAAAATCCAAATCATCAAGCATCTTTCAAGCATGGGTTTCTTATTTGTTCTTGACTAGGTATTCTTTACATGTTCTAAACTTTATGTTTTCACTACTAAGACATGTATACCTAGGGTTTTAGTCTTTATTGCATATTAATTCCTTGCTTTTATGATTAATTGCTTTTATGATATGCTTGTGTATTGATTGTTGGTTAAGATGCATTAATTTGTGATAGCTAGCATTTAGGACTATTTTACCCTTCTAGCTAATTCTTCTTGCCGTTGCATTTAGAACATTGACATCTAGGATTTGCTTTAATTGTCATTATTAATCCTAGATAAGCATGAATGTATTGACCTAGCATTTTTGCATATTAAATATTCTTGCATATTCACTTAGGTTGCCATTATCTCTTCATTATTGATTTAGCTTGTGGCTAAGTGGTTAATTCACAAGGCTAGTGATCCATAATCACTATTAAGGCCCGTTGGGTAGAGTGAAAGGGTTAGTAACTGGAGGGTTAGACGGGAGGTCAACCTAGGTTGTAAACTTTTACTCAATAATGGATTTTGAGGATCAAGGGTGGTGCTCTAAACAGCCCGTGGTTTTTCCCATTTGGAGGGTTTCCACGTATATATTACGTGTTGTTTCTGTTTTAAGTTTGTTATCTTTTATTTGAACATTGGGGTAGAATTTTTAATATTGATTGAGTCGTAAAAATTGGTAATCTATCGAATTAAAACCTATTCCCCCCCCCCCCCCCCCCCCCCCCTCTCCCCCCCTCCTAGGTTATAGACACATACTTTCTAGGGAATTTCAGCTTCTATGTCTTATCTGGCAATCTTTTTCAAGGATTGTGCAAGTATAGGCTAAAAATGTAAAAGTGCCAAAATTGCACTTCGAGCCAAATTGTAAGAATTTCGTTTGTATGAGTGCAAAAAGAAAAGCAAAAGAAAGAAAAAGAAAAGAAAAGAAGAATAAAAAAGAAATAAAAAAGCATAAAGAAAAGAAGAAAGAAGCCTTGAAACTAATTATGGAGTACTCACAATTTAGAGTACCAATTTGTAAGCACAAGTGTGCGTGAAATGTGATGCGTGTGTGAAATGTGATGCCTAGACACTAATGTAAATTGTTTGTAAAGTAGAGCTTTGTGTTGGGAGTGTGAGTTTGTTTAGAAATGATTGGTGATCTTTGAACTCAAATTTTTTTCTATTTTCTTTGTTCATCACATCTAACCCCATGGCCTCATTACAACCAAAGGGAAAGTCCTATTGGTCCATTATATGTCTTGAATGGGAATGTTTGTTGATGCTTGATCTTCCACGTTCATGGCATAGTGAATCATTCATAGGCTAGTTCACAGACATTATCGGTTTTGGAATGAACATTGTATGCAATGAATTAGACGTCTATGCATAAAATCTATCATTGCATACCATGAATGAGTGTGAACCTAGGATTTTGAGCGATAAAAAAAGAGTGAAGCCAGGTGAGGTTTAGAGTCGAAGCGAATTATGCTCAAGGTGTGGGAGTGAATAGTTCTTAATTTGAGAGCGCTCTTAGGCGTGGGATTCGTGCTAGTGCAAGTTTCCTTCAAGTGTGTTCGAGTTGTTTTAGATAACTTTGCAAATGTCTAATTCTCTCTATCAAGCATCCTTGAATCTCATCACTAGTTAGACATGAGACTTATTGAATTATATTTTTGAGTCTAGGTGAGTCTTAGGTTGAGTCATTTTATGTAAGTCTTATTTGTTTTGTTTTAAGGTTTGCCTGAGGACGAGCAAAGGTTTGGTTTAGGGGTATTTGATCGTGCCAAAATTGTCATATATTTTATCCCTCAATTCCATTTTCCTTTTCTTGTTTTCATGCATTTTTGCGTGTCTTATGGCTATTTTGGTATGTTTGCAGGCAATTAGTAACATTTTGAATAAATAGATGGAAATCACGGAGTTGTGAAGAAAACATATAGAAGTGTCAAATGAGCTAGTCATGCGTGGGTCCTTACCCACACACAACCCGCACATTTGAGGAAACCAGGAAGCAGAGCATAGCCAATCAGGTCATTGCACGGGTCTATTCACGGGTCCTTACCCGTGCATAACCCGTGTAAACATCAAGACCTGAAGACTGATGAGAGGCAATCAAGTCATGATGTGGATCGTGAAACAAGTCAAAAAGAGCAAAGGTTATACTCCCTACCAATGGTATTTAAGCTTAAAGTAATTTTGGGAGGCCAAAATTAGTAAATAGTGAGATTTGGAGGCAAAAGGAGTTGAAATTGCAAAAAGCTCATGCATATCATCCAACATCAAAGATTCATATCGCTTTTCTCAAATCGAACCATATTTTGAATCAAATATACTCAGAAATCCCTGAAAGTCTATTTTTGAGTTGTTTTTACCGATTGTGATTCCGAGTCTTCTAGAGGGAGTTATGCCCATTTTACTGATTACTACGCAGAAGTGCACAAGTACTGTACAGGCAACCATACCCGCGCACCGGGAGTTATGAATATTATGGGATCAACTCTTGTTATGAAAATCAGCCATTTTTAGAGGGGCAAATGTTTTTTTCAAGCCTTGATCATGCCCTAGCCTCCCAAGCCTATATATACACCATGTTCTTTTTGAAAGAAATCTTGTCCATAACTCTTCCGTTCTCTTCTCTTTCCTTACAACACTATCTCCTCTCTCTCTCTAAAAACCCTTACATCACTAACCATTACTCTTAGATCAAGTAATCATTCCTCACTCAATCTAACCATCTTTCATCTTCTATTAGGAGTCGGCCGAACACATAAGGAGAGGTCAATGTGTTGTCTTATTGTTCTTTGTAACCTCCATCTAGTCTTGTCTGTATCTGTGACGTGCCCACACACAAGTTATCAGATCGAGGGTCAAAGCTCGGAAGACTTGGTGGTGAAATCGGAATCAAAGTTTCAAGAGAACAAACAGGTATACTTTAAGTTATTTTTTTATATGTGTATTTACAAAGATCGGTTCCAAAAATAAGTTTTCTAAAGGAAAAGTTTTGAAACTTATATATATTTTGCTGCTCAATTTTTATCATTACTCTAATTTTTCAGTACAAGCAGAAGGCTCAGTGGTGAAGAATCTTAGCAAATGTACTTGTCACCTTTTTGGAGCACCATTCAACTTGAAAAGTTGGAAGGGAATCTTTAAGTCAATCGATGAAGAAGCCCTAGCTGCAGGTTTGCTACACTAACCACTGCATGTTGATCTCGACATTTTAGGGCACGAATTAGCAAAGGAAATATCAGGGTTAGTATGAGAAGACATGAACTCATGGCACGCAAGTGAGTAATTGATGTTGTGAGCTATGGGTTGAGCCTGATAGGTAAAAGTTTGGGTACAACTTCTAAACACTGGCTCAAGCTTACCAGTGCTCTCTCTCTGTCACCCATCTCAACAACGTGCATGAACAGTTCAAAAATACTATGAGGGTGATAGAACCCATACTTGGTTGTTTTGAGGTGATGAAAACTAACAATTGCAGGTTTTGATGAATCTTGGTCAAGAAAACAATAGAAAACTTCGAAGAGAGATTCGAGTAAAGACGAAATGGAAAAACTAGGGTTACAACATTTAAAAGAGAAAGGTTGTAAGAGAAGTCTAAGATAGAGGGAAAGGGAAAAAATTTCAAAATTTATAAAGGAAATGATGTTACTCCATGTCCAAGAAAAAGGTGCATGTTAATGGGGATTGGTGCACGAATCTAGAGAATTAATGCCCATGTGCCCAATATCAGTCAAACAGATGTCGTTTGGACAATTTAAATGGAGCGCTGCAAATATCCTCATCCTATCGTGTTAGTTGGGAAAAATGAATGTTGTATGTTAAGTGTTGGGGTTTTTGCCCTAAACATGCAATTTCTAAATGTATTATTGAAATAAATAAAAAGAAAAATTCATTTCATTCTTTTTGTGTTGTTTATTTTATAACTTGTGGATATATAAACATCCTAGATTGCAAGATATATCTTAAACTGTGTATATGAGTGTCATATAAGGATGGATACAGTGAGAGACGTACAATCTAAAGAGTCCATATTATGATTAATCTATATTTGCAGTCTATTCTGTATTGTACCGTGATTCAATCCTGAATCATTCATATGAGATATGGGAATAGAGGCACCTTGTATGATGTGATCATGTAGGACTAGGCCAAAATATAAATGAATCTCTCACCAAGATCCATTTACAGACAAGATTCATATAAATCAACTAATGATGGCTGTATGTGGGTGATCTTAATCTAAAGTGTATAATCGACTCTTTCAGGTTAGATCATGGTCAATGATAAACCATGAGTAAGGACGGATGCAGTTCCCGATCAATATGCTTCGTATGTTGGGATTGTGGTTTGGTTTGACACAATAGTGGAATCCACTTCTTCTTGTAAGAAGTAGACGGTAGATCCCTTAAGGCATGATTCGGGGCATGGACAATATGATCGCTCTTCTAATTCCGTGAGGAAATAAGATTTATTGTCCATTAGAGAATCAACGGTGCTTAAAGAATATATGTAATTAGAGGTGTATAACAGACATTATGACCCAGCTCTAATCATGAGCTACTGTGGAAGATCACAACATATGCAATAGCTATATCAATGGATACCGAGTTGTATCAGTCTGTGTAAAATCATCTGCAGTTGAGAGAGTGCAGCTTCGAATTTTTATTGGAATAACACCGGAGTTAATAATGAATGAATATTAATTAAAGAGTTTAATTAATGATTCTGAGGATTATTGGAGCTCAAAATACTGTGGGTCCATTAGGTTCTCTTGCTAGCTTGATCGATTTAGGTAACAAGGGTCACGGTTAATTAATTGGATTGTCCAATTAATTGTGTTACGAAAGTTACACTTATTTATTCGGGAATTAATTAAATAAAGAGATATTTAATTAATGAATAATGGTGATTAAATAAATTAAATAATAGTAAAAAAATTATTATGTTATTAATCACTAAATGGAGGGTGTTCGTTGATATTTGATAGAATAAGATAATTTGATTATTTTATTTTATTAAATATTTGAAATTGAATTTAAAATGTGTAAATTCAAATTTAATTTTTAATTACTTTTAAATAAAATATATGAGATATTTTTTATTTGAAAATTTTTAAAAATCAAATAAGGATTTGATCATTTTTTTAAAGTTAAATATATGTATATGTGTGTGTGTGTGTGATATATATTATATTGATAAAACCGAATAAAGATATCATTTTTTTTTAAATGATAAAAAATATATTTGATAACAAACTTTTTTAAAAGCAGATTAACACGCGTTAAAGGCATTTGTTTTTTTTTTAGTTGGCTCTTAATAACGTGCAAGTGTGTGCATGTGTTAGATGAGACAAAATGAAAAAATACGTACGTGCAAGTGTGTGCAAGTGTGCTGGTAACACTACAGATGTTAATAGAGAAAAGAGAAAACAAAGGTTTGACAGAGATCCGATTTTTGATGTGCAAGTCGTTGCACTGAAGCTTAAATAAAATTATATATTATTATTTTTGCTTTAAATACTAGAAGGGTTCTAGGTAGTTTTCTTTTAGAAAGAAAGAGTTTCTTCGTCTATTCTCTACACCTCCATTTAAGTTCCTGAGACCGTGACGTGTCAACATGCAGTTACCAGTCCTGGGATATAGTGAGGAAGATTGAGTGGTTCAGAAAAGGAGCATTACAAGAAGTAAAGGAACCTCCAAACGTTGGTATGGTTTTACTAATATCTTCTGATTATCATGATTACAATTTCCCGTGTTTAAATATTTATTTTGTAATAATTTATATGTATTGGTCCGGAAAAATTACGATCCCAAGTTTACTAGTACTAGATCGTTACGGTCTGTATTAAAAAAAAAAACCTACTTCCACTGCGTGACAGTGAGCAGGGTTCCAATAATTGGCATCAGAGCCAAAAAAGATTCAGAACAGGAAATTGTTTTCGATGCTCCTGTATGTATGATTATATAGGTACGATTTAAATTGACTGTATGATATTTTTGTATGTATATTAAATTTTTTAATTTACAAAAACATGATTGATCTTTAATTCTATGGTGTTGTAAATTTAGGGATTATGGGTTGTAAGGATTCATGAGAAGAATTAGAGCGTCCTGAAGAGTCTGGAAGACTTGGAAATTACAAGAAGACTAAGGAATGCCTTGAGGGTATTTTTTGTAATTTTAGATTCTAACTTTTTTAGGTTAAATAATCCACAATACTCGGTCAATTCATGTATACTTTATATTATATGATGATAAAAGCATTGGCATGCATACTATGTCATTTAGATTAGATGTGCCTACACAAATATATTTGAACATGCATCATAGCATGATATTTTATGTATTTTTTTAATGTGATTAAAATGGGCAATATACATAAATGGCTATGAATAATGAGATTAGTTTTTTAATAGTTAGAAAACTTGGTAATTCTCATTTATATTAATATAGTTATTAAAGAGTTTAATAAGTTAGATTAATAGGGTAATTTATTGTAATTATGATTAATATAAGTAATTATGAAATAATAAATTATCCGAATAAAGTGTTAGACTTTTAATAGTTAACACTTGATAAACACTAACATAATAATCTGACCTCATTAAATAATTTACAAAGGCTTAGATTATTGACTAATATATTAGACTTTTAATCGTTAAAAATTATAAATAATTTATTAGTCGATTAGATGAATTAGTTAATGCACTAGATAACTTGATTAAAGTTAGTCTTTTGATCCTATAGAGTCTAGGTGCTTTAACGGATAATAAAAAACCCAAGTTTTTAAAATAGTGAATAGGAGAGGGATATATGACATATGTATCCCGCAGTCTCCATCATTAGTTCGACACCATGAGATCCGAGTAGGGACTCGTGATGGCTTTGCTTTCATTCTCCCTAAAAAGGGTTTCCACAAAGGTCAATACCAAAGTTGACTTCCTAACGGATAGGATTTCTGAGGGTATTTCGGGATTGACCGACCCTAAGGTAGCAATTCTCTAGTTAAGATCGTGAGATCTAAAATGGTGGGTTACACTCACGAGGTTTTGATTAAGTTTGTTAATTAAAAACCCATATGAATAAACATTAATTGAATGATATGGAATAAGATTTATTCTAGAATATCATTTAATTGAGAATGTTTGGGTTCAACATGCAATGACTTGACCGAGCCTAAGGGGCTTATTTATGGTGTGTTGGATTGTCATTGTAAAAGAACTAGTTTTAGGGTAGTTCTAGTTCGTTAAACATGTTCATGCAACATGTTTAATTTTATACCAAACCATTTTCATTGTTTTCATATAAATGATTGAGTGAATGTTTTATTTATTTCAGCAATTATGTCTTCTACAGTACTATAAATTTTCACAAACAAAAAATTAACTGTTGATAACTACACTAAGTGGAAACTTAACATTAATGTAATATTGGTCACCACCTCATGTTTGTGCTTACAGAGGAATGTCCTCTGACGCCTGTTTCCATTGCCACATCAACTGTTCGTGAGGCATACCAACGATGGGTCTCATCTGATGAGAAGACATGAACATATCTGTTGGCTTCTACGATAGACTTGCTTGTCATAAAGCATGAAGCAATGACTTCAGCATTCAAAATCATGGAGACATTGCGAGCTATGTTCGGGTAGCCTTCCGAGCAAAAGCAATGCGAAGCTGTTCGTTCCACTATGCCCACTCATATAAAGGAAGGTATGTCAGTTCAGGTACATGTCCTGAGCATGATGTCCTACTTCAACAAGGCAGAAGTCAATGGTAGGCCATTGACGAACCCAATCAAGTGAGCATCATACTGACGACTCTTAAAAAGAGTTTCGATCAGTTTAAGAGCAACTACGGGATGAACAACTTAAAGTTAAACCTTACACAGTTGCTCATGAGCTTGCTACCTTTAAGTCCTTGACTAAGGACAATAAGGGTAAGACTGGGTAAATGTTACCGAACCAGCTTTCTCTAATAATAAGAACTAGAAGAGGTCTGTTAGGAAGGCGAAGGGTAATCCTAACCCAAGAAAGCCCAAAACAAGAAAAAGTCCAAGAAAGGTAAATATGATTTACTTGTTCTTGAATCATGTTTAATAAAAGATGATTCTTCACCCTGGATAATTTATTAGGGGGAAACTAACCATCTTTGCAATGGATTGATTATTGGACAGAACTAGAGGAGAGGGCCTTCTCAATGCGTTTGCTTTCAGGAGATGTCATTTCGGCACGAGCAGTGGGCGTAATTATATTACGTTTTTGTAATAATTATATATTATTGGACAATGTATTTTATATTCCTAGACGGAATTTGATCTTCGTTTCTAAGTTGTTAGAAAAAATGTATTTTGTTTCTTTTAATATTAAGTCTGTTATTATTGGAAATAATGGTCTGAATATTTGTTCAGGAATTAAGGAAAATAGTTTGTATGTGTTAAGACCGTTAATGAATACTACACTGCTCAACACCGAAATGTTTAAGGTCGAAAAACCAAAAACTAAATGACAAAATATTTCTCCATATAATGACACGTATCTTTGGCATCTAAGGGTTGGTCATATCAACCTTCACCAGATAGACAGACTAGTAAAAAGCAGACCTTTAAGTGAGTTAAAGGTTGGCACCTTACCTGTCTGTGAATCTTGTCTTAAAGGTAAAATGACTAAGAGACCTTTTACTGGAAAAAGGCTTAGAGCTAAAGAACTACTACAACTTATACATACAGACATCTGTTGACCGTTGAATGTTAAAGCTAATGGTGGTTATAAGTATTATGTCACCTTTATAGAGTACTCAAGTTACGAAAATGTCTACATAATGCAACAGAAGTCGGAAACAATTGAAAAGTTTAAAGAATTTCGAGCTGAAAATGAAAATCAATTAGGTAGAACTATCAAGTTACTATGATCGGATCATGGAGGTGAGCACCTTGACTAGGAGTTTGAAGACTTCATGGTCGAGCAAGGGATAGTTTCCCAATTCACAGCTCCCAATAAACCTTTGCAAAATGGTGTAGCAGAGAGGAAAAATAGAACCCTGATGGAAATAGTGAGATCTATGATTAGTTTCTCATCATTACCAAATTCCTTATGGGGATATGCATTACAAACAGTGATATACATTTTCAATGTAGTGCCATCCAAATTTGTTTCTAAGACACCACTAGAGATGTGGAATGGTGGAAAAGATAGTTTACGACATTTTTACACATGGGGTGTTCAGCACACGTACTGAAGAACAGAAGTGGAAAGCTAGGCTCCAAGTCTGTGGTGTGTCTGTTTGTAGGATACTCTGGGGAGATCAGAGGTGGACATTTCTATAGTCCCGAAGATAACAAAGTATTTGTATCGACAAATGCAATATTTCTTGAGGACAATTATATTAGTGACCATAAACCTCATTCTAAGATTGTATGGAATGAATTGGAGCCTGGTGAGACCAGTGTTTCATCAACAAGAGTTATAGATCCATAAACTTCTAAAAGTTAGATGGTTCCTAATCAGGACCCACTACCACCTAAACGTAGTGAGAGGGTTGTAAGACAACCTGAATGCTATTTAAGTATAGGTGAGAGACAAGGTGTTGTCTCTACTGATAGTGTGGATGATCCATTGATATTTAAGAATGCAATGGAAGATCCTGATAAAGAGGAATGGCTTAAAGCCATGAATCTCAAGATAGGGTACTCTAACTCAATCTGGGATCTTGTATACTTACCGGATAGGGTAAAACCTATAGGGTGTAAGTGGATCTAAAAGAGAAAGAGAGGAGTGGACGGGAAGGTAGAGAGCTTCAAGGCAAGTCTAGTGGTCAAGGGTTATACCCAAAAGAGGGGTTTGATTATGAAGAGACCTTCTCGCTAGTAGCCATGTTTAAGTGTATTAGGATTCTCTTATCCATTGCTGCCTATTTTGATTATGAAATATTGCAAATGGATGTCAAGATTGCATTCTTAAATGGAAATCTTGACGAGAGCATTTATATGATGCAACCAAAGGGATTCATGCCTCCAGATCAAGAGCAAAAGGTTTACAAGTTGCAAAGGTCGGTCTATAAACTCAAGCAAGCATCTAGATCTTAGAACATCAGGTTTGATGATGTGATCAAAACCTATGGCTTTAAGCAGAACGTTGATAAGCCTTGTGTCTACAAGAGCATAATTGATAAAAAGGTAGTTTTCTTGGTCCTATACGTGGACGACATCCTAATCATTGGGAATGGTGTGAGAGTGTTATATGATGTAAAAAGATGGTTGGCTAGCCAATTCCAAATGAAAGATTTTGGAAAATAGAGCTATGTTCTAGGGATCTAAGTTAAAAGGGATCGTAAGAACAAACTCATAGCACTGTCTCATGCATCATATATCTGCAAAAAGTGTGATTTTTGATGTAGAACACCAAGAAAGGTAATCTACTAATGATGGCTATATATAGGTGATCTTAATCCTGAGTGTCTTATCGGTGTTGGAACCCCGTTCACCAGTCACTCAACGGAACTTGGTTTTAAATTTTTTATATAGATCATATCTGTATATGGGACTAATGAACTTTGGATCGTAATTATTTTTCGGAACCAATACATACAATATGTATCACAGGAAATTGTAATCAACAAAAATCAGAAGAAGAAAATCTTGTCAACGTTTGGAGGCTCCTTCACTTTTCGACATGCTCCTGTCTGAACCACTCGATCTTCCTCGCTATCTCATTGAACTGGTAACTGCGTGTGGGCGTGTCACGGTCTCAGGGACTTGAATGGAGGATGTAGAAAGAATTAAGAAACGCTTTCTTCTATGTGTTTCAAAAACACATAAAAACATGAAACAATATATATATATCTTGCTTCGTTTTTCACGAATATATATATATTCCCACTGCTTCTCGTTTTTATATCTCTCGATGCTTGCTTTTTATACAAATACATATATATATATCACTGCTTCAGGCTTTTTTATATATATATAACTATTGCTCGCAATATATATATATATATATATATATATATATATATATATATATATATATATCTATATATCTACAACTCTCATTTTGTTTTTGCACAACTCTATATATATGTTTGTTTTACGCCACTGTTTGCTAACAAAATATATCTATATCTATTATGTTACTTGCTTCCAAAATTCTGCAGCTTGCTTCTAAATATATCTATATATATTTATTAAGTATTTGCATCCTATGCAAATTCTTCTTTTCATTATTGTTTCATGTACACACTAATTTGTATCCAATGCAATCTCTTATGTTATTAATTGATATATTTCTTTTAATTATCCTTTTCAAATATATCTAATATATTAAAAGTGATAATAAGTATTTTAAATTTAAACTTAAATTCAAATACTTAGATAAATGATTTAGTAAAATAAAATAATCCTATTATTTTATCTTTATCTAAATCCATATATCAACTAACACCCTCCATTTAATAGTTAATTCATAATTCATAATTATCAATATAATAAAATAATCTAATTATTTAATTAATTTAACTATTAACATTCATTAATTAAATAATCTCATTATTCAATTAATTCCCGAATATATACGTGTCACTTTTGTAACACAATTAATTGGACAATCCAATTAATTAACCGTGACCCTTGTTACCTAAATCAATCTGGCTAGCAAGGGGACCTAATGGACCCACAGTATTTTGAGCCCTTATAATCCTTGGAATCATTAATTAAACTCTTTAATTTCCTTGATTATTAACTCTGATGTTATTCCACTAAAAACCTGAAGCTGTACTCTCTCAACTGTAGACGTTTTTACACAGGCCGATACAATTCGGTGTCCATCGATATAGCTATTACACATGGTGTGATCCTCCACAGTAGTTCATAATTAGAGATGGGTCATAATTTCCGTTATACCCCTCTAATTACATATATCCTTTAAGCACCGTTGATTCTATAATGAGCAATAAATCCTATTTCCTTACGGAATTAAGAGAGTGCTCATATTGTCCAAGCCCTGAATCAGTCCTTAATGGAACTACCATATACTTCTCACAAGAAGGAGTGGATTCCACTATTGTGTACAAACCTTCCCAGCCACAAGCCCAAACGCAATCCCAATATACAGAGCATATTGATCGGGAACTGCATCCGACCTCACCCATGGTATATCAAAGACCACGATCTAACCTAAAGGAGTAGATAAGTCACTCAGGATTAAGATCACCCACATATAGCCATCATTAGTTGATATATATGAATCTCATCGATAAATGGATCTTGGTGAGAGATTCATATAGATCATGGCCCAGTCTTATATGATCACATTATACAAGGTGTCTCCATTCTCATATCTCCTTATGAATGATTCAGAATAGAATCACCGTACATTACGGAATGGACCGCAACTATAAATTAACCGTAAATAAAGTACCCAACTTTATTTGCTATCTATGGACTCTTTAGATTGCACGTCTCTTACTGTATCCATCCGTATATGACACTCATATACACAGTTCAAGATTACATCCGGCAATCTTGGATGTTAAATTTATGCACAGGTTATGAAATAAACAGCACAACATGAATGAATTGAATTTTTCCTTTTATTTATTTAATAAATCCATTTACAAATTACAACTTTAAGGCATAAACCCCAACAATCTCCCACTTGCACTAAAGCATGTGAGGCATGTCTCGTAACCCTAGACCATCTAGGTGACCCGAAAACACTTTAGCTGTAAGGTCTTCTTAAATGGATCAGCATGATTGTCTGTTGAGGCTATCTTGGTGACGATCACATCACCTCTCTGCACTATCTCTCTAATGAGATGATAGTTTCTATCTATATGCTTCCCTCTTTTATGGCTTCTTGGTTCTTTGGAATTAGCCACAGCACCACTGTTATCACAATAAAGTGTGATGGGCTTATCCAGGTATGGAACAACTTCCAGATCACTCAAGAACTTACGAAGCCAAACAACTTCTTTAGCAACTTCACAATCGGCTACATATTCAGCTTCTAGGGTGGAGTCAGCAATGCAAGATTGCTTGATACTTCTCTATATAATGGCTTCACCACCCAGGGTGAATACTGATCCAGACGTGGATTTCCTTGAATCCCTGTCTGATTGAAAATCAGAATCTGTGTATCCTAACGGGATTAAATCCTACCCGGAATACACTAGAATATAGTATCTCGTTCTCCGAAGCTACTTGAGAATTGTCTTGACAGCAACCCAATGATCCAATCCTGGGTTGGACTAGTATCTGCTGACTACTCCCACTGTATAGCAGATGTCCGGTCTCGTGCATAACATAGCATACATGAGACTACCTACTGCCGATGTATAAGGTACACGTCTCATATCCTCAACTTCTTGAGGTGTCTTAGGACACTGTTTCTTAGACAAGTGAACTCCATGCCTGGAAGTAAATTACCTTTCTTGGAGTTTTGCATCAAAAATCGTACAAGAATCTTGTCGATATATGATGCCTGAGAAAGTGCTATGATTTTGTTCTTACGATTCCTTATAAGCTGGATCCCAAGAACATAACTCGCCTCTCCTAAATCTTTCATTTGGAATTGGCTAGCCAGGCAGCCCTTTACATCAGACAATACTCCCACATCATTCCCAATTAGTAGGATATCATCTACGTATAGGGCCAAAAAAACTACTTTCCTATCAATGATGCGCTTGTAGACACAAGGCTCATCGACATTCTGCTCGAAGCCATAGGTTTTGATCACATTATCAAACCTGATTTTCCAAGATCTAGATGCTTGCTTAAGCCCACAGATGGACCTTTGCAGCTTACAAACCTTTTGCTCTTAATCTGGAGACAAAAATCCCTCTGGTTGCATCATATAGATGCTCTCATCAAGATTGCCATTCAAGAATGCAGTCTTGACGTCCATTTGCCAAATTTCGTAATCAAAATAGGCAGCAATGGATAAAAGAATCCTAATAGACTTAAACATGGCTACTGGCAAGAATGTCTCTTCATAATCAACCCCCTTTTTCTAGGTATAACCCTTGGCCACTAGCCTTATCTTGAAGGTCTCTACCTTCCCATCTACTCCTCTCTTTCTCTTGTAGATCCACTTACACCCTATGGGTTTTACCCCATCCGGTAAGTCTACAAGATCTCAGACTGAATTAGAGTACATGGACTTCATCTCGAGATTCATGGCTTTAAGCCATTCCTCTTTATCAGGATCTTCCGTTGCATTCTTAAATGTCAATGGATCGTTAACACTATCAGCAGAGACAACACCTTGTCCCTCACCTATAGCTAAATAGCGTTCAGGCTGTCTCACAACCCTCTCACTACGTCTAGGTGGTAGTGTATCCTGATCAGGAACCATCTGACTCTCAGATGTTTATGGAACAACAACTCTTGTTGATGAAGCACTAGTCTCACCAGGCTCTAACTCATTTAATACAATCTTTGAATGAGGTTTATGGTCACTAATGTAATTGTCCTCAAGAAACGTTGCATTTGTCGATACAAATACTTTGTTATCTTCAGGACTATAGAAGTGTCAACCTCTGGTCTCGTTAGAGTATCCTACAAATAGGTAGACAACAGATTTGGAGTCTAGCTTCCAGTTCTATTCTTCAGCATGTGTGCTGGACACCCCTATATGCGAAAATATCTCAAACTAGCTTTATGACCATTCCACAACTCTAGGGGAGTCTTAGGAACAGATTTGGATGGCATTACATTCAAAATTTATGCCGCTGTTTGTAACGCATATCCCTAGAAGGAATTTGGTAATGATAAGAAACTGATCATATATCTCACCATTTCCGTTTGGGTTCTATTTCCCATCTCTGTTACACCATTTTACTGATGTGTACCGGGGGCTGTGAGTTGGGAAACTATCCCATGCTCGACCATGAGGTCATCAAACTCTTGGTCAAGGTACTCACCTCCACGATCCGATCGTAGTGACTTGATAGTCTGAACTTTTCAAATGTTTTCGACTTTCGTTGCATCAGGTAGACGTATCCGTATCTTGAGTAGTCATCTATGAAGGTTACATAATACTCATAACCACACCTCGTTTTAACATTCATCGGTCTACAGACGTCTGTATGTATAAGCTCTAGCGGTTTTTTAGCTCTAATTCCTTTTCCAGTAAAAGGTCTCCTAGTCATCTTACCTTCTAGACAAGATTGGCAGACAGGTAAGGTGCCAACCTTTAACTCACTTAAAAGTCCGCTTTTAACTAGTCTGTCTATCCGGTCAAGGTTGATATGACCAAGCCTTAGATGCTAGAGATACGTGTCATTATCTAGAGAAATCTTATTTCGTTTAGTTTTTGGTTTTTCAACCTTAAACCTTTTGGTGTTGAGCAGTGTAGTATGTATTAACGGTATTTACACATACAAATTTATTGACGTCAATTTCTGGATTATGTCAGAAATGCCAACAAGGATTGGATTTTGGCTATTGATTCAAAGAGAAAGAGATTCAGAGAGAGTAATGAAGACAAGTTTTACGTGGTAAAACTCTGATGACCGGAGAAACGTCCACGGGTGGTTGAAGGATCAACCAAGCCAAAAATCCACTATGAAAATATGATGTTTACAAGCTCTCGATCTCTCTTTTTTCTCTCTATATTTGCTATGATTGATGTATGCTATTTTTCCTATCCCTTTTGGAACCAGATTATAGGTTTATTTTTATGCTTATAGAACCCTAATCTGCTTTGTACAAGTAATACGAGATCTTTGTATTTAATTGTGATTCGGTTACTTGTTTGTGGTTGATTTGTCTTCTTTCTGGTTTCGGAGTATCTTATGGAAATCGAGTGGGATTCTAGTAGTGCTGTTCAATTTGGACTTGTTTCCTTATAAGAATGTAGTCTTCGTAAAGTAATCATGTTATTTCCTGATTGGGGACTCTTCTAACTTAATGTTCCGTTTTATTTGGGATTCCTTCCCGATGGATATCTTTGCGTATTTAATGACTTAATCCGTATGAAATAAGCACCAAGTTCTTACTCGAATCGTATTTATCCCCGAGTAAGAGCAATACCTGATGGTCCCGAGTAGCGCCGTTTGAGCCCGAGTGGAAACGTTGTTTAACCAGTCCTGAGTGCTGTTAACTGATCCCGAGTAGGTTTTATTCAATATTTGCTCACTCGGGCTTTCTTCTCTTTAATGATGCCTCGTAGGATATTTCCTGAGTGCCCATTTGGGCGTCCACCTAGCTATTTTCTCCTTCCTGTCAATGACGTGTATGCTTGGTAAAATTCACATACGACAATACCCCTTTAAAATATTTTTGCCTAGTGAATTTCATTCCGGGCAAGAGTATTTTAATCGTCTTAATTTTTACTCGTCAGAATAGCCGTCTTGTCAAAAAGGCATGTCTTAATGGTGACTGCAATTTCGATTCGCTTTATCAAGTGAGATCTTAAATGATGGAGACGTTTTGAAGTTCTGACGGTCGAAGGCTACTTCCTGTTTTGACACGCTTCCCTCGTCTCTTCATTTTTCAATATCATTTAAGAGAAATGATTTTTGCATTTCCCCAAACGCCGCCTACGACATCGAGTTTCGTCATAAGTTTTATCCCGCCTTGAAATACTTGGGTTTAGTGCCGTCTCGTCTTTAAATTCTTTACTGAGAGGCATTGTTGGTTTATTCTCAACAATTTTCAGCAGAAATTTCTTTAAACTCATATTTCTTTATCCAGAAGTTTGTGATTCTCCGTTTGAAGATCTTGCATCAATCTCAATTCAAGGTTAGTTTTAATGGGGCCATCTTCCAGCCATCGTCTCTTTAAAATCTCTTTTGATGCATTAAAACGTGGGGATTTCTAGTTAGTTTCTTGCATTAAACAATTACTAGAGGATATCCCAATAGATGAACCTCCATTCTTAGAGGTTGATGTTTTTGAGCTTCACCCTGACGTCACTTTCAGCCTTGTATCGAGTTCTCCATCTAGTTCTGATTCTGATATTTCTGATCACAGGGTAGCTTTTCGAAGAATGGGTAAACATCAGAGCAGAAGTAAGGTATACAAGCACGCTCGAGCAACGTTTAGACCAGGAAACAGATTGTTAACGAGGGTGACGTTTATGAAGTTTACAGGGCGTCTCGCCTTTCATTTTCTGATACTCGCCCGAGTGGCTTTGATTCTGAGCCGAATGTGGTCCGGCCAACTGAGGTAGAAAAATACCGCTCCCGATTCGACTTGCCCTACTCAGTCACTTTGGTTCCTGCGGGGGATAGAGCCGTACGGAATCCTCCTGAGGGTATGGTCGCGATATTTGGATCCATGCTTTGCTGTGGTGTCACACTTCCTATTCAGCCTTTTATTGCCTGGTTTTTGGCTGAAGCAGGGATAACCCCAGCTCAGTTGGCCCTGAATAGTTACAAAGTCTTGATGTGCATGTGGCACATGTTCAGTAGAATGAACCTTTCGTCGCCTTCCCTGAATGAAATCTGGCATTTCTTTACGCTGAGGCAGGCTAGCAAAACGAGGATCTACTTTCTTGCGTTTACTCCATCGGATGGTTGGGTCCCCAAATAAGCAAAGGTGAATCGGGAGGTCGATGCTTTTGATGACCCAAAAAAAAAGGGTTTTATATGGGGATTCCCTACATCCAACAAGTTCTGGAAGAACAGTTGGTTTTTTGCTGGAAAGGCTCTCGGGCTCAATGTCACTGTTGGATCTGGGGATTCCAGAACAGTATTGAGTGTTCCCCGTTTCTTCTGTTCCCCAGAAGCGTGAAACAGAAAAATAATTAATTATAGTGATTCTGAGTTGAAGAGGCAAGACACGGGCAGCTGCTCGTACTTTGGAGAAGAGGAGCAAGAGCTACCTTTTTAAAGAGGAGGATTTGATAAAGCTCGACTTCTTCAGACAGATTTCGGGCCATCGTAGGCGATGTAAGTAACCCGGTGCCATTTCTATTGTATTTTTCTGCTTTTCATTTTCTTTTCTAATATGATTTTTTTTTTTTAATCTTCGATACGGACGTGGTCAGCGATCTTCAGGCTTGCCAGGTGAAGGCGATTCTACAAGCGAGTAAAAAGAAAGCTTCCTGTCAGGGCAATGAGGGTATTGCTCCACCCGAGCCTGATAAAGAAACTGACACTGCTGAGGAACAAATTCCTGAGTGCGTTGTTCAGGGTGCTCAGCCTCCTACTCAGGATTCTACTGGTCCAAGTGACCAGAGTGAAGGCCCGTGTGAAGAGCCTGTTAAACGGTTTGAAGCCGGTGATGGTGATAACGTCTTGACGGATCAAGTGCCTGTAGGTGCCGAATTCTTTGAGTTTTTTCGGGACGATCCGCAGGAAAATCCTGCTGCTGATCTTAACTTCCACCATTCTCGGGGTGAGAAGCGAAAGGCAGTTAGTTCGCCGTCTCGTCCTCTTAAATTTCCTCCGGTAGTCTAATTTATTGACTCCAGTGACGAAGATGTTGCGGATGAGATTGCCCCGAGTGTTATCGCTGGAGCATCAGTAGATGCAGCCACTTCAGAATCGAGTAGGGCTTCTTCTACCCCCGAAGTTTGAGATATGGGGGCTGAACCTTCGGGGGTTCCTTCTCCGTCCTTAGAATCTAACAGGGTTTCTCCTGCCCCCGAGTTTGGAAATCTGGGAGCTGAACCCTCAAGGGTTCCTTTATTCCTTTCTACCCAGGATATGCAACGGGAGATATCCTCCGGTCGGGCTTTTATCGGGGAAGACCATTGGAGCAGCTTTTAAGATGGTTCCCTGACCGAACGTCTCTAAAATGTTTGTAACGGCGCATCTTATGTAAGTTGAATCTGACTCCTTTATTGTTTTGCTTCAGCCAGATTTCTAAGTATATTCCTTAGCATATGGTGGCTGAATTCGCTTATTCAGACGCAGCAACATCAAGCCTATCGAATAAGGCGTCTAGAGGCTCAACTGAAGGCTAGTGAGGAGGCCGTGTTCGAGCCGAGAAAGCTTACCAGCAGGAGGTCGGTTCTATAAAAATATTTGCCGACCATTGTTTGGCGAAGTAGGTTGAAGCCGAGGACAAGGCATCTCTGGCAGAAGAGAAGGTTGCATCACTTCAAAATCTCGGTCGCCCTATTCTTAACTTTGAAGAACTCGTCGGCCGAAACTAACCCACGTTGAAATTCCTGAAAAAGTAGGGCATCGTAAGCAGGGGATCTTTTAAAACGATCCATCTCTTGGACTTCCAGTTTCAACTTGGCCTCTCGGAAAAGGGATTCAACTGTCAGCACTTGGCGCTCCAGATCTTCAATTTTTTGGTCATACGCCTGCTCCGTCTCCTGCTCGGCCTTGAGCATGGATTCTTTAGCAGAAGATAGATGAAGAAATGGAGAGCCTACTGTCGTAGTCAAGGCAAAGAGACCCATCCCATGCATTTAGAGATTCTGTCCAAGCATTCTCTCTCAACCTTTTATGCAAGTCAAGAGTCGGTTGAGGGTGCAGTCCCAGATGTCGGGCCTGTCCCGGGTAAAGATTACAGCCGGTGGATGGATGATACTGTTGACGATATCACTTGGCCATCTAATGAGAGCCTGCTTCGTGAGCATGAGATGGTGCCAGATCCGAGTATTGGCAAAGGCTCGAAATCCTCGCAAACTTAATTTTGTAGAATCGTAGAAAATTCTGAATTTTTTTTACTTGTATAGAACCATTCTTTGAACTGTAACCATTCTTTTAGGAGCAATAAAATTCTATTTTATTTTGAATTGAATGGTCTTGATCTGTTCATTGCTGATTGTCACCAAGCGCTGTATTAAACTGGCTAATGTTCGGGTAAGCTGTATTAAACTGGCTAATGTTCGGATAACTTAACCGAATATCTTATTAAACCGGCTGTTACCCGAATGACTTCAATTGCCAAGTATCTTATTAAACTGGCTTCTTCAATGTTTGGGTAACTTAACCGAGTATCTTATTAAACCGGCTGTTATCAGAATGACTTCAATTGCCAAGTATCTTATTAAACTGGCTTCTTCAATGTTCGGGTAACTTAACCGAGTATCTTATTAAACCGGCTGTTACCCAAATGACTTCAATTGCCAAGTGTCTTATTAAACTGGCTTTTTCAATGTTCGGGTAATTAACCAAGTATCTTATTAAACCGGATGTTACCCAAATGACTTCAATTACCAAGTATCTTATTAAACTGGCTCTTTATTTTTTAACCGAGTCATCTTGAAACAGACAAGTTTACACTTGTGTTTCATACCCGGTTGCTACCTGAACGTTACATCAAGGCTCACCATGATCATACGTTCGAGTCCTTAAGCAATACCAAGGACGTCTCCCTAGTTTTTATGAGTAAGTGTTTGCCGAATCGTTGAGCTCTTTTTAAAAAATATTGCTTCAACACAGCTACGCATTTCACCGAAATTTCTCCCGATAGTGTCCCGAGCATTTTTCCAGAGTCTGGTGCATCGGGTTTGCCTTTTGCAAAGGTCATTCTGACCCTGCTCGGCTGGCATGCTCCTACGAGCTTCTCCACCCATTCAGGATTTGATGGTTCCGAGAATTCTATTTGCATGTTCTTATTGTCATGCTCTGCTTCCATATGTTCTTATTATCATATGCCTTCTTTTTGAAATCCCAAACTAGATGTTATCCTTTCGAAATTCCGAGTAGTTTTATTTTTTACTGCAGAAAATCGACAGATTTAAATTACAGTTTAATATTTATCCTACCAATATTGTCCTGACTAGAAAAAAGAATAAAATATTCAATATAAAAATATATATAATTTAAGGATAGAAAATCTTCAGATATTGGGCATTGCATGGTCGGGGTAACACCCCTCCATTGGGTCGAGCAATCCAATAAGCTCCATGGCCAGCTATCCTCTCGATCTTGTATGGACCTTCCCATTTGTCAGCCAGGGATCCTGCAGCTATATTTTTTATTTTCAATGATACCTTCCTGAGCACCAGGTCTCCTAGCTGGAATTTTCTGATCTGAACACGACAGTTGTAGTGGCGAGCCACTCTTTGTTGATATGTTGTATTTCTTATTCGGGACTTTTCCTTTTTTCTTCTATCTCATCCAAACTTTGTAGTAGCATATCAACATTCTGTTCTTCACCATATAGCCTGACCCGGGGGGACGTATACGATGTTTCTACGGGGATGACAGCTTCTGTTCTGAACGCTAAGGTGAACGGGGTTTCTCCTGTTGAAATCCTTGATGTCGTCAGATATGCCCATAATACTTCAGGAAGCTTTTCAACCCAGCTTCCTTTTTTGTCATCTAACTTTGCTTTAATGGTGTGCTTGATAATTTTATTTACTGCTTCTACTTGCCCGTTTGTTTGAGGATGAGCTGGTGTCGTAAAGTAGTTAGCAATCTGATACTTCTCGCACAACTATCTGAATTTTTGGTTATCGAACTGAGTGCCATTTTCGGTGATTATAGTGTTTGGAACATCAAACCTATAAAGTATGTTTTTCTTTACAAAATTTGTGGTGTTGGCTTCTGTGATATGCACCAGCGCTTCAGCTTCTGCCCATTTTGTGAAATAATCGACAGCTACTATGGTGTGCTTTGCTCAACCCCTTGTCCCAGCTAGCATTGACCTGATCAGGTCCAGGCCCCACATGGCGAATGGCCATGGGGCAGTGAGGTTTCTGAGCTTTTTTGGGGTTTGTCGGATATCGTTGGCAATCCTTTGACAGGTATTGCAACTTTCCGACAACTGTTATGCATCTTAGAAAAGCGTAGGCCAGTAATACCCTTGTCTGAGCACCTTATGCGCTAAACTTCTACCCCCAGTGTGGTTTCCGCAAACTCCTCTATGGATCTCTTGAAGTATTCGATGTGCATCTTCTTCCGGTACAAATCTCTGGAGAGCTCGGGAAAACCCCCTTCTGTATAATTCTCCTCCGATCGTGGTATACCTAGCCGATCGATACCTAATGCCCTTTGCTATTATCGGATCTTTCGGGAGCACGTCTTCTTCCAGAAACCTTCTCAGCTGGACAATCCAACCGTCTTGGGGTGCTCGGATTTCTAAAATTTCCAAATGCTTAGGTTCAGCTGTACTCGGTTTAAGGAGGTGTGCAACCAGAATAGTCTTTGGTTTGATTGAGGTTGTTGCTGACGTTAATTTAGACAATGCGTCAGCCTTTTAATTTTCTTCCCTGAGGATCTGAGCAATCTTGTATTCTTTAAATTTTTGGAGGAGCTGTTTCACGATGTCACGGTAGGCTATCATACCTTCATCTTTGGCCTGGTATTCGTCCATGACTTGGTTGACAACTACCTGTGAATCGCTGAATATCTCAACGTCATCTGCCCCGAGAGCTATACAAACTCTGAGTCCAGCTAACAATTCCTAGTACTCGGCTTGATTATTGGTCTCTTTAAAATCAAATCTCATGGCACATTCAACATCGTCTCCTTCTAGGGTGCGAACCAAGATTTCTGCCCTACTGCCATGAGTATTTGAAGAACCATTAACATACAGTTTCCATGGAAAACTCTTATCCAAGAGTCTTTTTGCTTCCAGGTTTGGTTTTGTGAACTCGGCTATGAAGTCTGCCACAGCTTGTCCTTTGAGGGAGGTTCTAGGGACATAATGAATATCAAATTCGCTTAACTTGATTGCCCATATCGTAAGTCTTCCTGATATTTTTGGTTTTTGTAAAATTTGTCTTAATGGGCAATTGGTGAGAACCTGGATTGTATGAGCCTGAAAATATGGTCTCAGCTTTTTTACCGCTGAAACCAATGCTAAGGCCATCTTCTCTGCCTGTGAGTACCTGGTTTCAGCCGGCAAGAGTGCCTTGCTGGTATAATACACTGGTTTCTACACTCCATCTTCTGTTCTGACTAAGACTGAACTTGCTGCAAGCTCGGTTATTGACAGATACAGCTGAAGTATTTCCCCTTTTTAGGGTTTTGAGAGAACTAGAGCCTGTCCAAATACTCTTTTGTTTTTAAGAATGCCTGCTCGCACTCTTTATTCCACTCGAGTCCTTTCCCTTTTTTGATTATCTTGAAAAAGGGTGCGCACCTGTCTGTAGCCCTCGAGATGAATCTTCCCAAGGAAGCTAAGCACCATGTTAAGCGTTGTACTTCTTTCAATGTTTTAGGTGAGGTCATTTCTTGCAAAACCTGGATCTTCTCGGGATTAACTTCGATTCCTCTTTGGTGGACTTGAAAACCTAAGAATCTCCCCGAATGGACTCCAAATAAACATTTGTTCAGGATTTAATTTCATCCGGTATCTTCTCAGAACATCAAACGTTTCTCGGAGGTCTCGGGCATTATTATCTGTCGAGACGTTTTTGGTCAACATGTCATTAATGTACACTTCCATGTTCCTTCCTATTTGCCAAGTGAAGATTTTGTTTACCACCCTTTGATACGTAGCACCCACATTCTTTAAACCGATGGGCATTACTGTGTAACAATATAAACCATGATCCGTTGTGAAAGCCATTTTTTCTTCATCAGCTTTGCTCATCCGGATCTGATTGTATCCCGAGTAAACGTCCATGAAGCTGAGCAATTCATGACCTGCTGTGGCATCCACCAGCTGGTCTATCCTTGGAAGTGGGAAGCTATCCTTTCGGCATGCCTTATTTAGATCCGTGAAATCTACGTACATCCTCCATTGTCCATTTTTCTTTTGGACGAGGACTACGTTGGCGACCCACTGGGGGTAGCTGACTTCTCTGATTGATCCAGTTGCCAGTAATTTTTCCACCTCTTGTTTGATTGCTTAACTTCTTTCAAGATTGAATGGTCTTCTCTTTTGTATTACAGGTTTTGCATTCGGGTCAACTGCGAGGTAGTGGGATATTACTCGAGCATCTATTCCCACCATATCTTCGTGACTCCAAGCAAACACATCTTTGTACTCCTTAAGCAGATTGGTTAGGTCTTGCTTGACTTTTCCATCCAAGTTAGCCCTGATCTTGATTTTCTTATCCGGTTCGTCTTCTTTAAGTACTACTTCAACCAATTCTGTTTTGGGCTCATTCGTGTTCTCCCTCAGATCCAGTTCGAATGACAAGGATTCTTTACACTGATTTGGCTGCATTATGGTGCACACTTGTTCAGCATCATGCTTGTCTTTGTATACTGATAGGTTTGCTCTTCGGGCCATCTCTTGGGATCCCTTGACTATCCCAACCCCTTGTTCTGTTGGGAACTTGATCATCAATGCATAAGTGGCGGTCACAGCCTTTGTTTTATTCAGGAATGGCCGACCCAATAATGCATTATACAGCCCATTGTCTAAGTCAACTACCACGAAGTCCAGCAAGACAGTCCTTTGGCAAGGTGCTGTTCCAATCTTTACGGGCAGTTTCACCGTCTCGAGTGACCTGACTTCTATCCCTCCAAAACCCCTTAATAGAGTATGGAAATGCTATAAATCTTTCGTTCTAGCCTTAACTGGTCATAGACGGCCACATTAAGGATGTTTGCTGAACTCCCATTATCTATTAAAATTCTCCACACTTTCCGATGGCCAATCCGGTCACTTATAACCAAGACGTCATTAGGCCGAACATCGACGCCATGGGAATCTGCCTATGTAAAGACTATCGGGTCCCATCCTTCCTTCACCCTTTTCTGGTCCGGCTCAACCGAGTTTACGTCAAAGTTGTTCCTTACTTCTATTACTTCTATTGCTTCTATTGCTTCTCTGATTTCGTGAGTTTGTTCTCGGTTGCTTTTCCCAGTAGATGGTCCTCCGTAAATCATATGTATTACCTAATTGGTCTCGGGACTGGGCCATTGATTTTCCAAAGTGATCTGCCTTAACTTCTTTCTTAGTTTCTGATTTCTCATCTTTTTTTAAGATTACATCCCGCAAGTGCCCTTCCCAAATAAGAGTCTCTATGTAATCTCTGAGCTGGAAACACTTTGAAGTCTCATGCCCGATTTCCTTGTGAAATCTGCAATACTTAGTTGTATCTCTCCGGGCGAACAAAGATTGTCACCGCGGTTCTCGCACCATATTCTTCTCTTCCAAGATGGCTAAAATTTCTTCTTGTTTTTTCCAAAGAGGGGTGTAATTGGCATATCTGCCTCGATATTTCTCTATGGACCGTTCAACTTTGAGCCCATTACCCTCATCCTTGTTTTTCTCCTTGCCGTTCCCTTTTTATTTTTCCTTTTGATTCTGCCCCTTGGATTCGGTATTCTTCTGTTTGGGCTTTCCTCCACACATATAGCTTCCTCCTGTAGCTAACTCTTCCTCCTCGGCCAGAGCGTATCCTCTTGCCATATCCATCATGTCGACATACCTAGTCAACCGTGCTCTTCTCAAATCAAAGGATAGCCGTCCATTCTGTAAGTTATTGGTGAAGGCAGCAATAATTGCTTCATCTTTAGCACTGCCAATTTCTGATACTGATTGGCCGAACCGGCCCAAGTACTTTTTTAATGACTCGTCCTTCCCCTGCTTTATTTGAGAGAGGAAGGCCACTGACTTCTTCCTGTGAACATTGCTCAGGAATTGCCTTGAGAAGCTCCTGCTCAGTTCGCTGAAATTTCCGATGCTCGCCTGGGGAAGTCTTCCAAACCATCTTGACCCTGTGTCCCCCAATGTTTACGGAAATTTGAGACACAATAGGGGGTCACTGCGGGCATATTGAGCCATGGCACTTTTATAGCGTCTAACGTGCTTCTTTGGATCTGTATCTTTTTTGAATTGCTCTATATGGGCATCCTGAATCTTTCTGGGAAAAGGGTCCGTAAAATCTCCCAGGTGAATGGACTGTCAGAGTCATCGTCGGATAGATTGTTATAGCCATAACATCTGACTAGTGCCTCCATATGTCGCCTGTTATTCTTAACTTCTCGAGTTAGGCTCTGGATCATGACATCTCTATCCTCCTTTGGACTTCCCCGTCGGTTAAACCGTTGGGTTATTGTCATTCTTTCCTCAGAATCTTCACACTGATGCCGGTCCTCTCGTGTGACTCCATGATGACGTTTGTGATGGTGTTGATCACTGTCTTCTGATGATGACCAACCTCTGCGCCGGTCGTATTTACGATGTCTGGCATGTACTGTTTGATTGTGGTCGAGCCTCTGGTGATGTTCCTCTTCAAGTGTTTTCTGTCCAGCCGGGTTGATTGGGGAAGAGTTCCTTCTGGTTTCTGGCATAGTTATTCCTGGCCCAACCACCACCGAACGGAGCCTTACGGGTGGAGGATTGGGAGTATATGCTCCTGTAGCCAGTAGATCAATCCCTTCCATTGCTGCGTCTGTCACCAATTGCTGCAAGGCCTCTTGAAAAAGCAGCGTAAGATCTCTATCGGTTGGAGGAACTTGCTGGATCCCCGCCAGGTGCGCGGCTGATTTTCTGTGTTTGCTACAGGATCTTGTGAAGTGTTGCCAACATGGAAATCTCCTGGTGATTTTTGGCCATTCCCTGAACTACTTCTGCTTCCTGCCATCGCTTTTAACAAGTTCGGAGGTTCAACCTCTCCTTCTAGCACCAATTGTTGACGTCGATTTCTGGATTATGTCAGAAAAGCCAACAAGGATTGGATTTCGGTTATTGATTCAAAGAGAAAGAGATTGAGAGAGAGTAATGAAGACAAGTTTTACGTGGTAAAACTCCGATGACCGAAGAAACGTCTACGGGTGGTTAAAGGATCAACCAAGCCAAAAATCCACTATGAAAATATGATGTTTACAAGCTCTCAATCTCTTTTTTTTCTCTTTGTATTTGCTATGATTTTTGTATGCTATTTTTCCTATCCCTTTTGGAACCAGATTATGGGTCTATTTATATGCTTATAGAACCCTAATCTGCTTTGTACAAGTAATACGAGATCTTTGTATTTAATTGTGATTCGGTTACTTGTTTGAGGTTGATTTGTCTTCTTTCTGGTTTCGGAGTCTCTTATGGAAATCGAGTGGGATTCTAGTAGTGCCGTTCAATTTGGACTTGTTTCCTTATAAGAATGTAGTCTTCGTAAAGTAATCAAGTTATTTCCTGATTGGGGACTCTTCTAACTTAATGTTTCGTTTTATTTGGGATTCCTTCCTGATGGATATCTTCGCGTATTTAATGACTTAATCCGTATGAAATAAGCACCAAGTTCTTACCCGAATCGTATTTATTCCCAAGTAAGAGCAATACCTGATGGTCCCAAGTAGCGCTGTTTGAGTCCGAGTGGAAACGTTGTTTAACTAGTCACGAGTGCTGTTAACTGATCCCGAGTAGGTTTCATTCAATATATGCTCACTCGGGCTTTCTTCTCTTTAATGATGCCTCGTAGGATATTTCCAGAGTGCCCATTTAGGCGTCCACCTGGCTATTTTCTCCTTCCTGTCAATGACGTGTATGCTTGGTAAAATTCACATACGACAAAATTGTTTTCATTAATTCCTGAACAAATACTCAGACCATTCTTTCCAATAATAACAGACTTATTATTAAAAGAAATAGAATACGATTGTTCTAACAATTTAGAAACGGAAATCAAATTCCGTATAAATCCAGGAATATAAAAAACATTGTTCAATAATAAAAAACTATTATTATTACAAAATTGCAATCTTATTGCTCCCACAGCTTTTGCCGAAACGACATCGCCCGACCCCACACGCATTGAGAAGGCTTGCTCCTCTTGCTGTGTCCAATAATCAGTCCATATGGTTAGAAGAACAAACATGGTTAGTGGCCCCTGAATCAACTATCCAAGGTGAAGAATCATCTTCCACTAAACACGACTCAAGAACAAGTAAATCATATTTACTTTCCTTGGACTTCTTCTTGCTTTGGGCTTTCTTGGGTTTGGGCTTACCCTTCGCTTTCCTAGTAGACCTCTTTCTCTTCTTATTATTTGAGTAGGAAAATGGTTCGGCAACTTTTTCCTCACCGGTCTTGCCCTTGCAGTCCTTAGTCAAGGACTCAAAGATAGTGAGCTCATTGAGCAACTGTGTGAGATTGAATCTTAACTTGTTCATCCCGTAGTTGCTCTTAATTTGATCAAAACTCTTCGAAAGAGTCGTCAGTATGATGCTCACTTGACTGGGTTTGTCAATGGCCCTTTCCATTGACTTCTGCCGTGTTGAAGAAGGACATCATGCTCAGGACATGTTCCCGAACTGACGTACCTTCCTTCATCCAAGAGAGCATAGCAGAACGAATGTCTTCGTGTCGCTTTTGCTCGGAGGGTTGCCCGAACATAGCTTGCAATGACTCCATGATTTTGAATGCTGAAGTTATTGCTCATGCTTTGTTATAAGCAAGTCTGTCATAGAAGCCAACAGATATGTTCGGGCCTTCTCATCAGATGAGACCCATCGCTCGTATGTCTCATGAACAGTTTGTGTGGCATTGGCAGCAGGCGCTGGAGGACATTCCTCTGTAAGCATAAACTTGAGGTCTTTGGTGACCAATATTGCATTAATGTTAAGTTTCCACTTAGTGTAGTTATCACCAGTTAATTTGTCGTTTGCGAGAATTTGAAGTAATGCATAAGACATTATTGCTGAAATAAATAAAACATTCATTCAATTATTTATTTAAAACAAGTGCGAGTGCTTTAGCATAAATTTAAACATGATGCATGCACATGTTTAACGAACTAGAACTACCCTAAAACTAGTTACTATACCACGACAATCCAACGCACCACAAAGAAGTTCCGCCTTAGGGTAAGTCAGTCTTTGCTTGTTGGATCGAGACATTCTCAATCAAATGATATTCTAGAATAACTCTTATTCCATATCATTCAACCATCGTTCATTCAGCCAGGTTTTTAATTAACAAACTTAATCAAAACCTTCGTGAGTGTAACCCACTATTTCAGATCTCACGAGCTTAACTCGAGAATTGCCGCCTTAGGGTCGGTCAATCCTGAAATACCCTCAGAAATCCTATCCGTTAGGAAGTCAACCTTGGTATTGACCTTTGTTGAAACCCTCCTTAGGGAGGACGAAATCAAAGTCGTCACGAGGCCCCACTTGGATCTCACGGTGTTGAACTAATAATGGAGACCACGGGATATATATATCATATATTCCTCTCCCACTCACTATTTTAAAATTAGGGTTTTCTATTAACCGTTAATGTACCTAGATTCTACAGGATTAAACGACTAACCTTAATCAAGTTATCTAGTGCATTAACTAATTAGAAACAAATTCTAATTAACTAATAAATTATTAATGATTTTTAACAATTAAAAATCTAATCAATTAGTGAATAATCAAAGCTTTTGTAAACTATTTACTAAAGTCAGATTATTGTGATAGTGTTTACCAAATTTTAACAATTAAAACTTTAACACTTTATTCGGTTCATTTATTATTAGGTAATTAATCATATTAATCTTAATTACAATAAATGACTCTATTAATCTAACTTATTAAACTCTTTAATAACTAGATTAATATTAATGAGAATTATCAAGTTTTCTAACCATTAAAAACTAATCTCATTATTCATAGCCAATTATGTATATTGTCGTTTTAATCACATTAAAAAAATACATAAAATATCAGGCTATGATGCATGTATGACATATCAAATATATTTGTGTAGACAAATCTAATCTAAATGACATACGTATGCATGACAATACTTTTATCATCACATAATATAAAGCATACATGAATTGACCGAGTACTGTGGATTATTTAACCTAAAAAAATTGGAATCTAAAATTACAAAAAAAAATCCAAGGGATTCCTTGGCCTTCTAGTAACTTCAGATATATTCCATTCTCTTCAGGTCACTCCGATTCATCTCATGAATCTGAAACGGAAAATCTGCACGGAACACACTAGGCACCACTTGCCAACGAAACCGTGCATGAACAGAACCCGGTGAACAATACCGGCCGTGAACAGTGTCGGTGAACAGTAACACCGTGAACAGTTCCCTATGAACTGTAACGCCGCTATGAACAGTACATCGTGAACAGTAACGCCTCCGTGAGCAATACCGACATCGCGCGCGTTTCAGTTCTTCGTTTACAGGTTACAATTTTATTATTATTATTATTATTTACAATACGATAACAGTAAAATAAATAAAATAAAAATTATACAACCCATAAACCCTAAATCCACAGTACCATAAAAAATTACGATCAACTATGTTTAAATTAAACAATTTAATTATAAACTTTCATACAATCAAAAAGATGGTGCCTACACATTCATACATACAGGAGCATCGAAAACAATTTCCTGTTCCGAAAAATAAACTTGATCTGATACCAATTGTTGATACCAATTCCCATCTCATGGGTGTGGGCACGGTTCCAACTCCTTGGGGTGACACCCACAGATACCTATCAGAGTACTCCTCTAAGAAGCCCCCGGGCGAAGGGCCACCCTTCGTCACACGATCACACATGAGAGTTCCCAGGGATCGGCCAGTCGCCACTGCCTTTGCTCTGATACCAATTGTTGGACAACTCTATATATATGTTTGTTTTACACCATTGTTTGCTAACAAAATATATCTATATCTATTATGTTACTTGCTTCCAAAATTCTGCACCTTGCTTCTAAATATATCTATATATATTTATTAAGTATTTGCATCCTATGCAAATTCTTCTTTTCATTATTGTTTCATGTACACACTAATTTGCATCCAATGCAATCTCTTATGTTATTAATTGATATATTTCTTTTAATTATCCTTTTTAAATATATCTAATATATTAAAAGTGATAATAAGTATTATAAATTTAAACTTAAATTCAAATACTTAGATAAATGATTTAGTAAAATAAAATAATCCTATTATTTTATCTTCACCTAAATCAATATATCAACTAACACCCTCCATTTAATAGGTAATTAATAATTCATAATTATCAATATAATAAAATAATCTAATTATTTAATTAATTTAACTATTAACATTCATTAATTAAATAATCTCATTATTCAATTAATTCCCGAATATATACGTGTCACTTTTGTAACACAATTAATTGGACAATCCAATTAATTAACCGACCCTTGTTACCTAAATCAATCGGGCTAGCAAGGGGACCTAATGGACCCACAGTATTTTGAGCTCCTGTAATCCTTGGAATCATTTATTAAACTCTTTAATTTCCTTGATTATTAACTCCGATGTTATTCCACTAAAAACCCGAAGCTGTACTCTCTCAACTGTAGAAGTTTTTACACAGGCCGATACAACTCGGTGTCCATCGATATAGCTATTACACATGGTGTGATCCTCCACAGTAGTTCATAATTAGAGTTGGGTCATAATGTCCGTTATACCCCTCTAATTACATATATCCTTTAAGCACCATTGATTCTATAATGAACAATAAATCCTATTTCCTTACGGAATTAGGAGAGCGCTCATATTGTCCTAGCCCCAAATCAACCCTTAAGGGAACTACCATCTACTTCTCACAAGAAGGAGTGGATTCCACTATTGTGTACAAACCGTCCCAGCCACAAGCCAAAACGCAATCCCAACACACGGAGCATATTGATCGGGAACTGCATCCGACCTCGCCCATGGTATATCAAAGACCACGATCTAACCTGAAGGAGTCGATAAGTCATTCAGGATTAAGATCACCCACATATAGCCATCATTAGTTGATATATATGAATCTCATCGATAAACGAATCTTGGTGAGAGATTCATATAGATCATGGCCCAGTCCTATATGATCACATCATACAAGGTGCCTCCATTTTCATATCTCCATATGAATGATTCAGAATAGAATCACCGTACATTTCGGAATGGACCGTAACTATAGATTAACCATAAATAAAGTACCCAGCTTTATTTGCTATCTATGGACTCTTTAGATTGCACGTCTCTTACTGTATCCATCCATATATGACACTTATATACAATGTTCAAGATTACATCCGGCAATCTTGGATGTTAAATTTATGCACAAGTTATGAAATAAACAGCACAACAGGAATGAATTGAATTTTTCCTTTTATTTATTTAATAAATCCATTTTCAAATTACATCTTTAGGGCATAAACCCCAACAATCAGCTCCTTCAGGTTAGATCATGGTCTTTCATATACCAGGGGTGGGGTCGGATGCAGTTCTTAATCAATATGCTACGTATGTTAGGATTGTGGTTTGGCTTGTGGCTGGGAAGGTATGTACATAATATTGGAATAAACTCCTTCTTATGAGAAGTAGATGGTAGTTCCTTTAAGGGGTGATTTGGGTTTTGGACAATATGAGCGCTCACCTAATTCCGTGAGGAAATAGGATTTACTGTCCATTAGAGAATCAACGGTACTAAAAAGATATATGTAATTAGAGAGGCATAACAGACATTATGACCCAGCTCTAATAATGAACTATTGTAGAGGATCACATCATATGTAATAGTTATCTCGATGGACACCGAGTTGTATCGGTTTGTGTAAAAGCGTCTGCAGTTGAGAGAGTGCAATTTCAGGATTTTTGTCGAATAACACCACAATTAATAATCAAGGAATATTAAATAAAGAGTTTAATTAATGATTCGGAGAATTATTGGAGCTCAAAATAGTGTGGGTCCATTAGGTCCCCTTGCTAAACCGATCGATTTAGTTAACAAGGGTCACGGTTAATTAATTGGATTATCCAATTAAATGTGTTACAAAAGTGACACGTATTTATTCAGAAATTAATTAAATAATGAGATTATTTAATTAATGAATGATGGTGATTAAATAAATTAAATAATGAGATTAATTAATTATATTATTAATCTCTAAATGGAGGGTGTAGTTGATATTTGTTTTTGAATAGAATAAGATAATACGATTATTTTATTTTATTAAATTAAAATTTTGAAATTAAATTTAAAATGTTTAAATTATAATAAATATTTAGTTATCTTTTAAAATATATGACATCATTTAAAATATTCAAAAATAAAATAAAGATATCATTAGTTTTTTAAAAGATAAAAAAAAATATATGAGATATATATTGTTTCTTTGAAAAAACGAATAAGAGGTGATATCAAACTAAAACACAAACACATGCATCAGTTAAAAGCATTGACTTTGTTTTTTGAGTGTATGCGTGAGTAAAAAGCACAAGATACACACATCAGTTAATGCGTTTGCATGAGATGCAGTTTATTTTTGTGTGTGCGAGAGATATCAAAGAGAGATTAAAAAGGTACATGTGTGTGCTCAATAGAGAGGTGTGAAACGCTATGTATCGAACAGAAAAATAGACAAAATATATGGTCTCTCGATCGCCTATGCAAGGAGTTGCATTACCAAAAAAGAAAAAGTTTCTTCTTATTCTCTCTTCAACATCTTCCTAAGTTCTTGTGTACGTGACACATCCACATGCCGTTACCATTCTCGGGAGATAGCGAGGAAGATTGAGTGATACAGATCAGGAGCATTACATGAAATGAAGTAGCCTCCAAACGTTGGTAAGGTTCTAAGATATTCTTCTTCTAATTATATTGGTTTCAATTTCATGTATATACGTATATTTTATTATTGTAATAGTTTTATATGTATTAGTTATGAAAAATAATTATAATCCCAAGTTCACTTGTTCCAGATTATGATCTGTGTAAAAAATTTCAAAACCTACTTTTGTTGCTTTACCAGTGAACGGTGTTCCAACAGATACCCTGTTAATCATTGGGAGGCCTTTCCTCTCGGCCCTCAAAGGTGTCTTGTCTATCTACGATAATGTCCTGAAGTTTCCCATGGGAAACACAATAGGCAAGATACTTGGCGACTAGCAGGTCGCGCGCAAATGCTTCACAGTATCGACTAACTCGGTGACCTTAGCCAAACAGTTTTCACAAATATCAATTATACAGGAGCAGATGCTGTCGGAAGAGGATCTCGATACCCTATACATTACAGGGGAAGCTAGAGTAGCAGTAGAGGAACCCGAGTCAGAGATCCTGCTAGAAGAGGTGGTAGAAGAAAACAGAGGGTGGGCTAGTGGCCACTCGATTGATGCACTAGAAGAAATACCAGTTAGGGAGGATGACACCTCCAAGGTAGTTAAGGTCGGAGCCACGCTGGAAGTGGGGGTGAAGAAAGGATTGATCCAGCTACTCTGTAAGTATAATGACATTTTTGCTTGGAGTCATGACGAGATGCCAGGGATCCTAATTTCCTTAGCAGCTCACTGGCTGGCGGTAGACCCCGCCTTCAAGCCCATTAAACAAAAGAGGCAGTATTTCAACCGCGAGAGAAACATCATAGTGCAAGAAGAGGTCAACAAACAACTAAAAATCAGGTTCATCTTAGAATCCTGATACCTAGAGTGGATCGCCAACGTGGTTATCATCACCAAAGCAAATGGAAAGTGGCGCATATGCGTCGACTACACTGACCTTAATAGTGCTTGTCTAAAGGATAGTTGTACACAGCCAAAAATTGATCAGCTGGTAGACTACATAGCAGAGAAAAATCTTTTAAGCTTCATGGATGCATTCTCGGGGTATAATCAGATCATGAGACACCCCGTAGACCAAGACAATACTAGCTTCAACACTGGGCAGGGCCTTTACTATACAAGGTCATGCTCTTTGGTTCAAAAAATGCAGGAGCCACCTACCAATGACTGGTTGACCGACTGTTCAATCTAGAAATAGAAATGACGATGGAGGTATATATCGACGATATGATCATCAAATCTTAGGTGGCTAAGTAGCACCAGGATCACCTCCGTCAAACTTTCCAAATCATTAGAGACAATCAGATGAGGTTAAACCCTGTTAAGTGCACCTTCAGGGTAGCTACAAGAAAGTTCATAGGATTCATGGTCTTTGAGAGGGGCATTGAAGCAAACCCCGAGAAGATCAAATCCATTATGGACCTAGAATCCCCTGGCTCTCTCAAACAGGTACAGATATTGACCGGTCGAGCATTAGCGCTCAATTGCTTCATATCACTATCGATGACCGATAAGTACCCTACCCTTCTTCAACGCGATTAAACAAGGGAAGAACCTGAAGTGGGATCAAGATAGTAAGTAAGCCTTCCAGGCATTAAAGAAGTATCTAGCTAGCCCATCTCTCCTAGTCAAGCCAAAACCTGGAAAGGAGTTATAGATCTACCTAGCAGTATCCGAGACAACAGTAAGTGGAGCTTTGATTAAAAAATGTGAAGATGTTATCGGGTGGCATATTTACTATGTGAGCCACGCATTGACCAAGCAAAAGAGGAATTACACCCTCCTAGAGAAGCTCGATTTCTCATTGGTAACATCGATAAGAAAGCTTAACCCCTATTTCCAAGCTCACACGATCATGGTAATAACCGATCAACCTCTCCACCAGTTTTTATGAAGGCCGGACATATACGAAAGGTTATGACTATGGGCTCTCGAACTCACTTAATTTGATATTAAGTACAAAGCGAGGACTACCATCAAGGCCAAGGCACTAGCAGGTTTTATGGTTGAATTATCCGCCCTCTCGGGCCCTGAAACCTCTATAAACCCAGATTCATTCCCCTAAAAAGATCAAGAGCTTAGGGACTGGCTAGCTAGTCAAGAAATCTGGATCTTTTACACTGATTGAGAGTCAAGTCAAGCAGGCAGTGGAGCAGCATTGTCCTGATTAATCTAGAGGAAATATAATGCTACTATTACTTCCGTATCGAGTTTAGGGTCACCAAAAATGAAGCGGAGTATGAAGCCCTCCTAGCTGGCATGAGAGCAGTTGTCTAACTGAGGGTTGACTGCCTTCACGTGAAAAGCAATTTAGATTGTTGTTAACCAGGTCACCGGGTTATACCAGGAAAAGGCAACAACAAGACAACTTACCTCAAACTGGTTCAGCAAGATCCAATGCTCAAGAGGACCTCAGTCCGTTACTGCTTGATAGATGGGTACCTCTACCGTAGAGAAAGGTCTCTTACCTTACTTCTGTGCTTACATTCTGATATTTCCAGGTGGGCAATCAAGAAGATTCATTTGGTGAAATATTTCCCTTTGACCTCTTGCCAAAAATGGCTATTAACAGCGTCCCTTAACGACCACAATCACAATAGCTGCTGATATTCAGTATGAGCCAACTATAGTAGAGAAATTTTAGAGTTGTGTAAAAATATGGCAATATACGTCTCAAATAAGCAGAGTTATGCCACAAGCAAGCATTTATCCGTAAATAGCCACCGCAGCTGGAGGCGGATTCAAAAATGCTAGACTTTCTAGCAAGATAAGCTCGATGGAATCTAGGATTTTGTAGTGCCCGTGGTATTCGTCTAAGGTGGCCATATCGACTATGTCTATCTAAAAGTCAAATGCGCAAGGGTCTCTCAAGGAGAATCACATTTGATCTGCCCTATGCTTAATGACATTAGAATCCCCAACTTCCCTTTGCTCTCCCAACTTAGATGGTTTCTCAATCCTAGTCGATATGAAAGCAAGTAAAGGAAATTGGAAAGAAGATGGAAGTTTTAGCAAAGCAAAAGAGCAAGAAAGGGAATAGACTAAAAAAAGAAACAAAATGTGTAAAATTTTCTTGACTCCTACACTATAAGGAAAAAGGGAAACGATGAGATATGGCATTGTTTCAAGGGAAACACGAAAAGATTATGGTAGGTAGAGGCGTCTCAAAAAATGAAAACTTACGAGGCAACCTGACAAATCCCAGCACGTGGCAAGTGTTACTAAAATTATTTAAACGAATCATCAAATCCCATGTGCTCTGCCAAGCCATCAGTACATCATTCGAATGTTTGAAAGGCTAGCAATATAGCTCGTTAATTTAGACAAATTAAATGTCAAGTGACTTATCAATGCAATATTAAATGAAAAATCTTTGCAAATCCACTTCGAAGAGGTGCTTGCTCGCCGAAGAAAATGGTTTGCCAATAACTCTCCTCACAAATTTAAGGGGTATTTTTTAAGGAAAATATCAATTAGCCTGACATGTCAACATAGAAAGCGGAATTCACGGAACCAGGACTCCACATTATCAAAGAATACTAAATCGATAAGGCACACGAAGCAGCAGCAAATTCGAACACGGAAAGCGAGTCGCCTACTTAGACCCAATTCACTAAAGTAATCTTAGATGGTTAATTGACACCAACTTGCCAATTTCATTTTGAACACAGAATGTCCTCGAAGATCACCATAAATCCGATATTCTTTGCAAGTCCCATGAAATCTGGCCCTATATCAAGAAAGACAATCACCGTTAATCAAGTAGTTGATAAATGCAATAATAAACTCGATGATCCAAAGGATAATCCTGACAAGGAAAAGAGATTCCCTAAAATAAGTGTGAATCACCAAGATACTATCTCCTTAAAGCCTTTGCTTGCACGACAGGGAATAGGGCAACGTTTTAATTCCATATAAATAAATGTAAATAGAAAAGGTCAAATAGAGGGCAATAAGATGATACAACATCAGAAAGATATTCTCTTTAACTTGTAATCATTTTATGAACATAATGAACATCCTTTTTTCTTATCGTTACAATAACCGTGGTTTTTCCATGCCTTAGGGTTTTCCACGTAAAAACTCTGGTGTCATTTATCGCTTTAGTTACTTTTCTCCTCACATGTCACATTCATGTGGCAAGAATGTATTTCAATCACATGTTTCTTAGTCAATCCAAGCACCAACCCGCCCACATGTTATTGTTGACTATGCAATCCAAAATTCTATGTCAACAAAGGTATTGCTGGAATGAAAAATTGATTCCCCTTCCCATATAAGGAATCAAATTCTCTTTCCTAATTCCCTTTCCCTTGGAATTTGATTCCTTTTTATTTCATTCTTTATTTGTAAACGTGCTAAAAATAGAAATACATGAAATTAAATATAAATATCAATAATTCTACTTTACCCAAATTGGTGCCCAAACGATATAGATCATTGATTTATCTATATTAAAATTGAGGAGTAATACTATACAACCCAAAAAGTTAAACTAAAATTCAACTCAAATGAAGTGGTAAATGAGTTGTCATCACCACACAAATCATGGGTTGGTATGGTGAATGATATGACAATGACAAATTACTTGCCACATCATTAGAGTTGAGTTTCGGGTTAAATATTTGGATCAACTGGCATTAGTGTAAATTGGACGATGGAAATCATTGGGTTTTAGTGATCCCACATTATTTGGACTCTAAATTTGGATATCAAGTTTGGATAAAGTATCATTACTTTATGAATATTGGTGACGCCATACTTTTTCGTTATTTGGTGTAATAATTATGTTGTTAATTAAAATATAATAGGGGAGCCACATAGTTCACTAGATTTATGACATAGGACTATACCACTATAAAAATAAGAGTGACTCTGTATACTACCACCCATAAAATATCTCTTTATATTTATAATTTAATAAATTTTAATAAGATAATATTGGTCGGGTAGTAAACCCTTCACACTTATATTATAAGGTAGTGGGTTCTAGTGCTCCTCTCAATAAAAAGATAGTATTCCAAATATACCCTTAAAGGAATTTACGTAAAGGACAATTTAATTTTAGTAAACAAATTAATATTACTATTTACACCCATTCTAAACCTAATTCCTTTCTTTAAAAAAATTATAAGAACTCAATTGAATATAATTTTGTTTGAAGATCGAAACAAGTTTTATGAGAAAAATAAATATATTATTAAAAATTAGTTGACTGTTATAATATTATTGATGAGACATTTTTTAGATGAGAACTTTGAGAATCTCATTTTGATGCTATTGTTGGTCTAGATTCTGATAAATATTTGGCAAAACTAATCGATGATTTTACACAATGAAACCTCATGAGAGAGTACAAAGAAGGTCCGTAAAGTCAACTAAGGCCCAGTTTAGCATTGTTGTGCTATGGGGAGAAGTGCTTTTGAAATTGTTGTGGGGGGAATTGCTTTTGGAATTGCTGTGGGAAGAATCTGCTGAGTGTTTGGTAACTTGATTTTCAAAAGTGCTGTGAGAACTAAAAACAATTTCAATGTGTTTAGTAAACTGAAATAAAAAGTGTTGTGAGTGTGTAAAATTACTAAAAGAACATAGACATCTAAATGGTACTAATGTGCTATACTTTATATTTTTCTTGTTTATTTATGTTTAGTGTTAAGTGTTATATAATTATGGTACTTTATTGAATTAATTATCCCCATTTTTTATTCTACTTTATTTAATTAATTGGTCCAATTTCTTTATTTCTTTATTTATTTATTTTATTCTACTTTATTTTTTAATTTCATTTTTATTCTACTTTATTGAATTAATTATCCCATTTTTTTATACAGTTATGGCAAGATTTTTTTTTTTGTACAAAAATATAAATCCAATTTTTTTTGTTAAATTTCATTAAAGGTAAGGACAAAGTTGGAAAGTTAGTAAAATTTTATTGAATATCACTGTAGCGCGTTTTCTAAAAGCAGAAGCCAAAATCTAAAAGCAAGTATTTATAGCTTCTCAAAAACTCAGTTGGGCGAAGCTAAAAGTGACCAAAATCACTTCCCAGCGATTTTACCAAACACCCTGTCTTAGGTCCAGAATCACTTTTGACCCCAAAAGCAGCTGGGGAAGCAATGCCAAACTGGGCCTAAATATAGTAATCCAACACGTCAGGGTTTGATAGAAACAGAATATGCTTGGAAAAAAATGCAACCGATGGTCTCAACCCTCAACGGATAAATTGGATAACCAGAAAATTTGAATATGCTCATAATAAAAAGTGTTGGAAACTATCGACTTAAAGTGGATGCAAGTTTTTCAACAAATTCATCTGTTATGTCGATTTTTGGTCGATCTAATAAACAACACATTGACAGATCGATACTTGGATCAATCAACGTGACGTAATTAGAGCGACTTTCGGCAATGTTTACAAATAGTTGAAATACGCAACAAATAAAGAAAAATCCTAAAAAAATATCCTAAAAAACAGTGAAAGACACCAACATTTGTACATAGAAAACCCTTAGGTAGGAAAAAATCATGGTCGTCATAACGACAGAAAAAAAGAAACTGTTCACTATATAAAAAATGATTATAATTTACCAGTGATGTTGCACTTGTGGCGTCTTCTTCTTTACTTGATACATGAGTTTATATAGGGATTATGGTGATGCCCCGAGTCCTTGATGTGCAAGTAAAGATTATGATTAGGCGAGATCCTAGGAAGATCGAATTTATGCGAGATTCTTGGTGAATCAAGTCTTTGAGCATTTATGAAGCAAGGATCTTTATTCCTTACAAGAGTGGAAGATCCTTACAAGAGTTATCTTTTGAATCTTCGTATTTAGTATTTGGTTTGTCAACTGCTAGACTGTTTGTAATGGTTGTGCCTAACATAAGGCTAGATTTGCGGAAGGCATGTTAAAATCCAATTATGTAATGATATTGAAGATATTTTTTATTTGGTTTATGGGTGGCGAGCTCTTGTCAATTCACCATTTAGGGATGCTCCGGTGAGCTAATTTCCTTGATGGACGACCTGCTCTTTGCTTCTCAGCTCGCCGTTGCCACTAATTGCTTGTTGATCTGACGTGGCCTGTTATTATGGAGATTTAATTCCATGAATTCTTGACTCTATGTTGATGTGTCAAGCTAAAAAAAAATTACCTCAAACATCATTTATGTTCTCGTCGTAGCATCTGGCATAACCGACGAACTCTTTAGCCAATTTCTTAAATTTCTCATAATTTGTCCTAATTTGCTTTCTTTATTCTCAATCTAAAATAATGTTTAAAATAATTTTAAATCAAAATAGTAGTAAGAACATCCTACAAAATCTGAATCTGCAGGTGTAATGAGAAAATTGGATGAAATAAGAAAAATAGTGTAATGAGAAAAAAAAAATTAATTTTAAAAAAGCACTTAAAGGATACTTTAGGCATTTTGAAAGGTGTGGGGAGTAAAATTCATTTTTTTTAAATTTTTTGATATGGGTGTACAAAGAAATGGGTTTACCAAGATATTTTTTTTCGTGCCGATGGATCCACCCTTAAAATAATCACATAGAATGTCTATATTTTTTTTTTTTTGTGTTGGTGGCCCTAGTCTCGGTCGGTCCCCAGTTATTGTCACTCATAAAGCTAATTAGTACACACAGTTTTTATAGAAATTTTATATTATAAAAATATCCCAAGCTAAAATTAATAAAAGAGGTAAAATAAATTAATTTTAATATTATTTTTTTAAAATAATAATTTAAATATGTTAAACCATGATAAACATCTGACTCTTTAAATATCTTTATGATTGTGTCGTTGCCAAACTCGAATAATTTTTTCATATCAAAATCTACTAAAAAATAAAATACTTCATGTTAAAACTGTCCCTTACAGAATAATAGCTTAAAGTTAAATCTTTATCTTTTAATAATTTTTTTTAAATATGTTTTTGAAGTTTATATTATAGAGAAAATAAATCTCTTGTAAACATTAAGGCCTCGTCTTGCAGCTATTTTTCAGTCCATTCTCGTTTTTGTTTTCCAAAAACGATATCAAATTAGTGTTCGTTAAACATTTTTTATTTTATTTTCAAAAAAACGAAAAATAAAATGAAAAACAAAATCAGTGTTAAAAGTGAAAAAATTGAAAAACACAAAATACATGTTTTCTTTGTTTTCATTTTTGTTTTTCACTTTTTTTTCTTTTTCTTTGAACCCTCTTCTTCTCCAATCCTTTTCTTATTCTTCTTCTCCAAACCTTTTTCTTCTCTGATCCTCTTATTATTCTTCTCCTTCTCCGATGCTTCTTCTTCTCCGATCATTCTCATTCTTCGATCCTCTTCATCATCTTTTTCTTCAATCATTTTCGATCTTCTTCCTTTCTTTTTCTTCTTTTCTTCTTCTAGATTGATCTGGTTCCCTTTCTTTTTCATCTTTTTTAATTTTATATATATGCTTTATTACTATTATTTATATTTATTAAAATAATGATTATTTATAATTTAAGAGTTTAGTTTTGATTAGTTGATTTTTTAATTTTTTTAGTAATTTATGATGTGTTACTTTTTGTTTAATTTAAAAATTACAATACAAAAATTATATTGATGAATTATTTAATCAATTTGTTTATAATTGTAATAATATTAAACAAAATGCAAAACTTGATATTTCAATTTTTGATAGTTTTCTGTTAGCCTACCAGATGCGTTTTTTTCGTTTTCATTTTTAAAATACAGCTTTCATTATATGCTACCAGACGCGTTTCCATAATTCGAAACTGAAACGGAAAATACTGTTTTCATTTTCATTTTTATTTTTAAAAATGACAATTAAAAAACACTTACAGGACGGGCCCTAAAATTTAGTCTTTAAGCATGTTCAAAAGTTTAATTATCAATTACCATATTTTTGAAAAATTGCCTAAATACCTTTTATAAAAACCCTTATCAACTCTCTCCTCTCTCTCCCTCTCACATTTTTTCCTTTATCGAAGATGGTGCCGCTAAGCTAAGCGGCACCGACAATGCAAGCCAAAATAAGTCACATGGGCATGATAAGAATTAATTTGGGGAGAGGGGAGAGGGGAGAGGAGAAGAAGAGAAGAACATGGAGAAGTTTTGGTTAAATCATTCTTACTTTATTAAACCTATAAATAGGCACTTGAACGACAATCGTAAACTAAGAGATAAAATTATAACTGTGAGATAAAAAGGAAACAAAATTATCCTCAGCCTAACAAATATTTATCCTTAGCCTAACAAGAGTCCTAACTAATTTATTATTTTCATCACTAATTCAAAAACAAACTAAGGAGCAACCAACCAACTTTTGTACCAATGCCAACGGCTTGCACGACCTGCATGTACCCGACTCCATAATGAGCACATATCATTCCTTCCCACTCAAATAATCCTTATCCGCAAGGATGAAATCTGGATAGGCCCGAGAGAAACGCCTCTGATTCTCCCATGTAGAGTCCTCAACTGGAGCGTTCTTCTGTTTCTCAAGAATTTTCATTTTGGGTTGATAGTGTCCTTTACGAACCACTCGTCTATCCACAATAGCTTCAGGTTGAGGAAGAACTAAGGAATTACCAACGGCTAGAGCAACCCAGCTGGCTTCATACAATCTGTTTTATGTCTCTGACATATTTCACATTCTTGTAAGAACTCTTTCACGGTACGTTGCATGTTTAGCCATGCGAAGTCTCACTAGATTTGACTAAGTGTCTTGTGATACACAAAGTGGCCACTCATAGATGATGAATGAAAATCAGACACAATCATAGGAATAATTGTGGAAGTGGGACTTAAGTAGACTCTGTTATCCTTAAACAACACACCATCACGACTAGAAAATTTGTTGCAATAGGAGGACTATTTTTTGGTGTAGAAAGGGTCAGCTTGAGTCTCATGTTGTAACACTTGCTACCAATCCATCTGTGGCAGTGAGATAACCATAAAGTTGAATTTGACCACACGTGATAAAGTATCGGCATCTTGATTTTCTGAACCCTTCTTATAATCAATTTCATAGTCATATTCAAAGATCTTAGGTAGCCAACAAATTTGTACTGGAGTCTTGATTCGCTCCTCTAAAAGGTACTTAAGGCTTTTATGGTCCGTCCGAACCTTGAAAGGCTTGCCAAGAAGGTACTGACGCCACTTATGAATCGATTTGACAATTGTGAGCATTTCTTTTTCATAAGTCGATAATGCCAATGCGGAACCCTTTAACGCCTCACTGAAATAGGCTATAGGGCGATTATTTTGAGATAAAATAGCCCCTATACTGTTTCCACTAGCGTCACTCTCGACCACAAAGTGTTGTGAGAAGTTGGGCAAACAAACAATATGTTGTGACGTTAGGGCCTCCTTTAGTTGTTTGAATGCATTGGCAGCCTCCGTGTCCCATTAGAAACCCTCTTTAGTAGTCAGCCGAGTTAGCGGTGCCGCAATGTTCTCAAAACCACATATGAACTTTTGATAATACCCCACCAATCCGGAACCTGCGTACTTCCTTGACAGTAGTTGGTATCGGCCACTCGACAACAGCCTTAATTTTTATGGGATCGACCGCTACTCCCTCCTTTGAAATTTTGTGACCCAGAGAATCAACCCACATGTCACCGAATTAACATTTTGATTCCTTGGCAAACAATTTGTTAGTAGACAAAATGTAAAGGACTAAATGTAAGTGAGAGAGATGTCACCCCAGGTTCTTGAGTACACTAAAATGTCATCAAAAAACACTAAATTGAATCTCCAAAGATGTGATCTGAAGAGGTCATTTATAAGACTCTGGAAAGTGGCTGACACATTAGTGACTCCGAAAGGCATAACAATAAACTCATAGTGGCCTTTGTTTGTTTGAAAAGATGTTTTCCGTATATCCTCATCATTAACACGGATTTGATGATAGTCAGACCTTAAGTCCAATGTTGAAAAAAAAAAACTTCCCCTGGAGTTCATCCAAGAGGTCGTTGATGACCAGAATCGGATAGTTGTCCTTGATTGTGATATGATTTAAAGCCTTGTAATCCACACAAAACATCCAAGTTCCACCCCTTTTTTTGCCAACATAACTGACGATGAAATGAGGTTGCTACTCGGATGGATCAGACCTGACGTTAACAGTTCCTTCGCCAACTTTTTAATTTTTGTCTTCTGGCAGTATGGGTAACGATTGGGTCTAACGCTTATTGGAGAAAAATTACTTGTAGTGGAATCCGGTGGTCATGCCTTCGCTTTGGGGTAAGGTTGAAGGGGTCTAAAAAATGTGTCGAAATTCGTTGAGGATGTTTGTGAGATTATAGGAGTATGTGCTCGTATCTTCACCTTGCACAGCTGAAGTAGTTTGGAACATGTAACTAGTGCCATGTAAACAAGAAAGTTCCATATCATAAATCATTCCATTATTTGTGTGGCTAAGCCCTTGAAAAGTACAAACCTTTTCTCCATCCTTGAAGGTCATAATCAGCCGCTTGTAATCTGTTTCAATAGATCCAAGAGTCACCAACCATTAGACACCCATAACCATCTAACAAGTTGCGGTCGGAAGAAAAAAATAATCCGCCTTTACTGAGGAACCTTGGATCATCAAAGTTAGGGATTGACAATGCCTCGTGCACTCGATGTTTTCTTGATTTACCACCATTACCTGTAGTTTTCTATCCCTTGTAATCAAAAATCTCACTTTGGAGGTCAAGGTTTGATCGATAAAATTGTTGGTGCTTCCATCGTTGATCAATACCATGACATTTAGTCCTCTCAATTTCCCTAGAACCCAGATGGTTTGTGGGTGCTCCATACCGGCGATTGCATGAAACAAAATCTTGGGTATGAGCTCTAGGCCTTTTGTATCAGTTCTGATGTCATCCTCGTTTGAATCCTATGGGGAATAGTCTTCAATCATGAGCAACTATGGATGTTCACAGCAGTGGCTTGGAGCGAACTTCTTGTCACAGTAATAGCAAAGTCCCTTCTCATGGAAGTTCTTAGCCTTTTGACTGGTTATCCATTGGAACGTCACCAGGGTGGCATTTAAACCGTTGGGTGGTTTTAGCAGGATAGGAGGTCCTAACACATTTGTTGTTCGGCTGGTGATGGCTCTTGAAATAGGCTTTGAATGAAATGGAAAATTATTTTTTCTTTGTATCAAGTTCCTTTCTTCCACAAGTTGAGTCACACCTATTGCATCCTTCAATGCTCTAAGCTGCTTGATCTTAACGTCTATGCGAACTTCTTCTTTTAATCCTATAATAAAACAACCAATAAAGAAATTTTCTGGCAGTCCATCCTCCTGATTCGAAATTTTCTCAAAGGACTCCTGATATAAGGCCATGGTGGTTGTCTACTTGAGGTGTGTTAATGCCTCCGCCGAATCTTCATAGTCGGTTGGTCCTGTTGGGATTATGCTTGATAGCAAACTATAATAATGTATTTGACAATCTTTTCATATTAATAAAAGTGATTTCTAGTTTAACAAATCTTATAGCATTTATAGTTTAATTATTATAATTGTTAAAAGTAAATAATCATAAGGTCAAAAGACTATGAGAAAAGAAGAATTGTTCTTACATCTGGATATGTATGACGTAGACACAATTTTTTAGTTAGTCATGAATGACATTCACAACTTAAGATAAAGGTTGGGTGCATTTTTCTTATCAAATTTGTAAATTCTTTTGCTAGCATTTGAGTGGGATCAAATGTGTTAAAATGAGTCCAAAATCATCAAAGTGTGGTGTCTTTGGGCAAAAGAATCTAGTGCACTAGGTGCATTGAATAGGATAACAATGAAATACTTTATCGAGAACCGTCAATCGATAAAAAAATTCACTTGAAGACAATCTGAGAGTTTATCTCAGTTCTGAGATAAATTATGGACTTAGGGTTGCAAGTGTTATCATTTGAGCTATCAATGAGTACGATTATATAGCATAGTTTATCATCGATAGTTTGGTGGTATTTATTTGTTAATCGATAGAAGACTTCATTTATAGATATGGACATCGTGGATCCATTTTTTAAATGAGAGTATAATATCATCATATGAATGTTTTAAGGAATTGGATATAAAATCTTAACGTTAAGTTTTCAATAGTGTCTATTGAAATATTGCTTCTGGACAAATAAAAATATCCAAGTTTAAAATGTGGTCATATGAATAAATATGGTAATTTGAAGAGCTATAGACGGTCTATGAGCTCTTGGTGATTACAAATATTCTTCACGAGGATACACTTTCTCTATTAAGATTGTCTAGGGTGTGAATGAGCAATATTAACTTATTCTATCTTTATTTAAGAGTTCAATTTTAGTTCTTTAGTTGAATGAACTAAAATTAATAGATCGGACCTAAGTGAATCGTTTGTTGATTGTGATTATGTTATGTCTATTGGAGCATAAATTTAGATAGCCCGTCAAGATCCCCAATCCACACGAACTTGTATGGATGACTTGAAATATTCTACCGGACCAATTTATGGGTCCATCTAGAATTGTATTAAGGCATGTGGACTTGTTTATTTTTGTAAGGATGAGTCTAGTTCACATGTCGACTTTTTATTTAAGTCCAATGGATTTAATAAAATAAGAAAAATAATATTTTGTCTACATTTATGTAGCTTGGGCAACAAGGGACTATTTAATAGCCTTAGATATAGTTTTCTATTTTATTATTTAACTAAATGGAAATTTATTTATTTATTAATTAATTAACAATTTAATTACAAGTAAAAAAAAAATCCTAGTAAGAGATGGTCTCCTAGAGTCATATTATTGTTGGTTATATGATAAGTATTAAATACTATATTTGATAAGTAGATCAATAATAGGAATTTATTTATCTAGTCTAATTAGGAAGTACTTGATTTTTATTAGGACTCTAATTGATAATCGGTCAAATTATGAATTTTTTGATTTAGTCACAATTTAATTATACTCAATAATTGGTTATTGAATAAATACACTATTTGAGTTGGATTAGAAGTCTTGGTGTTGAAAAGAAATCTTTCTTTGAAAATGATTCTTTTTCACCAAGTAAATCCACATAGAGATAGGATTCTTACCCACCGAGTAAATCCTTATTAGGAGAGGATTTGAGAAACCTATATATAACTCTAGGTGAATTCGGCCAAGGCATGATTTTACTTGAGAAATTCGGCCAAGGCCAGGGTTTTTACAAGAGTAAAATTCGGCTAGGAGAAAATTTTGAGATAGAAAAATTTAGTTTTTTTCTATAGACAAAATTCATCCAACTCTGAAGATTGGTATGTGAAAATTCGACAAAAAAGAAAAGGAAGAAAGAACATTTTGCTTTCAATATTGCACTAGTAGCCTTTGCATTAAAAGGTTTTGTGTACAACATCGAATCAAGGTTCACATGAGTTTCAGTCAAATTGGTTGATAATTAACAAGTGACCTAATGCTCTTTGTTTTTCTTCTTGGAGGATTATTTTGACTAACAAAAGAAATAGATTTTGTTTGTTTCCATCCTTAGGTATACAATTTAAAGAAAGGGAGCCTACACTCCTAGGTGATTCACGTTTGTGATTGGATTGGAAGATCTTACGGATTCAATACAGTTCTAGTTCAATTGTCACGAGAAAAATATACGATACTTTTAATATACATTAATTATTCTAGGGTTAAGGTTCTTTCTTTTAAAGGGAAAACTTTTAAAATATACCTATAAGGACCTCTGGTTTTGATTGGATTATTTCATGACAAACCACACTGGGGATGATTGTGTAATGGGTAGCTTAGGTCCTCATTGGCATGCTTCTAAGCATCTCTAAGACTTCAAGAACAAAAGGTATATTCACTTGATTTTGCCTCTTGAAGAGTTTAGGTGCACACACACACCTCATTCATGTTTTGTTGATCTTGCATTTGTAATGATATTATTTATATATGTGCATCTCTTCACAATCACACTTGCACTTCATTCTTAGTCTTAAGTATGGTTGTTTTGTGTTTCAATTTGTTATCTGTTGTTTGATCGGAAACATCCATGCTTGCACGGTGGTGTGCTTATCCTAACACGTTGAGTGACCATTTGAGAAGGTCTCATTCTTCTCTTGGCTTGGTTATATGGAGTAAGGTGTCTAGTTTCAAAAGATTGTATTTCAATGATTTAAATGTTTTTCAAACTGACCTTTGTATGGTCTTGTGACCATATCTTTTTATAAAATGATTCAAAATGAGTTTTGAAATTTCTATACAAACTAGACACCCATACACTTCCAACGGTATATTACTCGTAATATTTCATGACCGTTTGGATTGGTTTTAAAATATCCAAAGCAACCATGAAAATAGGGCAACTCTGTTGTTGTCTTTTTCTGACCTTTGGTCACTCAAATGAAAATAAATATTTCTACAGACATCCAAATCTTTTTTTATGAATTGGAGTAGAAAGTAGACTTCCATACCTTTCTAGTGGTGTATTATACGAAAGGTTTGGATGTCGTTTGATCATATTTTGGGTCGCTGAAAGATCAAGTTGTTGAGCTGTTAAGCATGTATTGCGGTCTAGACCGCTTTTCGTGCACGTGCCTAGCTGGTGGTCTTTTCTAGCCGTGCCATGCTGCCTGGACAGCTGACTAGACACTTGCCTAGCTAGCAGTATGCCCAGCGGTCATGACAGGATTTTGTTTCCCAAGTCCAAAACTATATCGTTTTGTCTAGGGCTTTTATATATATATATACATATATATATATATATATATATATATGTTCTCTTCTTCTTCCTTGCCTCTTAAGGGCTCAAAGAACACATTTTTAGAGTGAGTGAATCTTCATTAGATAGAGAAAGCTTCAAGCTTTGTGTTTGACTCTCCAAACTCCAAACCTATCTTCATTTTGCATTTCAAGCATCTTCTAAAGCATGAGTTTCTATTGATTGGTAAGTAGAACCTCCATTATTGTTCATTCATTGTTCTAGCTTACCAAGACATGTCATTTATTGCTTAAGTTAGCAAATCTTCATATTTATTGTTTATCTATTGAAGTTATGACATGTTTGGGGTTTGTATTGTGATAGCTTGCATTATTAGATCATTTATGCCTAAATAGCTAATCTATGAATGTTCATGTATATATAATTGATGATTAAGTTGACTTTGTGCATTTAGTCTAGTTTATGAACATTTATGTGTATGCCTCATTGATTGCATTTATTAATTGTAAAATATTGCCCTTGATTATATGTTGTGACAACTTGTGTTGGTTGGACTTTTATTGACATTTAGATTGCTAAAATCCTTTTGCATCTAATTGAGTCCTTATGTATGGGCATTTAGGCATGTAGGCATTGTTTGATAACTAAGTTATTGTATTGCATGATCTACAACTAGTTAAGCATTGTATGTTTGGTCTAACATATTTTGTATTGAGCATTCATTGATTGTTCACTTAGACCATATACTCTTCATAGAGTCAAAAGTCTTGTGGCTTTTAGGTGAAGTTGCACAAGCAAGTCAAGTCTTGCAGCCATGGGTAGGATGGTAAGCAATTGGTCGGGTGCCACTGTAACAGGCCTGAGGGGTAGAGTAGGAGGTGCTCATGCCAAGAGTAGTGGATCAGGGAATATCACTAGGGACTGAACCAATAGTGGTGAGTGGTAATGGTCATAGCCTAAGGTTGTCGAGAGTGAGAGTCCTAGTATCACTTGAGGGTGTAACTTTTTACTCATATAGTGGATTTCTGCGATCGAGTGTGGCGCACTTAACAGCCCGTGATTTTTTTCGTTTGGAGGGTTTCCACGTATACATCTTGTGTTGTTTATATTTCTACAATTTACACTTGATGTTGTATATTTGTTTTATTAGGTGAATTTTGAATATTGACTAATCAAGAAAAAATGGTAATTGACTTGATTAAAACCTATTCACTCCTCTCTAGGCTATTAGACACATGCGTTTATTAGGGAACTTTCAATACCAAACCCTAATTTTATGCTTCCGCCGCGTTTTGAACCGATTTTTCCCTACAATTGGTACTAGAGCCTGATTGTACCCTTGATTAATTGATGTATGTGTACATGAATCTATTTCAATTTATTGTTAATATGCATGTTTTAGAAAGAGATGACACTCTAGGTATTCGCATATATATTTACCTTGGACTGTATGGATATATATATATATCAATATGTGAATTGTTATTGCTCAATTTTGGTCCTAGAATTTCAATGTATTTTTGTTTTGGGATTGTAACAAGAAGGGTGGCATCCCCATAATTTCCTTCTTTGTAGTTGCTACGTTTATTTATTTATTTTGTTATTGTATTAAAAATACTGTAGAAAAATATTGTATTAAAAAACTGCACTATATTGTATTAATAATATTGTTGTATTTTATTATATAAAATTCTTCTACAATACATTCAAGTATCGAAGACTCGAAGGTTTCTAGAATTGGAAGCAATTGGAACAAGTTTGGGACCATGTGAGCCATAGCAACAAACGTGCATGCGAATGAGTGCGCTGCCACGACTGTTGTGGCATGGGCTGCGCACGACAACCCTATGGAAGCCATGGGCTGCACATGGTGGCCATTTACGGGGTTATAGGATGGGCATGCCCATGGGAGGCAGCCAAGGGGTGTGCAAATGATAGACGCATGAAGACTTGTTCGCCAAGAAAGGAGTTTTTTGTATTCCAAAAGTTGTAATTTATTTATTTTTCTTGGTTGGACAAAAATTGTAGCTATTTATATTTTAGTAAATATTGCAATATTTGTCGTTGTTTGATAACATGTCATATAGAATAGGAGTGCCACTCATATATCTCTTTTGGTATGAACATGCATTGAATGGTTTAGGTATCTAATTGTCATCTAGATAACTTGGTAAATCATTCTATGAGATTCAATTACACGCCTTAAATAATTGAGTGGGAGAAGGTGTTTTGAAACACCTACGGCCTCCAAGTTTAGTTTATTAGGTTTTAGATGATTGTTGGCTTGATTCCATAACAAAACGCTCTTTGTTTGTATTGTTTAGTTGCTTATGTTGTTCGTGATAATATCGGGCTTCAAGGAAGGAAAGCAACTTTGCATGCAAAGTTTGTCTTCAAGAGGATATGTGCTTACTTGAATGCTAAAGTATCAAGATTGTTCTTCCTCTTGCAAGGTGTAGGCGCACACGCACACAATTCATACATATACGTCCCTGCAGAGTTGTGCACCATTAAATGCGCACACACACACATATCATACATTTGTGTCCCTGCATCGTAACACGTCATTTGGTTTAACGCATTCACACACTTGAAGTTGAATGCTTATGCATTGATATGAAAGTAACATGTTTTGGAAAAATACATGATTGGAGACTATCTCTATATAGTTTGTATTCTTGTGTGAAAAGTGTTTGTATGTTTATATGTTTATATGTTTGTATAACATGAATATTGTTCTTGAATTTGATGTTATATTGTTTCTTATTGAGTTCCGGTCATTTCGGTTTCTCATAAATTTGATTTCGAGTTCCGAGTAAAAAGTTATGAAACTTTCTAGTCATGTTGCATGCATTGTTTTCGTATTCGTATATCGAGTCAAATTTTTATTTTCTGGGTTGAGTTTCATAGTCATCCATGTTCGTGAGAGAGTTTCGCTTTGTAATCCGCAAATGGATTCGAATTCAGAGTTTGGAGACCGAAGAATGGTCGAAGAATACGAGAAATATGTGAAAAGGAGCAAAAGAGAAAAAATAATGGCAAATTACCATTTGCTCCCTTGGCCGCGTAGGCGCGAGACCATCTCGCCAAAAATATACCTCTGGTCACGAGATGCCCACGGCATATCTTGACTGTGTTTGATTTCATGAATTAAAGAGGTTTTTATTACATACGTTGTATGTATATAATGTTTGGTGTGGATGATCAATAAAACCAATTGGAGTCACATGCTTGATGTCCTATTGGTGAACTTGAATGCTTCTGGCTTGAGCTCATTGCGTAGAATAATTTTTTTTTCATCAGCTCTTTATAGAGTGTGACGTATTCACGTAAAACCTATCGTATTGTGCCTCTTTTGCTGAAAAACGTCGTCGTTCATTAGGCGTATTAAAGTAACTTGCATGAGCTCACTGTATGTGATAATTTGCTTTGAAATTTTCAAAAAAAAAAACACGCGTAATCAGATGTGGTTGTTGCGTGGCATATTTTGAGAGGTCCCTTGACTATTTTCATATATTCATTTTTGACCTGCATATTTTAGAAGCAACTTTTCATTTTTTGTTTTGGTAATATCTCTCTCATTACAATTCGGATTGACTTGATTCATAAACTGAAATCGAGTGTCTTGAATAGATATACAAACCCCAATCATTTCCAGAACCAAAGGATGTCTTGATTATTCACAGTGTTCAGATTTTCAGTTCGAGATTTCATCATTGTTTGGTAAAATCATATTCTTCTTAGTTTTCTTCTTTGATCTTCTTATTGATGGATATAATACGATTAAGAAGCATGATGAGGATGCTTTTGATTACATGTTATGGTTTGTTCTGTTGATTTTCAAGTTTAGCTAGATTTGGTTTAAATTGAATGATTTGTGTTAAACATGATAATCATAAAATTGACTCTAGAAATCTTTTGTTCTTGTGCTTGATTGTTTATTTCTAGACTTGATTTCATTTTCTAAGAACTAGGTCATTTACAACCGGTGTCTCTACTTTTCTTTACTAGTTCTTAGTTTATAACACGCTTAGGTTGTCTATATATATTTGTGATTGATCTTTGAAAGCATTATCTAGTTATCTAGTTGCATGTTCATAGAGTGTGTTTAATCTACTTGCTATATTTGTTTGTGTCTGCATCATTTGCATCCACTTAGATCATTGCCTTGTAAAAGGTTGAAGTCTCTTGTTGAAGTGAGTGAAGCTTTGACTTGAGCAAGAAAACTTGGCTAGGATTGCAGTGATCCAAATAATCAAGCAAGGAAGTCTTAGTTAGGATCGGGGAGATCCTAAAAAACTAAGCAAGGAGTCTCAACTAGAGTCGGGAGGACTCAGATAGTAGAGTAAGAAGTCTTGCCTTGGGTCAAGAGGATCCGAATAGGTGAGCGAGGAATCTTCCTAGAGACAAGAGGTCTTGGATAGGAAGTCGGCATAGTAGATCACTAGGTTCAAGGGTAGAGTAAGGGTGATAGCTTGGAGAGCATGTGTTGATTGCTTGAGTGTGTAACTCTAAGTTGAAATAGTGGATTTTCTTTTGCCGGTGGCTGTGGTATCAACCCGTGGATGTTTCCTCTTAGGAGGTTTTACCACGTAAATATCTTGTGTTGATTTGTGTTGCTTGAACATTTGTTTTGCCATATATCATTTTAGGTATTATACTAAGTGTTGTATAAGATTGCTTGTGTTTTTAATGAAGATTAAAATTTGAGCATATAAATATTTACCCCCCCCCCCCCCCCCCCCCCCCCCCCCCTCCCCCCTCTAGTTATATTTTACACTATAATTGGTTAAGGGAATTTACATAGTTGAGCTTTATGTTTCGTGTAATAACCCCCCCAAGGGAATGGAATTTAGCAAGAGACTTCCTTACAAGTATAGACTAGACAATTGACCCAAACGATATCTACTCCCAAATGAGGGATATTCATGAGTGAATATATTGAATGTTGATAACTTTGTAACACACTCAATGCGATTTTATTGATATCCTCCAAAGAGTTCTTAAAAATAAAATCGCAACACTAAAATTGAAAATGTTGGTTGTTATGTTAACAATTAGATGAGACCTAGTCCAACTAGTAAATTGTGCGAACTACCAAAGAAGGCATGTCATTTATGGGTGTTGGATCACCGTTGAATTTTAAGATTGAATTATTTTATATAATTCAAGATAAATATTCGAAAGGGCTTTATCACGATTGTTTTCTTATATAATTTTTGTTATTGTTCAGTCATGATCCCATCCCTAATCAACATCTTAAAAGACAATACTTTAACTGGTGATAATTATGTCACATGGATAAGGAAAATTGGGCTTTAATTGCAACCTGAAAAGCATAAGTTCAATTTGTGTACTCCTAAATCACTTACTCCAACTAATGAATCTACTCAGGAGCAAAGAGATACATATCAACAGTGGAATTCTTTAGAAGAAATGGCTAAATGTTACATTATGGCCACCATCTCCGACCTGTTGCAACGGTAACATGAAGGAATGGAGACTACTGTCGATATAATGATGTCTTTGGAAGAGATGTTTTTGATGAAGTTGTTAATAACCGAATTTAGCTAGGGACAAAAGGAGAATTTTCCACTTCCCAACCTTCATGCAAGGGTCTAAATTCGGGCTTATATCAAGGTCCCTGAGGTCAAGCTACCACACGATCCTACAGGAGCAAGACGATACCGCTCATACAATCTGAGCATCTTGCACGGATCCAGGCTCACCAAATAAAGCCTGACGTGACCACGTCAAGCTCCCTATGCTAGGATAGAAGCTTGGAGCTAGGTTGACGTGGAAGGACCTAGGTTCCTCGAGGTCAAGGTATCTCGTTAAACTTTCCTGGAGCATACTACCATCTCTACTTTCACCAAGTGACCTTTAGGGTGCCTAACTTGTCTTGTAAATGTCCTCCTGCCTCATCAAGGTATAGTCTCAACCTACTTGAGCAGAAAAGGAAGAAGCCCGTAAAGCCCCATCATCACCAAAACGTGCCAACACGATTAGGGCAAGATACATTGTAGATCTCGGCATGGTTAAATCAAGTCTCCAGTAGCAAGAGTAGTACTCGAGCGTACCTCGGAACTAGATATGCCAAGCGTCACCTTAGGTAACCTCTATAAAGTATCTCGCTAAAGTGACATACAACACCAGTGTTCTCTTCCAAACAACATAGAAAGAGAGGGTTGACTTTCATGACATTTACGATACCGTTAATGTGTTCAACCGTATTAATGGAGGTAGTCAACCCTATTAATGAGGTCAACCGTATTAATAGAGGTAGTCAACCTTATTAATGATGTTAACCGTATTAATGGAGGTAGTCAACCTTGTTAATGAGGTCAACTGTATTAATAGAGGTAGTCAACTTAATTAATGATATAATCAACACCATTAAGGGAAGATTAGTCAACTCTTTAATGGCCACCATTAATAAGAGAGTCCAAAATAGGAAACAAACAACTTTGCCTCCAAGATATCCTCCACAACCAATTATTTGGGGTCAACTATGTCATATGTGAATTTTATCATATGTACATGTCATCAACAAAGAGGATAAATTGCAGGTTGACATCCGAATAGGCATTCAAAAAAAAATTATCCTACAAGATATCACCGAAGAGGAGAAAACCTGAGTAAGCGGATGTTGAACAAAACCTACAGGGTCAATCAACGTTATATACTACTCGTGATCAGTGAAATAACACTCGGGGCTGGTTAAAAGACATTTCTACTCGGGAACGAATGATGTTACTCGGGACCAACAGGTTTTGTCCTTACTCGGGACGAACATGAAGAAAACTGAATAGAAGCCCAGCGTATAGCCCACGTAGATCAAGTAATTAAAATGCACGCAGATATCCATATCAAAAAGGAATCCAAACAAAAACAGAATATTAAACAGGAAAGGTTCTCAATCGGGCAACAACTTTATTCCTTCAAAAAGACTATGCTCTTATAAGGAAATAAGTCCTAATTGGACTACATTACTAGAGTCCCATTCGATCTCAATACATGACTCCGAAACAGGAAAGAGGACAATCAGCTTCAAGCGAGTAAATAATTGCAATAATATACAAAGATCTTCTATTACTTATACAAAGTAGATTAGGGTTCTATAAACATATAAATAGACCCATAATCTCGCAAAAAAAAGGGAGATACACAGAAATCACATAGAAAATATACAAGAGAAAAAAGAGAGATCGAGAGCTTGTAAACATCATAATTTCATAGTGGATTTTGGCTTGGTTGATCATTCAACCACCCGTGGATGTTTCTCCTGTCAGCGGAGTTTTGCCACGTAAAAAACTCCCGTTTGTTTATTTTCTCTTCTCTTTCTCTTTAGAATCACGGCAAAAATCCAATCCTTGTTGGCTTTTCTGATACAATCAAGAAATAGACGTCAACAATTGGCGCTAGAAGAAGGGGGCGAACCTCCGATTTGATCAAAAACGATGGCAGGAAGCAGAAGCAGTTCCGGGGATGTCTAAAAATCTCTGGATAACTTCTGTGTTGGCAGTACCTCGCGGGATCTCACTTCAACAACAAAGAACCAACCTACATTCCTAGCGGGGATCTAACAAATTCCTCCGACCAGCGGAGACCTGACGCAACGCTTCCGAGAGGAGTTGCAACAATTAGTGGCAGATGCAGCAAAGGAAGGAGTTGATCTACTGGCTATAGAAGCACAAACTCCTAACCTCCCACCTGTAAGGCTTTATTCAGTCATAGTAGGGCCAGAAATAAATACACCAGGAGTTGGAAGGAACCCTACTATAATCAGTCAGGCTGGACGTGAAACACCTGAAGAGGAACGCCCACGCTAGAAGCAGAACCAGGATCAGACAGCACGTGCTAGATACCGTAAACATGACTGGCACAGGGATCGGTCATCATCAGAAAATACCAATCGGCACCATCGCAAGCGTCATCAAGGAATCATACGAGAAACTCGACATCAAAGTGAAGAGCCAGAAAGAGGAATAACAATCACCCAGCGGTTCAACTATTGTGGAAGTCCGGTAGGAGACAGAGATGTCGTAATCCAGAGCCTAACTCAAGAAATGGAGAACAATAGACACCAAATAGATGTAATGGCCATACGTTATGGGTACAACGATTTATCTGATGACGATTCTGACAGCCTTTTCACTAGGGAAATCTTACGGACCCCATTCTTAGAAAGGTTCAGGATGCTGCACGTGAAGCAGTTCAAGAAAGACACAGACCCTAAGGAGCATGTCGGCCACTACAAAAGTGCCATGGCTCAGTATGCCCACAGTGATCCTTTACTGTGTCTCAATTTTCCACAAACTCTAGGAGACACGGGTTCAAGATGGTTTGGGAGATTCCCCCCAGCAAGCATCAAAAGTTGCAGTGAATTGAGCAAGAGCTTCTCAAGGCAATTTTTGAGCAATGTTCACAGGAAAAAGTCAGTAGCTTAACTTTCTCAAATAAAACAAGGGAAAGAAGAGTAGCTGAAGAAATACCTGGAGAGATTCGGCCAAGCAGTATCAGAAATTGGCAGTGCAAATGATGAAACAATAATCATTGCATTCATCATCAACCAGCAGAATGAACGGCTATCTTTCGATTTAAGAAGACTCCGTCTAACCAGGTATGCACATATGATGGACATGGCAGGAGGTTATGCATTGGCCGAAGAAGAAGAGTTAGCCACGGGAGGATGCTACATACATGGAGGAAAACCGGAATAAAAGGACTCCGAGTTGAAAGTGCAGAACCAAAATGAAAGCAAAAACGAAACAACAAAGAAAAAAGCAAGGACGGGGGAAATGGGTGTAATACCGAACAGACTACAGAGAAATACCGAGGCAGATACACCAATTACACCCCTCTTCAGAAAAAGCAGGAGGAAATCCTAGCTATTCTTGAAGTAAAGAATATGGTACAAGAGCCACGTCGACAATCTCAGTTTGCGCGATGAGATACAACCAAATACTGCAGGTTCCATAAGGAAACCGATCATAAGACTTCCAAGTGTTACAAGCTCAGAGATTACATAGAAATCCTCATTCAGGAAGGACATCTACAGGATATGATCTTGAAAAGGGATGAGAAATCAGAAGCAAAGAAAGAGATGATCACAGCTCTGGTCGAAATCAAAGGACTAGTCCAGAGGTTAATCAAGTAATACATACGATCTTTGGAGGACCATCTATTGAGAGAAGTAACCGAGAGAGAACACAGGAAATTTGGAAGCAGTAGAATCAAGACATAACTTTGACGTAAACTCGATGGAGTCAGACCCGAAAAGGGTAAAAGAAGGATGGGATCCAATAATATTCACAGAAGCAGACTCACATGGCGTCGATGTTCGGCCAAATGATGCTCTGGTCATAAGTGCCCAGATCGGTCACCGGGAAGTTAGGAGGATCTTGATAGATAATGGAAGCTCGGTAGACATTCTTAATGTAGCCATCTACAATCAACTCAGGTTGGACCGAAAGGATCTACAACCCTTCTATACTCCACTTAGAGGGTTTGAAGGAGTCGAAGTCAGGTCACTCAGGACCGTAAAGATACCCGTTAAGATTGGAGTGGCACCTTGCCAAAGAACTGTATTGCTTGACTTCGTGGTGGAAGACTTGGACAGTTGGCCATTTAATGTATTATTGGGACGACCATTCCTAAATAAAACTAAGGCAGTAACAACCACCTATGCCTTAATGATCAAGTTTTCGACCGAACAGGGGGTAGGAGTAGTCAAGGGATCCAAAGAGATGGCCCGAAGAGCTAACCTGACAGTATATATAAAGACAAGAATAATGAGCAGGTTTGCACCATAACACAGCCGAGTCAGAACAAAGAGCCTCTATCCTTCGAATTTGATCCAAGGGAAGAGCCGAATGAATCCAAAACTGAACCGGTTGAAGAAATCATCTTGAAAAAAGATGAACCAGATAAAAAGATCAAGATCGGGGCCGACCTGGAAAGAAGAGTCAAACAAAGCCTCATTGATCTACTTAAAGAATACAGGGATGTGTTCGCTTGGAGTCATGAAGACATGGTCGGGATAGATGCCCGAATAATATCTCACTATCTCACAGTAGACCTGAGTGTAAAACCGGTGATACAAAAGAGAAGATCATTCAATCTCGAGAGAACTCAGGCAATTAAACAGGAAGTAGAAAAGCTACTCGTTGTAGGATCAATTAGAGAGGTCAATTACCCTCAGTGGGTAGCTAATGTAATCCTCGTCCAAAAGAAGAATGAACAATGGAGGATGTGCGTAGATTTTACAGATCTTAACAAGGAATGCCCGAAAGATAGTTTTCCACTTCCAAGCATAGATCAGTTGGTGGACGCTACATCTGGCCATGAACTGCTCAGTTTCATGGATGCCTATTCAGGATAAAATAAAATCCGGATGAACAAGGTCGACGAAGAAAAACAACATTCACCACTGATAAGGGTTTTATACTGTTACACAGTAATGCCCTTTGGGTTAAAAAATGCAGGGGCCACATATCAAAGGCTAGTCAACAGAATCTTCGCTCGGCAGATTGGAAGGAACATGGAAGTATACATTGATGACATGCTGACCAAGAGCATCACGGCAGACAAACACACTTCAGACCTGCGAGAAACATTTGATGTCTTGAGGAGATACCAAATGAAGCTAAATTCGAACAAGTGTTTATTTGGGGTTCCTTCGGGAAGATTCCTGGGTTTTCAAGTTCACCAAAGAGGAATCGAAGTCAACCGCGAGAAGATCCAGGCTCTACAGAAAATGACTTAACCAACGACACTCAAAGAAGTACAGCGCCTAACAGGATGCTTGGCTTCCTTGGGAAGATTCATCTCAAAGGCCACAGACAGATGCACACCTTTTTTCAAAGTAATTAGAAAAGGGAAAGGACTTGAATGGAATGAACAGTGCGAGCAGGTATTTTAAAAATTAAAGAATATCTAGGGCAGGCTCCCATCCTTTCAAAACCTTAGATGGGGAAGACACTCCAACTGTACTTATCAATTACAGAACTAGCAACAAGCTCAGTCATAGTCAAAACAGAAGATGGAGTACAAAAGCCAGTATACTATACAAGAAAGGCACTTCTACCAGCCGAAACCAGGTATTCAAAGGCAGAGAAAATTGCCCTAGCATTGGTCTCAGCAGCAAGAAAGCTAAGGCCATATTTTCAGGATCACACAATCCAAGTATTCACTGACTGCCCATTGAAGCAGATTTTACAGAAGCCAGAGATTTCAGGGAGATTAACCAAATGGGCAATCGAGCTAAGTGAATTCGATATCCACTACATCCCCAGGACATCTCGCAAAGGACAATCAGTGGCAGATTTTATAGCAGAGTTCACAGAGCCGAACCTGGAAGAGAAAAAGATGTTGGGAAAAAATTTCTCATGGAAATTGTATTTTGATGGCTCTTCCAACACTCATGATAGCCGGGCATGGATCGTTGTATGCACTCCAGAAGAAGATGATGTCGAATGTGCCATGAGGTTTGACTTCAAAGCAACCAACAATCAAGCCGATACGAGGCGCTACTAGCTGGACTCAGAGTCTGCATAGCCCTCGGGGCAGATGAGGTCTAGATATTCAGTGATTTACAGGTAGTTGTCAACCAAGTCCTGGATGAGTACCAAGCCAAGGATGAAGGCATGATAGCCTACCATGACATTGCAAAACAACTCCTCCAGAAATTCAAAGAATATAAGATTGCCCAGATCCCCAGGGAGGAGAATTAAAAGGCATACGCATTATCCAAACTAGCGTCGGTAACAACCACAATCAGGCCAAAGACTATTCCGATTGCACATCTTCTTAAACCAAGCACAGCTGAACTGAGAAACTAAGAAATCCAAACATCTCCAGGTGGTTGGTTGACTCAGCTATCAAGTTTCTTGGAAGAAGGCGTGCTCTTGAAAGATCCCTTACAAGCCAAACGTATCAGGTATATATCAACAAGGTACACACTGGTTGGAGGAGAACTATACAGAAGGAGGTATTCCAGAACACTCCAAAGATGTGTTTCAGAGGAGGATGCATATCGAATTTGACAGGAAATCCATGGAGGAGTTTGAGAAAACCAAACTGGGGGTAAAAGTTTGGCACACAAGGTACTTAGGCAAGGCTATTACTGGCCTACTCTGTTCTCAGATGCACAACAATGTTCAGAAAGTTGCAATACTTTCCAAAGGATCGCTAATGACATCCGACAACCCCTTAAGCAGCTCAGAAACCTCACATCCCCATGGCCATTTTCCATGTGGGGTTTGGATTTAATTGGCCCAATGCTAGCCGGGATCGGGGTGGACCAAAACATGCCATAGTAGCCGTTGACTATTTCATGAAGTGGGTAGAAGATGAGGCATTGGTGCATATCACAGAAGCAAACACCACAAATTTCTTGAAAAAGAATATACTTTATAGGTTTGGAGTCCCAAACACTATAATTACTAATAATGGCACCCAGTTCGATAACCAGAAATTCAGACAGTTGTGCAAAGAGTACCAGATTGCCAATTACAATGCCACACCTGCCCACCCTCAAACAAATGGGCAGGTCGAAGCAGTAAACAAAATCATCAAGCACACAATCAAAGCAAAGCTAGATGCCAACAAATGAAGCTGGGTTGAAAAGCTTCCTGAAGTATTACGGGCTTAGCGGACAACAGCAAGAACGTCAATAAGAGAGACTCCATTTACTTTAGCGTTTAGAACAGAAGCTATTATCCCTATAGAAACGTCATATACGTCACCCTGGGTCAGGCTATATGATGAAGATCAGAACATTGATATGCTATTACAAAGTCTAGATGAGCTAGAAGAGAAAAGGGAGAAATCCCGAATACGAAATATGGCATATCAGCAAAGAGTAGCCCGTCACTACAACTCTCATGTTCGGGTCAGGAAATTCTAGCTCGGAGACCTGGTGCTTAGGAAGGTGTCACTGAACACAAAAAATAAAGATGTAGGTTCCCTGGCCTGACAAGTGGGAAGACCCATATAAAGTCGAAGGAGTAGCTGGCCATGGAGCATATTGGATTGCACGACCCAATGAAGGGGTTTTACCCCGACCATGCAATGCCCAATATCTGAAGATTTTCTATCCTTAATTATTTTTTGTTGTTCTCTTTTATAGTCAGGACAATTTTAGTCAGGTTAAATATTAGTTGTGGAATTTAAAAACTTTATTGATTTTGCAACTATGAATAAAAATCAAAATCAGGATTTCCGAAAGATAAAAGCATCACTCAGGATTTCCAAAAGAAACATATGATAATAAGAACATATGGAAGACAAGCATGATAATAAGAATATGCAAATAGAATTCTCGGGACCATTAATTCCTGAATGGACGGAGAAGCTCGAAGGAGCAAGCCAGTCGAGCAAGGTCAATTGACCTTAGCAAAAAGACAAACCCGTTACGCCAGCTTAGGATGCTATCGAGAAAAATTCTGGTGAAATGCGTAGCTGTGTTAAGCGAAGCTTAATGATTCTGCAAACCCTTACATATAAAAACTGGGGAGACGTCCCTGGTAATGCGTACGGACTAGAACATATGATCATGGTGAGCCTTATGTTTGGGTAGCAACCATGTATGAAACACAAGTATAAACCTACTTGCCTGTTTTAAGATGACTCGGTTAATAATACTAGCCAGTTTAATAAGATACTTTGCATTAAAAAATTATTCGGGGAACGAAGCCGGTTTAATAAGATACTCAGTTAAGTTATCCGAACATCAGAAAGAGGCAGTTTAATAAGATACTTGGCATAAAGATCACAAGAGCCAGTTTAATAAGATACTTAGCGCTTAAAGCTATTCGGGTAAACAACCGGTTTAATAAGATACTCGGTGAAAGTTACCCAAACATTAAAGAGTTTAATAAGATACTCGGCAGCAGATTCAAGTTAAAGAAATTTCTTAAGCAAAGAATCAAGGTTAAGACCACTCGGTTACGAAACTACTCAGAATTTTATTGATCTTTCAAAATAATGGTTACAGTTCTTTTACAAAAGAATCATTACAAAAGCAAAAATTATTTACAAAGAATTGTTAAGTACAGAATCCTATCTAAAAAAATCAGGATTGTGAGGATTTGGAGCTCTTGCTAATACTTGGGTTTGGCACCATCTCGTATTCATGAAGCAAGCTCTCATTAGAAGGCCAATAAATTGTGTCGCCTGAATCATCCATCCATTGTCTGTAATCCTCCCCTGGGATCGGCCAAACATCAGGCACCACTCCCTCTACGACTGACTCTCCACTGGCGTAAAAAGTCGAGAAGGAATGCTCAAATGGAACCTCTAAATGCATGGGATGCGGCTCGTTGCCTTGGCTATGGCAGTAAGCCCTCTATTCCTTCATCTGAGTCCGGAGAGATTCCAAGGACCGATCCACATGATGTTTGATTGACAGCTCCCATTTAATTCGGGCCTTCTTAGTCGCCCAATTCTTAACTTTGAAGAACTAGCTCGCTGAAACTAGCCGTCACTGAAACTAGGCAAGGGATCTCTTAAAAAGATCCACCCCTTGGACTTCAAGTTCCAGCCTGGCTTCTTGGGATAAGGATTCAACTGTCAGATCCTAGCGTTCCAAATCTTTGATTTTCTACTCATACACCGACTTGGATTGCTATGCTTACTGCTCAGCCTTAAGCATGGATTCTTGGGCAGAGGACAACAAATTTTGAAGTGATGTTGCCTTCTCCTCTGCCAAAGAATCTTTCTCCTCGACATCAACCTGCTTCGCCAAGCAGTGGTCAGTAAAAACTTGGGTAAAACCAACCTCTTGTTGATAAGCCGTTTCGACCCGTGTACGTTGATCATCACTCTCCTTCAGTTGAGCTTCGAGGAATCTTATTCTATCATCTTGATGCTGTTGCGTCTAAACCAGCTCAGCTAACTCGGCCACCATCTATAACGAAGTTTGATTAAAAATCTGCCAAACAAACGAAGCATTTGAAGGAAGTAAAGGATAACTTACATAAGATGCACCATTAAAAATGTTTTGAAGGGTTCAGTCAGGGAGCCATCCTGAAAGCATCTCCAACGGTCGTCCCCAATAAAAGCATGACCAGATGACAACTCCCACAGCATATCCTGGGGAGAAGGATGTTAAGGAACCCCTGAGGGTTCAGCCCCTAGATCTTCAAACTCGGGGGGGAGAGGAACCTTTATTTGGCTCCGAAGCCTCCACATCCGCCGATGCTCCAACATCAGCACTCGGGTGAGTCTCAGCCACAGTATCTTTATCACTGGAGTTGATGAAAGAGACCACCCGAGAGCGGTGGAAATTGAGATCAGCTGCAGGATCTTTCTGAGTATCATCCCGGAAAACTTCAAAAAATTTAGGACCTAGGGGTACCTGTCCCGTAGAGGTATTACCTCCATCACTGACGTCAGATCGGTCGGTAGGCTCTTCACCAAGACCTTCGCTCTGCCCTTGCCCGTCGCCAGGCAGTTGAGTATAGGTTAGGCCACTTGGACCACTAGTCTCCCCAGCGGTCGGTTGAACAACGTCCTCAAGAACATCTTCAGGAACTTGCTCTTCGACCGTATCAGTCTCCTCATCGGACTCAGGCGGGGAGATGCCTTCATTGCCTTGACGAGAAGCTTCTTTCTGAATCGCCTGAATTATTGACTTCACTTGGCAAGCCTGAAGATCACAGACGATGTCCGTATCGTATACTTAGAAAAAAAAAAAATATATATATATATATATATACATATATATATATACATATATATATATATATATAACAATGAAAGGAAAAGGTTATAAAAATCACTTACATCACATACGGTAGCCCAAAATCTGTTTGAAGAAGCCGAGCTCAATCATCTTCGACTCAACGAAGAGATAAGTCTTGCTCCTCTTCTCCAAAGTGTGAAGCGCTGCCCGAGACTCCCTCCGGTGAAAAACCAACTGTTCTTCCAGAACTTGTTGGATGTAGAGAATCCCCATATAACACCCCTCTTTTTAGGGTCATCAGATATGTCAGCTTCCCGACTCACCTTTGTCCCCTTGGGGACCCAGCAGTCTGGCGGATTCTACATGAGGAAGTAAGTCCCTGTCTTACCAGACTGCCTCAGTGTGAAGAAGTGCTTGATTTCACTCCGAGAAGGCGGCGACAGGTTCATTCGGCTGTACATGTTCCATATGCACATCAAATTTTTATAGTTGTTCAGGGCTAATTTAGCCGGAGCAATCCCTGCTTCAGCCAGAAACAAGGAAATAAATGGCTGAAAAGGAAGAGTGACGCCGCAGCATAGCATGGATCCATAGATTGCCATCATATCCCGGGGAGGATTCCACGCAGCTCTATCACTCGCTGGAATCAGAGTGACCGAGTTGGGCAGATCAAATCATGAACGATACTTTTCTATCTCATCTACCTCGACTGCATTCAGCTCGGTATCAAACCCACTTGGGCAAGTAGTAGAGAAAGAAAGGCGAGATATTTTGAACGCCTCTTCAACGTTGTTCTCGTTGACATTCTGCTCCCTGATCCGAATATCGCCCCGAGTTGTGCTTACGGACTTCACTTTTGCTTTGATGTTTTCCCATTTTTCGAAGAGGTACCCTGTGATCAGAAATGTCAGAATCAGAACTAGATGAAGAACTGGATACAGGGCTTAAAGTGACGTCAGGGTGAAGCCCAGAAACTTCAACTTCTAAAAATGGAGGTTCATCAGCAGGGATTTCCCCCAATAATCTTCTAATGCAAGAAACTAACTGGAAATCCCCACGTTCTAATGCATCAAGAGCAACATTAAAAATATGATGACGGAAAGATGGCTCCATTAAAGCTAACCTTGAAAAAAGTTTGATTCAAGATCTTCGATGGAAAGTCACGACCTTCTGCGTAAAGAAATCTGGGTTTAAGAAATTTTTCTATAGAAATTTTTTGAGAATTAACCATGGCTGTCACTCAGTGAAGAATTTAATGAGATGATGACACAAAACCCTAGATCTCAAGGCGGGAAAAAACAATGATAAGGATTGATGACGTAGGCGGTGCACTGGGAAACGCGTGAGTCATTTCTCATAAATGATATAAAAAAACGAAGAGGCAAGGGACACGTGTCAAAAGGAGAACTGGTCTTTGCCGTCAGAACTTCAAAACATCGCCGTCATTAAAGATCTCACGCGAGGAGGCAAATCGAATTTGCAGGGCCATAATTAAGACACGTCATTATGACAAGATATTTACTCAGGTACTGAAAAGATATTGAAAACATTGATTAAAATACTTTTGCCTGAAGTAAAACCCAGTTCAGCAAAAATATTTTAAAGGGGTATTGTCATATGTGAATTTTATCATATGTACACGACATCAACAAAGAGGATAAATTGCCAGGTGGACATCCGAATAGGCATTCAAAAACAAAATCCTACAAGATATCACCGAAGAGGAGAAAACCCGAGTAAGCGGATGTTGAACAAAACCTACAGGGTTAATCAACGTTATATACTACTCAGGATCAGTTAAATAACACTCGGGATGGTGAAAAGACATTTCTACTTGGGAACGAATGATGTTACTTGGGACCAACAGGTACTGTCCTTACTCGGGATGAACATGAAGAAAACTGAATATAAGCCCAACGCATAGCCCACGTAGATCAAGTCATTAAGATGCACAGAGATATCCATATCAAAAAGAAATCCCAATAAAAACAGAATATTAAACAGGAAAGGTTCCCAATCGGGCAACAACTTTATTCCTTCAAAAAGACTATGCTCTTATAAGGAAAAAAGTCCTAATTGGACTACATTACTAGAGTCCCATTCAATCTAAATACATGACTCCGAAACAGGAAAGAAGACAATCAGCTTCAAGCGAGTAAATAATTGCAATTAAATACAAAGATCTTTTATTACTTGTACAAAGCAGATTAGGGTTCTATAAACTTATAAATAGACCCATAATCTCGCCAAAAAAAGGGAGATACACAGAAATCACATAGAAAATATATGAGATAAAAAAGAGAGATCGAGAGCTTGTAAACATCATAATTTCATATTGGATTTTGGCTTGGTTGATCATTCAACCATCCGTGGACGTTTCTCCGGTCATCGGAGTTTTGCCACGTAAAAAACTCACGTTTGTTTATTTTCTCTTTCTTTTTCTATTTAGAATCACGGTCAAAATCCAATCCTTGTTGACTTTTCTGATACAATCCAGAAATAGACGTCAACAAACTACAACATAAATTCTCGTGTATCAAGGAAGGAAGGTCAATCCTTTGATTTTCAACTTGCACGCCAAGAATGAAACCTAATTACGACATGTATAAATACGTCTGTATAAGGACATAAAAGGGGCATTCGATGCTTAATTAGAGACTGACTACAAATCTCATATTTAATGGAGAAATCGACGAGCCCGATGTAAGTCTACATACTTTATCTAAGTTCTCTGTACATCATCGTTGTGGTATCGTCTCAATGACATGTATTACCTCTCCTAGAAACATATCGGGATTGGCTAACTTTCTATTACTATTGTAAACTCTCCGGAGCATATAAGTTGTACTACTTCACCATCTATGTAAGCTCCTCGGAGCATTGCTTGATATATATACAAGGAAGGGTCTTTCTCCTTCGACTGGATACTGCCTCGGGGTTTTTCAGTATGTATCAGTCGTGATGTTTTTTTCCCCTGGTCAGTTCACCTTCATCTACATAAGACTTGTCTTTCTTCTATTTATCTCTTTTATTATGCAGGTATGTATATGTACGAGCTAGATTCCTACCCCGTTAGACCTAACACTCTTATCCTTCCACCTACATGCCAAAGTCGCAAATCAAGATAAGGAGAAATTACCCAAACCCATCTAAAGAGAGTCGATGAGCCCTCCTACACCCTCTATACGAGAGCATACAAGGATCAGACATAGAAGTCAGACAAGCCCCCCTCCTTACTCACCATATAGGTAAGGGAACTACATGAAGAAATTGGGGTCCCGGACCGAGCTCCGGGTACCAGGATGGGTTCCGACCCCGATCAAAAGTATCTAGAGACAGAGAATTGCTATCGGGGTGGTTCAATCTTCCATGAACGCATCTATATCATCCTGGAGCACCAATCCTACCTCCTTGTTCATTATTTGGATCGAGAACACCTAGAGAGGAGACCGGATACCAAGACCAACCCCCTTTACACCAGTAAAGGAACCTCGTGCTCCTTGTATCCCCTCTATATGCTCGAAGCCTGATGAACGGGATGAATTGTCTCCTACCTACCGCATCATTCTTCATATTCATACAAGATCACCAAGGTATAAGGTACTTACCCCCCGTAACCTTCAGAGGTAGCGGGTTAAGGGTGTTGATCGATATTTTTCACCTTGAGCAAATTTTCGGTTAACATTTTCTGGAGCCGTTTGTGTGAAGTTTCCACACCACTTTTGAAAGCTTCCAAGTCTATACTTGAGAATCATTATACTTGTTAACAACCAAATTTGGCTAGGGACCAAAAGAGAAAATTTTCACTCTCTTAGCCCGATTCCAAGCCTAAGATTACCAGCCATGGAACCCCGGACCCTAGAGTTAAGCTATAAAGCCATCCCGTAGAAGCAAGAAAAGATCGTCGAGCTCCAGATGCATCCAGGGTGGAGCCCAACATGAACTGATAGAGCTTTCTAAGCACCCAAAAAATGCCCCGACACGATAAAATCGAGCTCCATAAGCACCTAGGGAAAGCCCGACGCATGACAACCTAAGTTCCCCAAGGTCAAAATTACCTCGTAACCTCCCCAGAAGCTTGCCATACTCTCCATGCGTAAAAAAATAGGTTTATAAAGACTTCAGGTTAATGTTGTAACATCGCTCTACTCTGCTATTGGAAGATTTGAACTAATCTAGACCAAAAAGAGGGAGCTCAATGAAGCTCCGTTACCACCAAAAAGCGCCTAAGATGGCCATCCTAAGCTCCAAGGTATTTGGAAAGGTCAGACCAAGCTCATAGTATCCACAAGCAGAACACGGATATACCTCTCATCTTCACTAAGGGAATAAACACCATGAACGATAATCTTTATGAGGCCTCACATCTTAAAGACACACAAGATCATATCTACACTCAAATGAACATTAAGCCACCGCATGCATGCAAGACGGGTGATTGAGTCCAAGGAGGAAACAAACTTATCCTTTTTCCAGATATTCCTGATTTCATAATTAAGCAAAAGTCAATAACATTAAAACGAAAGATCCCTCCCGATAAGGTGGGGATTTGATTAAAAGAATAATGGCGGGAGAACAATTAGATTTGACCTAATAAGACTGTGTATAAATGGCCAAGCATGATCACCGATAATGGAGGGAGCAACAAATAGAGGAAGAAAAGAGATAAAGTGAGAGTCGATTCTTGGCCTAAATTTAGTAATCAGAACATGGCCACTGTAGTATTCTACTTTTCAACAAATAAGAGGTTACCACCCTATTGTACCCCAACAAGACTGAGAGTATTTGAGAGACTGTATTTGATAGATTTTTGTACGACGTACACATTCTATAATAAAGATTTATATTCCCATTCTTATTGTATTCACATTCAAACATCCATCTCTGTTCGAACAGGTTATATACCTAAGGTACCAACCCCAGCCACTACATCCGTGGTAGTGGTCTTGAGGGTGTTAACTAAAATTTCTCACCTCATGAAATTTTTTGCTTAACAATTTATGGCACCATCTGTGGTAATTATCCACACCCAGTTAATCAAAACAACAGTTACGTGTTTGTTGTTTTGTAGGAATTATCAGGCGTTGCTCCTCCGATGGACAGCCTGAAGCTTCAAAACAACCTTCGGCTGCACCGACATAAAATGCCCCAAAGAAGGGGAAAATATCCAGGTGCCACGGCCAGGTTCTAGACCAGCCAATCGCTGGATGGGCTTTTGGCCCCCCTATGATGAGCCAGGCGGCAATCGACCGACAAGTGATGACCTTTGTGCAGAACATCCACCTTCGCCTGCTCTTTGAAGGCATTACAGTCTAGCCAGTAAATCCCAACAATCAGGGAGAGCCAAGAAAACCCGGAGCCAAGCAGCCCACATTTGATCTTCTAGGACCTTTTCCTCTAGAGCCAGTCCGTGATGGAACCAGGCCTCAACCTTTGATTTGGGATAGGCTAGGGCCTATGCCCCCAGTTTATGGAAAACCATCACATTACCAGCATAGACGAGTTAAATCTACAGCGGACGCCCTACCCCATAAGCAGTGAGAGGCTCCTCACCCGACGGTTTCAAGGAGGGAAGCCCGGGCTAGATAGGAAGGTAGCCAACGAAGCCCCTAAGCAGATCCCATTCATAGAGAAGACAGGGTAGAGATCGCCAGTTCATCAGAGGGATTTGACAGCGAGGAATCCTAGATCAACTCAAAGAAACCTGGGAATAAGCACATGAGAAACCAGCTGGCAAAGCTACAAAAGAATATCCAACAGATAAAGAAGAGAAAGTACATGGAGGACAAGAAGGATCCTTTGAGCGGGATGAATGTTCCCTTCACCAGAAGGATTCGGGTGGTGGAGCTCCCACTAAAATTCAAGATGTTAACTGAGAAATTTTTCAGGATAGAAGACCTCTTAAGCCACCTTGAGAGCTTCGTCCATCAAATGGAAGTCCAAAATACCACCAAGGTGCCATGTGCAGGATGTTCCCTACCATCCTAGCCGACTACGCAAAGACTTGGTTCAGGAAGTTGTCTGCTGGTAATTTGGATTCTTTAACAAAACTATCAACAGATTTCCGCTCGGTGTTCTAAGGGGTTAAACTGTATCCAAAAGATCTATGTGGAACGCTTCCACAAGGAAGTCATCTAGATGAGGGTCTTCCCTAAGAAATAGACCATTGCCAATTTCAGGCAAAACCTATGGGCAGGTAAGCTTTTTCGATCATTTACAAAGTTACCTCAAGAGACCTACCAGCAGGCCTATGATCGGGCTCTAGAGCAAGTCAAAATCAATGAATAACTCAAGGTTGAGATGGAGCATAACGATATGAGAACGGTGAAGCGTCAGAAAATGGAAGCTCCAAGACTTGAGCCAGCTTAGAAAAATAAGAACAAACCTCCCAATAGGTCTACATACAACTTCCCGGTTTCTTAACCCAAGCACGAAACGTATCTAGTAAGGCAAAACCCTCCGCGGGCTTCACCTCTTCCAAGGGCAGTAGCCCCTGTAACGCGAGATGAGAGAGGGTATGATCACTACACCCCTTTAATTGCATCCCATGAAACAATCTATATCGTTATTCGAGATAAAAGTCTACTATAGAAGCTTGTACCTATGAAAGCCTCAGTCGATAGGAGGAACCGGTACAAGTACTGCTACTTCTATGAAGGCATGATTCACAACACTTTAGAGTGCTATAACCTGCGCAACCAGATCGAGGATCTGATAAGGGGAGGATGTTTGATAGAGTTTTTACAGTAGGTCTAGGACAATATTCAGAATGGAAAGGAAATACAAGTTGAGATCTACGAGCACGCCAAGAAGAGAAAAAAGGGGTAGGCGGATCTGATGCAACAAATCCAGGTGACACATATCATCAGCGGAGGGCCCACTTTTGATGGCACCTTCAATAATTCTAGAAAAAACCACGCAAGGAAGATCCCTCATGTAGATGAAGGGCGAGGTATCTTCAAGGTCGACTAGAGCCCGACTGGCCCCTCATAATCAGCATAAATTATTATCACTAAGGCGGATGTCTACAACACCGTGTAGCCTCATGACGATCCTAGGGTTGTCACGGTACATATTGCAGACTGTATGGTCCACCGCGTGCCAGTCAACATAGGCATTAGCGTTGACATCCTCATTAAAGATACCTTGGAGAAGCTGAATTTGAAACAATGGTGTTACAATAGCTGTATAAATCCGCTGTATGGATTCACTTGGGACTCGATCATACTTGTGGGATTGAAGATCCTCTGAATAATCGCTGGAATAACACCTCTCCAACAAAATGTTATGACAGACTTTATGGTGGTAGATACCCTATCGACCTACAATACAATACCAGGAAGACCTTTCTTGTCATCCTGTAAGGGGGTACTGTCCATTTACCACAATGTACTAAAGGTTCCAGCATTGGACAAGGTGGGGGAGGTGTATGGTGACCAGTATGTAGCCAGGAAGTGCTATGCAGTATCAGCCAACCCTACAGCTCTAGCAAAACAGTTTGTATAGGTTACAACGATCTAGGATAGGGAAACACCTGGGATAACCTTATAAGATATAGAGCCCACAGATCACCCAGAGGATAACCCCGTGATTCCTGATGTAGAAGAAAAAAATAGGAAATGGGCCAACGGGCATCCAGTGGATAAGATAGAAGAGATACCCATCAGGGAGGATGACCCTTCGAAGATCGTTACGTTCGGAGCTACCCTAAAGGCTGAAGTGAACAAAGGTCTGATCTAGCTTCTCAAAGAATTCAAAGACATCATTGCTTGGAGTCACGACGAGATGCCCGGGATCCCAATGTCATTGGCTGCTCTTCAATTAGCAGTAGATCCGACCTTCAAGCTTGTCAAGCAGAAAAGGCATCACTTTAATGCTGAAAGAAACGACGCTGTTTAGGAGGCAGTGGATAAATTAATTAGAGAAGTCTTCATAATAAAGGAACGCTACCCCTAATGGATCGCCAACATGGTTATGGTCACAAAGGCGAATGGAAAGTGGCGTATGTGCGTCGACTACACTGACCTCAATCGGATAGGTCCAAAAGACAGTTTTCCTTTACTATAGATCGACCAGTTGGTTGACTCCATGTCTGGGAACAAGCTCATGAGCTTCATGGATGCATTCTCAAGGTACAACCAAATTAAGATACATCCAGCTGATCAGGATAAGACTAGTTTCATTACCGGACCAGGTATGTACTGCTACAAAGTGATGTTGTTTGGTCTTAAGAATGTTGGGGCTATATACTAACGACTAGTTAACCGACTATTCAAGCCCAAGATTGGAAAGTCGATGGAGGTGTACATCGATGACATGATCACAAAATTACAATCCACAAAACAACATCAGGACGACCTTCACAGAACTTTCATGATCCTAAAGGAAAACTAGATGAGATTGAACCCCTCCAAATGTGCTTTTATGGTAACTGCGGGGAGGTTTCTTGTCTTAATGGTTCTTGAGAGAGGCATATAGGCTAACCAAGAAAAGATCAAGGCTATCTTGGACCTAGAATCCCCCACATCACTTAAACAGGTCCAATTCTTCACCGGCCAGGTAGCAGCGCTCAATAGGTTCATGTCTCTCTCCACCGATAAATGCTTCTCTTTCTTCAAAGCTATCAAGCAGGGAAGAAATATGAAATGGGACCAAGAGAGCGAGCAAGCCTTTTAAGCCTTTGAAGCCTTAAAAAAGTATCTGATGATCCCTCCATTGCTAGTCAAGCCAAGTCTTAGAGAGGAGCTACAAATCTACTTTGAGAGATTCTACTTGGTCCATCGACCTACCTACTACGTAAGTCATGCTCTAACCAAGCCAGAAAAAAATTATACTCTTCTGGAAAAGCTCGCTTATGCTCTGGTGACTTCGGCGAGGAAGATATGTCCCTACTTTCTAGCTCACTCAATAGCAATAGTGACGGACCAACCTCTCTGCCAATTTTTACAAGGGCCGGACGTATCTGGAAGACTAGTTTTATGGGCCCTAGAACTCATAAAATTTGATTTAAAGTATAAACTTAGGACCATCATCAAAGCCCAAGCTTTGGCGGACTTTGTGGCAGAGTTCTCAAGGCTTCCAGACCAAGCGACCTCCGTAGTGTAAATATAGCTCTTGAGAAGATTCCAGAGTTTGACAGCTGGCCAAAGGATTGCAAGTCCTGGATCCTCTACATAGATGGAGCATCCGGGCAAGCCCGGGGAGGAGCTGACATAGTTCTAATAGATCCAGAGGGAACTGAGTGTTGCCATTATTTCATATTTTAATTTAAGGCTACCAACAATGAGGCGGAGTATGAAGCCCTCATAGCTGGGATGAAGGCAGTTGTCGAGCTCGGGGCTAATTATCTACAGGTCAAGAGTGACTCAGTACTCATAGTCAATCAAGTTTATGGGTTTATTAGGCAAAAAGGGATAACATGATCGCCTACTTAAAGCTAGTTCAACTTCTTAAGATTAAATTTAAGGGATTCAAGATCGAGCAGGTGCCTCGACAACTGAATCATCTAGCAGATGTCCTAGCTAAGATAGCTGTGAACGATGGCCAAGTCTTACCACAAGGAGTTCCCCTCCAAGTGATATCCCAACCAAGCACTGCAGCGAGCAAGGAGATTTGTCCCCTAGACCGTGACCGAGCTATTTTTAGTCGTTATAAAATGCTCGTCAAACAAATATTTATAAAGTCCTTAGTTATGTCCTTAAAATGTTAAAACAAGTATAATGACAAGGAAGGGCATCGTCCATAGGGAAAATGAAATCGAATGGCTAAAACTAGTTAACTATTATTAAACTAAAACTATGCATGAAAAGGTAAAGATAAATGGTTTTGGTTTTGAAATGTTAATTAACTACAATGCAACTACAATTAGGCTAGTTAATCTAACATGCAATTAGTGATAATGAGAATGAGTCTTAAAATATGATGGTTAGGGCTAAGGAATTGATAGATCACACAAGCAAACAATGGGTGTATATGTAATTAACATAAATGATCATTAATCTATTGTAATCAATCTAGAGGGTATAACATTGGTTGTATAACCCTTATGGGTTTCCAATCTAGAGGGTATAGTATTGGCTACCCACAAGTGATTGTTCATTAAAATTCACATTTATCAAATTAATGGACTAACCTCTTTATAAATTCACCAACCTGGAGGGTATAGACTTGGTGCTTAATCTCTCTTAAGCAGTCAATCTAGAGTGTATAGAATTGGTCACTCAATTGAGATTAGATAAGGATAGAGATTAATAAGTTTGGATTTCATTGGAGGAGGTTACTATAATTCAATCCTTTCATTCAAATGAGCTAAGAGAATTAAATAGAGGGTATACCTAATTCTGTACTCAAATAATTTCTCAAACTATTTGCAAAGCAAGGAGGGTACAATATAAGAAAAACTATTCTTGAAATCAACTAAAACAATGAATGAAACATATTGAATAGATTTAATAAAGTAAATAAAATTCAATACAAGCCCAAGGTTCCGAAATGAATCACATCAATCCCTAGTGGGATGATTAGCTACTCATGACAATACATAAAATAACTAGCAGATAAGAGATAGAGAAGACCCATGTAGAGATTCTCCTTCCATCAAGTTTAAATCCAATCTCCAAGTGTCCTTGAGTGGATGATGATGAAGGATGGTTAGATTTTGAGGGTAATATTAGTGTTTGGGAGAGAGAAGAGTGGAAGAGTTGTGGAAGAAGTTGAAGAGTTTGCTTTCAATAAGAAAATGGTGTATATATAGGGTTAGAGAGGCTAGGGCATGATCTGGGATTGAAAGGACACATTTACCCATCTAAAAAATGTCTGATTTCATCCCAAGAGCTGATCTCGTCAAATTCACAACTCTCAGTGCGCGGGCAAATGCACTGGTGGTGACCTGCTCAGGACCTGCGTATCTCTACGTAGCAGTCAGTAAATAGGTATAACTTTCTCTAGAAGACACAAAATAACGATCTGTAAAAACTGCTGGAAACTAGACTTCCAGGGCTTTACAAATATATATAGATAGAAGCATAGATCAATCCGAGGAGAGAGATATGCGCATATGAAGTTGGATGACTTGCATGACCATTTTACAATTTCAGCTCCTTTTGCCTCCAAATCTCACTCTTTGCTAATTTTTGCCTCCCCAAACTTACTTTGAGCTTAAACACCAACGGTAAGGAATATATCCTTTTCTCTTTTTGACGTGATTTGTGTCCCCATCTAACTATATTTCCTCTGATCTGCTTCCGATTCTTTATGTTTACGCGGGTTATGAGCGGGTTGTGACCCGTGCAGTGACCCGCATAGACCTGGTTCTCTGTTTTCATCTCTCGGGTCTTAGCAAATGCATGGACATATGAGTAGTTGGTGCGCAGGTTTAGGACCCACGTAGTGACCTGAACGCTATAGCTTTTCTTCAATGATTTCGGCCTGTTTTCGTCCAATATTCGATCTTTTCATCCTTTCTTCCGAAATGTACCTAATTGCCTGCAAACATAACAAACGAGCCATAAAATACGTAAAAAAAATTGAAAGTGAGACAAAGGCAGTGGAATTAAGGGCCAAAATATATGACAATTTTGGCACGATCAGACCGTCAGCCTTGCTGGATGGATCCAATAGTGGTTTATTTCCAAGAAGGAAAGCTTCTTGATGAGCTCAATCAAGCAAAAAGAATTAAGAGGATCTCTGTTCGATATTGCTCAGTAGACGGAAACCTCTATAGGAGGGGTAGGTCTCTTCCATTACTTTAGTGTTTGCATCCCGATGATGCCGTATGGGCTTTAAAAGAGGTTCACTCTAGGGACTGCAGTAACCATATTGGTGGGGAAACTCTAGCATATCAGGTACTCATCATGGGGTATTACTGGCCAACTATTCACCAAGATGCGAAGAGCTTTGTACAATTATGTGAACCATCTCAGAAGACCTCGAACTTAAGTCACCTCCCACCGGAGCGGTTGTCATCTCTTAGCTCACCTTACCCATTTGCTATGTTGGGAGTCGACCTGATCGGATCGCTTCTCACCGCTCATAGAGAAGCCAAGCATGTTATTATGGCGATTAACAATTTTACAAGGTGGGTCAAGGATGGACCTCTTTCCCAGAAATCGAAAGAGAATACGACAAGGTTCAAAAAAAACAATAGGATCTGCAGATTAGGAACCCCTCTCATCATTGTAGCCGAACTAGGTAAACAGCTTGATAACAGCCGATTCAAGGACTTTTACGAAGGATTGGGAATCGACCTCAGGTTCGCTTCAGTAGCCTACCCTCAAACTAATGGGCTGCTAGAATCCACCAACAAGACTATCAAGAAGCTGTTGAAGAAGAAATTACAGTAGAGAATGGGCAAATGGGCCGATGAACTTCCCGAGTTTCTCTAGTCCTACCGGACTACAAAGTGAACAACCACCGAAGATACACCATATTCCCTATTTTTTAGGTTGAAGCAGTTCTTCCCATCGAGCACAAACTAACCTCCTTCAGAGTGTAACACTTTGAACATGGAAGCAATGAGGTTAAGCTCTGCGCTAATCTAGATCTCTAGAAAGAGAAACAAGATCGAGTAGATGAGAAAGTGACGATTTACCAGAGCAAGATCATTAGGTACTTCAACAGGAAGGTTAGAGCCCAAAACTTTAAGGAAGAGGATCTAGTTCTTAGGAAAGTGACCTTGAATACCAGGAAGAGGTCAGACGGGGTCCTAGGACCCAACTGTGATGGTAGTGGTCCTCAATGGGCCATACAAGCTCGAGGACATGGATGATCAACCTATCGATCACACCTGGAATGCAGATCACTTGAGGAATTACTACCCCTAAACAGGAGAGTCGTGAGTAGACTACCTCAATTTAGTTTTCAATAAAATCCCCAACAACAATGTACTCCATTTTTTTATCATCATTAAAGTCTGCTTTCTCCATCTCCAATTATATTCTACATTTATTTATCCATATCCGATTAGGTTCTACACAGGTAAGTTCGACTTAACCACCTTCAGGCCAGGGAATAGCCGGGGAAGCCCCCTCGTTACCGTTGATGCCTCGGCTAGGCACCACCCCCTACCAAGAAGGGTCTGAGTGTAAGAGCATAGTTGACTCCAGATCTCGAGACCAGTAAATAGCTAGATAGCCCTCTTGATGCCTTGGTTGGGCTACCACCCCCAAGAAGGGTCTGAGTGTAAAGGCATAGTTTCCATCTAGATCTCGAGACCAGGAATAGCCAGATAGCCCTTCTTCTGCCTTGGTCAAGCTACCACCCACAATAAGGGTTTGAGTGTAAGAGCATAGTTGTCATCCAGATCTCGAGACCAGGAAATAGCTAGATAGCCCTCATGATGCCTTGGTCGGGCTACCACCCCTAAGAAGGGTCTGAGTGTAAGAGCATAGTTGCCATCCAGATATTGAAACTAGAAAATAGCTAAATAACTGTCCTGATACTTTGGCTGGGCTCTTACTCCCAAGAAAGGTCAAAATGCTGATTTGCTCGGCCGAGATCGCCATGATAAGATATTCTCTCGTATAACGGGAACTAAGCTTAAAGTATGAATGAGGAATCATCGAGGATGCGAGATACATTACAAAAGGATTCTCCCTTCCAAAGTTATAAATCCCTACCAAGTGCTGGATATGGGAGCTAGATGTTTGCCCATTTAACAGGTTGACATTTAATGGTTTCTGTTTTCCAGATTTAGTTAAGTTAGGGTTATTTTCAGAGGTCGTATTAAGATCGAGGACCTGAGTGAAACAAGAAGATATTAGGTAAGTCAAGGTTTATAGTCAATTAAATCAAGCATGAAAGAAGTCCTGAGCAAATTTTCATTAATAATATAAGAGCCTATCCCCTTATAAGGTTACAATCACCCAACAAGGAGCCCAACCCTTGGTACCAGGCTACATATAATATATATATATGACTAAACCTGCATGAGTAAAGTGGGGTGCCCACCCCCCTTTTTCGGGAAATCAAAGCAAGTCAAGAATGGATTGCATCAAGCTCCAGCATCCCCCTGATTTCCTCCTACCATTCATCCTCCTTGATAATCCTCGCATTTATTTTCTCCTTCTGGTGGTTGCTCGCCTTGGTCGCCCTTACCTGCTACCCCCTCCTCTAGAGCTCCTCATTCACCCGCTGCTCAGTTGGGTCCTCTTCCAAGACTTCATTTACCACCACCATAACCTTAGGAGGGATGGCCGCATCAAGAAGGGTAGCTACTGACTTAATCCTGCTCTTTTTATCCTCCAGCTCTGCTCTAGATGGTTCCTCTAAAAGCTCACTAGTTCCTTCCTGGGCTGTTGGCAGGCTGCCTTCGGGCTACGTAGGCTGAACCTCGTTTGAGGTCTCTCAGGGACCTGAGACTCAAAAAATCAGAGGATGAGGATGAGGATGATCCATCACGGTCGGTTGCTTCCCAGCTCTAGCTAAGCTAGAAGGACCCGTTCCGTCACCATCAGGGTGAAACATCTCTTCAACCTTGGTCATTATCTCCACTCTATCCCAACTACTGATAAGGGATAGGTCAAATGGAATAGAAAGAGCTTCGTCGACCTAGAATGAGGCATAAAAATACCTGTCATTGAAGAAGGCATCCACTTCTGCTTGCAGCTTAGCCATTTGAGCATGCAAGGCCTGGTTCTCGACGTCTAGCATCTTAGCCTTCGCCTTCCGAGAATCTCACCATTTTGCTCGACGTTCAGATTTGAGGGTTTCTTGATCGATAGATCGCTTCAACCTCTCATTGTCACAATGTTACTCAGCTAGCTCTGCCTTCATCCCCCTATAGCTGGAGGCCATCTTTTGTACTAGATCTTGAGCCCACGCCAACAACTTCGTGGCCCCTTCAGCTTCAGCCTCAACTTTCATCACCCGATCGCTAAGAGAGGCCACTTGGTGGTCTATGGCCACATTGAATTTGAAGGCCTACAAAAGAGTTCAAGTTAGAACGTGACTAAACAAACCATTGTAGAAAAAAGATAAAAGATGATGATTACCTCGGCCAAGAGGGCAGACCTCTTGGATATCTACGGGGAGTTGAAGCCATCATAGAAAGACTGCCACCGAGGTAGGAAGTGACAAATTACCTCAAGACCTCATCAAGCATGGTAGAGCTGGACTGATTTTATGGGCAAGCAAGGGGAACCCCCTCAACACCAGCCTCGGGGTCCTCGAAGCTCGAGGGGCTTGGAATGTAGATGGAGAGGCAGAAACGTCTGGAAACTTAGAAGCTGGGGCCACATGAGCAAAAGCAGTAAGAGTAGGGGGAAACTAGAGAAGAAGCTGTCATTACTACAACAACTGTTTGAGAAACAGAAGCTCCCTTACCTGGCACCTTGGTAACCCACGATACGAGGAATACGATCTTATACCTGTGCTGGGAGGGGGACATAACATGAACAGATAAAGCCTCAGCTGAAATAGCTGGCCACCCTTTCTCTGAGGAAGCCAAATGGGTTTCCCGACCCAATCTGGCAGAGGGGGAGGGGGTACGAGCTTTTTGGGCTTCATAGGAAGCTGGAGCAACAATAAAAACTGCAAAAAAAAAAAAAAAGTTGTCAGAATCGAGCTAGTCAACAAAACAAAACAGGATGGCTCAATGATACTTACAAGGAGTAGCACCAGAAATTCTCATATAGTGATTTACTCAGTGAGAATCAAAGGGGTCGGTAGTTGGGAACTTTAGGTTCAAATAGTTCCTAGCAAGGATGGACATCAGTACAATTTAAGACTTAGCAGGTAAGGAATCCTGTTCTTACGATGGTTTATCGTTGAAAGCGGTGGGAACCGAGAACTCGTGCCTGCCAATAAAGATCGACCTTCCCTAATAATCCCTCACCAGGATTCAGTCCTTCTTCCAAGCTAGGTTCTTCTTTGAAGCACCGAAAATGATGAAGTTGAGATTGTTCTTAGCTTTAGCATAGAATTGGCCTCGGGGAGCTCCGTACAGGCTTTCAATTTGAAAAAGGTAAGCCAGATCCTCTACTTTGGGATCTCTGGTAACCTTGCTCAGCTCCTATTATTCCCTCCATAGCATGATAAAGCCAATCAGATGCCTTCAGAAACAAAGAGTCAGCTGGAGGGGAGCTAGCTGTAGGGCGCTGAGAGCCCGTCGAAGAGTAGGATGGAGAGGAAGCCTGACCCCGTTCTCGAGGGTTGTTATGTGGATCTGTAGCATGCCCTTGGAAAAATTAAAGATGTCATAATTTTAGTGAGGAACTAAGATAGAGACGCTGTCGGGGATGCCATGCTTGGGCCTCATGCGATCGATTGACTACGGATCAACGGTGGAGTCCAGAATGATCAAATGGAGAATGCCTCTCCAGAGAAGGACCAACAATTGTGACTTGGTCCTTCCCAGCAGTGCTGTCTCTATTTTCCCCATCAAAATCTTCATCGACCAAGCTCAAGGGGTTATCTAGTCGGTTAGAAAACTCAGTCCAGATAGCTACGTTCTTGTTCGATCGGTGGTGTTGCGGGTTCAGAGGTAAGTCATCATCGTCAAAGTCTCGTTAAGCTCGCTTTCCATGAGCTAGATTGAAAACTTCCTCACCATCGACAAGAGAATCGACGCAGTCATGGCTGGCTTTCGACATAGCAGAATTGGGTTTGCAAGTCAGACAAAAGAAGACAAAGGTATGGCTCTAGATGGAATTTTGGCTTCGTTAAGAATTTGAATTTTGAAAGAATAGAGTATGTGAGGAAGGTGGTAAAGCTATTGGGTATAAATAGAAGTGGACGAAGCAGTGATGTCGACGAAATCTTTGATGGATTCCCTCGAATCACGGGAATGGCCGTAACACAACTGGATTGTTTTTGAGGACACACCGACCTATGCTTGCCACGTCATCAGTATAATTAATGAGAAGATTTCCACCAAGATTCTTGGCATTGATAAATGAGGAAAAATTTCCCGATTAAAATAGGAAGTTTGACTCTAACTCTAACTCAATCTCCGATGTTCAAGTCAGAAGGGACTTATGTTAATAGCCAAATTTGGCTAGGGACCAAAAGAGAATTTTTCCACTCTCCTAGCCCGGTTCCAAGCCCAAGATTGCTTGCCATGGACCAGACTCTAGAGTTAAGCTATGGAGCCATCCCGCAGAAGCGAGAAAAGATCGTCGAGCTCCAGATGCATCCAGGGTGGAGCCTAGACATGATCAGATTGAGCTCCCTAATCATCCAGAAAAGCCCGACATGATCGGATCGAGCTCCATAAGCACCCAGGGAAAGCCTGACACATGACAACCTAAGTTCCTCGAGGTCGAAACTACCTCGTAACCTCCCCAGAATCCCTCCATCCTCTCCAGGCGTAAAAAGAGGGGTTTATAAAGACCTCAGGTTAATGCTGTAACATCGCTCTACTTCGTTATTGGAAGATTCGAACCAATCTAGACCGGAGGGAGAGAGCTCAATAAAGCTCCGTTACCAGCAAGGAGCGCCGATGATGGCCATCCTAAGCTCCAAGGTATCTGGAAAGGTCAGACCAAGCTCCTAGTATCTACAAGCAGAACACATAGATACCTCTCCCATTTGTTGAGGGAACAAACATAATGCACGACGACCTCCATGAGGCCTTCAATCTTGAAGACACACAATATCATATCTACATTCCAACGAACATTAAACAACTGCGTGCGTACAAGGTGAGTGATTGAGTCCAAAAAGGAAACAAACTTATCCTATTTCCAGATATTCTCGATTTCTTAATTAAGTAAAAGTCAATAACATTTAAATGAAGGATCCCGCTAAGAAGGGCTGGTTCATTTGGTATAATTGCTTGCCGGATCAAGAGACCAGGGATTGGTCGGGGAAGCCCCCTCACCGCCCCTAATGCCTTGGTCGGGCTACTACCCTCAAGAAAGGTCTGAGCGTAACTGCATAGTTGCCAGCAATAACAAATGACCATGACAGCCAATTGGCCATTCTGCTACCTTTACGGGGCCATCCCTCTCAAATAAGGATCTAGATGGCAAAGTTGCCTACCAGGATCATTTTGCCAATTTTCCTAAGTACTAGGATTCCTACAACAGGAATGCCAGGTACCCGATTCCGCTAGTTCTCCTAACTACCAGGAATATGAGTGTCAAGTGCCCTGACTCGCCTAAGCCAAGAATGGTTTCATTTCAAGTAATGGCTGACCTGTAAGAAGAGATAGGAAAATTCTTCAAGTGTTACATATACTGACTTCAACCGCAACTATGTACCAGTGTTAAAGTCAGGGGGAATTTTGTCAATAACCAAATTTAGCTAGGGACAAAAGGAGAATTTTCCACTTCCCAGCCTTCTTGCAAGGGTCCAAATTCAGGCTTATATTAAGGTCCCTGAGGTCGAGCTACCATGCGGCCCTAAAGGAGCAAGACAAGGTCGCCCATACCATCTGAGCATATTGCACGCATCTAGGCTCACCAAATAAAGCCCGACCTGACCACGTCAAGCTCCCTATGCAAAGATAGAAGCTTGAAGCTAGGTCAATTGGAATGACCTGGGTTCCCAGAGGTCGAGGTATCTCGTGACACTTTCCTGGAGCATATTACCATTTCTACTTTCACCAAGAGACCTTAAGGGTGCCGAACTTGCCTTGCAAATGCTCTCTTACCTCACCAAGGTATAGTCTCAACTTGGCCAAGTAGAAAAGGAAGAAGCATGTAAAGCTCCATCATCACTGAAAAGTGCCAACACGATCAGGGCGAGATCCACTATAGATCCCGCATGGTTAAATAAAGTCTCCATTAGCAAGAACAATACTCGAGCATACCTCAGCATTAGATATGCCACGATATCTGAGTGTAAGAGCATAGTTGCCTGCTAGATCACGATCACCATGATATTTCGACAATGATCGCTTCGAGATCAGGGATTGGTCAGGGAAAGCCCTTCAATACCTTGATGCCTTGGTCGGGCTGCCACCCCTAAGAAGAATCTGAGTATAACAGCATAAGAGCATAATCACGAGATCAAGACAGCCGAATGGTAATCTTGCTGCCTTGGCTGGACCAACTCCACCAGGAAGGGTCTGGATAACATAGTTGCCTACAGGTCAAGTTAGCCTAAGTACTAGGATTCTGGGAACAAAAATATCAGGCTCTCAGATTAGCCACAAGAGTTTCATCCGACATCATTGAGCAGTACGGTTTATGACCTTTCTCGCTTACCAAATTTTACACTGACTAGAGCGTCTAAATATCCACCAAGGGAATATCACATTCTAGAGTCCGCCACCGCTCATTTATTTTACAGGTACGTTGGATTCAACTATGTTTCGCCTATGTATAAAGACCCGGTGAGAAAGTGGCCTTAGTTGCCTACCAGGATCTTCTTCAAATGTACAAAGATTCCTAAAGCAAGAATGACTAGCACCCCAGTTCGCTAAGCCAAGCACTAGGAACGGTTTTGGTTACCAGTAAGAAGCAAAAATCAAAATTATTTATGTAATATAAGATCCAGACTCCAACCCCAACTATTTGCCGGTGTACAAGTCAGAGAAGACTTCTGTTAATATCAAAATTTGGCTAGGGACCAAAGAAGAATTTTTAACTTTCCAGCCCTCATACAAGGGTCCAAATTCTGGCTCATGTAACGAAGCATCATTGTCCCTGAGATCGAGCTACCATATGATCTAACATGAGTAAGGCGAGGCCATCTATACTCTCTAAGCATCTCACACTCATCCAGGATCACCAAATAAAGCTTGACGTGACAACGTCAAGTTCTTTATACCAGGGTAGAAGCCCAAAGCCAAATGGACGTGGGAGAACCTTGGTTCCCCCAGGTCAAGGTATCTCGTGACACTTTCCTAGAGCATACCACCATCTTTACTTTCACCAAGAGACCTTCAAGGTGCCGAACTTGTCTTGCAAATGCCCTCCTACCTTAACGAGGTATAATCTCAACCTATCCAAGCAGAAAAGAAGGAAGCCCCATCATCACCAAAAAGCGCCAAGATCCATTACAGATCCCGATATGGTTAAATCAAGTAGCAAGAGCAGTACTCGAGCGCACCTTTCCACCCTTCCAGAAGCAAGCCAAGGCCACTTGTTTATGGCAAACATTTTACCCGAGCTTGCCAGCCAAGTCGCTACCCAGTCGGATTCCAACCGCGGTCAAATCAAGCTCCACTAAAAGCCTTATAAGGTATCTCGTCCTCAGGTCGATACCCGAGTACGGGAATAACAGCTTCGGGACCCATCCGGGGTACGCCTCATCCGTAAAGAAGGAAAATTGATATAAGTAAGGTACCGTACGATCAGAATATAGAACCAGAGTTCTCCTCTAAGAGACAGTGTTGACTTTCAAGATTACCATTAATGAGGTCAACCGTATTGATAGAGGTAGTAAACCCTATTTAATGAGGTCAATCGAATTAATAGAGGTAGTCAACCCTATTTAATGAGGTCAACCATATTAATGGAGGTAGTCAACCCTATTAATTAGGTCAACCATATAAATAGAGGTAGTAAACCCTATTAATTACATGATCAACGTCATTAAAAAGAGAATATTCAACTCTTTAATGGCCACCATTAGTGAAAGAGTTTAAAGAGGAAACAAATACCTTTACCTCCAAGATATCCTCCATATCCGATTCTTTGGGGTTAACTGCAGTGGAAAATCCCGCCTAATAAGGAAAGAGGATCAATCCATGGTCTAGGGCGTGGGCAACAAGCAATTAAAACCTATAATTTTGACAAATCTCTGTCCAATAAGGATAAGCAAAATGATAAGCATATATCGACTCCTAAAATACTAGATATTCGACACTGGATATACGATCTCCTACACATTCTATCTCCGGTCCATAAACGGATGAACCAAATAAAAGCCTGCATAATTCGCCTAGATTCACCCTACATGTTTATTGTTTGTGTTACCTTTACTTGGAATATACCAGTATCAGTCAACACTCGACCACCATTGTAAGCTCTCCGGAGATACTACGTTGTATTACTTCACCATTCTTGCAAGCTCCCCGGAGCATTCTTTGATAAATACATAAGGAAGGGTATTCTCCCTTCCTCTGGATACTTCAGTATATAATCATTCGTGAAGCTTTTCCCCCCTTGGTCAGTCCACCTCCCTCTACATAAGACTTGTGTTTCTCCTTTTTATTTACTGCATTATGCATTTGTGCATACGGGCTAGGTACCGACCCAATTAGTCCTAGCTCTTTAATCCATCTTACATAAGATCTAAAAACTACCACGGAGATCTAGGGAACCGGTTCTAATTCCTATCCCGCTGGACCAAGAGCTCTTGTCCTCCCATCAATTTGCCAAAGTCACATATCAAAATGAGGAGAAACCACCTAGACCAGCTTGAAAAGAGTCGAGGAGCTCGCCTGTATCCTCCTAATGGAAGAAATCAAGCTCTCCGACACCAGAGCTAGATGAACCCCCCCACCTTACTGGCTATCTAGGTTGGGGAACTATAGGAATAAACCAGGGTCCAGGATTAAGCTATGGGGGCCAAAATAGGTTTCGACCCTGACCGAGGACCAGGACCAAGGAATAAAGACCAAAATAAGCCCCTTCACTCCAGCTAGGGAACCTCGAGCTCTCCGTATCTCCTCTATAAGCATAAAACATGACGGGGGAGATGACTCATCTCCTACCTATCGCTCTATCCTCATTTAGTTATCAAGATCTCTCAAAGGTACGAGGTACCTACCCCGACCGTGAACTTTGAGGTAGCAGTCTTGAGGGTGTTAATCGAGATTTTCCATCTAGTGTGAATTTTTGGTTAACACTTTTTGGCGCCATCTGTGGGAAATTTCCACACCCCTTTTGAAAGATTCAATGTCTCTACATGAGCATCATTATATTATTGAGGTAACAAATTCGTTATTCATTGATTATCATTTACTATTTACAATGTCCTTTCTCTGTACTTGTCTATATCACCTACGCATCACGTCAAGTGCATATTTTGTCATATAACGAGTTTTATATGTCGTGGAGCAAATATGGTACGTGGGACTCCTATTGGAAGTGGTTCATTAAGCTACTCTTATGCAGCGAAACTGCTCAGCTAATCATGGAGCTCTAATACAGTAGCTCTCCGCTTGAAGGTCTCTTACACAACTGAACCACTCCGATACATCCAGAGCTCATATACAGTACAACTATACCTCTCTTACTTCCTTACAGCAGATTCACTCTGCTACCAGTGTATCATCTATCCAGCAAATCCACTGTACTTGTATCTGTTCATATGGATCCCCTCATGCCGCCAGATCTACCCTCTAAAGCTTCTAGGTAGCAGTAGTATGTCAACTCACAAATCTAGGAAGCCAACTCGGTTGTGTAGCATTTGGAACAACATGACCAGTAGAAGACTCAGTGGTTCCTCACTTCTTATACCTGGCCAATCAACGCCCAAGTGTGCCACGAAGTTCCCAGTTCATTCCAGTAAGGTCTAAAGCCTTCTCTTAGTTGCTGTGGACATCTAAGATCCCAAGCATGCTTTTGGATCAGGACTAGACCGGTGGCTTTGCCATATATATACAGGGCCACTCATCGCCCTAGCAAGCCACCGAAGACTGATCCGATCGAGAAGTTCCCAGAAGCTTTCCATATCTTGGTAAGGCCTTCTACGTGCCAAAGCAAGCTTCTGGAGCAGTAGCACCGCTACAAGACTGGTGGCTTCGCTCCATATATACCAGGTCATTCATTGCCCTACCAAGCCAGTAAAGATCGATCTGATTGAGGAGAGCCCATAGCCTTCCCATATTTGGTAAGGCCATCTACGTAAGCCTCTGGAGTAGCAGCACTGCTACAAGACTCAGCGGCTTCTCACTTCTTATACCTAGCCGGTCAACACCCAAGTGAGCCACTGTGCACCCGATTCATTCCAGTAGGGTCCTGAGCCTCATTTCAATTGATGGGGACTTTTGAGATCCCAAGCATGCCTTTGGACCTGTACCTCTGGTGGCTTCGCTCTAATGTACCGGGCCATTCATCGCCCTAGAAGCCACCGAAGCCCGATCTTGTAGGAAAAAACGGGTTCAAAAACACAACGGAAGCATGATAAAAATGAAATTAGGGTTTGCGTATAAATAAAAAAAATTCCCTTTTATGCAACGATAACCTTAACCCTAGATTAATTGATGTATATAAAAGTATCATACGTTTTTCGCGTGATGATTGAACAAGCACCAAATTGATTCCGCAAGATTTTCCAATCCAATCACGAAGGTGAATCACCTAGGAGTGTGGGATCCCTTTCTTTAAATTGTATTCCAGAGGATGGAGACAAAGCAAAAAACTTTTCTTTGTTAGTTACAAATATCCTCCAAGAGAAAAATCCAAGAACGTCCGGTCACTTGTGAATTATCAATCAATTTGATTGAAACTCGTGTGAACCTTGATTCGATGTTGTACACAAAACCCATTTGATGTAAAGGATATTAGTATAATATCGAATACAAAATCGTTTCCCTTTTTTCTCTACTTTTCCGAATTCCCACACTAATGCTTAGAGATGATCGAATTTTTTCTAGAGTAAAATCAGATTTTTCTCCCTCAAAATTCCTTTGATGACCAATTTCTTCTCTTAGAAAAATTAGCTTGGCCGAAATTCACCTCTAGTTGCCTTAGTCATGACCAAAATTCTCTTGCACATATATATAAGATGATAAATCCTTTCCTAAGAAGGATTTGATTGGTTTTCAAGAATCCTTTCCTTAGGTGGATTTATTTGGAAGTTAAGAGTCCTTATCTAAAAGGAAATCTAACTTCTCCTATAACCATATGTTGTTGGCCGAATTCCACTCTTTGATTTAAATTAGGAGATTTTATTCTTTCCTAAGAAAGATTACTTTATAGACAAGAATCCTATCCTTAGGTAGATTAAGTTGGTGGTTATGAATCCTTTTCAAAGAAGAATTCTACCACTAAGTAGTTTTACTTGGTGACCAAGAATCCTTTTCCAAAAAAAATTCTTTCCTACACCAAGACTCCTAATACAACTCAATAATGTATTTGTAACCATATCAAAGACTTCCAAATTTGATTAGATAAATAAGTCCTTTTATTTATCTTCTTAACAAATATATTCTTTAATATTAACTATACTACCAACAATAGTATAGTTTTAGGAGCCATCTCCTACTAGGAAAAAGATTTTGACTTTTAATTAAAAAAATAATTAATTAATAAATAAATTAATTTCCATTTAATTAAATAATAAAATAAAAATATTTATACTATTCTTAATAGCCTTTGCCGCCCATACCATATATGTAAGGGCCATATAATATTTTTCTTATTTTATTAAATACATTAGACCTTAATAAAAAGTCCACATGTGAACTAGACCTATTCTTACAAAAAGAAACAAGTTCACTGCCTTATTATTGGTTCGATAGAATATATTAAGTAATCCATGCAAGTTCCTGTGGATTGGGGATCTTGACGGGCTATCTAAATTAAAGCTCCAATAGACACAACCTAATCACAATCATCAAATGATTCACTTAGGTCCGATCTATTTAATTTTAGTTCATTCTGCTAAAGAACTAAAATTGAACTCTTAAATAAAGATAGAATAAGTTGATGTTACTCATTCGTACCCTAGACAACCTTATTGGAGAAAGTGTATCCTCGTGAAGAATACCAGTAATCGCCAAGAGCTCATAGACCGCCTATAGCTCTCCAAGTTACCATATTTACTCATATGACCATATTTTGAACTTGGATATTTTGACTTGTCCAGAAGCCATGTTTCAATAGACACTATTAAAGACTTAACGTTAAGATTTAATATCCAATACCTCAAAACATCCATATGATGGTATTCTACTCTCATTCAATAAATGGAGCCACGAAGTCCATATCTATAAATGAAGACCTCTATCGATTAACAAATGAATACCACCAAACTATCGAGGATAGACTATGCTATATAATCGTACTCATTGATAGCTTAAATGATAACACTTGCAACTATAAGTCCATCATTTATCTCAGGATTGAGATAGACTCTCCGATTGTCTTCAATTGAAAAATTTTATCCATTGACGGTTCTAGAAAAAGTATTTCATTGTGATCCTATTCAATGCACCCGGTGCACTAGATTGTTTTGCCCAAAGACACCACACTTTGATGATTTAAGACTCATCCTAACACATCTGATCCCACTCAAATGCTAGCAAAAGAATCTACAACTTTGACAAGATAAAGGCGCTGAACCTTCTATATTAAGTTGTGAATATTATTCAAGACTAACTAAAGAATTGTGTCTACCTCATACATATCTAGATGTATGAACAATTCTTCTTTTCTCATAGTCTTTTGACCTTATGATTATTTACTTTTGGCAATTATAATAATTAAACTATAAATGCTTTAAGATTTGTTAAACTATAAATCACTTTATTCATATGAAAAGATTGTTAATTACAATATTATACTCTTGCTATCAAGCATAATCCTAACAATCTCCCACTTTCTCTATAGAAAATGTGTCATATCTTTCATCCCCATGTTCTCTAGATGCCCATCAAAACTCTTTTGAGGAAGAGCCTTTGTAAAAGGATCCGCTAGATTTTGTACTGACAAGATCTTGGTAATCGTCACGTCACCCCTATGCACAATTTCCCTTAAAAAAGGATACTTTCTTTCAATGTGTTTCCCTCTCTTATGACTTCTTGGTTCTCTCGAATTAGCCACTGCCCCACTATTGTCACAATAGACGGGGATATGCTTATTCGCATCAGGAACCACTTCCAAGTCATTCAAGAATTGGCGGAGCCAGACAGCCTCTTTAGCAGCCGCCTATCATGCGGCAACATACTCGGCTTCCATGGTGAAATCAACAATACAAGATTGCTTGATGCTCCTCCATATGACTGCCTCCCCTCTAATAGTAAACACAAATCTTGATGTTAATCTCCTAAAGTTAGAATCTGACTGAAAATCAGAATCTGTATACCCAACGAGAATTAAATCCCCTCCAGAGTATACAAGCATATAATCTCTCGTTCTCCTAAGATACTTGAAAATATGCTTGACTGTCATCTAGTGATTAGGTCCAGGTTCCGATTGAAACCTGCTAACTAAGCCTACAACAAAACAAATATTTGGTCTAGTGCAGAGCATTGCATACATGAGACTTCCAACTGCCGATGCATATAGAACCCTACTCATGATTTTCTTTTCATGCTCGTTCTTAGGAACTTGTTCCTTAGAAAGTTTGATTCCATGCCAGAAAGGTAACATACCTTCCTTGGAATCTTGCATGGAGAACCTAGACAAGATTTTATCTATGTATGAAGCTTAGGATAATGCAATCGTTCTATTCTTCCTATCCCTTATGACTTGGATACCAAGAATATAACTTGCTTCTCCTAAGTCCTTCATATCAAATTGTTTTGCTAACCATTCTTTTATTGATGTCAATACACCTACATCGTTTTCAATGAGTAGTATATCATCAATGTAAAGAACTAGGAAAACAAACTTATCGCCTTTAATCCTTTTGTATACACAAGGTTCATCAAGGTTTTGAATAAATCCAAAACCTTTAACAGCTTGATCGAACCTTGTGTTCCATGATCTAGATGCTTGCTTCAATCCATATATGGATCTTTGTAACTTGCATGCCCTTTCCTCTTAGCCCTTTTCAATGAATCCTTCGGGTTGCATCATGTAAATGCTTTCGTTAAGACTTCCATTAATGAAAGCTGTCTTGACGTCCATTTGTCAATTCACTAGGTCTAGAGATGCCGCAATGGATAAGAGTATCCTAATGGATTTAAGCATGGCCACAAGAGAGAAGGTTTCTTCATAATCGATACCTTCTTTCTGTGTATAACCTTTAGCTACCAATTTAGCCTTAAAGGTTTCCACCTTTCCATCCATTCCTCTTTCCCTCTTGTATACCCATTTGCACTCGATGGGTTTTATCCCTTTAGGCAAGTCTGCAAGAGACCAGCCTTTGTTTTTGAACATAGAGTCAATTTTGGAGTGCATTGCCTTTTGCTAATGGTGACAATCAACATCTTCCGTTGCTTCCTTGTACGTATAGGGATCATCATCGTCTGGAAGATTCTCTACAGATTCTCCTAGACCGATGTATCTCTTAGGTTGTCTAACAACCCTCCCACTACGACGAGGTATGGTAGATTGTTGATCTTGTGTTGGTACGGAATTTACAATTGGGCTTGGTTGCGAAACCTCTTGTGGAATTGTATCTTCTAAAAGCTCATTTAGGACAATTCTACTTTTAGGCACAAAATTATTCATATAGTCCTCTTCTAGAAATTTCGCATTTGTCGAAACAAATACTTTAAGATCTGAAGGACTATAAAAATAATATCCTTTTGTTCCTTTTGGATACTTTACAAATATGCATGTTTCTGAACATGACTCCATCTTTTCTGTCTTTCCTTTTAACATGTGTCTTTTCTGTCTTTTCTTTTAACATGTGTGCAGGACATCCAAAAATCCTTAAGTGTTGTAAACTAGGCTTTCGCCTGGTCCATAACTCATACGGTGTTTTAGGAACCGACTTAGATGGTACATCGTTTAGAATATACACTGCAGTTGGTAAAGCATATCCCCAAAAAGAACTAGGGAGCGTTGAATAACTCAACATAGACCGAACTATATCCAAAAGAGTTCTATTTCTCCTTTCAGCCACCCCATTTTGTTGAGGTGTTCCTGGTGTAGAAAACTGAGAAATTATTCCATTGTCAATAAGATTGTTGACGGGAAATTTACTCGAGATGAGAAATTTCTGTTAACACCCTCGAGACCACTACCACGAAAGCGATGGCTGGGGTCGGTACCATTGGTTCCCGACCTGTTTAAGAGAGAGACGTGTGGTAATAACAGTAAATGGGAGCTCTATATTTGATATATTGCTTTAAGATACAAATAACTATCTTATCTGCTCACAATCTCTCGGAGGTGTAGGGTGGTGGCACATTGGTGCCTGTCGAATAGTGGAGATGAAGGTGTCCATGATCTGTAATATGAATTTAGGCCCTCCTTCCATGTGTATGTCTGTTGTTTATAATTTTGTCTCTGTTGTTCATTCTTTTTTGTCTATCTCTTTCCCCTTGATTGGCTTCACATATATATATCGTCCAAGTAGGTTTTTAGTTTACGAATACTCTATCGTAATCTCATGAATCCGTTCCCTCCTTATCGAGCAGGAATTGTTATTTAAATTTGAATTGTTTCAGGATTCGATGACATCGTTGACGAAGATAAGTTGGTTCCATTATTTGAATTTAAACTCTATACGTGCATGTAGATATCATGTGGAGATGATCTTGTGAGCATTCGTACCATCGAACTTCATGGAGGTCACCCTGCCAGCTGCCCGTTGCCCCGTAGAGTGAGGTGGATCCATGCTTTGGCTCTGTTCTTAGAAGCTTAAGATGGATTTTTCCTGACCTTTGGGGGTTTGAGGTGCTCTTGTAGACCTATCCGGGAGGTAGCTGGGGTAGTGTAGATCCAGACATGATTCTTCCCTCATGCCAAGAAAGAATAGCCGGCTTCTTTCAAATGTCCCTTAAGCTTGGAGCCTTCCCCCGGAATTTACGGGCCGTTGTGGAGCTCGACCTTTGAGCCAAGGTTCCCCAATAGATGGCCTGGAGAAGCCCGGGCTCAAGTACTCCCTTGGAGGCTCGTCCCGGTCATGTCTGGCTTGTCTTCTGGTAACTTTGAAGCAGAACCAGCCTTCCCTGCTCTTGCGGGGTGGCTTTACAGGGCTTCATGATTGTCAATTGAAGGAGGAAAATTTCTCTTTGACCCCTTGCCAAATTTCCCTATTAATAGAAGTCCCCTCTGACTTGAACACCAGTGGTAGAGTTGGGGTTGGAGTCAGATTCCATGTTTAATTGAGAAAGTTTTTCGCCATAAAGATAATTTATGAGAGCGAAATTTTCTCATTAATTACCCAACATTTTGAATTTGAAAATAAGCGTTATTCGAAGAAAAACGGTTGTAATACGATGGTGATCTTCCTAAGGATATCGTTCATAGACCTCTATTTAAGTCCGGTCTGACCGTCACTTTCTTCATACTTCCTCAAATCTCAAACTTTCAAATTTCTTCTTCCCCTTTTTCTCAGCCGAAATCTTTCACTTGATCTCTTACCTTTCTTTTCCATCGATGTCGACTTCCACAGATAGTGTTGATGCCTTGGTGGAGGGCTCCGGGAACCCTAACCTAGCTCCTCTTAAGCGAGTGTGAGGGATTTCAAGTGACGAGGAATCTTTCCTACTCAACCAGCGCCGTTGTTCAAACAGGAATGCTTCTATCTGCTTTGGCTTTTCGAACCGGCCTGACAACCCTCTGAACTTAGTTGACGAAGACTCTGACGTCAGGGAGAGATTAGATGTGTCAGGAGGGCTCAAGTCATGGTGGTGGAGCTTTCTCCAGTGACAATCCTTCCTTTCAAACCCAGGGTCATCCCCGACTCTACTATCCATCCTCAATTGATCGGCCGTCTACGGGACAAGTATGGTATTCCTGATACCTTTTCTCTAACCGTCCCCCATCGGAACTACTATGCTTTTAGCCCGCCCAAAAGCGTGCTTTCTATCCATGTCACGGCTTTTGAGAGCGGGGTGAGGCTTCTGCTCCACCCAACCCTACGGTGGGCTCTCTATGCCCTTCAACTGGCTCCGCTTCAACTGACGCCCGGCTTCTGGAGGCATCTAATCGGCTTCCTGGTATTGTGAAGGGAGAAATACTAGCAAAGCGGCATAACTAGGGAGCCCAATATTGAGGAGCTAGCCTTCCTTTTCCAGATCGGTAGCCTGACAGGAGTCCCACGAGGCCAATTCTTTGCCAAGGCTACGAATAAGCTCAATTTTATCATCCCCAGGGCTTCAAAGAAGGACCCTGCTTGGAAAGAAGACTGGGTATTGGCGAGGGGAGACTGGGGGAGCTCCGTCTTTGTCGGCTGGCATGAGCTCGAGGTTCCCAACGTCTTTAGTGACAAACCCACCTGGGTTGGGATTCGTTGCCCGATGAATCTGAAGCCATGCTGAAGACCATCCTAGCTCTGAATTATTTTAATCAAAAGTTTTTGACCTCCGACCCCTCCGATCCCCACAGGGTAAACAGGTACCGGCGGATATCCGATGCTACCCTTCGTAAGTATCTCGGTCTATCTTGCTTTTCTTTTTCTTTTTTTTTTATTTAAGGGTTCAGTTCTGATAATCTTGATTCTTTTTTCTAACAGTATTTGTTGTTGGTCCAGCTTCTCTTGAAGCTTGACTAGTAAGGATACCTCAGCCTCTTTCGGATAGTCTACAGGAGCTTTTCCGACTATTTCGAAGAAAGTGGGCTCAACCACTAATGTAGCTGCCCCGTTCGTTCCTTCCCTTTCTCCTTCCCAGGTGAAGTCCAAGATGGCTCTTCTGGCATCTCGGGATGTGAAGGCTTTAAATCGAGGAGGGTCTACATCCCAAGTCGTCAAAAAGTCTGTCCCTGCCCCTCCTACAAGAGTTACTGCTCCAAATGATCCCCCCGAGTCCCGCAACCTTCCTCTGCAGATCCGGTTGTATCTCGTGTACTCGAGGTTCCCGGGGAGCCTGATGCCGATTTTTCTAAGGTCACCCCTTCTCGCCCCAACCAGCAATCGAGCTTGGTGGGTCAGGATAAGGCCATTTTACCTCGGCTAAAATGTCGCTTTTACTTATTCATTGAGCTACTTGACTTGATATTTTATAACATGATTTTCCTTTTCAGGCTTTCAAGTTTCAGGTGGCTATGAGGCATCAGGTAGCCTTCCTCCTTGATCGGACAGCCAAGACTGAGGCTGAGGCTGAAGCTGAGCGAGCCATGAGGTTGCTAGAGCCGGCTCAGACCCTGGTCCAAGAGATGACCTCCATCCAATAGGGAATGGAGTCGCGGCTAGCTGAGCTTCAATGCGATCATGAGAGGCTGAAGCGAGCTTTTGATCAAGAGACTCTTTTGTCGAAGCGGCGGGCTAGCCAGCAGGATGACTAGAGGGGAGAGGCGAAGGCTCTAGATGTTGAAAACCAAAACTTGCAGGCTCAAGTTACCCAACTCCAAACCAAAGTGGAAGCCGATTTTAGCGAGGGGTACTTTTATGCCTCCTATCAGGTTGCAGAGGCTCTCTCTCTTCCATTCGATCTCTCCAGCATTACCGGCTGGGATAGAGTGGTGGTCAAGTTACGGGCCGCAGAGATGTCTCTCCCCGAAACTGATGGAGCTCGTCCTTCCGAGGAGGGAGATGAGAAGCAGTTAGAGGTGCCAAATCTGCCCCCTCCTGTTCCAGCCTTTCTAGCAACTGGTCCTGATGAATCCTCAGAGGGGGTTCATAACGAGGAGCTAGAAAGAGGCCTCACGGAAGCCTGGGATCCTCCCGCAGTTCACTTAGGAATAGGGTCAACAGAAGGCGGGACCGTGCCTGAGTTGGTGACCAGCCTTCTTGATGCAGCAATTCCTCCTGAAGGTATGGCGGTGATTAATGAAATCGTGGAGGAAGATCCTGTTGACCTTGAGGCAGTTGGGGCTGATCCCAGGAGGAAAGAGCAAAAGCGGTAGATGCAGCTGATCAGAATGAGCCGTGACTGGAGAGTAGAGCAAGGGGTGAGGTCCATTCTATGGAGGAGGAAGCTGAAAGCCCTTAGAAAGATAAAGAAGCTTGAGTTTTCTTCCATGTAATTTATTTTAAATGCTTGAAAAAGGGGGTGGGCATCCCATCTTCAACTGTGTTTGATCTCTTATTATTTTTCCTTTGTAGCCCTGAACCAGGAATTGGGCCCTCCTTGCATGTAGTAGCCTTGTTGGGGGATAGGCTTCCTCACTTGATAATAAAAGTTTAATCTCAGATCTAAATCTTGCTCCCATGTACTTGCTTGATCGTCCAGCTTTTATATCGAAGCGAGCTATCTTTGGGAAAAATAAAGATAAGAAAAACAAGTTTTTGGCATTAAGCCTCCATACCAATGAAACTCATAGGTCCACTTCTTCAGCTGACAGTCCCCTTGTTTGATTGTGTGTTTGCTGTAGTAAGAAACCTTGTATCAAGGAGAGCTAGTAAAATAACAGGAGCATTTAGGAGGTTGTAGCCCGAGTAGAACATTAAGTGGAGAATTGTTTAGTCCCTTCTTAGGCTCGGGATTAGGAAGGCTTCCGAGCTTTCAAGCTTGATTCCTTCTTGGGGGTGGTAGCCCGACAAAGGAATCATGAGCGCTATCTAGCTATTTCCTGGTCTGGATGGTAACTATGCTCTTACACTCCGATCCTTCTTGGGGGTGGTAGCCCTACCAAGGCATAAGGAGGGCTATCTATGCTATTTCCTGGTCTCGAGATCTGGATAGAAATTATGCTCTTACACTCAGATCCTTCTAGAAGGTGGTAGCCCGACCAAGGCATTAGAAGCGCTATCTAGCTATTTCTCGGTCTCGAGATCTGGATGGCAATTATGCTCTTACACTAAGATCCTTAGTGAGGGTGGTAGCCCGACCAAGGCATCATGAGCGCTATCAAGCTGTTTCCTGGTCTCAAGATCTGGATGGCAACTATGCTTTTACACTCAGACTCTTCTTAGGGGTGGTAGCCCGACCAAGGCATCAGGAGCTCTATCTAGCTATTTCTTAGTCTCAAGATCTGGATGGAAACTATGCTCTTACACTAAGATCCTTCTTGGGGGAGGTCACCCGACCAAGACATAAGGGGTGATGAGAGTGCTTCCCCGATCAATCCCTGGTCTCAAGATCTGGATGGCAACTATGCTCTTACACTCAGACCCTTCTTTGCTGGGGGTGGTGCCCGTAGAGGCATCAGAATCAGTGAGGGGGCTTCCCTGGCTCACCCCTAGTCTTGAGGCGATAATGTCAAAACTTTCCATGTAGACCCAAATCATTGTAAAACATAGTCGAAGATGGAGTAAACAAGAAAACAAACGAGCTTTATTGATATGGAATATGGAGTACAATTTTGTCAGAAAATAAAAAGAAGCTAGTTGGAGGTTGCTTGCTCCTGAGTCCCTTAATTAAGGGTAGAATTTCCTTAGGTGATCCCTCTTTGGTAGCTCGCTACTTTCTCAGTTATTTTTACTTTTCCTTTAGAAGGTCAAGCTAGCTTGGAGCTTGCTTTCGTTGCTCCCTGATTCAAATCGTTGGACTCTAAAGGAGGTCAACTTGTGCTCTACAGGTAGGACTGCTTCAACCCCGAAGGCCAGCGAGTAGGGCGTTTACCCGGTAGTTGTTCTCTTTGTAGTGCGGTAAGCCCAGAGGACCTCGGGAAGCTCCTCTACCCATGTACCTTTCTTCGTACTTCTATGTCGGGCATCACAAGTTCTTCTTTGGGGTAATCGATGGATCCCGCATTTTCCAGGTGTAGTGTAGGGGCTATCCCATCTTGGATAGTCGTCACCTGTGCTAGTTGCTTTGCTAGAATTACTGGGTTAGCTGACATTGCGTAGCATTTCCTAGCTGCTTGCTGATCACCCCGAACCTCTCCTACCTTGTCTTCTACCAGGAACTTTAAGACATTGTAGTGAAAAGAAAGGACCCCTTTCAAAGATGACAGAAATGGCCTCCCTAATATTGCATTGTATGCCAACGGGGTGTCCACCACTACGAAGTCAGTCATGATGTTTTGCTGGAGAGGTACGGCTCTAATGACTACTAGTAGGATTTTTGATCCTACGGGTGTGATGGAGTCCCAGTGAACTTGTATAATGGAGTAGAGAAACTATTGTAGCACCAATGCTTCAAGTTCAGCTTCTCCAAGGTATCTTTGAACAAAATGTCGACGCTGCTACCTGTGTCGACAAGCACGCGGTGCACCATGAAGTTGGCAATTTGTAATGTAATGACCATGGGATCATCATGTGGCTGCACGGTGTTAAAGACATCTGCCTCAGTGAAAATTGTCTGAGGTAGCTCTGAAGGGTTGGTAGGTCTCTGGTCGACCTTGAAGATATCCCGGCCTTCGTCCGTACGAGAGACCTACCTTCCTCGCATGGTTTTTTCTAGAATTGTTGGAGATGCTGGCCAGAGTGGGACCTCCGCTGATAGTGTGAATTACCTGAATCTGTTGCATCAGGTCCGTCTGATCTTCCTTCCTCTTCTCAGCGTGTTCCCGAATCTCTGCTTGGACCTCCTTTCCAGTTTGAATATTCTCCCTAACTTGTTGTAAGAACTCTATCAAGCATCCTCCCCTTCTCAAATCCTCAGTCTGGTTCCACAGGTTGTAGCATTCTGAGGTGTTATGCCCTACGTCTTGATGAAAGTCGCAATATTTATAACGATTTCTTTTATCGATCAAGACTTTCATGGGAGCGGGCTTCTATAACAAACCCTTGTCCAGAATAGCGAGGTAGATTGTTTCTCGAGATGCATTCAAGGGAGTGTAACTGTCGTATCCCCTCTCATCGCGGGCTATAGGGGACACTGTCCTAACGCTTGAGGAGGAGCCTGTTTATCTGGATACCTTTCTGGTCGGGATGAGGAAGAGGGAAACTGTATGTTGATTTTTTAGGTGGTTTGTTCCGGTTTTTTTGATCTTGCTCGGGTCTGGGAGCTTCCTTCGTTTGTCGCTTTTCAACTCTCATATCGTCATGCTCCATCTTGACCTTGAGCTGTTCGTCGACCTCAATTTGTTCCAAAGCCAGATCATAGGCTTTCTGGTAGGTTTCCGGAGGTCTCTTGGCAAAAGACCAGAATATTTTTCCCGCCCACAAGTTTCTCCTGAAGTTCGCTAGGGTTTCTCTCTCGGTGAAAACCCCCATCTGGATGACCTCTTTATGAACCGCTCGACATAAGCCCTGAGAGTTTCCCATCTTTCCTGGATCACGTACTGTAGATGAATCGAGTTCTTCAGTCGGGGCTTAACCCCCTAGAACTGTGAGCAGAAATAAGTTGATAATTTAGTGAAGGAATCTATGCTCCCAGAAGGTAGTTTCCTAAACCAAGTCTTAGCATAATCCGTAAGTGTGGTGGGGAACATCCGACACATAGCGGCCCTGGTTGTGTTCTGGACCTCTATTTGTTGAACGAAACTCTCTAAGTGGCTCAGTGGATCTTCAGTCCCTGAGAACCTGTCAACTGGTATTTTGAACTTATGTGGGAGCTCTGTCTCCCAGATCCTTTTAGTGAAGGGGGTGTTCATCTCACGTAGAGGATCTTTCTTGTCCTCCTTGTACTTCCCCTTCTTCATCAATTGGACCTCTTTCTGTAGCTGTCAACTGGTCCCTTAGTCGCTTGCTTTCGGACTTCCATGAGTCGATCTTGGATTCCTCACCATCTGATCCCTCTGATGAACTGGTGACCTCTACCCGGTTCCTTCTTCGGAGGGGGCTTGCTCGGGGGCTTTGCTGACTTTCTTCATTTCTACCCCGGGCTTCCCTCCTTGAAGTCGTTCGGCTGAGGAGCTCTTCCTGTCCCCAGGGAAAGACATCTACCGTGGATTTGACTTGTCGTGGGTTGTAGCGTTGCAGTGCTTCGGGAACATGGGGCATATGCCCTAGCCTATCCTGAATCGAGGTCAGGAGCCCTGTTCTGTTACTAGTTGATTCCCGAGGGGCTGGCCCTAGGCTATCAAAGACGGGTTGCCTAGCCCCAGGCATGCTTGATTCCCGTTGATTGTAGAGACCCATTTTTTGGATAGCTATACCCTCAGTGAGTAATCGAAGGGGGACATTCTATAGAAAGGCCGCCGTTTGTTGGTCAAGCTTGACCTGGCTTCCCAGAGGGGGATCCAGAGCCCGCACAGTAGCTAGCTGGATGGGAATCTAGCTATGGAGCCCGAATTTTTTCGTTTTCCTTGGAACCTTTCGTGTTGATGTAGCAGAAGGTTGTCCCAAGGTTCCTTGCTGCCCTTGCGAGGAGCGGAGCTTCATGGTGATTTTGAAATAAAGAACTTTTTTAATGTAAAAAGATGATGGTGTGAGAGGTTTCCCACAGACGGCGCCAGAAAGTGTTGACGGGAAATTTACTCGAGATGAGAAATATCTGTTAACACCTTCGAGACCACTACCTCGAAAGCGGTGGCCAGGGTCAGTACCATTGGTTCCTGACCTGTTTAAGAGAGAGACGTGAGGTAATAACAGTAAATGGGAGCTCTATATTTTATATATTGCCTTAAGATACAAATAACTCTCTTATCTGCTCACAATCTCTCAGAGGTGTAGGGTGGTGGCACCTTGGTGCCTGTCGAATAGTGGAGATGAAGGTGACCGTGTTCTGTAATTAGAATTTAGGCCCTTCTTCTATGTGTATGTCTGTTGTTTATAATTTTCTGTCTCTGTCGTTCGTTCTTTTTTGTCTATCTCTTTCCCCTTGCTTGGCTTAACATATATATATCGTCCAAGTAGGTTTTTAGTTTACGAATACTCTACCATAATCTCATGAATCCGTTCTCTCCTTATCGGGCATGATTTGTTATTTAAATTTGAATTGTTTCCGGATTCGATGACATCGTTGACGAAGATAAGTTTGTTCTTTTATTTGAATTTAAACTCTTGACGTGTATGTAGATATCATGCGGAGATGATCCTATGTGCATTCGTACCATCGATCTTCATGGAGGTCACCCTGCTAGCTTTCCGTTGCCCCATAAAGCGAGTTGGATCCATGGTTTGGATCTGTTCTTAGAAGCTTTAGATGGATTTTCGCTGACCTTTGGGGGTTTGAGGTGCTCTTGTAGACCTCTCCGGGAGGTAGCTGGGGTAGTGTAGATCCAGGCGTGATTCTTCCCTCATGCCCAGAAAGGACAGCGGGCTTCTTTCGAATGTCCCTTGTGCTTGGAGCCTTCCCCTGGAATTTACGGGCGGTTATGTAGCTCGACCATTGAACCGAGGTTCCCCGATAGATGGCTTGGAGAAGCCCTGGCTCCAATACTCCTGTGGGGGCTCGTCCCTGGCCCGTCCCTGGCCCGTCTGGCTTGTCTTCTGGTAACTTTGAAGCCGAACCGGCCTTCCCTGCTCTTGTGGGGTGGCTTTACTGGGCTTCAAGATTGTCGATTGAAGGTGGAAAAATTCTTTTTGACCCCTAGCCAAATTTCCCTATAAACAAAGATATTGTTGAAACTCACCAGATAGATATTCTCCACCACGATTGGACCTCAAGATTTTTATGCGTTTCTCAAGCTAATTTTCTACTTCAGCTTTAAATGCTTTGAACATATCAAAATCATCCAACTTATGCCTCATGAGATACACATAGCCAAATCTTGAGTGATCATCCGTGAAAGTGATGAAGTACTCATATCCACCTCTAGCTTGAATGCTCATAGGTTCTTACCAATCAGTGTGTATCAATCCTAAACATTCGATGGCTCTTGCTCCTTTGGCCGTAAATGACCTTTTAGTCATTTTACCTTCCAAACAAGATTCACAAGTTGGTAGATCATCAACCTTTAAGTCACTTAGAGGTCCGTCACTTACCAATCTTTTAATCCTATTAAGGTTAATATGACCTAAGCGCAAATGCCATAGGTAGGTTTCATCTTTTGATAATTTTACTCTTTTATGATTAGGTTTCGTTGATTCTGTGTCTAACAAGTGAGAGATACTTCTATGCAAATAGAATAAACCGTTTTCCAATGTACCTTTGCAAATAATTTTGTCATTCTTACTAATAATAAAAGCTTTATTAAAAGTAGCCGAATAACCAAATTTATATAAACAAGAAACTGAAATTAAATTCCTCTTGAATTCAGGTACATAATAAACGTTTATTAAATCTAAATGCCTACTAGAATTTAAGTTGATTCTAATATCTCCCACTACACTATTAGACACCAACATTTCGTTGCCTAAACGCAAGTTGAATTTATTCTTATTCAGTCTATTCCTTTGACCTTTTTCACCATAAAGGAAACATTCCCTTTGATCTTGGTTACTTTCTTGGTCTCCTTCTAAGAAGGCCCAATTTGCTTTTTCCTCTATTGTTTCTTGACCTTTTAACGGATCTTAACAGTAGCAACTTTACCAACCATAAGAATCCCTGTCTAGAGACATCATAATATCAGCAGCAGTCTCCATTCCTTCATGTTGCTGTTGCAACACGTTAGAGATGATGACCATTATGTAACCTACATTTAGCTATCTCATCTAAAGACTTCCACTACTGATACTCATCTCTTTGCTTCTGGGTAGATTCATTACTTTTGGGGTTAAGGAATATACAGAATGAACTTATACTTTTCAGCATGCAACAACAACCCAATATTCCATTTCCATGTGACATTATCAACGGTTAAAGTATTATCTTTTAGGATATTGATTAGGGATGGGGTTATGATTTCTTTTTGATAACAAAAATTATATAAGTAAACAATCATGATATAGCACTTTTGAATATTTGTCTTGAATTAAATAAAATAATTCAATTGTAAAAATTCAACGGTGATCCAACACCCATAAATGTCACGTCTCTTTTGGGAGTACGCACTATTTACTAATTGGACTAGGTCCCACCTAATTGTTAACATAACAACCAACGTTTTCAATTTTAGCCTTGTGATTTTATTAACAAGAACTCTTGGGAGGATATTAATAAACTCACATCGAGTGTGTTACCAAGCTATCGACCTTTAATATAATCCCTCACGAATATCCCTCATCTTGGGAGTAGATATCATTTGGGCTAATTGTCTAGTCTATCCTTGTAAGGAAGTATCTTGCGAAATTCCATTCATGAATACCTCTTGGGAGGTTATTCATGAAACATAAAGCTCAACTAAACTTGGAGGCCGTAGGTGTTCCAAAACACCTTTTCCCACTCAATTGTTTAAGGCGTGTGATCGAATTCCAAATAATGATTTACCAAGTTATCTAGATGCCAATTAAGATACTTAAACCATTCAATGCATGTTCATACCAAAAGAGATATATGAGTGGCACTCCTATTCTATATGACATGTTATCAAACAATGACAAACATTGCAATATTTACAAAAATATAAATAGCTACAATTTTGGTCCATCCTAGAAAAACAAGCAAATTACATATATCTTGGAATACAAGAACTCCTTTCTTGGAGAACAAGTCTTCACGCGACCTTTGTCGTTCAGACTCCCTCGGCTACCTCCCATGGGCGTGCGCACCCTTCGCCCTTGCCCATGGGCGTGCGCATTCCACAAACCCCATATGCAGCCCATGGCTACCAAAGGGCTGCCGTGCACAGCCCATGTCACAACAAACGTGGCTGCACCCACGTTCGTTGTTACGGCTCGCACGGTCCCAAACTTGTTCCGGTTGCTCCTAATTCTTCAAACCTTCGAGTCTTCGATACTTGAATGTATTACAGAAGAATTGAAATAAAAAAAAATACTGCAGTTTTTTTTATTACAATAGTGCAGTTTTTTTTATTATTATTACAACAACAACAAAAAAAACTTAGCAACTACCAAGAAAGAAATTATGACGATGATAGACCACCCTTCTTGTTACAATCCCAAAATAAAATACATTGAAATTCTAAGACCAAAATTGAGCAACAACAAACCACATATAAAACACATATATATAACCATACATTCCAATGTAAATATATATGCGAATACCTAGAGTGTCATCTCTTTCTAAAACATGCATTTATACAAATAAAAGAAAAAGATTCACGAACACATACATCAATTAATCAAGGGTACAACCTGGCTTTAATACCAATTGTAGGGGAAAACGGGTTCAAAAATGCAACGGAAGCATGATAAAAACGAAATTAGGGTTTGCGTATAAATAACAAAAATTCCCTTTTATGCAACGAGAACCTTTTTCGCGTGATGATTGAACAAGAGCCGAATTGATTTCGCAAGATCTTCCAATCCAATCACGAACGTGAACCACCTAGGAGTGTGGGCTCCCTTTCTTTAAATTGTATTCCTGAGGATGGAGATAAAGCAAAAATCTTTTCTTTGTTAGTTACAAATATCCTCCAAGAGAAAAATCCAAGAACGTCCAGTCACTTGTGAATTATCAATCAATTTGATTGAAACTCGTGTGAACCTTGATTCAATGTTGTACACAAAACCCTTTTGATGTAAAGGATATTAGTATACTATCGAATACAAAAATGTTCCCCTTTTTTCTCTACTCGTCCGAATTCCCACACTAATGCTTAGATATGATTGAATTTTGTCTAAAGTAAAATCAGATTTTTCTCCCTCAAAATTCCTTTGATGACCAAATTCTTCTCTTAGAAAAATTAGCTTGGTCGAAATTCACCTCTAGTTGCCTTAGTCATGACCGAAATTCTCTTGCACATATATATACGATGATAAATTTTTTCCTAAGAAGGATTTGCTTGGTTGTCAAAAATCTTTTCCTTAGGTGGATTTATTTGGTAGTTAAGTGTCCTTATCTAAAAGGAAATCTAACTTCTCCTTTAACCATATGTTGTTGGCTGAATTTCACTCTTTGATTTAGATTAAGAGAGTTTATTCTTTCCTAAGAAGGATTACATGATGGACAAAAATCCTATTCTTAGGTAAATAATTTCTTTTATTTATCAACTTATCAAATATAGTCTTTAATATTAACTATACTACTAACAATAGTATAGTTTTAGGAGACCATCTCCTACTAGGAAAAAGATTTTGACTTTTATTTAAATAATTGATTAATTAACAAATTAATTAATTTCCATTTAATTAAATAATAAAATAAAAATAATATATTTATGCTATTCTTAATAGCCTTTTCCGCCCATACCTTATATGTAATGGCCATATATTATTTTTCTTATTTTATTAAATCCATTGGACCATAATAGAAAGTCCACATGTGAACTAGACCTATTCTTACAAAAACAAACAAGTTCACATGCCTTATTACAATTCTAGATGGACCCTTATTGGTTCGGTAGAATATATTAAGTTATTCATGCAAGTTCGTGTGGAATGGGGATCTTGGCGGGCTATCTAAATTTAAGCTCCAATAGGCACAACCTAATCACAATCAACAAATGATTCACTTAGGTCCGATCTATTTAATTTTAGTTCATTCCACTAAAGAACTAAAATTGAACTCTTAAATAAAGATAGAATAAGTTGATGTTACTCATTCGTACCCTAGACAACCTTATTGGAGAAAGTGTATCCTCGTGAAGAATACCAGTAATCGCCAAGAGCTCATAGACCGCCTATAGCTCTCCAAGTTACCATATTTACTCATACGACAACATTTTGAACTTGGATATTTTTACTTGTCCAGAAGCCATGTTTCAATAGACACTATTGAAAACTTAACGTTAAGATTTAATATCCAATACCTCAAAACGTCCATATGATGGTATTCTACTCTCATTCAATAAATGGAGCCACGATGTCCATATCTATAAATGAAGTCCTCTATCAATTAACAAATGAATACCACCAAACTATCGAGGATAGACTATGCTATATAATCGTACTCATTGATAGCTCAAATGATAACACTTGCAACCATAAGTCCATCATTTATCTCAAGATTGAGATAAACTCTCTTATTGTCTTCAAATGAAAACTTTTATCCATTGACGGTTCTAGATAAAGTTTTTCATTGTGATCCTATTCAATGCACCCAGTGCACTAGATTCTTTTTCCCAAAAACACCACACTTTAAAGATTTTAGACTCATCATAACACATTTGATCAAACTCAAATGCTAGCAAAAGAATCTACATCTTTGACAAGATAAAGGCGCCCAACCTTCTATCTTTAGTTGTGAATATTATTCAAGACTAACTAAAGAATTGTGTCTACCTCATACATATCTAGATGTATGAACAATTCTTTTTTTCTCATAGTATTTTGACCATATTATTATTTACTTTTGACAATTATAATAATTAAACTATAAATGCTTTAAGATTTGTTAAACTAGAAATCACTTTATTCATATGAAAAGATTGTTAATTACAATATTACACTCTTGCTATCGAGCATAATCCTAACATATCTGATTAAGGAGAGCCCAGAGGCTTCCCATATTATGGTAAGGCCTCCTACAAGCCTAAGTAGGCTTCTAGAGTAGCAACCCCATTACAAGGCCTGGTGGCTCCTCACTTCTTATATTGTTTCGGCCAACGCCCATTTGAGCCACTGAGCTTGCGGTTCATTCCAACAGGATCTAGAGCCTTCTCTTAGTTGCGGGAAACTACTAGGATCCCAAGCATGTCTTTGGAAAGTTACTGTACTGGCAGGTCTGCTCCATTAAAACAGGGCCATTCATCGTTCTAGAGAGCTACCATGGTCCCGATCAATCTCTCTGGTCAGTCCCCTCAACAGTAGCAGCTCCTTTGTACCTGGTCCCATTGGTTGGTTAGAAGAAAGGTCGACATCCTCTAGCATCGCTACTTCGAAGCCAGCTTTTACCGCCTTGGTCGGATCGGCTTCAATCAGCTTTGACAACCATTACCTCAGTTGGATCGATCAGAACCTCTTCTACCTCTCCTACATTGGTAACATTAATCTAGACCTCTAATTTGACAGATTAAGAAAGAGAGGTAATTAGGCATGTAGCCCCTCATGCATTCCCTACCTTGCAGCAGGGGACTTCAAGATAGGTTCTACCCTAGTGCAGTTTGGCATGAAGGTGGAGATGAGCACCATGTCCTCCTAAACATCAGCACACCCAACGGCTCGATAAGGACCAGCTTCAGTAAAACCAAACCCAACTAACTCTCAGTTTTATCCATAATCTCTTTTAGAGCAGTCCTTACAAGGCACAAAGCATGGATTTGAGTCTCTCATGTGCACACTGTATCAGCTCCCTATCTACCTGCATCTCAGTCACGATTCCTCCAGCTCTGGTCATGGCTTTACTTAGGACGATCGCCTTTTTTGTTGCCTTGGTAATAGCTTCCTTGGTCTGCCAAAGCTTGACTTTAGCATCATAAACCTGCTCTTAAAGAACACCATATCGGTGGCTCTGCTCCATTTGTAACGGGTCATTCAACGCACTGGTAACCCACCAGAGTTCCGGTTCAATTGAGATGAGCCTAGAGGTTTCCCAGATTTAGTAAGGCCTCTTATATGCCTAAGCAAGCCTCTAGAGTAACAACAGCACCACTGCAAGGCTCGAAACCTCCTCATATCTAGTACCAGGTCGGTGGCTCCTCACCATTTGTACCGGATTGTTCAACGCCCTAACAAGCCATGGTGGTCTTGATCCACCTCCCTGGTTAGTTTCATAGATAGTGGCAGCTTCTTCCTTCCTAGTCCTACTGCTTAGGTAGAGGAAGAACCACTATCCCCTAGCATTGCTACCTCGGAGCCAAGTCCACTGCCTTGGTTGAGTCCGCCTGAATCTGCTCGGTTCACTATCTCTTCAACTGGATTAATCGAAACCTCTTCCTTCAATATGGCTTCAGTATGGACCTCATATTCATTGGTAAGGTCGATTTAGATCTTCACCTCCGTGACAGATTCAGACAGACAGATACGTAGGTTTGAAGCTTGACGTGCATTCCAAACTTCTACAGCAACCTATATTTGTCAGGTTAGTTCGGACCTCGTCTTCCTTGGTAGGATCGATTTGGACCTCTAACTCTTTGACCAAGTTCAGATGGAGAGGTAGACGGGTTTGAAGCTCATCCTACATCCTAAGCTTCTGCGCTAGCTGGGTACTTCATAGTAGTTCTTACCCCAGCATAACTAGACATGAAAGCAGAGATGGGCACCAAGTCCTTATCATCAACTGCGAATCTAGCGGCACAAGAAGGACCAATTTTAGTAAGGGTGGACCGAGCTAACTCTGCAGCTTGCTCCATTATCACCTCCCGGTTTCATCCTTCAATAAAGCTCAGGTCCGATGGGAGATGAAGAGCTTAAGCATCTAGTAAGTGGCATCATTCAACAAGGAAGCATCCACTTTGTCTTCCAAGGTACCCACGTTGTTGCACAGAGTTTAGACCTCTTTCTTTAGATTTTATTTCCTCTTTCAGAGCAATCCTTGTGAGGCATTGTACATGGACTTGAGTCTATCCGTATTATATGAATCAACTCTCTATCTACCTGCACCTCAACCACTTTTACCCCAGCTTCAGTCAGGGCTTCGTCCAGAATGACTACACCCTCCGCTACCTTGGTCAATTCATTCTACTCCTGGTTTGACCTTTTTTGAAATAGCAGTTTCCCTATCTAAAGCACCTACCTCTAGATCAGTTGGGGGCTCACCTGCCACTTACGCAATCACCTCAGCTGTGGCTTTTATTTGAGCGGGACCAACAAGAATATCCTCCACCTCGACTATGTCAGCCTGGACCACCACCTTCCTTAAGGTTGGATCAACCTAGGTATCTTCTTCCTCAACCAAACCAATCTGAACCTCCCGTTCATTAGTAGTTTCAGTATTGTCCAGTACATCCTTAGCAGAGGTGGACAGGTAGGATGGTCTGAAGCTTCTTCTTTGGATAAATCATCTGCTGCAACATGGGACTTTGCACCTGGGTCTGTATTAACAGCCCCAAGACTGGCCAGCCATAGAGGAAGCATACACAGCCATCTCGGCAGCTTTCTTCTTGATCTCCACCCTTTTTCCGTCCATCATTGACACTAAAAGAGAGAGCTCGAGCCAGCTCTACTAGGCAGGCTGTGAAGAAGCAGACATCCTCCTTTACCTGCCCAAGTTCGATACCGACGGTGCTAGCTTTTTCTCAAAGATTATTATACCGGTGGCTCTTCACCATCTGTACAAGTCCATTCAATGTCCTAGCGAGCCACCGGTGCCTCGATCCTTTCCGAAAAAGCCCAGAAGCTCTCCTGGTTTGTTCGAAGTATAATTACTAAAGTCTTTTATCTACCCAAAACGGCCTCTAAACCAGTCACATTTCTTGGGGGCTGCGATCTCATTATTCTCTCTAGTACCCTTGTGGAATGGGTTGTGACCCCGATGTGAGACAATTTCTCCTAGTGGCCGGTTCACAATAAAAATCGCCTTTTACAGAAGGTCACTCTATCATCTAACACCAAAACTCAGATCGTTTAAAGAGGTTCTACTTAATAAAAAGCTTCTAAAACAAGGCTTTTCACTAACCAGTACCTTCTCGTGTTGATACAACCTCGTATTGGTAACACCATGAGTTTTATATCTCATTTGATTACCATCTCCATGATAATTCTCTTGTGATCACCATTCACCTATGATCGAGATACCCTGGACCGGATAAAATCCTTCCAGGAAGATCATCCTTCCAGAAAGATCATCCTTCTAGGAAAATCATCATTACAAGGAGAGCTCCATAGCAGTCATGATACCCTGGACTAGACTAGTCCCACCAAGAGGATCACCATGAAGAGTCTGAGTGTAAGAGCATAGTTGCCATCCAGATCTCGAGACCAGGGACTGGTCGGGGAAGCCCCCTCACTACCCTTGATGCCTTGGTGGCGTGATCTCCCCTAAGAAGTCCGAGTATAAGTGTATAGTTACCACCTGGATTTCAAGACGAGGATAGCTAGCATTCCTGGTGCCTTGGTCGGGCTACCACCCCTAAGAAGGATCTAAGCGTAAGAGCATAATTGCCTGTTAGATCACGATTGCCAAGATATTTTGACAATGATTGCCTCGAGATTAGGGATTAGTTTGGGAAACACCCTTACTACCCTGATGCCTTGGTTGGGCTGCCACCCCTAAGAAGGATCTGAGCACAACAGCATAAGAGCATAATCACGAGATTAGGACAGCCGAATGGCAATCTTGCTGCCTTAGCCAGACCAACCCAGCCTGGAAGGGTCAGGATGGCATAGTTGCCTACAAGGATCAAGTTAGCCTAAGTACCGAGATTCTGGGAACATGAATATCAGGCTCTCAGATTACAAAGGAGCTTCATCTGACATGATCAAGCAGTACAGTTTGTGACCTTTCTCGCTTACCAAATTTTACACTAACTAGAGTATTGAAAATTCGACCAAGGGAATATCCCCTTCTGGGGTCCGCCACCGCTCATTTATTTTACTGGTACACTAGATTCACATACGTTTCGCCTATGTATAAAGACCCGATGAGAAAGTGGCCTTACTTGCCTACCATGATCTTTTTCACCAAATGTACCAAGATTCCTAAAACAGGAATGACTAGAACCCTGGTTTGTTAAGCCAAGCACTGGGAACGGTTTTGGTTACCAGTAAGAAGCGACAAGCAAAATTCTTCATATAGTACAAGATCCTAACTACAACCCCAACTACGTACCGGTGTTCAAGTCAGAGAAGACTTCTGTTAATAGTAAAATTTGGCGAGGGACCAAAGAAGGATTTTCCACTTCCCAGCCCTCATACAATGGTCCAAATTTTGGCTCATGTAATGGGGTATCAAGGTCCCAGAGATCGAGCTACCATACTATCCTACAGGAGCAAGGTGTGGCCGCCCATACCCTTTGAGCATCTCACACGCATCCAAGATCACCAAATAAAGCCCGACGTGACCACGTCAAGATCTCTATACTAGGATAGAAGCCCGAATCAAGATCGATGTGGGAGAACCTGAGTTCCTCGAGGTCGAGATATCTCGTGACACTTTCCCAAAGCATACCACCATCTCTACATCCACCAAGAGACCTTTAGGGTGTCGAACTTGTCTTGTAAATGCCCTTCCACCTCATCGAGTATATTCTCGACCTGTCCGAGCAGAAAAGGAAAGAGTCCGCAAAGCCCCATCATCACCATAAAGCGCCAAGATCCACTATAGATTGTAGCATGGTTAAATCAAGTAGCAAAAGCAGTACTCGAGCGTACCTCTCCATCCTTCCAGAAGCAAGCCAAGACCACCTGTTTATGGCGAACACCTTACCCGGGCCTGCTAGCCAAGCCACGCTACCCCATTGGATTCCAGTGAGGTCGAATCTAGCTCCACCGAAAGCCTTATAAGGTCGAATCTAGCTCCATAAAACCAAATTGGTACCTTAAGGTATCTCACCTTCAGGTTGATTCCCGAGTACTAGGATACTAGCTTTGGGACCCATTCGGGGTACGCTTCCTTTGTATGGTAGGAAAAAATGATAACAGTAAGGTACTGCGCCACTAGAATATAGAACCAGAGTTCTCCTCTAAAAGAGAAGGTTGACTTTCATGATTACTATTAATGAGGTCAACCATATTAATAGAGGTAGTCAACCCTATTTAATGAGGTTAATTGTATTAATAGAGGTAGTCAACCCTATTTAACAAGGTCAACCGTATTAAAGGATGCAGTCAACACTTTTAATGGAGTCAACCATATTAATAGAGGTAGTAAACCCTATAAATGACATGATCAACGACATTAATAAGAGAATATTCAACTCTTCAATGGCCACCTTTAGTGAAAGTGTCTAAAGAGGAAGCAAATACCTTTACCTCCATGATATCCTTCATATCCGATTCTTTGGGGTCAACTAGAATAGAAAATCCTGCCTAATAAGGAAGGAGGATCAATCTATAGTCTGGGAGTGGGCGACAAGCAATTGGAACCTATAATTATGACAAAACTCTCTCCAAGAAGAATATGCAAAATGATACGCACAAATCGAGTCCCAAAATACGAGATATACGACACTTGGCATACGATCTACTGTACATTCTATTTTCGGTCCAGAAATGTACGAACCAAATAGAAGCCTACATAATTCGCCTAGATTCACCCTGCATGATTGTTATATGTGTTACCTTTACCTGGAATATACAGGTATCGGTCAACATTCGACCACTACTTTAATATCTCAGGAGCGACTAAGTTGTATTACTTCACCATTCTTGTAAGCTCCACGGAGCATTCTTTGATATATACATAAGGAAGGGTATTTTCCCTTTCTTTAGATACTTCAGCATGTGATCATTCGTGATGTTTTTTCCCCTAGGCCAGTCCACCTCCCTCTACATAAGTCTTGTGTTTTTCCTATTTATCTCATGTATTATGCATGTGTGTATACCGGCTAGGTACCGACCCCATTGGTCCTAGCTCTCTAATCCATCTTACATGAGATTTGGAAACTACCACAAAGATCTAGGGAACTGGATTTAACGCCTATCCCGCTGCACCTGGCACCTTTTTACTCCCATCTACATGCCAAAGTCGCATATCAAGGTGGGGAGAAACCACCTAGACCAACGTGAAATGAGTTGAGGAGCTCTCATGCATCCTCCATACAGAACAAATCAAGCTCTCCGACACCAGAGCTAGATAAGCACCCCACCTTACTTGCTATTTAGGTCGGGGAACTGCAGAAAGAAACCAGGGTCCAAGATCGAGCTAACAGTGCAAGAACGGGTTCCTACCTCGACCGAGGACCAGGACCAAAGAACAAGGACCAAGATAAACCCCTTCACTCCAGTAAGAGAATCTCGAGCTCCCCATATCTCCTCCATTAGCACAAAACCTGATGGGCGGGATGGCTCATCTCCTACCTATCGTTCTATCCTCCTTTAGATATCAAGATCTCTCCAAGGTATGAGGTACCTACCCCGACCGTGACCTCTGAGGTAGCGGTGTCGAGGATGTTAATCAAGATTTTCCACTGAGTGCGAATTTTTGGTTAACACTTTTTGGCACCATCTGTGGGAAATTTCCTACCCCTTTTGAAAGCTTCAATGTCACTACATGAGCATCATTATACTATTGAGGTAACAAATTCATTATTCATTGAATATCATTTACTATTAACGATGTCCTTTCTCCATACTTGTCTATATCGCCTATGTATCGCATGTGGTTCTCATTTTGTCATTTAACGAGTTTTATGCGTTGTAGAGCAAATATGGTATGTAGGACTCCTGGTGAAACCAGTTTATTATGCTGCCCTTATGCAACGAACCTACTCAGATAAACATGGAGCTCTAATACAGTAGCTCCCCGCTTGAAGGTCTCTTACAAAGCAGAACCATTCTGATACACCCAGAGCTCATATACAGTACGGTTGTACCTCTCCTATTTCCTTACAGCAGATTCGCTCTGCTACCAGTGTATCACCTATCCAGCAAATCCATTGGACTTGTATATGTTCATACGGATCCCTTATGCCACCGGATCCGCCCTCAGAAGCTTCTAGGTAGCAGTAGCAGGTCAACTCAGGAATCTAAGAAGCCAACTCAGTTGTGTAGCCTTTAGTACAATGTGACCAGTAGAAGACTTATTGGTTCCTCACTTCTTATACCGGGCCGATCAACTCCCTAGTGAGCCACTGAGCTCTCAGTTCATTCCAGCACGGTCCAGAACCTTCTCTCAATTTTTAGGGACTTCTACATCTCAAGCATGCTTTTGGACTAGTACAACACCGGTGGCTTTGCTCCATATATATCTGGCCATTCATCACCCTAGCAAGCCACCGAAGCCCGATCCAATCGAGGAGTTCCCAGAAGCTTTCCACCTCTTGGTAAGGCCTCATACGTTCCTAAGCAAGCTTCTAGAATAGTAGCACCACCAAAGGACCTATGGCTTCGCTCCATATGTACCGGGTCATTCATTACCCTAGCATGCCACTAAAGCTTGATCCGATCGAGGAGTTTACAGAAGCTTTCCACATCTTGGTAAGGCCTCCTACATTCCTAAGCAAGCTTCTGGAACAGTAGCACCGCCACAAGACTGGTGGCTTTGCTTTATATGTACCGGGCCATTCATCACCCTAGCAAGCTACCGAAGTCGATATGATGGTAGAGAGCCTAGAGGCTTCCCATATTTGGTATGGTCACCTACGTAAGCTTCTGGAGTAGCAGCACAACTGCAAGAATCAGTGGCTCCTCACTTCTTATATTGGTTGTTGGTCAACACCCAAGTGAGCCACTGTACTCCCGCTCCCAATTTGTTCAAGCAGGGTCCAGAGCCTTATTTCAATTGCTGGGGACTTCTAAGATCTCAAGCACGCCTTTGGACTTGTACCTCTGGTGGCTTTGCTCCAATGTACCGGGCCATTAATCTCCCTATCAAGCAACCGAAGCCCGATCTGATCGAGGAGAGCCCAAAGGCTTCTTACATTTTGGTAAGGCTTTCTACATGCCTAAGCGAGCCTCTGGAGTAGCAGTCCTATTACAAGGCCCAGTGGCTCCTCACTTCTTATACCGGGTCGGCCAACGCCCAAGTGAGCTACTAAACTTTCGTTTCATTTCTTTCCAGCAGGATCTAGAGCCTTCTTTTAGTTGTGGGAAACTTCTAGGGTCTCAAGCATGTCTCTAGACAGTTACTGTATTGGTAGCTCCGCTCCATTTATACTGGGCCATTCATCGCCCTAGTGAGCTACCATGGTCCCGATCCATCTCTCTGGTTAGTCTCATTAACAGTAGCAGCTCCTTCGTACTGGTCCCATTGCTTGGTTGGAAGAAGGGTCGCCATCCCTAGCACTGCTACTTTGAAACCAACTTATACCACCCTGGTCGGATCAGCTTCAATTAGCCTTGACCACCATCTACTCAGTTGGATCGATCTGAACCTCTCCTACCTCTCATACGTTGGTAACACAAATCTGGACCTCTAATTTGACAGATTAAGATATAGAGGTAGGTAAGCTTGAAGCCCCTCATGCATCCCCTACCTTACAGCAGGGGACTTTAAGATAGGTTTTACCTTAGTGCGGTTTTTCATGAAGGTGGAGATAGGCACCATGTCCTCCTTAACATCTGCGCACCCAGCGGCTCGAGAATGACCAGCTTCAGGAGGAGCGAACCCAACTAACTCCCAGTTTATCCATGATCTCCTTTAGAGTGGTCCGTACAAGACACGGAGCATGGATTTGAGTCTCTCATATGCATACTGCATATGTTCCCTATCTACCTGCATTTTAGCCGCGTTTACCCCAGCTCTAGTCATGGCTTTACTCAAGACGATCGCTCCCCTCGTTGCCTTGGTCATCTCTTCCTTGGTCTATCCAAGCTTGACTTTAGCATCATCAACCTGCTCCTAAATAGCATCATACCGGTGGCTTTGCTCCACTAATATCGGGTCAATCAACGTGCTAGCAACCCACAAGAGTTTCGGTTTATTCGAGATGAGCCCAGAGGTTTCCAAGGTTCAGTAGGGCCTTTTACGTACCTAAGAAAGCCTCTGGAGTAACACCAATACCACTACATGGTCCAAAACCACCTTATATCTAGTACCAGGCTAGTGGCTTCTCACATTTGTACTGAGCCATTCGACGCCCTAGCAAGCCACCGTGGTCCCAATCTACCTCCCTGGTTAGTTTCATCGCTAGTGGCAGCTTCTTCCTCCCTAATCCTTCTGCTTAGGTAAAGGACGAACCACTATCCCCTAGCATTGCTACCTCGGAGCCAGCTCCACCATATTGGTCGTGTCTGCCTGAATCAGCTCGGTCCACAATATCTTCAGCTGAATTGATTGAAACCTCTTCCAATAATATGGCTTCAGTACGGACCTCCCCTTCATTGGTAAGGTCGATCTAGATCTGTACCTCCTTGACAGATTTAGATGAACAGATAAGTAGGTTTGAAGCTCGACCTGCATACCAAACTTTTGTAGCGGCTTACATCTGCCAGGTTAGTTCGGACCTCGCATTCTTTGGCAGGATTGATCTAGACCTCTAATTCTTTTATCGGATTGAGATGGAGAGGTAGGCTGGTTTGAAGCTCATCCTACATCCTAAGCTTCTCCACTAGCTGGGTACTGCAAGGTAGTTCCTACCCTAGTGTAACTAGACATGAAAGTAGAAATGGGTGCCAAGTCCTCATCATCAACTGCGAATCTAGCGACTCAAGAAGGACCGATTTTATGAGGAGTGGACCGAGCTAACTCTGCAGCTTGCTTCATTATCACCTCCCTGTTCCATCTTTCAATAATGCTCAGGTCAGACGGGGACTAAAGGATTGAGTGTCTGGTAAGTGGCATTATTCAGCAAAGGAAGCATCCACTTTGGCTTCCAAGGCACCTACTTTGCTGCACAGGGCTTAAAACTCTTCCTTGTGAGGCACGGTACATGGACTTGAATCTCTCCGTATCATATGCGTCAGCTCTCTATCTACCTACGCCTCAGCCACGTTTACCCCAGCTTTGGTCAGGGCTTCATCCAAAATAACTACACTCTCCACTACCTCGGTTAATTCCTTCTACTCTTGGTTTGACCTTCTTTGATAAGGTAGCTTCCCTATCTGAAGCATCTGCCTCTAGATCAGTTGGGGTCTCTCCTATCACTTATGCAATCGCCTCAGCAATGGCCTTTTTTGGAGTAGGACAAATAAGAATGTCCTTTACCTCGGCTATTTTAGCCTTGACCACCACCCTCCTTAGGATTGGATCAACCCGGGTATCTACCTCCTCAACCAAACCAATATGAACCTCCCCCTCATTGGTAGATTCAGTTTTGTCCAATACATCCTTATCGGAAGTGGAGGGGTAGCATGGTCTGAAGCTTCTTCTTTGGAAGATCCCCTACTGCAACATTGGACTTTACACCTGGGTCTGCATCAGTACCCCCAAGACTAGCCAGCCACATTAGAAGTATGCACAACCATCTCGGCAACTTTCTTCTTGATCTCCCATCATTTTCTATCCATTAATGACACTAAAGAAGGGAGGTCGAGCCAGCTTTTACCTGACAGGCTGTGAAAAAGCAGACATCCTCATTGACCTACCCAAGTTCGATATCAATAGCGCCAGCTTGTTCTAAAAGATTATTGTGCCAGTGGCTCTTCACAATTTGTATTGGGCCATTCAACCTCCTAGCGAGCCACCGGTGCCAATCCATCGTGGAAGAGCCCAAAAGCTCTCCTGGTTAGTTTGTAGCGGGGTCTGGAACTCTATTATAATTACTAAACTCTTTTATCTACCCCAAACGACCTCTAAACCAGTCATATCACTTGGGGACTAGGAGCTCATTATTCTCTCTGTTACCCCTGTGGACCCGGACGTGAGACAATTTCTCCTAGTGACTGGTTTACAATAAAAATGGCCTTTTACGGAAGGTCACTGTATCATCTACAACCAAAACTCAGATTGTTTCAAGAGATTTTACTCAAGAAAAAACTTCTAAAGCGGGGTTGGTTACCAACCAGTACCTTCTCGCGTTGATACAACCTCGTATTGGTAAGGTCATGAGTTTTATATCCCCTTTGATTTCTATCTCTGTGATAATTCTCATGAATTAGCCTATAATCGAGATACCCTTGACCGGATCAAATCCCTCTAGGAGGGTCATAATTACCAAGAGAGCTACATAGCACTCATGATACTCTGGACTAGACTAATCCCTCTATGAGGATCGCTATGGTATTTTGACATTGATCGCCTTGAGACCAGGGGTTAGCCGGGGAAGCCCCCACGCTACCCCTGATGCCATGGTTGGGCACCACTCCCCGTTATGAATGGTCTAAGTGTAAGAGCATAGTTGCCATCCAGATCTCAAGTTCAGGGACAGGTCGAGGAATCCCCCTCACTCCCCCTGATGCCTTGGTTGGGTGACCTCCCTAAAGAAGGATTCGAGGATAAGTGCATAGTTGCCACCCGGATCTCAAGACCAAGATAGCTAGCATTCTTGATGCCTTGGTTAGGCTTCCCTCCCCGCAAGAAGAATATGAGCGTAAGAGCATAGTTGCCTGCTAGATCACGATTGCCAAGATATTTCGACAATGATCACCTCGAGATTAGGGATTCGTCTGGGAAACCCCCTCTCTACCCTGATGCCTTGGTCAGGCTGACACCCCTAAGAAGGATCTGAGCCTAACCGCGTAAGAGTATAATCACAAGATTAGGACAGGCGAATAGCAATCTTACTACCTTAGCCGAACCAACTTTGCCAAGAAGGGTCTGGATGGAATAGTTGTCTACCAAGATCAGGTTAGCCTAAATACTGGGATTCTGGAAACAGGAATATCAAACTCTCAGATTAAACACATGAGCTTCATCCGACATGATCAAGCAGTACGGTTTGTGACCTTTCTCGCTTACCAAATTTTACTCTGACTAGAGCGTCGAAAATTCCACCAAGGGAATATCCTCTTTTGGGGTCTCCCACCGCTCATTTTTTTTACAGGTACTCTGGATTCAACTATGTTTCACCTATGTATAATGGCCCGATGAGAAAGTGCCCTTAGTTTCCTACCAGGATCTTCATCACCAAATGTGCCAAGATTCCTAAAGCCGGAATGTCTAGCACCCCGGTTCGTTAAGCCAAGCATTGGGAACGGTTTTGGTTACCAGTAAGAAGTTAAAAATAAAATTCTTCATGTAGTACACGATCCTGACTCCAACCACAACTACATACCGGTGTTCAAGTCAGAGGAGACTTCTGTTAATATCAAAATTTGGCTAGGGACCAAAGAAGAATTTCCCACTTCCCAGCCCTAATGCAAGGGTCAAAATTCTGGCTTATGTAACGGGGTATCAAAGTCCCCGAGATCAAGCAACCACACGATTCTGCAGGAGCAAGGTAAGGCCGTCCATACCCTCTGAGCATCTCACACGCATCCAGGATCACCAAATAAAGCCCGACTTGACCACGTAAAGATCTTAATACAATGATAGAAGCTAGAAGCCAGGTCGATGTGGGAGAACCTGGGTTCCTTGAGGTTGAGGTATCTCGTGACACTATCCTGGAGTATACCACCATCTCTACTTTCGCCAAGAGACCTTCAGGGTGTCGAACTTGTCTTGCAAATGCTCTTTTACCTCATCGAGGTATAATCTTGACCCATCCGAGCAGAAAAGGAAGAAGCCTACAAAGCCATATCATTACCAAAAAGCGTCAAGATCCACTGTAGATCCTAGCATGGTTAAATCAAATAGCATGAGCAGTACTCGAACATTCCTCTTCACGTTTCCAGAAACAAGCTAATGCCACATGTTTATGGTGAACACCTTACCCGGGATTAACAGCCAAGCTTCGCTACCCTATCGGATTCTAGTACGGTCAAATCGAGCTCCACCGAAAGCCTTGTAAGGTATAATCAAGCTCCATACATCCAGACTGGTACCTTAAGGTAACTTGCCCAAAGGTAGATACCAGAGTTCTGGGATACTAGCTTCGGGACCCATCCGGGGTACGCCTCCTCCGTAAGGTAGGAAGAATGATATCAGTAAGGTACCGCACCACCAGAATATAGAACTAGAGTTCTCCTCCAAGAGAGAGGGTTGACTTTCATGATTACCATTAATGAGGTCAACCATATTAATAGTGGTAACCAACCCTATTTAATGAGGTCAATTGTATTAATAGAGGTAGTCAACCCTATATAATGAGGTCAACCGTATTAGTAGAGGTAGTAATGAGGTCAACCGTATTAATAGAGGTAGTCAACCCTATTATTGACATGATCAATGCCATTAATAAGAGAATATTCAACTCTTTAATGGCCACCATTAGTGAAAGAGTTTAAAGAGCAAACAAATACCTCTACCTCCAAGATATCCTCCATATCTGATTGTTTAGGGTCAACAACAACAGAAAATCCTGCCTAATAAGGAAGGAGGATCAATCCATTGTCTGGGGAGTGGGCAATAAGCAATTGTAACCTATAAATATGACAAAACTTATTCCAAAAAGGATATGCAAAATGATACGCACATATCGACTCCCAAAATACGATATATTCGACACTTAGTATACGATCTACTACACATTCTTTCTCTGATCCCAAAATGGACAAACCAAATAGATGCCTACATAATTTGCCTAGATTCACCCTACATGATTATTGTATGTGTTACCTTTACCTGGAATATACCGGTAACGGTCAACATTCGACCACCATTGTAAGCTCTCCAGAGTGACTACTTTGTATTATTTCACCATTCATGTGTGCTCCCGGGAGCATTCTTTGATATATTCATAAGGAAGGGTATTCTCTATTCCTCTGGATACTGCATTGGGGTGTTCCAGCATGTGATAATTTGTGATGCTTTTTCCCCATTAGTAGTCCACCTCCTTCTACATTAGACTTATGTTTCTTCTATTTATCTCCTATATTATGCATATGTGTATGTGGGCTAGGTACCGACTTGGTCCTAGCTCTCTAATCCATCTTACATGAGATTTGGAAACTACCATGGAGATCTAGGGGACCGGATCTAGATTGGGAGAAACCACCCAGACCAGCTTGAAAGGAGTCGAGGAGCTCTCTTGTATTCTCCCTATGGAAAAAATCAAGCTCTCCGATACATGAGCTAGATGAGCCTGTCACCTTACTTGCTATCTAGGTCGGGGAACTACAGGAAGAAACCAGGGTCCAGGACGGAGCTATGGGTGAGAGGACAAGTTCTGACCCTGACCGAGGACCAGGACTAGGACCAGGACCAGGACCAGGACCAGAATCAGCCTCTTCACTCAAGAAAGGGAACCTCAAGCTCCCCGTATCTCCTCCATAAGCATGAAGCCCGATGGGCAGGATGGCTCATCTCTTACCTATCGTTCCATCCTCCTTTCTTTATCAAGATCTCTCCAAGGTATAAGGTACCTGTCCCGACCGCGTCCTCCAAGGTAGCGGTCTCGACGTTGTTAATCGTGCTTTTCCACCCAGTGCAAATTTTTCGTTAATAGGAAGATTAGTTAACTCTTTAATGGCCACCATTAATGAGGGAGTCCAAAGGGGAAACAAACATTTTGCCTCCAAGATTTTCTCCACAACCGATTATTTTGGGTCAACTACAACAGATAATCTCACATATCAAGGAAAGAAGGTTAATCCATTGATTTTCAACTTGCAAGCCACAAATGAAACCTAATTACACCATGTATAAATACGCCTATAAAAGGACATAAAAGGGGCATTCGATGCTTAATTCTAGGCCTGACTACAAATCTCATATTTAATGGAGAAATCGAAAAGCCCAAGGTAAGTCTACATACTTCGTCTAAGTTCTCCCTACATCATCATTGTGGTATCGTCTCAATGACATGTATTACCTCTCCAAGAAACATATAGGGATTGGCTAACTTTCTATTACTATTGTAAGCTCTCCGAAGCATATAAGTTGTATTCTTTCACCATCTTTGTAAGCTCCTCGAAGCATCGCTTGATATATATATATATATATATATATATATATATATATGTACAAGGAAAGGTCTTTCTCCTTCTTCTAGATATTGCCTCGGGGGTTTTCAGTATGTGATCATTCGTGATGCCTTTTTCCCCTTGGTCAGTCCACCTCCCTCTACATAAGGCTTGTCTTTCTCCTATTTATCTTCTGTATTATGCATGTATGTATGTGTATAAGCTAGATTCCTACCCCCACTGGACCTAACACACTTATCCTCTCATCTACATGCCAAAGTCACATATCAAGATGGGGAGAAACTACCCAAACCCATCAAAAGGGAGTCGATGAGCCCTTATAAACCCTTCCTATGAGAGCAAACAAGGATCCGACATTGAAGCCAGACAAGCCTTAATTATTACTTACCATACAGGTAGAGGAACTACAGGAATAAACCGGGGTCCAAGATCGAGCTCCAGGTACCAGGATAGGTTCAGACCCCGATCGAAAGTACCTTGAGACGGAGAATCGCTATCAGGTGGTTCAATCTTCCACAAACGCATCTATATCATCCTGACACACCAATCCTACCTTCTTGCTCACTAATTGGATCGAGAACACCTAGAGAGGAGACTAGATAACAAGACCGAGATCGAGACCGGGACCTAGGACCAGAATCAACACCCTTTACACTCGTAAGGGAACCTCAAGCTCCCTGTATCCCTTCTATATGCTCGAAGCTTGATAGGCGGGATGACTTGTCTCCTACCTACCGCAATATCCTTCATATTCATAGAAGATCACCAAGGTACGAGATACCTACCTCCCGTAACCTTCCAGGGTAGCGGGTTGAGGGTGTTGATCGATATTTCTCACCTTGGGCAAATTTTCGGTTAACACTTTCTAGTGCCATCGTGGGAAGTTTCCACCTCCTTTTGATAGCTTCCAAGTCTTTACTTGAGCATCATTATACTAATGAGGTGACAGATTTATCATTCTTTGTTTATGATATTCTTTCTCTATATTTGCATATGTTGCCTATGCACCACGTGTGGTGCTCATTTTTTGGTTTAACAAGTTTTATGTATTGTGAAACAAATATGGTACGTGGGACTCCTGGTGGAACTGGCTTGTTATGTTGCTCCTACGGAGTGAACCTGTTCATATAATCATGGAGTTCCAATACAGTAGCTCCTCACCTAAAGGTCTCCTACATTGTTGAACCCCTCTGATACATCGAGAGCTCCTATACAGTAGAGTTACACCTGTCCAGCTTCCCTAGAGCAGATTTGCTCCTCTACCAGTGTATCACGTATTTAGCATATTTATTAGACTTGTACTTGTTCATCTGAATCCACCCTTATGAAGCTCATAGGTAGTGGTAGCAGGTCAACTCATGAATCTGAGAAGTCAACTCAGTTGTATAGTCTCTTGAGCTGCTCGACCAATAGAATACAATTGGCTCCATAACTCGTGTATCAGGCTAGTCAACTCCCAAGTGAGCCATTAAGCTCTCGGTTTGTTCCAACAGGGTCTTGAGCCTTCTCTCAATTGCTGAAGACTTCTTGCATCCCAAGCATGCTTCTGGACCAGTCCCAGACAAAATTCTTGATTATCTTGAAACATGTTTATTGGTGAATTCTACAAATTCTTGGATCAGGGACTCCGGAGCCATTAATCGTGTTTGTTTTTCCTTAATGTGGTTCAAGGAAAGGAAAATGCTTAATGAGAATGAATTCAACTTGTGTTTAGGCAATAGAGCATTGGTGTTTACTAGTACAGTGGTTGATACTAGAATTAGATTAGATTCTTATAGGCATTTAGATTTAATAGACGTTTATTATGTACCTCGAATCAAGAGGAATTTAATTTCAGTTTCTTGTTTATATAAATTTGGATATTCGGTTACTTTTAAAAAAGCTTTTATTATTAGTGGGAATAACAAATTTGTTTGGAAAGGTACATTAGAAAACAGTTTATTCTATTTGCATAGCAATATCTCTCACTTGTTATACATGGAATCAATGCAACCTAATTTTAAAAGAGTAAAATTATCAAAAGATGAAAACTACCTATGGCATTTGCGCCTGGGTCATATTAACCTTAATAAGATCAAAAGATTGGTTATTGATAGACCTTTAAGTGACTTAAAGGTTAATGATCTGCCAACTTTTGAATCTTGTTTGGAAGGTAAGATGACCAAAAGGTCATTCACGACCAAAGGAACAAGAGTTGCTGAATGTTTAGGTCTAATACATATTAATGTGCGTGGTCATATAAGTATTCAGGTAAGAGGTGGATATGAGTACTTCATCACTTTCATGAATGATTACTCGAGATTTGCTTATGTGTATCTCATGAGACATAAATCGGATGCTTTTGACATGTTCCAAGCATTTAAAGCTGAAGTAGAAAATCAACTTGAGAAACACATAAAAATCTTGAGATCTGATCGTGGTGGAGAATATCTATCTGGTGAGTTTCAGCAATATCTTATTAACAATGGGATAATTTCTTAGTTTTCTACGCCAGTAAAACCTTAACAAAATGGGGTAGTAGAAAGGAGAAATATAACTTTTTTGGACATGGTTAGGTTTATATTGAGTTATTCAAGGCTCCCTAATTCTTTTTGGGGATATGCTTTACAAACCGCTATGTACATTCTAAATGATGTACCATCTAAGACGGTTCCTAAAACACCGCATGATTTGTGGACTGGGTGAAAGCCTAGTTTACAACACATAAGGATACTTGGATGTCCTGTGCACTTGTTAAAAGGAAAGATAGAAAAGATGGAGTCCCGTTCAAAAACATGCATATTTGTAGGGTATCCAAAAGGAACCAAACGATATTATTTTTATAGTCCTTTAGATCTTAAAGTATTTGTTTCGACAAATTCTAAATTTATGGAAGAGAACTATATGAATAATTTTCTGCCTAAAAGTATAATTGTCCTGAATGAGCTTTCAAGAGATACAATTCCACAAGAGGTTTCACAACCTAACCAAATTGCAAGTTTCGTACCAATACAAGATCAAAAATCTACCATTCCTTATCGTAATGGGAGGGTTAGTAGTCAACCCGAGAGATACATCGGTCTAGGAGAATCAGTAGAGAATCTCCTGGATGACGATGATCCCTACACGCACAAGGAAGCCATGGAAGATGTTGATATTCACCATTGGCAAAAGGCAATGCAATATGAAATTGAATCTATGTTCAAAAATAAAGTCTAGTGTCTTGTGGACTTTCCTAAAGGGATAAAACCCATTGGGTGCATATGGGTATACAAGAGGAAGAGAGGAATGGATGGAAATGTGGAAACCTTTAAAGCTAGATTGGTAGCTAAAGGTTACACATAGAAAGGTATCGATTATGAGGAAACCTTCTCTCATATGGCCATGCTTAAATCCATTAGGATACTCTTATCCACTGCGGCATCTCTAGACCTAAAGATTTGGCAAATGGACGTCAAGAAAACTTTCCTTATTAGAAGTCTTGATGAAAGCATCTATATGACACAAGCAGAAGGATTCATTGAAAAAGGACAAGAGGAAAAGGTATGCAAGTTGCAAAGATCCATATATGGATTGAAGCAAGCATCCAGAGCCTGGAGCATAAGGTTTAATCAAGTTATTAAAAGTTTTGGATTTATTCAAAACCTTAATGAACCCTGTGAATACAAAAGGATTAAAGGCGACAAGTTGGTTTTCTTAGTTCTTTATGTTGATGATATATTGCTCATCAGAAATGATATAGGTGTATTGACATCAGTAAAAGAATGGTTGGCAAAACAATTTGATATGAAAGACTTAGGAGAATCAAGTTATATTCTTGTTATCCAAGTCATAAGTGATAGAAAGAATGGAACGATTGCATTATCTCAAGCTTCATACATAGATATAATCTCGTCTAGATTTTCCATGCAAGATTCCAAGAAAGTTATGTTACCTTTCAGACATGGAATCAAAATTTCTAAGGAACAATTTTCTAAGAATGAGCATGAAAAGAAATTCATGAGTAGGGTTTCATATGCCTCGACAGCTGGGAGTCTCATGTATGCATAGCTCTACACTAGACCTGATATTTGTTTGTTGCTAGCATAGTTAGCATGTTTAAATTGAAACCTGGTCCTGATCACGGGAAGACAGTGAAGCATATTTTCAAGTATCTCAGTAGAACAATAGATTATATGCTTGTATACTCTGGAGGGGATTTAATTCTCGTTGGGTATACAGATTTGGATTTCTAATCGGATTCTAACTCCAGAAGATCAACATCAGGATCTATGTTTTCACTTGGAGGAGGGGCAGTCATATGAAGGTGTATCAAGCAATCTTGTATTGTTGATTCTACCATAGAAGCTGAGTATGTTGCCGCATGTGAGGCTGCTAAAGAGGCTGTTTGGATCCGCCAATTCTTGATTGACTTGGAAGTGGTTCCTAATGTGAATAAGCAGATCACTATCTATTATGACAATAGTAGAGCAGTGGCTAATTCAAAAGAACCAATAAGTCATAAGAGAGGGAAACACAATGAAAGAAAGTATCACCTTTGAAGGGAAATTTTGCATAGGGGAAACAATACGATAACCAAGATCGTGTCAGCAAAAAATCTAGCGGATCCCTTCAGATAGGCTATTCCACAAAAGAGATTTGATGGGCACTTGGAAAATATGGGGTTAAGAGATATGACACATTTGCTATAGAGCACGTGGGAGATTGTTGGGATTATTCTCGATGGCAAGAGTGTAAAAATAGTGTTAACAGCCAAATTTGGCTTGGGACCAAAGGAAAATTTTCCACTCTCCTAACCCGGGTCCAAATTTGGGGTTACCTACCTTGGTACCACGGTTTTGGGGGTCAAACTATTAGGCCATCCCGCAGAAGCCGAGAAAGGTCGTCACACATTGGGAACACCCCAAGTGAAGCCCGACACAATCAGATTAAGCTCTTTATACTGAAGCTTGAGCCCGGGCCACGTATGATACATGACGAGCTAGGTTTCCTAAGGTTAAAATTACCTCGCAACTTCCCTAGAAGCCCGCTGTCCTCTCCAGACGTAAAAAGGCACCTAAAAGGATATCAAGTTTATACTACAATGTCACTCCACTACACCAAAGGAAGATTCAAACCTGACTGGATAGGTAAATGAAAGCTTGCCGAAGCTTCTTTACCACTAAAGAGCACCCACGAGGGCTATTTCAAGGTCCAAGAGACCTGGAAAGGTTAGACCAAGCTTCTAGTACCAAAACCAAAACACAGGTATACCTCTCTCTTTGAGGAAGAAAACATCATACTCGATGACCTCTATGAGGCATCACGCCATGGAGGCACACAGGATCATATCTATACCCCAACAAACATTAAAATACCAAGTATGTGCAGGGCAAGTGGTTGAGTCCGAAGAGGAAATGAATTATATCTCCACCTAAAATATTCTCGAATCCGTTAGTAATCCAAGTCAACAACATTCAAACTAGTGGATCCCACCCGATAAGGGTGGGATCAAATTCAGAAGATAATGACGAGAGGATAACAAGTTAAACCTAGATGGGCTATGCATAAATACGCCCAAGCATGGACGAAAGAAAGAAGGAAAAACAAGAGAAAAAACAAAAGAGAAGAGAGTTTACTTTTGAGCCTAAATTATGCTATCAAAACACAACTACCATTGTTATCTACTTTTCGAAGGCACGAAGACACCACCCCACTATACCTTAGAGAGATTGAGAGCATTTGAGGGATTTTTGTATGATATACATAATTGATAATAAAAACGTTGTATTCCCTTTCTTATTGTATTAACATTTGCTTTAAACATTCACCATTATTCGATTAAACTAGGTACCGAAGGTACAATCCCTGGCCACCACCTCTGTCGTAGTGGTCTCGAGAGTGTTAAGTGGAATTCCTCACTCTAAGTGAATTTTCCAGTTAAAACTTTCTAGCACCGTCTGTGGGGACACCTATACCCAACTAACCAAACTAAAAATTTACGTGTTTGTTGTTTTATAAGAATTATAAGGCTTTGATCCTCTCAGGGACAGCCCGAGGCATTAGGAAAACCTTCTGCTACATCGACACGAAAGGCTCCAAGGAAGGGAAGGAAAATCTGGGCATCGTAGCCAAGCTTCGGTCTAGCCAACCGCTGCGCAGACTTCTGGCCCTCTTTAAAATAATCAGACCATGCTCGACCAACAGGCAGCGGCCTTCATGGAGAATGTCCGCGTTCACCTGCTCGTGGAGGGCATCGCAGTCTGTCTAGGAAATCCTAACACTTTGGGAGAGCCGAGCAGGCTTGAAACTAGGTTGTCACCTTTGACCGATCGGCACCTCCCACACTAGAGCCAGTCCGTGACAGGGCAGGTCCTCAACCCTCGATCGGGGAAAGGCTCGAGCCCATGACCCCGGTGTCGGGTGGGCCATCATGTTATCAACCCAGGTGGGTCATGTCTAGAACATATGCTGTACGGCGAGAGCAGGGGAGAGGATCCCCCATCCGATGGCTTCAAAGAGGGAAAACCAGGTTAGAGAGGAAGGTAGCCAGCAAAGCCTCCGGGCAGATGCCACTCTAGAGGAAACCAGATGGAGATCACCAGTTCATCAGAGGGCTTCAACAATGAGAAGTACGAGATCAACTCCCTTGGAATAGACGCCTGAGGGATTAGCTGACGAAACTATATAAAGAGATCCATCATATGATGAAGGGAAAGCACAAGGAGGACAGGGAGGATCCCTTGAGCGAAATGAACGCTCCCTTCACCAAAAGGTTTTGGGAGGCTGAGCTCCCGCCGAAATTCAAAATGCCGACAGACAAGTTCTTTAGCACAGAGGACTCCTTGAGCCATCTGGAGGGCTTCGTCCAGCAAATGGAAGTCCAGAATGAAACCAGGGCCGCCATGTGTAGGATGCTCCTAACCACCCTGATTGACTACGCAAAGACTTGGTTCAGGAAATTGACTGAGCTATTTTTGTCATTATAAAACGCTCGTCAAACAATATTTATAAAACAACAACAATGCCTAAAAATGTTTACAAAACAAGTACAATGGCAAGTCGGGTATCATCCACAGGGAAAGGGGAATCAGATGGTTAAAACTAGTTAACTAATGTGAAACTAATGCTATGCATGAAAAGTTAAAGCTAAATGGTTTTGGTTTTGAAATTTTAATTAACTACAATGCAACTACAATTAGGCTAGTTAATCTAACAAGCAATTAGTGTTAATGAGAATGTGTGTTAAAATATGATGGTTAAGGCTATGGAATTTATTGATCACACAAGCAAACAATGGGCATATTGGTAATTAACATAAATGAACATTAATCTATTGTAACCAATCTATAAGGTATAGCATTGGTTGTATATCCTTAATGGGTTTCCAATCTAGAGTGTATAGTATTGCCTACCCATAAGTGATTGTTCATTAAAATTCACATCTATCAAATTTAGGGACTCATCTCTTAATAAACTCACCAACATAGAGGGTATAGAGTTGGTGCTTAATCTCTCTCCAGCAACCAATCTATAGGGTATAAAATTAGTCAATTGAGATTAGATAAGGATAGAGATTAATAAGTCCAGATTTCACTAAAGAATGGTACTGTAATTCAATCCTTCAAATGAGCTTAAGAGAATTAAATAGAGGGTATACACAATTCTCTACTCAAATAATTTCTCAAACAATTTGCAAAGAAAGGAGGGTACAATATAAGACAAACAATTCTTAAAATCAACTAAAACAATGGATGAAACATATATGATAGATTTAATAAAGTAAATAACAATCAATACAAGCCCAAGGTTTAGAAATGAATCACATCAATCCCCTACTTGGATGATTAGCTAATCATGAAAAATACATAAAAATAGCAAGGAGATGAGAGATAGAGAAGACCCATGTAGAAATTCTCCTTCCTTCAAGCTTTGATCCAATCTCCAAGTGTCCTTGAGTAGATGATGATGGAAGATGGTCAGATTTGGTGGGGAATAATTCCTAAACCTAGGTTAGTAATTAATGATGTGAGAAAGTGTAAGGGAGAGAGGAGAAATGATTCTTAGATTCAGAATTCTTTTTTTTTTAAATGATAAAAAAAAGATATATATATATATATAGGGATTCCAAAATAGGGATGAAAATGCTGATGTGGCAACCTATCTCGAGAGATGTACGGGTTGTGCGCTGATTGAGACCAGCGTATGACCCGCGTAAACACCTGGTGCTCTGATTTTCCTCTCTCAGTTTAAGAGCATTGTGTAGACACTTGCACGATAGTGCGCGAGTCCAAACCCGCAGATTGATCTGATGTCTTCTTTCACTTCAATGTGCTCGGGTAGTGACCTGCGCATGACCAGCTCACCTGACATTTATACTTCATCAGATTTTTTACCTTTTTCCACACAAAACCACATCTTTTATCCAATAATCCAGAATGTACCTAATCACCTTAAAACACAAATAAAGAGCCATAAGAGATGCAAAAACACCCAAAAATAAGATAATGGCTAAATATATGAGGGCCAAAATATATAACAATTTTAGCACAATCATAAATTGCCAGTTGGTAGCATGGATTCCTTCACGAAGCTATCAACCGCTTCTGCTCACAATTCGAAAGGGTCAAACTACGTCCAAATGATCCTATACACCTTCAATATGTGATTCAAGAATGGGTGAAACACTCCGATCGTATGTGGAACGTTTTCACAAGGAATTCATCCAGATGGGAGTCTTTGTTGAGAAGGAGACCTTTGCCAATTTTTTATGGAACCTGTGGGCAAGCAATCTCTTTCGATCCTTCGCCAAACGACCTCTAGAAACCTATCAGGAGGCCTATAACCGGGCTCCTAAGAAGGTTAAAATTGATGAACTCAAGGTCAAAATGAAGCATGACGACATGAGAGTAGCAAAGTGTCAGGGAAAGAAAGCTCCCAGACCTGAGCCGGTTCTTAAAAACCAAAGAAAACCTCCCAACAGGTCGACGTACCAGTTACCCACTTCCTAACCTAGGCCATGTTAGGTTTTAGTTTATGTTGGCATGAATTCCAAATCAAAATGATGTTTACTTGGAATGACTTAGTTGTTTAGGTTCATGCTGATTCAAGCTTCAAGAAAGAAGAAACAACAAGTCAAAGCAAGTTCTAAGTCTTCAAAGAGAAAGGATGCAATTTGGTTCTACAAAGGTATACTAAGACAATATCTTTCTCTTACAAGGCTTAGGCACACACACATATCATACATTTGTGTCCCTGCATCGTTGTGCACCATTATAGGCACACACATATATCATACATTTGTGTCCCTGCATCATTGTACACCATTATAGGCACACATATACAATTCATTCATATGTTTCTCTGCATCGTTGTGCACCATGTATAACACATTCACACACTTGAAGATGAATGCTCATGCATTGGTTTTGAAATAACATGTTTTGGAATATTCATGATTGGAAACTATCTCTATGTAGTTTGCATTCTAGTGTGAATTGTGTTTGTATGTGTATATGTTTGTATAACATGGATATTGAACTTGGATTTAGTCTTAAATCATTCTTGATTGAGTTCCGGTCATTTCGGTTACTCATACTATTGATTTCAAGTTCTAAGTCAAAAGATACTACACTTTCAACTCATGTTTCATACATTGTCTTCGTCTTTGTATATCAAGTCAAATTATTATTTTCTGGGTTGAGTATCTTATATATCCATGTCCATGTGAGAATAACGGTTTGTAATCAGCAAACGGATTCAGATTCCAAGTTCGAAGGCCGGAGAACTGTCGAAGAACGCGAAGGAGGGTCGAAGGAGAAAGAAGCAAGCTTGTTTTGCTTCATTTTGACCCTCTTGGTCATTTCACATGTCCAAGTCTCCCACTCCTTTATAAACTCTTTCCCTCTCACATTTCATTCTAAGAAGAAATTCAAAACAAGTGTGCAGAATGTTTCTCTCTAAATTGTCTCACCTTCTAAGCACCATAACCTCTTCATTTGAACTCTAATTTGAGTGATTCAAAGTTGAGAGTGTTCATATATTCATCCTCCATCTTTTCTCTGAAGGTTTGAGTTTATTTTACTGCTGTTTTTGGTGTATAATCATACAAAAACGGGATTGCACCTAGATCAACTAGGGTATTGATTTTCTCTCTAAATTTCTTTTAAAACTTGGTCAATTGCCTTGGGTTTTCTTCTTCTACATATATTTGTATATTATGAGTGTTTTGATTTATGTTTTGAATACTTTCAAAGCTAGGTTGAGTTTCAATTGAAATCATTCATGTTGAGTTAGGTTTTGATTTTGCCTATGTTATCACATGTTTGGGATTGTATTGTGCTAGCTTTGATTCTAGGATTATTTTGTGATCTTTGATTGACTGATTTTGAGATAAATAGTTCTTCACATGTATTAGGCTCTCTTGGCTGAAATTTCTCACATAATACATGTGTTTATGTTCTTTTGAGCTATTCATGTGATTTGTTGAATCTATGATTAGGAATATACTCTAGAACTTATGCTTAGATCTATTTGACTTTGTCATATGATTTTAGCCTGTTTTAGGTTTTTGTAATTTAAACTTGATCTTGTGATTTGTTGATCATATCTTGTGATTCAAGTTTAGATATATGCATGAATCTAGTTTGTGATTAATGTTGAACATATCTTACATAAACTAGATTGACTACTCATGCATGATTAACTAGACTATATGTGATTTGTGCATTCATGCTCATGTCTATTATTTTCCATAGGATGTTTTGATCATAGCATTCTATGTTCCATGCTTGTTTGCATTTTGCATTCATGATCACCTAGATGCCTTGTGAGAAGGAAGTATTGACAATATATGTGAGACCTATGGTGTTGAGCAAGAAGTCTTGGCAAGAGGTGTGAAGCCTCGAATTGTCGAGCAAGGAAGTCTTGGCTAGAGGTGTGAAACCTTGGATAGTCGAGCAAGAAGTCTTGCCTAGAGTTGGGAGAACTCCGATAGGTGAGCAAGGAAGTCTTGACTATAGTTGGGAAGACTCGGATAGTTGAGCAAGAAGTCTTGCCTTGGGTTGTGAAGATCCGGATAAGGTGAGCAAGGAAGTCGTGACAAGAGGTGTGAAGCCTCGAATTGTTGAGCATAGGGCGGAAACTTCTAGAGTAGGATAGGAGGGTAGTTTCTAGGTGAAGAGGTCACTTGAGAGATTGTACTTGTCTTATCTACTGGTGGATTTTGTTTGCCGGTGGCTGCTAGCCCATGGATGTTTCCTCTTCGGAGGTTTACCACGTTATATCTTGTTTCAACTTTTCTCTATCCCTATCTCTCTAATATTTGTATTGTGGATAGAACTCTTTATGTATGTTGACTTCCTCTTTATAATATTGATTTTGTATGTGTAACAATTACTTGTTTTTATCACACTTTACTTGTGTTTATATATTGATTAATTGTCTTTAATTAATATATATATTGTGATACAAGCAATCTAGAGGGATAAACTTTTGTTTGTTTCTAAGGGAGTCGAAAAAGGTGTCTAACCTATTCACCCACCCCCTATAGGTTAGCCTTAAGCATTTAACCGTGATTGTATTTTCAGGCCAGAGAGATATCTAGTGAGACAAGCCTCTCTGCGAGCTTCACCTCCCCCCAGGACAGTAGCCTCAATTATAAGAGATGAAAGAGGATATGATCACTACAACCCTTTGAACGCATCCCGGGAAACAATCTACATCACCATTCGGGTTAAAGGGCTACTCCAAAAGCCTGTACCTAAGAAAGGCCCGTCAGTCAGGAGAAATAAGTACAAGTACTGCAACTTTCATGAAGACATAAGGCACAACACTTCGGAGTACTACAACCTACGTAACCAGATTGAGGCTCTGATAAGATGAGAATGTGTAATAGAATTCTTGCAGAAGGTCGAGGGATAACATATAGACTGGAAGAGAGGTACAAGTAGAGATCAGTGACCATACTGAGAGAAGGAATTATGAGCAGAAGGATTTGATGCAACAAATCCAGGTGATACACACCATCAGTGAACGACCGACCCTGGTTGGCATCTCCAATAACTCAAGGAAAAATCATACAAGGAAGGTCCCCCGGGTTGATGAAGGGTCGAGGTATCTTTAAGGTTAATAAGAGCTCGGCTAGCCCATCTAAGATAGCCCAGATTGTATTCACTGAAGCAGATGTCTACAATACTGTACAGCCACATGATGACCCTATGGTGATCACGGTACATATTGCCAATTACGTGGTCTATCATGTGCTTGTCGACACAGGCTGCAGTGTAGATATCCTATTTAAAGATACCTTAGAGAAGTTTAATTTGAAGCATTGGTGCTACAATAGCTGCTCAACCCTGCTATATGGATTCACTAGGAATTTAATCATACCGGTGGGGTCAAAGATCCTTCCAGAGATCGTTAGAACTGCACCCCTCCAATAGAATATTACGACAAATTTTGTTATGGTTGACACCCTATCGGCCTACAACTCTATACTAGGAAGACCTTTTCTGTCATCCTTAAAGGGGTCATGTCCATCTATCACAACGTCCTAAGGTTTCCAGTAGGGGAAAAGGTAAGAGAGGTGTGTAGTGACCAACAAACATCCAGAAAATGCTACGCAATGTATGTTAATCCAACAGCTTTGGAGAAACAGTTCGCGAAAGTTTCAACAATCCAAGATACGGAAGCACCAGTGATGACCTGGGAGATATAGAGCTCACCGATCATCCAGAGGATGAGCCCTCGATACTGGAAGAGGAAGAACCAAACAGAGAATGGGCCAGCAGGTACCCTATGGACAGACTATAGGAGATACACATCAGGAGTGACGATCCCTCCAAGATTGTCACGGTCGGGGCAACCTTCGAGCCAAGGGTGAAGGAAGGTTTGATCAGGCCTCTTTGAGAGTTCAGCGACATCTTTGCTTAGAGTCATGATGAGATGCTTGGGATACCAATATCATTGGCTAATCACCGATTATCAGTTGATCAAACCTTCAAGGCCGTTAAGCAAAAAATGCGTCACTGTAACACCGAAAGAAACGTTGCTGTTAGAGATAAAGTGCATAAGTTAATCAGAGCAAGCTTCATCAGAGAAGTGCACTACCTCGAATGGATTGCCAACATGGTAATGGTCACGAAGGTAAACAGAAAGTGACGTATATGTGTCGACTAGATTGACCTCAGCCAGACGTGTCCAAAGGACAACTTCTCTCTACCAAAAATCGACCAGCTGGTAGACTCCACGGCTGGAAACAAGCTTCTCAGCTTCATGGACGCGTTATTGGGATACAAAAAGATCATGATGCACCCCTCCGATCAAGACAAGACTAGCTTTATCATGGGGCAAGGTCTATGTTGCTACAAGGTGATGCCTTTCGACCTCAAGAATGCGGGTGGTACCTACTAGTGACTGGTTAACTGGCTATTCAAGCCGGAGATAAGAAAAACAATGGTGGTGTACATAGATGATATGATCACCAAATCCAGATAAGCAGAAGAACACCATGATTATCTCTGTAGAACCTTCCAAATAGTAAGGGAAAACCAGATGTGGTTGAATCCAACTAAATGTGCTTTCGGGGTAACCGCGGGGTCAATCGTGGGAAAGTTCTTAGGCTTCATGGTAAATGAGAGGGGAATCAAGGCAAACCCTAAAAAGATCCTAGCTATCCTAAACCTAGATTCTCCTACCGTAAGGTTATAGATTGTGTTGGCATTAATTCCATATCAAAATTATGTTTACTTGTAATGATTTAGTTGTTTAGGTTCACCATGATTCAATTTTCAAAGAAGGAATAATAACTAGTCAAAGCAAGTACGAAGTCTTCAAAGAGAAAGGATGCTATATGATTATACAAAGGTATATTAAGACCCTATCTTTCTGTAACAAGGCTTAGGCACACACACATCTCTATGTAGTTTGCATTCTAGTTTGAAATGTGTCTGTATGTGTATATATTTATAAAACATGGATAATGAACTGGATTTTAGTCTTAAATCATTCTTAATTGAGTTCCAAACACTCCGGTTACTCATACTTTGAATTTCATGTTCTAAGTCAAAAGATATGATATTTTCCAGTCATGTTGCATACATTGTCTTCATCTTCGTATATCGAGTCGAATTCTTATTTTCTGGGTTGAGTATCTTATAAATCCATGTCTGTGAGAGAGTTATGGTTTGTAATCTACAAACAGATTTAAATTCTGAGTTTGGAGGACGGCGAACGGTCGAAGAACGCAAAGGGAGGTCGAGGAAAAGAAAACAACACCAAGCTCTTCTCTCCCGAGATGGCGCGTGGCCATCTCGGGCAAAAAGGCTTGCTGCCCCAGGATACCCACGGGCCATCTTAGGTAGCAAGAAAACTTGGTTGCTTCTTTTTCCCTTTTGGTCATTGCACATGATACCTATCCCTCTCCGTTATATTTCCCTTCCCTCTCACATTTCATTCTAAGAACAGAATCAAAATTTGAGTGCAGAATTTTCTCCCAAATGTTCTCACCTTCCAAACACAATAACTTCTTCATTTGAACTTCGATCAGAGTAAATCAAAGTTAAGAGTGTCTATCTATTCATCCATCATCTTTTCTACGAAGGTTTGAGTTAGTTTTATTGCTGTTTTTGGAGTCTAACCTAACAAAAACAGGACTTCACCAAATCAACTATGGCATTGATTTTCTCTCAAAGTTTTCTTTTAAAACTTGGTCAATTGCCTTGGGCTTTATTCTCATTTTTAAATCAGTGTCTTGTGATTGTTTAGATTTGAGTTTTGAACTTATTTAAAGCTAGATTGAGTTTCAATTGAAATCTGACATGTTGAGTTAGGTTTTTATTTTACCGATGTTTTCACATGTTTGGGATTGTATTGTGCTAACTTTGATTCTAGGACTATTTGATGATCTTTAATTGATTGATTTTGTGAAAAATAGTTCCTCACATGCATTAGTCTCTCTTTGGCTGAAATCTCACTATGATACATGTGCTTGTGTTCTTATGAGCTATTTTTGTTCTTAGTTGATTTCAACAATAGATAACATGCTCTAGAACATGTTTTTTTTTGTATATTAGATTTAAACTTGTTTATGTATTAAATGAACATATCTTGTGACTCAAGTTTTAGATCTATCCAAGTATCTAGGTTGTAATCAATGTTGAACATCTTTTACATGATCTAGATGGATTAAACATGCATGATTAACTAGACTACATCTATTATGTGCATTCATGCATATGTCTAGTATTTTCCAAAGGATGTGTTGATCATAACATTATATGTTGTGTGCTTGTTTGTGTTTTGCATTCACGATCACCTAGATGCCTTGTGAGAAGAAAGTCTTGATAATAGGTGTGAGACCTATGTTGTTGAGCAAGGAAGTCTTTGCAAGAGGTGGGAGACCTCAGAATGTCAAGCAAGGAAGTCTTGCCTAGGGTTGTGAAGATCCAGAAGGGTGAGAAATGAAGTTTTGCCTAGGGTCGTGAGGATCTGGAATGGTGAGCAAGGAAGTTTTACCTAGGGTCGTGAGGATCCGAAAGGGTGAGCAATGAAGTCTTGACAAGAGGTGTGTGGCCACGAAATGTTGAGCAAGAGGGTGACATATTCCTGAGTAGGATAATAGGGTAGTTTCTATGTGAAGGGGTCACTTGAGAGATTGTACTTTTCTTATCTACTAGTGGATTTTATTTGCCTGTGGTTCCTAACCCGTGGATATTTCCTCTTCGGAGGTTTACCACGTTATATCTTGTGTCAACTTTTCTCTATCCCTATCTCTCTTATATTTATATTTGTTAATTAAATACTGTGGATAGAACTTTATATGTAAGTTGACTTCCTTACTATAATATCAATTTAGTATGTTATGGTTGCGTGATTGTTTCACACTTAACATGTTTTATTTATTGATTTATTGTCTTTAATTGATATATATAATGTGATACAAGCAATCTAAAGGGACAAACTTTTGTTTGTTTCTAAGGGAGTCGAAAAAAGTGCCTAACCTACTCACCCCACCCCCCCTCTTACGGTTAGCATTGAGCATTTAACCGTGTTTGTATTTTCAATTGGTATCAAAACAGGACACTATATTGTACTTAGTGAGCATCTAGGTGATACATTCACGGTATTTGTAAAGCTTTTAAAGTTATGGGTTTATAAGATGATGTAATGGTAGAAGAAGCCTCAAATACTAGGGCACCATTACTTCGAGGCATTAACTGTGGGTATTGGAAGTTGAGGATAAAAGCCTACATCCGCTGAATTAATGAAAGGGCGTGGATGGTAGTGAAAGAAGGTTATTGTCCTCCTACCAAGGTTCAAGAAGATGAAACCAATATACTCAAGTCAATGAGTGAATGGACAACGAATGAGTTTGAGGTTGCTAAATGGCACCACCGTGTTATGAATGCCATCTTTAGAGGAGTTGATAGGCATCAATTCTCCTACATTCAAAATCTTGAATCCATAAAGAAGGCTTGGGATACTCTCAAAGTCACCAATGAAGGAACCTCAGCGGTGAAGAAATCAAGGCTTCAAATGTTAGCATCACAATTTGAAGGTTTAAGTATGGATGGAGAAGAAAAGTTCGAAGACTTTCGATTCTGACTTCTTAACATTATAACCAATGTCAAGATCATGGAGTACCTATCTCAAGAGAGCATTTAAATTGGAAAATCCTTAAGTCTCTTCCTAAGAGATTTAAATCAAAGGTGACGGCCATTGAGGAAAGCAAAGATGTGGATAGCAAGAACATCGATGAGTTGCTTGGGTCTTTCCAAACTTATGCGATATGCTTGAAGCCAGAGATTAAGAGTAAGGGAATTGCTCTCAATGCTATTGAAGAGGAGAGTGATGATGAAAATGAAGAGATGGCTCTTTTGGTTTGAAAGTTCAAGAAGTTTCTAAAAAATAATGCCAAGCTTAGAGGCAAGTTTTCTAAGGAAAAGGGACTAAGAAACCATCTCCAAGGAATGAGAATAAATAGTCAGCCCTGAAGAAGAAAGGAAAAGTGTTAGTCACTTTGCTAGTGAGTGCACCAAGAAGCCATCTAAGAAAGACAAGAAAGGCAAAGTGTTAGCTGCTACTTGGCGTGATGATAATTCTCGTGACAATGAGAGCTCTAGTAGTGAGTCTTCAAGTGATGAAGAGTTGGTGAGCAACTTTGTAGCTCTAGCGGCTTCTCATTCTCCACTAGATGTTAGTAGTACAATATCTTTGAACAATGACCTTGATGCAAATCATGATAGAAGCTCTAGTTCCGTTCCTACTAATCTTGAGTTGTTGAAAAAGATAGAAAAGCTTGAAGAAGCTAGAGACAATGCTCAAAGAGAAGTAGTTGAGAAGGATGATTTGATCAAAAAACATCTAGATGAGTTTGTTATTGTTACTCGAAGACTTCTTCGTGAGAAAGGTGATATTATGAAGAGGTTTAGAGAATTTGAAAAGATAAACCATGAGAAGGATAATGTGATATCTTCTCTTAAGAAAAGATAACAAGATTTAATGGAAGATATATAAATGGCTAAGGAGGCCAGCAAGGACTTAGTGAATGATTCGGTAAGTGTGTCTAGTGTTAAGAACTTTGTTAACTCTCATAATGGTGAAGACGACTTGGTAGTAGAAGAGGAGTCCTTAGAAACACCATTTCCTACTCACTTGGATGATGTCGTGATTGAAAAGAAACCACACAAGAAGAGAATATCAAAAGCCAAGAAAAAGTTGGCAAACAAGGTATCTTTGCAAACTCCTAGTGAAGCTAGTTCAACTTCAAAAGGTACAATCTCATCTTTTGTTCCAATTTTGCCATTATTGCAACACAATAGGTCACAATAAGCCTAGGTGTTGTAATTCATTGAAAAATTCAAATTAGGAAATGAATCTAGAGATAAGGAGATTAAACTTCAACTTGAACATGATAAGGCTTTGAAAGTTGAGAAACATGATAATATTGCTAAGCATGGAAAGAAGTTGTGGAGTAAAAAGAAAGCTAATCTTGTTCAAATTGACAAAGATTGTGCTGAAAATGTTAAGGAGGAGAGTTTTAATGATATTCTTGTTAATCAAGTCATTGAAGGACTTTACTCTAGATTTAACATTGTTGTCAAGGATGATATTGGAAATGTTTGTATAGGTACATTCATGAACAAGTGGTTCAAGGGTGAGTGCTCGTACCGCTAATGTAAGAAGCACATGTGAGGTAACTTTGAGGCAATATATCAATTGTGTTGAGAATTCTAGCTTGCTAGCTTTGATTACTCCATGTATTGATTTGAACTTGGTTATCTCACATTATGTTTGTTATGATGGTCGAAATTTATTGGTTAACTTTTGAGAAGTTCTTTTGATATATGTGTTGGTTGAGTTGAGATATTATGCTTTTTATACTCTTGTTGTGAAACATTTTCAACTTTGCGTCATGAGGCCATTCAAGGCAAGAGTGCTCATAAAAAGGGTGGAAGTATGATATTTGATGAATATAATGTGCAAAAGGTATCTCTATACTATAATGCATGTTCTCCTAGATATTCATCTTTTGACTCAATCTTTGATATATATCTCATAGAATGTCATATTAGAGAATTTTGTATAGCATACATATGATTCTCATTGACATTTGCTATTTTAGGATCTAATAGTGATATTGTTCACATTGATCTTAACTTTGATGATTTTTTATGTATAGTATATTGAGTGGCGTCATTTTTTTAAATATGAGCTTCATATTCTTTGAAAGCTACTCATTAGAGAAGTAATGATCTTGAATAAGTCTCTACTTATTGCTTTTAGATCATGTGCTTATGAGCCATAAAATCTTGGTTTTCTAAAATTGCACTTTGCTTCTCTTATATATTTTGCTAGTAGGTTGAGTTTACTAATATGTAAACTTTGGACAAACCATGAAGTTTTTGTGCTTAAGTACATTTAAAATGACCTATGATTAGTATCCATTTTGCATTGGCAAATACATAAAACTCAATGAGCATCTTCATGGAAAATGCTACACACATTGGTTGTGAAAGCTACTCAATACTGGAAAGAGCTACACTATTGTGATGAGTGAAAGCCGACATGAAGTGAATTTTTTTTTGTTATGTTAAAAAAAAATCAAAGAAGTGTTGAATTGGAATCATGAAAAGAAAATTCTTTGATTCAAAGCCCAAAAAGAAAAGGAGGAAGGCTTAAAAAGGAGTATAGTTGAAAAATAAAATGAGCTCGGGTTGAAAAATAGAAATGGGATGAAGCCACATGCACACACACACTAACATGTTGAAATCTATTCTTTTAAATGCAAAAATTCCGGATGATCATTGGTTTGACTATTTATGGAAAAAGCTTAAGATGAAAAGATATTGGAAATTGTTTGCATGTTGATTATCAAACTACTTCTTGATATATATTTGAAGCATATATCTCATACACACACTTTGTTTATGATTATGTAGATATTTTAGCAATTGTTGAAGAATTATGAGAGAACTTGAAAATCTTTATGTATATCTTTTAGCATATGAAGCTTATTTTATTGAGATTTCTTCAAATTGCTTGAATGTGTGATTATGTGAATATCTTTGTGAACTTTATGTTGTCATTGATTTTAGTTATGGCATTTATCAAGGGGGATCATTGTATGCTAGTCATTGTTCTCTTTTATGATATGTTCACATGCTTCATTTTGTTACATGTTGACATATTTTGACTTAATGACACTTGTAAGATATTACTCATTATCTTTGTCTTGCATGATGATTCATTCTTAAGTCATGTCTTTGTTTTTATACTTTTATGACTAATGTGTTTGTTTTGTTTTCACTCACTTTGGTTGTATGTTTATAGCATCTTATCACACAATAAAATAGAAAGAACTAAGATTACCGAAAGTGGAAATCAATCAAATCCTGTTGTGAAACCCAAGTCTACCTAAAAAGGATCCAAAACTTCAAGGACAAAATATTTAGGGATCTTTGGAACAAAGAAGATATTTCAAGAAAGAGGCATTGACTTGGTAAGTGTAAAGATTCGTATGTTCTTAAGTGCTTAAGAGATAGGAAATGGGAATTTTGGGTGAGCATGTTAGGAGTTGAAAATGATACTCTTGTTAAAGAATTATACCATGAATATAAGGAAAGTGCCACCTTGTTAAATGCATTGATGAAAATTAGGGTTATTGTGTTTAGAGTTAACCCGGAGAATATTAAAAAGTTTCTTGGGTTATCTAATGATATAGATTCTAATTTTCTAGATATGGATGTTATTGAGAATCAAAATATCATGGGTAGAACTCTTTGTGACAATGCTTCTTTTGAGTGGAAAAATAGGGCATACATTAGTCAACGTGAGTTAACTAAGGCATTTTGGCATCTATTCATTTGCACTAACATTATTGGATATTCGAATTCAATCGATTTGAATAAGGACAAGATCAAAATAGTATATGCCTTGGTAACTAATCAACCGATAAACCTTGGAGATCTACTCACGTATTACATTAATAGTGTGGCTTTCTCTACTAAAGGTGATAAATACCTTGCATTACCAGGGTTTATTACTTCATTGTGTTTAGCTCGTGGGATTAAGCGTAGAGAAGATGATGTGCTAGTTCAACCCTTGGAAAAATATTGTGATAAGTGTGTGTCATACATGTCCTATAGAAATAAGGGTAAGACTTGAAATATTTTTGTACTATTTAGTAGTTCTCAAGTTGACAGTCATGTGATTAGCACAAGTAATTTTCTTTATTGGGCTATACAATTGAAAGAGAAGATTGATAAACTCAGTGCACTGGTTATTCAACAAGATGCTAGGATCAAAGAGTTAGAGGAGTGCATTGCTTCAAGCTCAAGACCACCACTCAAGAATTATGTTAGATCGACTACTCGTACTACTTTCTTTGATGGAACAAGTGGCTAGTTTTTATCTTTGAGGTACATTTCTTAACCTTTTGGCATCATTTCATGTCAAAAAAGGGGGAGAAAGAGTATTTCCTAGTTGCTTAGTTTTTCTTTTTATTTGTTTTGTGAACTTTTGAACTTAATGGCATGTAATAATTAGTCTTAAGATTTGGTTAATTTTTTTTATTATTTAGCATGTATTGAGGGGGAGATACTTGTATTTGTGGACTTTAATTGTATATTCTTATCCATATTGTATGTTGCCATTTGTTGTTTTCTCTTCCATAGGCTTTGTGCTTTGAGATGATTTGTAGGTTGCTTCAAGAGAAGATCAAGATGAAGTTCAATAGTTGATGAAGATTAGTTCTAGGAATCTTACTCATTGTAATGTGAGGGAGTGATTTTGTGACCTATCTTCATTTTTATATTTGTAGTAAATGTATAGGTATTTTGACATAGAATTTGCCAAAGGGGGAGATTGTTAGGTTTTAGATTATGTTGGCATTAATTCAATATCAAATAAACGATTTAGTTGTTTAGGTTCATGATGATTCAAGCTTCAAAGAAGGAATACCAACTAGTCAAAGCAAGTACAAAGTCTTCAAAGAGAAATGATGTTATATGGTTCTACAAAGGTATATTAAGACCTTATCTTTCTCTAATAAGGCTTAGGCACACACACACACACAAATCATACATATGTGTCCCTATATTGTTGTGCCCCATTTATAACACATTCACACACACTTGAAGATGAATGCTCATGCATTGGTATGAAAATGACATGTTTTAGAAAATGCATGATTGGAGACTATCTCTACGTAGTTTGCATTATAGTGTGAAATGTGTTTGTATATGTATATGCTTGTAAAACATGGATAATGAACTTGATTTTAGTCTTAAATCATTCTTGATTGATTTCCAAACACTTTGGTTACTCATACATTCAATTTCAAGTTCTAAGTCAAAAGATATGATACTTTCTAGTCATGTTGCATACATTGTATTCATCTTCATATATCGAGTAGAATTCTTATTTTATGGGTTGAGTATCTTATATGACCATGTCCATGGGAAATTTATGGTTCATAATCTACAAGCAGATTCAAATTCTGAATTCGGAGGCCGGAAAACGGTCGAAAAACGGGAAGAAAGGTCAAGGAAAAGAAGACAGCACCAAGCTCTTCTCTCTCGAGATGGTGCGTGGCCATCGCGGGAAAGAAGGCTTGCTACCCCGAGATGCCCATGCGCCATCTAGGGCAGCAAGAAAAAATGCTTGCTTTTTTGTCCCTTTTGGTCATTTCACATGATACCTTTCCCTCTTCATTATATTTCCCTTCCCTCTCACATTTCATTCTAAGAAGAGATTCAAAATTTGAGTGCAGAATTTTCTCCTAAATTTTCTCACCTTCCAAACACCATAACTTCTTCATTTGAACTCCGATCTGAGTGATTCAAAGTTGAGAGTGTTTTTCTATTCATTCTCCATCTTTTCTATGAAATTTTGAGTTAGTTTTATTGCTGTTTTTGGAGTCTAACCTAACAAAAATGGGACTACACCAAATCAACTAAGGTATTGATTTTCTCTCAAAGTTTTCTTTTAAAACTTGGTCAATTGCCTTGGGTTTTATTCTCCTCCATATATTAGTGTCTTGAGATTGTTTAGATTTGAGTTTTGAACTCATTTAAAGCTAGATTGAGTTTCAATTTAAATCTCACATGTTGAGTTAGGTTTTGATTTTACCGATGTTTTCACATGTTTGGGGTTGTATTGTGCTAGCTTTGATTCTAGGACTATTTGATGACCTTTAATTTATTGATTTTTTGAAAAATAGTTCCTCACATGTATTAGGCTCTCTCTGGCCGAAATCTTACTATGATACATGTGCTTGTGTTCTTATGTGCTATTCTTGTGCTTAGTTGATTTCATGAAATGATAATATGCACTAGAACATGTTTTTTTTTTTTGCTATATGAGATTTAAACTTGTTTATGTATTAATTGAAAATTTCTTGTGACTAAAGTTTTAGATCTATGCATGTATCTAGATTGTAATCAATGTTGAACATCTTTTATATGATCTAGATGGATTGAACATGCATGATTAACTAGACTACATTTGTTATGTGCATTCATGCATATGTCTACTAATTTCCATAGGATGTGTTGATCATAACATTCTATGTGGCGTGCTTGTTTGCGTTTTGCATTCATGATCACCTAGATGCTTTGTGAGTAGGAATTCTTGACAATAGGTTTGAGACCTATGTTGTTAAGCTAGGAAGTCACTGTGCGGGATTTGGATCCCCCTATGGGAAGCCAGGTCGGGCTTAACCAATAAGTGGCGGCCTTCGTGGAAAACGTCCACCTACGATTGCTCACTGAGGGTATTACTGTCCAGTAAGAAAACCTCTGCAATCGAAGGGAACCAAGCAGGCCCAGGACTAGACAACTCACCTTTGATTGCTTGGGACCTACCTCTCCAAAGCAAACTCGTAATAGAACGGGACTCTATCCCTCGATCTGGGATAGTTTAGGGCCCATACCCCCAGTTCCCGAAGCGCTACCGAGCTACCAACCCAAGCAAGTCAAGTCTGCAGCGGACATCCTTCCCCGAGGGCAACGAGAGTTTCTTTACCCAATGACTTCAAGGAGGGAAGCCTGAGCTAGGGAGGAAGAAAGCCAACAAAGCCCCCATGTAGACTCTCTCCGAAGAAGGAACTAGGTAGAGGTCACCAGCTCGTCAAAGGGGTCTGACAGTTAGGAGTCCGAGATCAATTCAAGGAAACCCGATGGCAAGCGCCTGAGAAACCAGTTGGTAGAGCTTCAGAAAGAGATCCAGCAGATGAAGAAGGGGAAGTACAAGGAGGACAAGAAGAACCCTCTAAGTGAGATGAATGCTCTCTTCACCAGAAGGATCCGGGAGGCAAAGCTCTCGCCAAAATTCAAAATGCCGACTGACAAATTCTCTGGGATTGAGGATCCCTTGAGCCACTTAGAGAGTTTCGTTCAATAGATGGAGGTCAAGAATAGAACTAGGGCCGCTATTTGTCAAATGTTCCCAACTACGCAGACAGATTACGCTAAGACCTGGTTTAGAGAGCTACCGCTGGCAGCATGGATTCCTTTATGAAGCTGTCAACTGATTTATGCTAGCAATTCCAGGAGTTAAGCCCCGATTTAAGGATTCAATCTATCTACAGTACGTGATCCAGGAGAGAGGGGAAACCCTTCGGGCTTATGTCAAGCGTTTCCATAAGGAAGTCATCCAGATGGGAGTCTTCACTGAGAAAGAAACATTCACCAACTTCAGAAGGAATTTGTGGGTAGGCATGCTTTTCCGGTCTTTTTCCAAGAGACCTACCAAGAAGCTTATGATCGGGCTTTAGAGCAAATTAAAGTCGACTACCAACTCAAGGTCAAGATGGAACATGACGGTATGAGAGCCGTAAAGCTACAGAAGAAGGAAGCTCTCAAACCTGAGCAGGCTCAGAAAAGCCAAAACAAATCCCCCATAGGTCAACGTATCGCTTCCCCATTTCTCAACCCAGATCGGAAATACATCCAGCAAAACGCTCCTCCGTGGGCTTCACCTCCTCCCAGGACAGTGGCCCATTAACTTGAGATGATAAAGGATATGATCGTTACACCCTCTTAAATGCATCTCGTGAAAAAATTTATCTTGCCTTCGGGATAAGGGGTTGCTACAGAAGCCTGCACCCATGAAAGCCCCTATCGATAAGAGGAATCGTTATAAGTATTGTGACTTTCACGAAGACGTTGGACACAACACTTCAGAGTGCTATAACCTGTGAAATCTGATCGAGGCTTTGATAAGACGAGGATGTTTGGTAGAATTCTTACAGCAAGTCGGGGATAACATTCAGACTAGAAGGGAAGTGCAAGCCGAATTTCCTTGAGCACTCTGAGAAATGAAAGAAGGAGCAGACGGATCCGATGTAACAAATCTAGATAATACATACCATCAGCGGAGGGCCTACTCTGGCTGGGACCTTCAATAATTCCTGGAAAAACCACGCAAGGAAAGTCCCTCATATGGACAAATAGCAGGGTATCTTCAAGGTCGACCAAAGCCTGACCACAGATCATTTTCACCGAAGCGGATGTCTACAACACCGTGCAGCCTCATGATGATCCCATGGTGATCACGGTACAGATTGCCAATTGCATGGTACACCATCGGCTCGTCGACATAGGCAGCAGCGTAGACGTCCTATTTAAAGACACCTTGGAAAATTTAAACTTGAAACATGGGTGTTACAATATTTGTACTACCCCGCTTATGGGTTCACTAGGGACTCAATCATACCCGTGGGATCAAAAATCCAACCAGTAATCATTGAAGCAACACCTCTCCAGTAGCATATCATGATAGACTTCGTGGTGGTGGATACCTCATTGGCCTATAATGCAATATGAGGAAGGCCATTTTTATCATCCTATAAAGAGGTCTTATCCATCTAACACAACGTCCTAAAGTTCCAAGTAGGAGACAAGGTGGGGGAAGTTCGGGGTGACCAGCAAGCAGCCAGGAGATGCTATGCAATGTCTGCCAACCCAACAGCTCTAGCAAAATAACTTGCCTAACAACGATCCAGGATAGGGCAATGCCTGCATTGACCCTGGAAGATGTAGGACCCGTAGATCACCCAGAGGATGACCCCGTGGTGCCAAGCAAGAAGGAGCAGAGAAGGGAATGGGCCAACGGCCATCCAGTGGATAAGCTAGAAGAGATTCCCATCCTAATGGGCGATCCCTCGATGGTCGTCAAAGTCGAAGCCACCCTTGAGCAGAGAGTGAAGGAGGTTTTGGTCGGGCTCCTCAAAGAGTTCAATGACATCTTCGCTTAGAGTCACGATAAGATGCCTGGGATCCCGATGACTTTGGATTCTCACCGATTGGCAGCAGATCCAACCTTCAAGCCCATCAAAAATAGGCATCACTTCAACACCGAAAGAAATGTTGCGATTCAGGAAGAAGTGGACAAATTGACCCAAGTAGGCTTCATCAGAGAATAAAGCTACCCCGAATGGATCACCAACTTAGTTATGGTCATAAAGGTGAATGGAAAGTGGGGCATGTGCGTCGATTATACCGACCTCAACCGGGCATGCCCAAAAGACAGATTCCCTCTACTAAAAATTGATTAGTTAGTTAACTTTACCTCCGAAAATAAGCTCTTGAGCTTCATGGATGCATTTTCAAGATACAATCAAATTACGATGCACCCTGCAGACCAAGAAAAGACCAGTTTCATCACCGGACGACGTCTGTACTGCTATAAGGTGATGCCTTTCAGGCTTAAGAATACAGGAGCTACATACAAAAGGTTAGTCAATCGGTTGTTTAAGCCTGAATTGGAAGATCAATGGAGGTGTACATCGACTACATGATCACCAAGTCATCAATCTCTAAAGGCCATCTGGGTGACCTTCGTAGGATCTTCATGATCCTAAGGGAGAACCAGATGAGATTGAACCCTTCCAAATGTGCTTTTGAGGTGACTGTGAGGAAGTTTCTAGGCTTCATGGTCCATGAGAGATGTATAGAGAAAAAGATTTAGGCTATTCTGGATCTAGAGTCCCCCACATCACTTAAACAGGTTCAAGTCTTGACCGGGCAGGTATTAGCACTCAAAAGGTTTTTTTCTCAGTCTACCGATATGTGTCTCCCATTCTTCAAAGCAATTAAGTAGGGAAAAACATGAAATAGGACCAAGAGAGTGAACATGCTTTTTAAGCCTTGAAAAAATACCTGTCAAGGCCTCCGCTACTAGTTAAGCCAAGCCTTGGAGAAGAGCTGCAAATCTACTTGGCCATTTCAGAAACGACGGTAAGTGGGGCCTTGTTCAAGGAATATCGATATAGGATCCAGTGGCCTATCTACTACGTGAGCAATGCTCTAAGCAAGCCTGAGAAGATCTATACCCTTTTGGAGAAGCTCGCTTATGCCTTGGTAACCTCTGCAAGAAAGCTCTGTCCTTACTTCCAAGCTCATTCAATAAAAGTAGTGACAGACCAACCCCTCTGTCAATTCTAGCAAAGGTCGGATGTTTCAAGAAGGTTGGCTTTATAGGCTCTGGAGCTTACCCAGTTTGATTTAAGGTATAAGCCCAGGATCACAATTAAAGCCCAGGCTCTTGAAGACTTTGTAGCAGAGCTCTCAAAGCCCCTAAGCCAAGCAACCTCAGCAGCAACAAACGTAGCCCCTGAGAGGATTCCAGAATTTGACAGTTGGCCGGAAGGTTGCAAGTTATGGATCCTCTACACTGATGGAGCTTCTGAACAAGCTGAGGGAGGAGCGGGCATAGTTCTAATCGACCAAGAAGGAACTAAGTGCTGCCACTACTTCAGATTTGAATTTAAAGCCATTAACAATGAGGCAGAGTATAAAGCCCTCTTAGCCAAAAAAGGGCGGCCGTAGAGCTCGGGATCGATTGTCTGCAGGTTAGAAGTGACTCATTGCTATAGTCAACCAAGTCTCTAGGGATTATCAGGAAAAGGGGGATAACATGATTACCTACCTGAAGCTAGTTTAACAACTTATGAGCAAATTAAAGGTTTCAGGATTGAGTAGATACCTCGACAACAGAATCGTCGAGGAGACATCTTAGTCAAGATAGCTACGAATGGCGGCCAGACTTTACCACAGGGAGTCCCTCTCCAAGTGATCCCCCTACCAAGCACATCAGCAGGTAACGAGACTTATACCCTAGATCGATGACTATGTTGGATGTACCCAATATTGGATTATCTCCATGAAGTCAGGCTCCCCAGGGAGCCTGACCAAGCTAGGAGGATCAAGAGACTCTCGGTTTGATATTACTTGGTGGATGGGTAATTGTACAGAAGGGGCAGATCCCTTCCTTTGCTTCGATGTTTACATCCTGAAGATACCAAATGGGCATTGAGAGAGGTTGACTCTACGGAATGCGGGAACCACATTGGTGGGGAGGCTCTGGCATATCAAGTACTCCGCATGGGGTATTACTGGCCAACCATCTATCAAGATGCAAAGATCTTGGTACAATCATGTAAAGCTTGCTAGAAGACTGCAAACATGAGTCATCTGCCGCTAGAGCGATTGTCATCCCTTAGCTCACCATACCCCTTTGCTATGTGGGGAGTCGACTTGATTGGACCGCTTCCAACTGATCTTGGTCATGCCAAGCATGCTATCATGGCAATCGATTATTTCATAAGATGGGTTGAAGCTGGACCACTCTCCCAGATATTGGAAGAAAATACAACAAGATTTATAAAAAATAATGTAGTTTGTAGGTTCAGAACCCCTCTTGCCATTATAACTGACCTTGGCAAGCAGTTTGATAATGGCCGATTCAAAGACTTTTGCCAGGGCTTGGGAATCGACCTTAGGTTCACTTCAGTAGCAAACCCCCAGACTAATGGGCTGGTGGAATCCACCAATAAGACTATTAAGAAGCTGTTGAAAAAGAAACTACAATAGAAAAAGGGTAGATGGACTGGGGAGCTTCCCGAGGTCCTCTGGGCTTATCGTACTACGAGGAGAATGGCTACCGGGGAAAAACCCGGCTCTCTAGCCTTCGGGTTTTAAGTGATGCTTCCTATTGAGCACAAACTGACCTCCTTTAGATTCTAACATTTTGAACCGGGGAGCAATGAGGGCAAGCTCTGAGCTAGCTTGGATCTCTTGGAAGAAAAATAAGACCGAGTATCAGAGAAGGTAGTAATTTAGCATAGCAGGATTGATATGTACTTTAACAGGAGGGTTATAGCTTGAAACTTTAAGGAAGGGGACCTGGTTCTCAGAAAAGTGACGTTCAATACCAGGAAAAGGTCAGACGGGGTCTTGAGGCTCAACTGGGAAGGGCAATACTTGGTAAAGGTGGTGATCCGCGATGGGGCATACAAACTCGAAGACATGAATGCAGATCACTTACGAAAATTCTACCCAAGAACAGGGGACTTATGAGCAGGCTACCTTCACATAGTTTTTAATCTCCAACAATAATGTACTTTTTTCTTTTTATCAATAAAGCCTGTTTTTTCTCTACCTTCAATTATGTTCTACAAAGATTTGGGCCTACATGAAAAATTCGACATTATCGTCCTAAGACCATGGATTGGCCAGGGAAGCCCCCTCACTATCCTTGATGCCTCGGTCAGACATGAGTAAGGATGGGATGCCCACCCCCCTTTCTGGGCATTCAGAACAAGCTACAAGAAGATGGACTCAAACTTCTGAGACTTTCTAAATTCCTCAAGCTTCCCCTCCTTTCAAATGAACCTCGCCTCCTTCTCCTCTTTTTATTGATCGTTCATCCCGGATAGCCACCTCCGTCACCTCTTCCTGAGGATGCCCTTTGATTGCATGTTGCTCAGCAAGGTCCTCTTCCAAAACCTCATTGACCATCACCATGACCTCAGAAGGTATGGCTGTATCAAGAAGGTTGGCCATTGACTCTGGCATAATCTCTCCTACTGTTGGCTCATCCTTTGAAGGCACCTTAGAGGGACCTCAGACTTTGGAAGAGCCTCCTTTTGACTCCATGGTTCGAACCCCCCTCGAAGATTCTCCGGGACCTAATGCTGGAAAGGTCGGGACAAGAGGAGGCAGATTTGGTATTTCAGACTGCTTCCCAGCTCCATCTCAAGTAAAAGGACCCGCTTCGTCAATATTGGGGCGAGACATCTCTGCAGCCAAATATATGATTTCTTCCCTACCCCAGCCGACGATACTAGAGAGTTCAAAGGGGAAGGGGAGGGCTTTCGCAACCTGGAAGGAGGCATAGAAATACCACTCTCCAAAAGAGGCTTCTACTTCAGCCTGAAGCTTGGATACCTTGGACTGTAGAATTTTGGTTCTCAACATCCAGTGCATTTGCTTCCTTCTTCCAATCATCAAGCTAACTGGCTCGACGTTGAGACCGAAGGGTTTCTTGATCGAAAGACCGCTTTAACCTCCCATGGTCACACTGAAGATCATCCAGTTGTGCTTCCATCCTCTTTTGGCTAGAAGTTATCTCCTGGACTAGGGCTTAAGCCCGCTCCAACAATCCCATGGCTTGCTCAGCCTCAGCTTTAGCCTTAGCTACCCGATCGCGGAGGAAAGCTACCCGGTGTCCCATTGCTACTTGAAATTTGAAGGCCTGCAAAGGGAATTCATTTTAGGAAATGATAAGTCAAGTTATTACATGAGAAAACAAAGGCGATGACTATCTCGGCCATGAGGGCAGACCCCTTAGTAACCAGAATATCCACGGGCATGAAAACCATCCTAGAGAGCCCGCCACACGGGCAAGACATAACAAACTGCTTCAAAACCTTGTCCTAACCAACCGAGCCTGACTGATGGTAGGGGCGAGAAGGGGGAATCTCAGGAATACCAACCTCGGGGATCCCCTAGAGCCTAAACTGCTTGGGACAGAGATGGATCAGTTGAAGGAGTGAGTAATATGACTGGAGAAGCAGTAGTTGTAGTAAGGGCCTTTGATGAGGGGGCGGAAGTAGACGTATTAGTGGCCCAGAGAGCGAGCCCTCCTCTATTTAAAGCTTTAGCAGCCCGCGATGCGAGAATATCCATCTTAGATCTCATCTGGGAAGGCGACGGAGCAGGAGTAGGAGCATGAGCAGATGAAGCAGGGGCTAGGAGGGTTGACCCTTCTTTCTTCGAGGTAGCCAAGAAGGTTCCTTGGGACGATCTGGTAAAAGAAGAAGGTGTTTAAGCTTGCCGGGCTTCGCAAGAAGCTGGAGGAAAAACAAAAACTGTTAAAAAAAATAGGTAAAGCCATCAGAACTGAACCATTCAACGACCCAAAAGCTTGATGGTTCAAGGTACTTATAAGGAGTAGCGTTGGATATTCAAAGATAACGGTTTACCTGACAAGGATCAAATTCAAGTAGTTCCTAGCAAGGATAGCCTTCAGCACCACCTCAGATTCGGTAGGCAAGGAATCTTGGTCCCATGAGGGCTTATCATTGAAGGTGGTTGGAACCGCAAACTCATGCCCACCTATAAAGATCGAGCTCCCCCAATCATTACCAGCCAATATCAATTCTTCTTTCCAGGTCGGATCCTTCCTTGAAGCTTTAGGGATGATGAAATTAAACTTGGTCTTGGCCTTGGCCTTGGCCTTGGCCTTGGCTTAAAACTGACCTCGGGGGACCCCGGCCAGGCTCCCAGTTTGAAAAAGAAAAGCAAGCTCCTCTATCCCGGGCTCTCTGGTTTCCTTGCTTGGCTCGCATTGCTCCCTCTACTACGCGAGGAAGCTAATCAAGTGTCTCCAGAAGTCAGGGGTTAACTAAAGGGGAGCCAGCTGAAGGGCGTTGAGAGCCTGCCGAAGGGTAGGATGAACATAAAGCCTTACCCTGCTCTCGAAGGCCGCAACATGAATGGGAAGCATGCCTTTAGGTGGGTTAAAGACATCGTAATTTCTGTGATGGACTGTTAGGGAGACGATGTCAGGAATGCCTTATCTGGACCTCAAGCGGTTGATCGACTTTGGGTCAACGGTAGAATCTGGAATGACCTGGAAGTCATATAGAGGACGCATCTCCAGGGAAGGATCGACAACCTTGACTTGGTCCTTTCCAGCGATGCCGACCCTATTCTCTTCATCGGAGTCCTTATCAACAAAGTTCAGGGGGTTGTCTGGTTGGTTAGAAAACCCAGCCCCGATGGATACATTCTGGTTTGATCGACGATGTTGCGGGGATGGAGAAAAGTCATCCCCACCTAGGTCTCATCGAGCCAGTTTTTCGTGGGCATAATTTGAGACCTCTGTGCCTTCAACAAGGGAGTTAATGGAGTCATGACTAATCTTCGACATGGTAGAACAAGTTTTGGGGGTTGAAGAAAAAGGAAAATTGACAGAAGGTAGCAAGAGAGAGGAAATCTAAAAATTTGAATCGAAAGAATGTATGAGGAAACTGCACTAAACATTGATTTAAGTAGGGGTTAGGATGATAATGACGTCGACGAAATCCTCGGGTACCTCGAACCACGAAGAGGGCAGTAACATAGCCGGTTTTCTTCAAAGAACACACCAATCCAAGCTCAACACGTCATCTAAGCAGTTAATGAGAGGATTTCATTCTAGATTCTCAATAATTATTTTGTAACAGAAAATTTCCCATTTAAATAAGGAATCTGACTTCAACCCCAACTCTACCTTCGGTGTTCAAGTCAGAGGAGACTTCTGTTAATAGTAAAATTTAGTTAGGGGTCAAAGAGAAATTTTCCACTCTCCTAGCCAGAAATCTCTATTCATAGAACCTCGAGCAAGCCCTAGAGCTACCCCGCAAAATCGAGGAAGGATCATCGGGCATTAGAACCATCAGGATTGAAGCTAGGCAAGTCCAGGTCGAGCCCACACGTGAACACTAGAATCAGGGCTTCTTGAGATCACCTATCTTGGAACCTCAGTTCCTGGGGTCAGGCTCCAAAAGCACCCTGTGAAAGCCAGAAAATGAGGCTCAGGATACTATCTGAGTCACTAATGAAGGAACCTTAGCGTTGAAGAAATAAAGGCTTCAAATGTTGGCATCACAATTTAAAGGTTTAAGTATGGGTGATGAAGAAAAGTTTGAAGACTTCCAATTCCGGCTTCTTATCATTGCTAACAAATGTCAAGCACTTGGAGTACCTATCTCAAGAGAGCAATTAAATTAGAAAATCCTTAGGTCTCTTTCTAATAGATTTAATTCAAAGGTGATGACCATTGAGGAAAGCAACGATGTGGATAGCATGAACATCGATGAGTTGCTTGGGTCTCTCCAAACTTATGAGATGTGCTTGAAGCCAAAGATCAAGATTAAGGGAATTTCTCTCAATGCTATTGAGGAGGAGAGTGATGATGAAAATGAAGAGATGACTATTTTGGTTAGAAAATTCAAGAAGTTTCTAAAGAAGAATGACAAGCCTAGAGGCAAGTTTTCTAAGGAAAAAGGAGTTAGGAAACCATCATCGCCAAGGAATGAGAAGAATAGTCAAGCCATGAACAAGAAAGGTTTTCAATGCTATAATTGTCAAGGCTTCGGTCACTTTGCTAATGAGTGCACCAAGAAGCCATCTAAGAAATAGAAGAAAGGCAAAGTGTCGGCTGCTACTTGGAATGATGATAAGAGCTCTAATAGTGAGTCTTCAAGTGATGAAGAGTTGGTGAGCAACTTTGTAGCTCTAACGACTTCTCATTCTCCACTAGATGTTAATGGTACAATATCTTTTAACAAGAACTTTAAAGAAAATCATCATGGAAGCACTAGTTCCATTTCTACCAATCTTGAGTTGTTGGCTAAGATTGAGAAGCTTGAATAAGCTAGAGATAATGCTATAAGAGAGGTTGTTGAGAAGGATGATTTGATCAAGAAACAACTAGATGAGTTTGTGATTGTTACTCGTAGACTTCTTGGTGAGAAAGGTGGTATTATGATGAAGTTTAGAGAACTTGAAAAGATAAACCTTGAGAAGGATGGAATGATATGTTCTTTGAAGAAGAGAGAACTAGAATTAATGGAAGAGATAGACACGGCTAAAGAGGCCATCAAGAACTTAAGGAATGATTCGGTAAGTGTTTCTGGTGTTTGTAATCTTGTTAACTTTTATAGTGGTGAAGACGACTTAGTAGTTAAAAAGGAGCTCTTGGAAGCACCATTTCTTACTTAATTGAAAGAAGTCATGATTGACATAAAACCATACAAGAAGAGAAGATCAAAAGCCAATAAGAAGTTGGCAAACAAGGTATCTTTACAAACTCCTAGTGAAGCTAGTTCAACTCCAAAAAGAACAAACTCATATTTTTTTTTCCAATTTTCCATTATTGCAACACAATAGGTCACATTAAGCCTAGGTGTTATAAATTTATTGAAAAATGTAAATTAGGAAATGAATCTAGAGATAAGGAGATTAAACTTCAACTTGAACATGCTAAGGCTTTGAAAGTTTAGACACATGATAATATTGCTAAGCATGAAAAGAAGTTGTGGAGTATAAAGAAAGCTAATCTTGTTCAACTTGACAAAGCATGTGTTGAAAATGTTAAGGAAAAGTGTATTCTAAATATTCTTGTTAATCAAGTTATTGAAGGAATTTACTCTAGAATTAACATTGTTGTCAAGGATGATATTGGAAATGTTTGTGTAGGTACACCCGAGAACATGTTGTTCAAGGGTGAGTGCTCTTACCACTAATGTAAGAAGCACATGTGAGGTAACTTTGAGGCAATATATCAATTGTGTTGAGAATTCTAGCTTGCTAGCTTTGAATACTCCATGTATTGATATGAACTTGGTCATCTCACATTATGTTTGTTATGATGGTCAAAATTTATTGGTTAACTTTTGAGAAGTTCTTTTTATATATGTGTTGGTTGAGTTGAGATATTATGATTTTCATACTCTTGTTGTGAAACATTGTCAACTTGGTGTCATGAGAACATTCAAGGCAAGAGTGCTCATAAAAATGGTGGAAGTATGATATTTGGTGAATATAATGTGCAAAAGGTATCTCTATACTCTAATGCATGTTCTCTTAGATATTCATCTTTTGACTCAATCTTTGATATACATCTCATAGCATGTCATATTAGAGAATTTTGTATAGCATAAATATGATTCTCATTGACATTTTCTATTTTAGGATCTAATAGTGATATTGTTCACATTGATCTGAACTTTGATGATTGTTTGTGTATAGTAGATTGAGTGACATTATTTTTGAAAATATGAGCTTCGTATTCTTTGAAAGCTACTCACTAGAGAAGTAATGATCTTGAATAAGTCTCTTCTAATTGCTTTTAGATGACGTGCTTATGTGTAGGGAAAAACGGGTTCAAAACACAATGGAAGCGTGATAAAAAATGAATTTAGGGTTTGCATATAAATAAAAAAAATTCCCTTATGCAACGAGAACCTTAACCCTAGATTAATTGACATATATAAAAGTATCGTACCTTTTTCTCGTGACGATTGAACAAGCGTCAAATTGTTCCCGCAAGATCTTCCAATCCAATCACGAACGTGGATCACCTTGGAGTGTGGGCTCCCTTACTTTATATTGTATACCTGAGGATGGAGACAAAGAAAAATCTTTTCTTTGTTAGTTACAAATATCCTCCAAGAGAAAAATCAAGAACGTCAAGCCACTTGTGAATTATCAATCAATTTGATTGAAACTCGCATGAACCTTGATTCGATGTTGTACACAAAACCCTTTTGATGTAAAGGATACTAGTGTACTATCGAAAACAAAAACGTTCTTTTTTTCTCTTTTCTCCTTGGCCGAATTCCACACCCTTTTTCTATGAGTTGATTTAATTTTGTCTAGAGCAAAAACTAATTTTTCTCCCTCAAAATTCTCTCTTGCTATGCCAAATTCTCTCTTGAAAATTACCTAGCATGGCCAAAATTTTCATCATGGAATTCTTAGGGCTGGCCGAAAATCACACACACATATATATAGGATCATAAATCCTTTCCTAAGAAGGATTTACTTGGCTGGCAAGAATCTTTTCCTTAGGTGGATTTATTTGGTAGTTTAGAATCCTTATCTAAAAGGAAATCTAACTTCTCCTATATCCATATGGGCTGGCCGAATTTCTCATTGATATAGATTATGAGAGTTTATTCATTTCCTAAGAAGGATTACTTGGTAGTTAAGAATCCTTTCCTTAGGTAGATTTAATTGGTGGTTAAGAATCATTTTCAAAAAAGGAATTCTATCCTAACACCAAGACTTCTAATCCAACTCAATAGTGTATTTGTAACCATATTAAAGACTTCCTAATTTGATTAGATAAATAATTCCTTTTATTTATCTACTTATCAAATATAGTCTTTAACATTAACAATACTACCAACAATAGTATAGTTTTAGGAGACCATCTCTTACTAGGAAAAAGATTTTGACATTTAATTAAATAATTAATTAATCAAACAATACCTGACCCAGAGCCTTTTGACTCTCCTAGCTTGGTCGGGCTCCCCAGGAAGTTTTCCATCCTGTAGATAATCCACTATTGGATCCATCCAGTACGGTTGTCGATCCAAGGTATAAGTTTCCTTACTTGTCACTGTGCTAGGTAGGGGGATCACTTGAAGAGGGATTCCATAGGGTAAGGTCTGGCTACCATATGCAGCTATCTTGGCAAGTACGTCAGCTCGACGATTCAGTTGTCGAGGTACCTGCTCGATTTTGAATCCTTTAAATCTGCTCTTGTGTTGTTGAACCAATTTTAGGTAAGCGATTATATTATCCCCTTTTTCCTGATAATCCCAAGAGACTTGGTTGACCACGAGCGAAGAGTCGCTCTTAACATTCAGCTAATCAACCCCGAGCTCTATGGCTGCCCTTATTCCGGCTAGAAGGGTTTCGTACTCTGCCTCATTATTTGTGACTTTAAATTCAAAACTGAAATAGTGGTAGCACTCAGTTCCTTCTGGGTCGATTAGGACTATCCCGCTCCTCCCCCAACTTTCCTGGAAGCTCCATCAGTGTAGAGGATCCACGACTCGCAACCCTCCGGTCAGCTATCAAATTCTGGAATCCTCTTAGGGGCTACATCTGTTACCGCGGGGATTGCTTGGCAAGAAGGTATTGAGAGCTCTACTACAAAGTCTGCTAGTGCATGAGCTTTTATTTTGGCCCTAGGCTTGTACCTTAAATCAAACTGGGTGAGCTCCAGGGCCCATAAAACCAGGATTCCGAAAACATCCGGCCTTTGTAAGAATTGACGGAGGGGTTGGTTCGTCACCACTGCTATTGAATGAGCATGGAAGTAGAGATGAAGCTTCCTTACCGAGGTCACCAAGGCATAAATGAGCTTCTCCAACAGAGTATAGTTCTTTTCGGGCTTGGTTAGAGCGTGACTTACATAGTAAATAGTTCGCTAGACCCTATCCCCGCATTCCTTGACCAAGGCCCCGCTTACGGCGCTTTTTGAAACTGCCAAGTAGATTTGAAGCTCTTCTCCAGGACTTGGCTTAATCAGCAGTGGAGGGCTTAACAGGTATATTTTCAAGGCTTGAAAAGGTTGTTCACTCTCCCGATCCCATTTTATATTTCTTCTCTGTTTGATGGCTTTGAAGACTGGGAGACACTTGTCGGTAGGCCGAGAGATGAACCTATTGAGTGCTGCTACCTGCCCGGTCAAGGCTTGAACATGTTTAAGAGACGTGGGGGATTCTAGATCCTGGATAGCCATGATCTTTTCCAGGTTAGCCTCTATGCCTCTCTCATGGACCATGAAGCCCAAAAAATTCCCTGCAGTTACCCCAAAGGCGCATTTGGAAGGGCTCAATCTCATCTGGTTCTCCCTTAGGATCATGAAGGTTCTACGAAGGTCACCCAGATGGCCTTCTGAGTTTGAAGTCTTGGTGATCATGTCATCGATATACACCTCCATTGACCTCCCGATTTTAGGCTTGAACAACCAATTGACTAGCCGCTGATATGTAGCTCCAACGTTCTTAAGCCCGAAGGCATCACCTTGTAGTAGTACAAACCTCACGCTGTGATGAAACTAGTCTTTTCCTGGTCCGCAAGGTGCATCATAATTTGATTGTACCCTGAAAATTAGTCCGTGAAGCTCATGAGCTTATTTCCTAAGGTAGAGTCAACTAGCCGATAAATTTTTGGTAGAGGGAAGCTGTCTTTTGGGCATGCCCGGTTGAGGTCGGTATAATCAACATACATGCACCACTTTCCATTTGCTTTTGTGACCGTGACCATGACCACATTGGCGATCCACTCGGGATAACGTGCTTCTAGGATGAAGCCAGCCCAGGTCAGTTTGTCCACCTTTTCCTGAATAGCAACATTTCTTTCGGTGTTAAAGTTGTGCCTTTTTTGTTTAATAGTTTTGAAGGTCGGATCCACTGCCAGCCGATGAGCAACCAATGTCATCGGGATCCCTGGCATCTCAGCATGACTCCAAGCAAAAATGTCGTTGAACTCTGTAAGGAGCTTGATCACTCCCGACTCAAGGATGGCTCCGATTTTGACAACCTTCGAGGGATCGCCCACTCGGACAGGAATCTTTTCTAACTTATCCATTGGATGGCCGCTGGCCCATTCCTCTCTCTGTTCCTCTCTGTCGGGCATTATGAGGTCGTCTTCAGGGTGATCGGTGGACTCTATATCTCCTAGGTTTAATGCAAGGGATGCTCTATCTTGGATCATTGTCACCTGGGCGAGTTGTTTTGCTAGAGACGTTGGGTTGGTCGACACTGCGTAGCATCTCCTGGCTGCTTACTGATCACCCCGAACTTTCCCCACCTTGTCTCCTACCGGGAACTTCAGGACGTTGTGGTAAACGGAAATGACCCATTTCAAGGATGATAAAATTGGCCTCCCTAATAATGCATTATAGGTGGATAGGGTATCCACAACCACGAAGTCTGTCATGATATTCTACTGGAAAGGTGTGGCTCCAATGATCACTTTTAGGATTTTGTATCCCACGGGTGTGATTGAGTCCCCAGTGAACCCATATAGCAGGGTAGTGCAGCTATTGTAACACCACTGTTTCAAGTTTAGCTTTTCCAAGGTATCTTTAAATAGGATGTCAACGCTGCTACCTGTGTTGACGAGCACACGGTGTACCATGCAGTTGGAAATCTGTATCGTGATCTCCATGGGGTCATCATAAGGCTGACAGTGTTATAGACAACTGCTTCGGTGAAAATGATCTGTGACAGCTGAAAGGGGTTTGTCGGTCTCTGGTGGACCTTAAAGATATCCTGCCCTATGTCCGTACGAGGGACTTTCCTCGCATGGTAACTTTATGCTTGTCAAAAGACCGAAAAAGCTTACCTGCCTACAGGTTCCTTCTGAAGTTTGCAAGGGTTTCTTTCTCGGTGAAGACCCCCATCTGGATGACTTCCTTACAAAAACGCTCGATATAAGCCAGGAGGGTTTCCCCTCTCTCCTGGATCATGTACTGTAGATGGATTGGGTCCTTCAATCAGGGCTTAACTCCCTGGAATTATGAGCAGAAATCAGTCGATAGCTTGGTAAAGGAATCCACACTACTGGCAGGTAGTTTCCTAAACCAAGTTTTAGCGTAATCCATGAGTGTAGTGGGGAACATTCGACACATAGCGGCCCTGGTCGTGTTCTGGACCTCCATTTGTTGAACGAAGCTCTCTAAGTGGCTCAGGGGATCCTCAGTCCCGGAGAAACTGTCGGTTGGCATTTTGAACTTTGGCAAGAGCTCTGCCTCCCGGATCCTTTTGGTGAGGGGAGCATTCATTTCACTTAGGGGATCTTTCTTATCCTCCTTGTACTTTCCCCTTTTCATCAATTGGACCTCCTTCTGAAGCCCTGCCAATTGGTCCATCATGTGTTTGCTTTCGGATTTCCTTGAGTTGATCTCAGTTTCTTCACCATCGAATCGTTTTGACGAATTGGCGTCCTCTAACCGATTCCTTCTTCTGAGGAGGTCTACTCGGGGGCTTTGCTAACTTTCTTCTTCCCTACTTCGGGCTTCTCTTCTTGAAATTGTTTGGTGAAGAAACTCTCCCCGCTCTTAGGGAAGGATTTCTACCGTGGATTTAACTTGCCTAGGATGGTAGCGTGGCAGCGCTTTGGGAACATGGGGCATGGGCCCTAACATATCCCGGATCGAGGTTGGGAGTCCCGTTCTATTACGAGCTAGCTTCTGAGAGGTAGGTCCCAAATGATCAAAAGCGGATTGCCTAGCCCCAGGCCTGCTTGACTCCCCCTGATTGTGAAGGTTTGCTTGTTGGATAGTAATACCCTCAGCTAGCAGTCGAAGGTGGACGTTTTCCATGAAAGCCACCGCTTGTTAGTCAAGCTCCACCTGATTTCCCATAGGGGGATCCAAAACCTGTATAGTGGCTGGCTGGTCTGGAACCTGGCTATAAAGCCTGGATTTTCTCCCTTTCTTCAGGACCTTTCGTGTCAACGCAGCAGAAGGTTGTCCCGATGCTCCTGGTTATCCTTGTGAGGAGCAGAGCCTTATGATTCCTATAAAATAATAAACTTTTGAACATAAAGATGGTGGTGTGAGAGTTTTCCACAGACGACGCCAGAAAGTGTTAACGAAAAATTCACACTTACAACTCATATTGTGTACATTGTCTTCGTATTCGTATATCGAGTAGATTTCTTATTTTATAGGTTGAGTATCTCATATGTACATGTCCTTGAGAGAGTTACAGTTCATAATCCATAAACAGATTTAAATTCTGAGTTCAGAGGCAGGAGAACGGTAGAAGAATGCAAAGGGAGGTCGAGGGAAAAATAAGACAGCACCAAGCTCTTCTTTCCCGAGATGGGGCGTGGCCATCTTGGGAAAGAAGGCTTGATTATGTGAGATTCCTACATGCCATCTTGGGAAGCAAGAAATCTTGGATGCTTCTTGTCCCTTTTGGTCATTTCACTTGATATCTTTCCCTCTCCTTTATATTTATGTTCCCTCTCACATTTCATTCTAAGAAGAGATTCAAAATTTGAGTGGAGAAATTTCTCCCAAATTTTCTCACCTTCCAAACACCATAACTTCTTCATTTGAACTCCAAGCTAAGTGATTCAATGTTGAGAGTATTTTTCTATTCATCCTCCATCATTTCTCTGAAGTTTCGAGTTAATTTTACTTTTTTTGGAGTAAATTGTCACAAAAACGAGACTGCACCAAATCAACTAAGGTGTTGATTTTCTCTCAAAGTTTTCTTTTAAAACTTGGTCAATTGCCTTGGGTTTTCTTCTTCAATATATATATATATATATGTCTTGTGACTATTTTGATTTGAGTTTTGAACTCACTTAAAGCTAGATTGAGTTTCAATTGAAATCTCACATGTTGAGTATGGATTTAATTTACCTATGTTTTCATATGATTGGGATTGTATTGTGCTAGCTTTGATTCTAGGACTATTTGATAATCTTTAATTGATTGATTTTGTAAAAAATAGTTCCTCACATGTATTAGGCTCTCTTTGGCCGAAATCTCACTATGATACATGTGCTTGTGTTCTTATGAGCTATTCTTGTGCTTAATTGATTTCATGAATAGATAATATGCTCTAGAATTATTTTTTTGGTATTTGAGATTTAAACTTGTTTATGTATTAACTGAACATATCTTGTGAATCGAGTTTTAGATCTATGCATATATCTAGGTGGTAATTAATATTGAACAACTTTTACATGATCTAGATGTATTAAACATGCGTGACTGACTAGGCTACATTTGTTGTGCGCATTCATGCATATGTCTAGTATTTGCCATAGGGCGAGTTGATCATTACATTCTATATTGCGTGCTTGTTTGTGTTTTGCATTCATGATCACTTAGATGTCTTGTGAGGAAAAAGTCTTGACAATAGGTGTGAGGCATATGTTGTTGAGCATGGAAGTCTTGGCAAGAGGTGGGAGACCTTGGAATGTCAAGTAAGGAAGTCTTGCCTAGGGTCGTGAGGATCCGAAAGGGTGAGCAAGGAAGTCTTGCCTAGGGTCGTGAGGATCCGGAAAGGTGAGCAAGGAAGTCTTGACAAGAGGTGTTAAGCCTCAGAATGTTGAACAAGAGGGTGACATATTCATTGGTAGGATAGGAGGGTAGTTTCTAGGTGAAGGGGTCACTTGAGAGATTGTACTTTTCTTATCTACTAGTAGATTTTGTTTGCCGGTGATTGCTAACTTGTGGATGTTTCCTCTCGGAGGTTTACTATGGTATATCTTTTGTCAACTTTTCTCTATTTCTATCTTTCTTACATTTGTGTTTGTTATTTGAATACTACAGATAGAACTTTATATGTAAGTTGACTTCCTTACTATAATATCAATTATGTATGTGTTATGGTTGCTTGTTTGCATCACACTTTACATATTTTATATATTGATTAATTGTCTTTAGTTGATATATATATTGTGATACAAGCAATCTAGAGAGATAAACATTTGTTTGTTTCGAAGGGAGTCAAAAAAGGTGTCTAACCTATTCACCCCCCATCCCTCTCTAGGTTAGCCTTAAGTATTTAACCTTGTTAGTATTTTCACCCGGCTCTAACCACACAGGAAGGATCCGCTCCATCACCGTCAAAACGAGACATCTCATCGACCTTGGTCATAATCCCCTATTTATCCCAGCCACCAATAGTGGAATGGTCGAAGGGAACAGGGAGAGCTTCTACAACCTAGAAGGAGGCATAAAAATTCTCGTCGATGAAAGAGGCATCTACCTCACCCTGTAGCTTGGCCACCTGAGCTTGCAGGGTCTGTTTCTCAATTTCTAGCATCTTAGCCTCAGCTTTCCAACAGTCCCTTTGCTTAGCCCAGCATTTAGAGTGAAGGGTTTCTTAATCGAGGGATCACTTCAAACTCTCATAGTCATAGTGAAGCTCGGCCAGCTCTGCCTCTATTCCTCTCTAGCTGGAGGTCATCTCCTGCACCAGAGCTTAAACATACGCAAGCAACCCCATGGCCTTCTCAGCTTCAACCTCAACGTTAGCTATAAGATCGTGAAGGGAGGCCACCTAATGACCCATGGCCACGTTGAATTTGAAAGCCTACAAAAAAAATGAGGAGTTCAAGTTAGAAAGTGATCGAGCCAACCGTCACAAGAAAAAATGGAAGATGATGGTTACCTCTGCTAAAAGAGCGGATCCCTTGGTGATCAAGATATCTATGGGCATTGAAGCCATCAGGAAAAGACTACCACCAGGGCAGGATGTGACAAATTACCCCAAGACCTCGTCAAGCATGGCAGAGCTCAACTGATGTTGTGGGCGTGCGAGAGTAACCGCCTCAACTTCAGCCTCGGGGCTCTTTAAAGCTTAAGGAATTGGGGACACAAACGGAGGGGCAGAAACATTTGGAAAGTTAGTCACAGAGATGGTAGAGGTATCAGCAGTAGCCGCGGGGGCAACTAAAGAATGAACAGTAGCAGTCGCTTCAGCAGCAGAGGTTCACTTGCTCCACGCCTTGGTAGCCCGCGATGCGAGGAGCGCCATCTTGGACCTAAGGTGAGAAGGGGATGGAGCGAGAACAGGCGAAGCCTTAGCTGAAACAGTTTGTCCCCCTTTCTCCGAGGTAGCCAAGGGGACTTCTTGGGTAGACCTAGCAGGAGAAGAAGGGGTGCGAGCCTGCCGAGCTTCGCAGGAAGCTAGAGCAATAACAAAAACTGTTTAAAAAAAAGGACATAAAAACCAAATTGGTAGATGAAACAGAGCAGGATAGCTCAGCGCTACTTTACTTACAAGCAGTAGCAGCAGAAATTTGAAGGTATCGATTCACCCTGCGATAGTCAATTGGATCATCGGTAGGAAATTTCAGGTTCAAATAGTTCCTGGCAAGGATGGCCTTCAAAACTGTTTAAGATTCAACTGGTAAGGAATCTCAACCCCACGTTGGTTTGTCACTAAAAGTTGTCGGGACCTCGAACTCATGCCCACCAATAAAGATCAAGCTTCCCCAATCATCCCCTGCCATGATCCATTCCTCAATCCAAGCAGGGTTCTTCTTTAAAGCACCGGGAAAGATGAAGTTGAGCATGTTCTTAGCTTTCGCATAGAACTGACCTCGGGGGGCACCAGACAAGCTTCCAACCTGAAAGAGGTAAGCCAGCTCCTCTGCTTCAGGCACCTTAGTAACCTTGCTTAGCTCGCACTATACTTTTCACAACACTAGAAAGCCGATCAGTTACCTACAGAAGCCAGACATCAATTGGATGGGGGCTAGTTGAAAAGCGTTGAGAGCTCGTCGGAGGGTAGGGTGAAGGGGAAGCCTGACCCCATTCTCGACCGTTGCTACATGAATTGGAAGCACGCCCTTGGAAGGATTAAAGATGTTATAATTCTTAGACAGAACGGAGATGGAAACGCTGTCAGGGATGCCATACTTGACTCTCATGCGGTCAATCAACCTCAAGTCAGTTGTAGAATTTGGGTGACCCTGAAGTCGTAGGGAAGAAGTCCCTCTGGAAGAGAACCCGTAACTGCAGTTTGATCCTTTCAAGCCACAACCTTCTTAGGATCTCTATCAGAGTCTTCATCAACCAGGTTCAGAGAGCTATCAGACTTGTTAGAAAACCCAACTCCAACGGTAATGTTCCTATTCGACCAGTGACTCTGCGGGTTAAGAAGAGAGTTATCGATGTAGAAAATTTTTCACGTTCGTTTCCTTTGGACTAGGCTGATAGCTTCTAAGCCATCGATAATAGAGTCAACAAAATCGCGACTGGTTTTTGACATGTAGGGAAGAGTTTTTTTTAAGAGAAGATGAAGGTGCTGCTCGTGAGAGTAACGAGAGGAAGTTTCTTCTTTGAAAAGATTTTTTTTTAATTTGAAAGAAAGAAAAGGATGATGAAAGTGGTAAAACAGCCAGGTTTAAAAAGAGATAATGAAGCAGTGACATAGGTGAGTTGGAAGCAAAATCTTCGGCCAAGATTGCCTCGAATCTTGCAGGCCACGTAACAAAGGTAGATAATCTTGAGAAACACGCCGGTCATTGCTCGCCACATCACTCGAGCATTTAATAAGAAGATTCCAACCTAGATTCTGATAGCAATAAGGGAGGGAAAAAAATTCCAATTAAAACGGGAAGTCTGACTCCAACCCCAACTCAGTCAGCAGTGTTTAAGTCAGAGAGGACTTCTGTTAATAGGAAAATTTAGTTAGGGACCAAAGGGAAATTTTTCACTCTCCTAGGCCAGGTCTAAATCTGGATTTAATAACCATGGTACCGAGGTTCCCGGGGTCGAGCTGTTGGGACACCCTATAGAAAGCGAGGAAAGGTCATCACGCCCTAAGAACACCCCAGATGGAGCCCGACGTGATCAGATTGAGGTCATTACCAAGGCAAGAAACCAGGGCAAGCCCACCATCCTCTTTAAATGCAAAGAGGAACCTATAAGGGCATCAGATTCATATTGTGGTATCTCTCCACTTAGATAACGGAAGATTTGAATCTACCTGGACAGGTGGGAGAAAGCACACCGGAGCTCTGTTACCACCAAAGAATGCCCACTGGGTAATCTCAAGCTCTAGGGGACCTGGGGAGGTCAGATCGAGCTCCTGGCACCAAGGCCAGAACGTAAGTATACCTCACTCTAGGAGGAAACGAGCACCAAACACAATGACCTACATGAAGCTTCAATCCATGAAAACACACTGGATTGTATCTACTCTCCAAATTACGTAAACATTATGTACGTGTAAAGTAAGAGATTGAGTCCAAAGAGGAAACAAACTTATCTCTCCCGGATATGCTTGATTCCATTATTAAATACAAAGTCAATAACATTTAAAAGAAGACATCTCGTCTGATAAGGAGGGATTTTGATTCAGAAAATAATGGCGGGAGAATCATGAGTTTAACCTAGTGGAACTAAGTTTAAATATGACCAAGCACATAGAGGAAAAGAAGAAGGACCTTCTTAGCCTAAATTTTTTAATCAGAGCACGACCACCATTGTATTCTACTTCTCGACGGGCACGAGACTGCCACACTACAGTATCCTAGAGATTGAGAGTATTCGAGTGATCATTGTACAATATACGTAATTGATAATAAAGCCAATATATTCTCTTTCACATCGTGTTAATATTTGTTTTAAACATCCACCATGGTTTGTAAAAACTAAGTACCAAAGGTACCACCCCGGCCGCCACCTCCATGGTAATGGTCTCGTGGGTGTTAAATAGAATTTCTCACCCTGAGTAAATTTTCCGTTAACAATTACCTGGTAGATGTCCTAGTAAAGATAGACGCGTATGGAGGACAAGCTCTACCTAAGAGAGTACCTCTCCAGATTATCTCCCAATCAAGTATAACGGCAAGCAAGGAAATTTGCCTTGTGGACGGGCTGTCTTTTTGGATAGACCCGATAGCAAATTACCTCTAGGAGGGAAAGCTTCCAGAGAATCCTGATCAAGCCCGAAATGTCAAAAGATTGTCAGTCCTGTATTACCTGATAAATGGATACCTCTACTGAAGGGGTTAAGTCCCTTACCCTACTTCAATGTCTTCATCCAGATGATACATGTTGGGTTTTAAGAGAGGTCCATTATGGGGACTGCGGGAACCATATAGGTGGGAAGGCTTTAGCATATCAAGTGATCCGCACAGGATATTACTGGCCAACTGTTCACCAGGATGCTAAGAGTTTCGTACAATCTTGTGAACTATGCCAGAGGACCTTAAACTTGAGTCATTTTTGGCCGGAGCGACTGTCGTCTCTCATTTCTCCTTACCCCTTTGCCATGTGGGGGGTCGACCTGATCGGACTGCTTCCTACCGCTCCTGGGCAAGCCAAGCATTCTATCTTGGCAATCGATTATTTTACAATGTGGGTCGAGGCAGGACCTCTCTCCCAGATTTCAGAAGAAACACGACTAGCTTCATCAAAACCAACGTGGTTTCCAGGTTCGGGACTCCACTCATCATTATAGTCAACCTACGTAAACATTTTGACAATGCCCGATTCAAAGACTTCTGTGAATCTTTAGGAATCGACCTCAAGTTTGCTTCAGTAGCCCGCCTTCAAACTAATAGGTTGTTCGAATCAGTCAACAAGGCTATCAAGAAGATGTTAAAGAAGAAATTGCAGTAGAAGATAGGCAAATGGGTTTAGGAGCTCCTTGAGGTTTTCTGGGCATACCCGACTATAAAGAGAACAGTTACTGGAGAAACACCCTATTCCCTAGCCTTTGGGATTAAAACGGTCCTTCCCATCGAGGAGGGTATAACAATTTGAACCTAGGATCAACGAGGTCAAGCTTCGAGCTAATCTAGATCTTCTGGAGGATAAACAGAACCGGGTAGCTGAGAAAGTACGGTATACAAGAGCAAGTTTGCTCGATATTTCAATAGAAATGTCAGAGCCTAAAATTTCAAGGAGAGAGATTTGGTTCTCAGAAAAGTGACCCTGAACACCCGAAAAAGATTAGATGGAGTCTTAAGACCCAACTAGGAGGGGCCATACTTGGTAAAGATGGTGGTCCGTAATAGGGAGTACAAGCTAGAAGACATGGATGGTCGACCTATCGACCACACCTGGAATGCTGATCACTTAAGGAAATTCTATCCCTAGGTAGAGGACTCTTAAGCAGACTACCTCCATTTAGGTTTTAGTAAAATTCTCAACAATAATGTACTCTATTTTGATCATCTATAAAGTCTGGTGTTAATTTTTCCATCTCCGATTGTATTCTCTATGAGCTGTTAGTTTCTCCGAGAAAGTTCTCCACGAGCAAGTTTTCCATAACCATCAAAAGACAAGGGACCAGTCGGGGAAGCCCCCTCACTATCCCTGATGCCTTAGCCGGGCACCACCCCGCGTCAAGAAGGGTCTGAGTGTAAGAGCATAGTTGTCATCCAAATCTTGAGACTAGGATATAACTTGACTGCCCTTCAGATGCTTTGGTCGGGCTACAACCCCCAAGAAGGGTTTGAATGTAAGAAAATAGTTGTCGTCCTGATCTCGAGACCAGGATATAGCTTGATAGCCCTCCTGATGCCTTGATCGGGCTACCACCACCAAGAAGGGTCTGAGTGTAAGATCATAGTTGCCAACCAGATCTCGAGACCAAGATATAGCTTGATAGCCTTCCTGATGCCTTGGTCAGGTTACCACCCCCAAGAAGGTTCTGAGTGTAAGAGCATAGTTGCAATCCAGATCTCTAGACCAGGATATAGCTTGATAGCCCTCCTGATTTCTTGGTCGGGCTACCACCCCCAAGAAAGGTCTGAGTGTAAGAGCATAATTACCATTCAGGTCTCAAGACTAGGATATAGCTAGATAGCCCTCTTAATGCCTTGGTCGGACTACCACCCCCAAAAAGGGTCCGGGTGTAAGAACATGGTTGCAATTCAGATCTTGAGACTAGGATGTTACCCGATAACTTTCCTGAAGCTCCGGTTGGACTACCATCTAAGAAGGATCCAACCGTAAAAAATAGTTTTATTTGCAAGATCGAGGTCGCCATGACAGAATACCTTCTCGAATGATGGGAGAAGGGTCCAAAGTTTGAACAAGGAGTCATCAAGGATGCAAGATACATTGCAAGGGGACTCCTTCCAAAGATATAAATTCCTACCAAGTGTTGGGAATAGGAGCTGTTAATAGCCAAATTTGGCTATGAACCAAAAAGAAATTTTTCACTCTCTTGGCCCGAGTCTAACCCCTGAGATTACCCACCATGGAACCAAAGATCCTGGGGTCGAGCTGTGGAGCCACCCCACAGAATCGAGGAAAGGTCATTGAGCTTTAGAAGCATCCAAAATGAGGCTCAACATGATCGAATCGAGCTCCTGACACCATGGTAGGAATTCAGGGGAAGCCAAACCGGTGACGATGCAGGCTCTCCAAGGTCAAAACTGCCTCGTAACCTCCCTAGAAAGCGTGTCATCCTCTACAGACGTAAAAAAGGCTTATAAGACGTTGAGTTCATGTTATAGCCTTGCTCCACTTCACCAAAGGAAAATTCGAACCTGTCTAGGCAGGTAGGAAAAAGCCAGCCAAAGCTCCATTACCACTGAAAAGCTCACACATGTTCATCCTAAGCTCCAAAGGATCTAGAAAGGTAAGACCAAGCTCCTAGTACAAGACCAGGGTATGAATCTACCTCGCTCTACAAAACAATGAACACCATATTCGACAACCTCCATGAGGAATCATGCCATTAAGGCACATGAGATCATATCTACACTCCAACGTATATTGAAACACCGCGTACGTGTTGGGCAAATGATTGAATCCAAAGAGGAAACAAACTTATTTCCACCTAGGATATTCCTAAATCCGTTATTAATTCGAAGTCAATAACTTTCAAATAAAATATCCCACCCGATAAGGAGGGAATGGATTCAAAGAATCATGGCAAAAGATTCACAAGTTTAACCTATTCGGACCGTGTATAAGTACGCCCAACATGAACGAAGAAAAAGGGGGGCACAAATCAACAATTAAAAAAAGAACATATAGATCGACAAAAAAGCATTCAAGGAGAGCGATCCTACTCCGGCCTAAATTCTGTCATCAGAACACAGCTGTCGTTATTTTCTACTTCTCGACAAGCACAAGGTTGCCACCCTACTGTACCTCAGTGAGATTGAGAATATTCAAGAGATTTTCATAAGACATATATGATTTATAATAAAGCATTATATTCCCCTCTTCATTATGGTTATATTCAAATACCCACCTTTGTTCGAACGATCTAGGTATCAAAGGTACCAAACCCCAGCCACCACCTCCGTGGTAGTGGTCTCGAGGATGTTAATTGGAATTTTTCATACCAATCAAATTTTCTGTTAACACTTTCTGACGCCATCTGTGGGAAACCTACACCATTGTTTTTAAATTTATAAGTTTGTTGTTTTACACTGATTATAAGGCTTCGATCCTCTCAAGGACAGCTTGAAACCTCGAGACATCAGTCTGCCCCTTCAACCAAGAAAGGCAGAAGAAAGGAAAGAAATCTAAGCACCATAAGTCAGCCTCATATCAGCCAGACGTGGCCAGGGCTCCAACCCCTCAAGCAATGAACCAAGCTATGATCAACCAGCATGCTGCGGCCATCGTGGAAAATGTCCACCTCCGTCTTGCTATAGAAGGAATTGCTCCTTAACTGGAAGATCTTGGTACCCGAGGAGAGGCGAGCAGACCCACAAAGGAAAGGATTTTTTTTTTTTTTGAAAAAGATTCTTGGTCACCAAGTAAATCCACCTAAGGAAATGATTTTTACCCACCAAGTAAATCCTTCTTAGGAAAGGATTTGTGATCCTATATATAAAAACTCTAAATTTCGGCCAAGACATGAACTTGAGCTCTAAAATTCGTTCAAGCATAAGGATTTCTAAGAGTGAAATTCGGCCAAGCTAGAATTAATAAGAATACAATTCGACCAAGGTATTTTTCTTAGAGAAAATTTCAGCCAAAGGGGAATTTTGAGTGGAGAGAAGCCGATTCTTGCTCTTGATAAATTCTTCAAACTCTAAAGATTGGTGTGCAAAAATTCGGTAAAGAAGAAAAGGAAGAAATAACTTTTTGTATTCTATAGAGCACTAGTAACCTTTACATTAAAAAGTTTTATGTACAACAATGAATCTAGGTTCATGCAAGTTTCAATCAAATTGATTGATAATTCACAAGTGACCTAAAGTTCTTTGTTTTTCTTCTTAGAGGATTATTGTGACTAACAAAGAAAGAGATTTTGTTTGTTTCCATTCTCAAGTATACAATTTAAAGAAAGGGAGCCCACACTCCTAGGTGATTCACGTTCGTGATTAGATTGGAAGATCTTACGGATTAAATTCGACGCTAGTTCAATCGTCATGAGAAAAAAGGTACGATACTTTTAATATATATAAATTAATCTAGGGTTAAGGTTCTTTATTTCAAAGGGAACTTTTTTAAAGATATTAAACCCTAATTTTACGCTTCCGTTATGCGATTTTCCCTACACAATCGTCACGAGAAAAAGGTACGATACTTTTAAAATACGTCAATTAATCTATGGTTAAGGTTCTTTCTTTTAAAGGGAAAATATTTGAAATATACCAAACCCTAATTTTACGCTTCCGCCGTGTTTTGAACCGATTTTTCCATACAAGTCCGAAGCGAAGTAACATTTCCTTGGCGAACTTGTTCCACCTAACTAGTCCTTGGAATTTTGTGAGCCATCTATGCCCTTACAAGGCGATTCCTTCCAAATGAAACGATGCTAACTGAACTTGTTGGTCCAGGATAATACTTTAAACTCAAAATATTGTTCCGTCTTATAGACCCACACTTACAGATCCTCACCATTAAACTTTGGAAAAGATAGCTTAAGGTGATTGTTGTTATGGTCGGTGGTAGAAGTGGTGCGCGAAGTACCTGGATGGTGTGAGGACTCCGCTAGTGGAAATGAGCCGGTATCTGGTTGGTTTGTGTCTAATGGGTTCGTGTCTATTCAGGTCATAGGGATTTGAGTTCTTCTATGACCGTTTTTAAGGCAGTGTTCACTTGGTCGAAACTGGACTCATGTTATTTCATTGAACTCATTACAGAATTCCATGTTGGATTTGCCGCGGGTATCCATTACTTGTAAAGGATTTGGCTCTGATACCACTGATAAGAATTAATTTGGGGAGAAGGGGAGAGGAGAAGAAGAGAAGAACAGGGAAGTGGTTTGGTTAAATCATTCTTACTTTATGTGAAGTCGTATAGTCATTGTGCTCCCAAGTGCAGCAACTAAACCTAAACGATGGGGCAATTACTGAATCATCCACTTGATGGCAGGTTTGGTAATTTTCTCCTACAAAAAGTTAAAGCATGTCTTTTGAGGGGCTTTTCAGTAATTTTCTATTTTATAAATTGTTACTATTTCTTCCCTTATCCTAAATAGTGGAAATTGTGAGGAATGTCACCTTGTTTTGGTCCCTTGCAGTGATGTCACCGTTATAATAAGTTAAGTTTAAAAGGCACCTATTATGGTGAGCTACCGAAATTGCCCTTAAATAATCGATAATTTATTCTTTAAAGGCTGTCGTCCAAAAAAGTTGTCTGAAAATCAATCACCTACTCCATTTGTTTCTTCAGAAAATGAGCTCCATTCAAGATATTGCATGAGAAGGTAAATTAATATTTCTGATCTTTATTTCCATTTTTTATTGTATTTATGTGTGGTATAACACTGTATGAACATGTTGTATCAATTTTTTTATGTTGATGTCTTGAAGTTGTAAAATTTTTAAAAAGAATGAATGAACATGTATGCATATTTGTTTATATATATATATGTGATCACAAAAAAAAAAGCTCGATCCCTCACACAAATAGCTCAATCCCTCACAAAAAAGCTTGATCCCTCGCCGAAAAAGCTCGATCCCGTACAAAAAAAGCTCGATCCAGCACAAAAATAGCTCTATCCCTCACAAAAAAGCTTGATTCCTTAAAAAAAAGCTCGATCTGTAAAATTAAAATGTCGAGCCATATTTGAAAAAAGTTCGAGCCATATATAAAAAAGCTCGATTATGTAGAAAAAGAGCTCGGTTTTGAACAAAAAAAGCTTGATCCCGTTAGAAAAAGCTCGTTCATGTACAAAAACAGCTCGATCATGTACAAAAAAAGCTCGATCAGTTTTAAAAAAAGCTTCATATCTTACACTTGTGATTTTTGTTTAATCCTTTATAATTGTAAATTTAGTATGAAATATTTTTTTCTTATTAATGGTTTTTGATGTTGGTTTTGACAGGACAATGGATAGGGTGAGAATAGTCATATCTTACAACGGTCGATGGGAGCAATTACCAGATGGAAATCAGAGGTATTTAGGTTCCGATAACCAAGGTTTGTATGTGTCAAAGAATTTGAGTTACGACGAACTGGTGTCGATCATGCAAACCATTGTGAAGTTTGATGAGAACAAATACAGTGCTGAGCTACAGTCTCTATCAATTGTTCCTGGGACTACATGTCGTACATTTATAAGAAACAATGATGATGTTCAGTTTATGCTAGGGAAGATAGGGTGATCCCTCAAGTATGTGTTAGTCTAATCGAGAGGCTAGCAGGAGGTGTCATTGGTGAAGATATCCCTCATCCTGATAAGACCCAACAATTTCGATCGTCAAGCGGAAGCAACCAGTTGTTCTCAGAAAGAAGTGGGATTGATGGTCGGGAAAACATATGTGTTGTCCCACCGGAAGTAGCCACCAATGATAATAAACAGGGACCTCAATTCGACGATGTATTTGGTTGTCATATTGAGATGAATGGTAGACAGTACAACCACCAATACAATGAGATCTACAATAACATCAACAATGAGGAGAATACAGCACTGAATGTTGGGGTGAATCATGAGGTGGATAATGGGGGCAATTTCAATTCTGTAGAAAATGTAGAGGACAATTAGGATGATGCAGAACCTTTCAAAACGGAAAGACGTGTAAGACGTGTACACAAATTTATTTCTAGTGTACCAGATATAACTGGGACTTTCGAGGGGAGGGCTAATGTAACTCCAGATGATTCTGATAATGCCACAACATGGGTTATTCCAAGAGCAGAATCATACTCGTTTGGTATTGGTGGAAGCAGAAACTTGGTTGAAGATGAACCTACAAGCATGATATATAAAGGCCAATTTTTTACAACGAAAAATGATTTGAAGAGATTAGTAGGCCATTTTGCAATGCGGCAGAACTTCGAGTGAAAGGTGAAAATGTCCAATAAGACAACATTACATCTAGTTTGTTTGATGGGAAATTGTACGTGGAAGTTAATAGCGGTGAGGAAAGATGAAGGCACATACTTTCAAGTAAGAAGTTTTGTCAATGAACACACTTATTCGTTAGAGGAAATTCACCGCCGACACCGATAAGCTAGTGCAGTCATAATTGGAGAAGTTATTGCACCTAGACTTCAACAACAAGATGGTCGACTAATTCGTCCGAAGAACATAATCGCCGACATGAAATCAATGTATGGAATCCAAATCATGTACAGTAAGGCACACGCCGCCCTCGATTATGCGTTGTCACTGACATATGGAACGCATGAGGAAATGTTCCAACTGCTTCCATCATTTGGTTACGTTTTGGAACAACAAAATCCCTGCACAATCACTGACTTACAGTGCGACGAAGATGGTAAATTTTTATACTTCTTCATGTCCATTGGTGCCTCACTTAGAGGATTCCGGATGTGTATTCGTCCAGTCATTGTCGTTAATAGTACCCATTTAAAGGGATGATTCTGGGGTACAATGTTTGCTGCAACAGCACAAGATGGGAACGAACAGGTGTATCCAACTGCTTTTGGGTACGGCGACTTAGAAAACAACCTTTCATGGGAATGGTTTTTGGATTGCTTGAAAGATGCCCTAGGTCATATTGATGAGCTAGTTTTCATTTTCGATAGGCATGCAAGCATTGAAGCAGGGATTTCTAAAGTGTTCCCTTACGCCACCCATACCATATGTTGCTGGCACTTTGCTGAAAAAATCAAAAAGTGATTTCATAGGAAGGATGTTGCCGCAATAATAGACAAAGCAGCATGCGCATACACCAAGTTTGAATATAACCAGCATATGGAAGAGTAAAGAAACTTGCACCAGAATGCATATGATTATGTAATTGATGTCGGTCCACACAAGTGGTCCCATGTAAACTGCCCGGAAAGAAGGTACAGGGTGATGACTACTAATGCTGCAGAATGCATAAACTCATGCCTAAAATTTACAGGCCAACTGCCTATGTTGACTCTGGCTGAGTTCATTAGGAATATGTTGCAACGGTGGTTTCATGATCGCTATAGAGCTGCACAAACCATGCGTCATCAATTGACCGACACAGCACATCGTGTGCTCTTAAAACATGTTGAGAAGTGTGGTTATTTGACCATAAATCCAGTCAACTGGAACATTTTCTCGGTCAAGCGGTATGGAAAATAGTGGACTGTTGACTTAGCCCGGAAAACTTGTACTTGCAACAAATTTCAAATTGATCATTTTCCATGTTCTCACGCCCTTATGGTGGCACGGTACATTACTGAAACTTGGACTTCATAACTTTGTGTTCGTACTGATCATTTTCTCAGTGAAGCTGATCGTTTTCAATGTTTTTTACAGGGAGCGAAACTTGGACTTCACAACTTTGTGTGCGGACTACTACAAGAGACAGACACTTATTAACGGGTACTCGATTCCTATTATGCCGGTGGGCCATCCTTCCACTTGGGTTGTGCCATCTGACATTGCTCAGAGGGTGATTTTGAATCCAAACTCCAGGAGACAAGCAGGACGCTTGAGGGCGGGTCGCCATGTCTCATCTTCGGAGAGGACAACTACACAATCCTATAAAAGATGTGGACAACCAGGGCATAATTCCAGGAGATGTCCTAATCCACCTATGATTAATGAAGGTACAAGAAGAGGTGTTCCCGATGAATACCGCCGCAAGTGTAGCATCTGCCATTCAATTGGACACAACAAACAAACGTGCCCTAACATTGACTCTAATAGGGAATAAATGACAAAGTTTTGATCACATTGAAAACTTTTGGAAGTGTATTAGATTGTAATAATTTGGAATTGCAATAATTACTTATTAATGAATGAATTAATATTAATGAATGAATAATGAACGAATTAACATTCATGAATTAATTAAATGTCTGTGTACATATCAAATGGTAATATACAAAAAATCACTTGGCGGGTCTGGAGTTAGAAAAAATCTCCACAACCATTTTTTTTCGAATGATCCCCTTGTCGTCCTCTGACCAATCAAAAGGCCTTCAACCCGCCAGTATGTACTCGATAAATCTCAAAGTATGGGGACCATGGTTACCTATGCAATTCGGTACATAAAACACCATTAGAAATCGTTTATAAAGAATATCTAAACACGTGAATGAAATAGAATGTCTTATGATTTCTTTTGTTGGGGGACTGTAGAAGTATGCACCAGGCTAATCGAGAAGGGCTGATCGAGGAAAAGTGTTGTGACCAACTCGTCGTGCTGTGTGGAACCCCGTGTCACTCAACATGGAGGGTAAAAACCACCGTAATGGCCGGACTTGTTGGTGCCTGATCTGATAAGGGACTTCCTGTCTCCAGGGGTCATAAATGTCAATCTTCCCATGAAAAAGGTCGACGCTCACCACCAGCCAATGTTGGGCCCCAACGTTGCACGGAATCAGCACATGTAATAGTTTGCATACCGTGTTAGCTGAGGATTTATGAACAATTTTTTTTAAATCATCTCCATCATGTAACACTTACCAGGTCAACCTCGTGCCATCGGCGGTTTCCACTCGTGGTTGCTCCACGGACCGTCGGAAGGTCCTTTTCCAACCATCGGGACTGTAACACATTCCACCTTGTCGTGGTCACAGCACCGTGTGAATCACGAGGCATCATCCTCTCCCACATGTACAACATAAGTGGCTGTACAAGCATTGACAATATTGTATTAATAATACAAAAGTAGAAAAACCGATTTGATTCCCAAATTTTATACCTACTTACATAAAATTATGTATCCAACATGTTGATCTTCTGGTTGTACATATTGTGGAATTCTCGCTGACGCTTGCGAAGAATATTGAGGTATGCATCCATATGCTGACAAACAATAAAACCACCGTAATTGTTAACAATTCAACAATACTTACACAAACGTTAATATGAAATTTAATAAGTACGTACCGTGTCCATCAAGTCCATGAAGTTGGACTGCATGCGCACGAACCATCCCGCGGTAACTGGTGCCAGCACGTCCATATCACGTATGTTTAATGATTGAATTACCTTAGCTATACATAAATTAGAATAAACAAGAAATGTACATCCATTTGTATTATAAAAAGTTGGACTCACTGTTCCCCGTTGATGTTCCTCTTGAAGGCCTTGTATGTCACAAGGTGGTCAGCGTCCACTAGTCCGTGGGGGTCAAAAATGTGTTCCACAGACTCAGGACGTGTCCTCAACCTCTTTGGACGGCATGGATCTGTGAAAGGGCTCACCAACTGCCATCCGTGCTTACCAAAACGCTTCCATGTATTGGCCGGGGGAGGGGACCGCTCCGACAGCACATACATACTAGGTGGGGGAGAGGATCGCTCCGACGGTACGGACTTTCTGGGAGGGAAAGGGGACCGCTCCGATGGCACGAACGTGCTGGGTGGGGGAGAGGATAGCTCCGATGGTACATACGTGCTAGGTGGGGGAGGGGACAGCTTCGACAACACAGACGTGCTGGATGGGGGAGGGGACCGTTCTGACGCCACAAACGTGCTGGGTGGGGGAGGGGACCATTGTGGCTGAATCTATGTGCTAGGAGGTGAGGGGATTGATGTGCTGCAAGGTGGGGGGATCGATGTGCTGGGAGGTGGGGGAGACCGCTGAGCCTGGGTAGACCCAGATAGGACTGTTGTATGTGAACCAGGCCTACTCTCACTGATATGCGACTGAGTTTCCCTCTCCGGACCTACCATACCAGTAGGCAGGTCCTGACTACGTAGAGCTGTCATGTTTGTCCCCCCCGTAAGCCTATCAGTCGACCCTCCGGGACTATATAATAGATCAGGAGGTGGGGGGCCATCCCGGTGTGTACGCATGGTCGAACCTTAAAGCCTCTGGATCATATCCAGTAACAATCGATGTTGCTACTGACGATCCTCATCACTCTTCCGGATCATATCCAACAACTTCAAGTGTTGACGTTGTCGATCCTCATCACTATTCCGGAGGGCTTCACGCACATCGTTCAACATATCTGCCCACGGAGCCTGAAATCATGTCTACATTATTAGTAAAAAACTATCAGCACGTGTTAATAAAAAAACACTAAACTTTGTTTTCAACTTACGTCTCCATCACGACCAACGCCCCACGGGAATCCCTTGCAGATGTACCATGTTTGGGGGTGGAAAACTGAAACTGCCTATGCCTATGCCTTTCTCGTTAAGGGTCTATCTCATATCCCTCACTGTCACTGGGCCTTAAACCCCCAGCAACAGGCTCAGATCCCTCACTGTCAATGGTCTTGTCTGTACCACTGATCCCGCCTAAGGTGGTCTGATCAGGGACCTCAGGCGGCATATCATCCATGCCATCTTCTACATACAGGCTCCCCCCTCGTCTAGCCAGGCATAGTACGGTGCCTGTCTCTCAGCTGGTGTCTACACCAGTTCCTTGATCGCAAACATCTGAAATATTAGTTTGAACAATGTCATTGTACAAATACTTACTAATACAAACATTAACAAAATAAATACATACCCTGGCTTTGAAAATCTTGCTAGCTTCTTCCCTCTTGGTTGTTTGGTCAACTCCCAATTCAAAATACGGGGAGTCAGATCAGTAACCCTTCGGGCACCTACCTCTTTGGCCAAATCAGGGATTACCTATAAAGCAAATATCTGCATCAAAGATAAGTACGATAAGTATCCATACAATTATGGGCACCAACAATAAAGTACAATTGTAGTTCAAACTTCTTACCAATGGGGCATGAGATAGACCGTATATGTTGTAAGTCTCCACCCTATGTACGTCAGCGCCTTTTTCCTGCTGGCATCGCTCAAACTCGTCTCGTCGCCCGTCAAGCGCATGCTTGAATGAGTAAATAGAATGCATGTACACATGGGCACCCCACGAGAACGCGTCGAACGCATCGAGCTCGTCAACCAGCCAAAACTTCCAAATTGGTGTTAGGATTATGCTCGATAGCAAGAGTGTAATACTGTAATTAATAATCGTTTCATATAAATAAAGTGATTTCTAGTTTAAAAATCTTATAGCATTTATAGTTTAATTATTATAATTGTTAAAAGTAAATAATCATAAGGTCAAAAGACTATGAGAAAAGAAGAATTGTTCATACATCAAAATATGTATGAGGTAGACACAATTCTTTAGTTAGTCTTAAATAATTTTCACAACTTAAGATAGAAGGTTGGACGCCTTTATCTTGTCAAAGTTGTAGATTCTTTTGCTAGCATTTGAGTTGGATCAAATGTGTTATGATGAGTCTAAAATCATCAAAGTGTGGTGTCTTTGGGAAAAAGAATCTAGTGCACTGGGTGCATTGAATAGAATCAAAATGAAATACTTTATCTAGAATCGTCAATAGATAAAAGTTTTCAGTTGAAGACAATCGGAGAGTCTATCTCAATCCTGAGATAAAGGATGGACTTATGGTTCCAAGTGTTATCATTTGAGCTATCAATGAGTACGATTATATAGCATAGTCTATCCTCGATAGTTTGGTGGTATTCATTTGTTAATCGATAAAGGACTTCATTTATAGATATGGAGATCGTGGCTCCATTTATTGAATGAGAGTAGAATACCATCATATGGATGTTTTGAGGTATTGGATATTAAATCTTAACGTTAAGTTTTCAATAGTGTCTATTGAAACATGGCTTCTGGACAAGTCAAAATATCTAAGTTCAAAATGTGGTCATATGAGTAAATATGGTAACTTGGAGAGCTATAGGCGGTCTATGAGCTCTTGGCGATTACTGGTATTCTTCACGAGGATACACTTTCTCCAATAAGGTTGTCTAGGGTACGAATGAGTAACATCAACTTATTCTATCTTTATTTAAGAATTCAATTTTAGTTCTTTAGTGGAATGAACTAAAATTAAATAGATTGGACCTAAGTGAATCATTTGTTGATTGTGATTGGGTTGTGTCTATTGGAGCTTAAATTTAGATAGCCCGCCAAGATCCCTAATCCACGTGAACTTGCATGGATCACTTGATATATTCTACCGGACCAATTTAAGGGTCCATCTAGAATTTTAATAAGATATGTGAACTTGTTTCTTTTTATAAGAATAGGTCTAGTTCACATGTGGACTTTTTATTAAGGTCCAATGGATTTAATAAAATAAGAAAAATAATATATGGCATTTATACTAGGTATGGGCGGCAATGGCTATGGTGAATAGCTTAAATATATTATTATTTTTTATTTAATTAAATGGAAATTAATTAATTTGTTGATTAATTAATTATTTAATTAAAAGTCAAAATCTTTTCATATTAGAAGATGGTCTCCTAAAAACTATACTATTGTTGGTAGTATAGTTAATGTTAAAGACTATATTTGATAAGTAGATAAATAAAATGAGTTATTTATCTAATCAAATTAGGAAGTCTTTAATATGGTTACAAATACACTTTTGAGTTGGATTAGGAGTCTTTGTGTTAGGATAGAATCCCTTTTTAAAAAGGATTCTTAACCACCAAGTAAATCTACCTAAGGAAATGATTATTAACTACCAAGTAATCTTTCTTAGGAAAGGATTTGTGATCCTAATCTATATCATATAAAATTCAGCCAACCCATATATATATACAAAAGGATAGAATTTCTTTAAGATAAGGATTCTTAACTACCAAATAAATCCACCTAAGGAAAGGATTCTTGTCAACCAAGTAAATCCTTCTTAGGAAAGGATTTATGATCCTATATATATGTGTGATTTTCGGCCAGCCGTATGAATTTTATGATGAAAATTTCGGCCATGCCTAGGTAATTTTCAAGAGAGAATTTGGCATAGCAAGAGAGAATTTTGAGGGAGAAAAAATTAGTTTTTGCTCTAGAAAAAATTCGATCAACTCATAAATTAAGGGTGTCTGTGAATTCGGCCTAGAAGAGAAAAAAGGGGAACGTTTTTGTATTCGATAGTATACTAATATCCTTTAAATCAAAAGGGTTTTGTGTACAACATTGAATCAAGGTTTACGCGAGTTTTAATCAAATTGATTGATAATTCACAAGTGACCGGACGTTCTTGGATTTTTCTCTTGGAGGATATTTGTAACTAACAAAGAAAAGATATTTGCTTTGTCTCCATCCTCAGGAATACAATTTAAAGAAAGGGAGCCCACACTCCTAGGTGATTCACGTTCGTGATTGGATTGGAAGATCTTACGGAATTAATTCGGCGCTTGTTCAATCGTCACGCGAAAAAGGTACGATACTTTTATATACATCAATTAATCTAGGGTTAAGGTTGTCGTTGCATAAAATGGAAAAATTTTATTTATACGCAAAATAAATTTATTTATTTTCACGCTTCCGTTGCGTTTCTAAACCCTTTTTCCCTACAATTGGTATCAGAGCCTGGTTGTACCCTTGATTAATTGATGTATATGTTCGTGAATCTTTTTCTTTTATTGTATATATGCATGTTTTAGAAAGAGATGGCACTCTAGGTATTCACATATATATTTACATTGGAATGTATGGATATATATATGTTTTATATGTGGATTGTTATTGCTCAATTTTGGTCCTAGAATTTCAATGTAATTTTGTTTTGGGATTGTAACAAGAAGGGTGGTCTATTATCGCCATAATTTCCTTCTTGGTAGTTGCTAAGTTTTTTTTTATTTTGTTGTTGCAATAATAATAATAAAAAACTGCAGTATTTTGTTATGTAAAATCTTCTATAATACATTCAAGTTTCGAAGACTCGAAGGTTTGAAGAATTAGGAGTAACCGGAACAAGTTTGGGACCGTATGAGCCGTAACAACGAACGTGTGTGCGAAGAGCGCGCAGCTACGTTTCGTTGTGGCATGGGCTGCGCACGGCAGCCCTTGTGGTAGCCATGGGCTGTGCATGGCAGCCCTTTATGGTCTTGTGACATGCGCACGCCCATGGGTAAAGGCAAGGGGTGCGCACGCCCATGGGAAGTAACCAAGGGAGTCCGAACGACGAAGGTCACGTGAAGACTTGTTCGCCAAGAAAGCGTTCTTATATTCCAAGATAAATGTAATTTACTTGTTTTTCTATGATGGACTAAAATTGTAGCTATTTATATTTTCTTGTAAATATTGCAATGTTTGTCATTGTTTGATAACATGTCATATAGAATAGGAGTGTCACTCATATATCTCTTTTGGTATGAACATGCATTGAATGGTTTAAGTATCTAAATTGGCATCTAGATAACTTTGAAAATCATTCTTTGGAATTCGATCACACGCCTTAAACAATTGAGTGGGAGAAGGTGTTTTGGAACACCTACGGCCACCAAGTTTAGTTGAGCTTTATGTTTCGTGAATAACCTCCCAAGAGGTATTCATGAATGGAATTTAGCAAGATACTTCCTTACAAGGATAGACTAGACAATTAGCCCAAACGATATCTACTCCTAAATGAGGGATATTCGTGAGGGATTATATTGAAGGTCGATAACTTGGTAACACACTCAATGTGAGTTTATTAATATCCTCTCAAGAGTTCTTGTCAATAAAATCACAAGGCTAAAAATAAAACATTGGTTGTTATGTTAACAATTAGGTGGGACCTAGTCCAACTAGTAAATATTGTGAACTCCCAAAAAAGGAGTGACATTTATGGGTGTTGGATCACCGTTGAATTTTTCCGATTGAATTATTTTATTTAATTTAAGATAAATATTGAAAAGTGCTATAGCATGATTGTTTACTTATATAATTTTTGTTATTAAAAAGAAATCATGACCCCATCCCTAATCAATATCCTAAAAAGATAATACTTTAAACTAATGATAATTATGTCACATGGAAAAGGACTATTGGGTTGTTGCTGCAAATTGAAAAGTATAAGTTCATTCTGTATATTCCTTAACCACCAAAACTAATGAATCTACTCGGGAGCCAAGAGATGAGTATCAGTAGTGGAAGTCTTTAGATAAGATGGCTAAATGTACGTTACATTATGGCCATCATTTCTAACGTGTTGCAACAGCAACATGATGGAATGGAGACTGCTGCTGATATTATGATGTCTCTAGACAGAGATTCATGTGGTTGGTAAAGTTGTTATTTTTAAGACCTGTAAGAAAGTCAAGTTACAACAGAGGAAAAAGCAACTTGGGCCTTCTTAGAAGGAGACCAAGGAAGTAACCAAGGTCAAAGGGAAGTGTTTCCTTTGTGGTGAAAAAGGTTAAAGGAATAAACTGAATAAGAATGAATTCAACTTGCATTTAGGCAATGGAGCATTGGTGTCTACTAGTGTAGTGGGAGATATTATAATCAATTTTGATTCTTATAGGCATTTAGTTTTAATAAACGTTTATTATGTACCACAATTCAAGAGGAATTTAATTTCGGTCTCTTGTCTAAATAAATTTGGATATTCGGTTACTTTTAATAAAGGTTTTATTATTAGTAAGGATAACAAATTTGTTTGCAAAGGTACATTGGAAAATGGTTTATTCTATTTGCATGGAAATATCTCTCACTTGTTAGACACGAAATCAACGGAACCCAATCATAAAAGAGTAAAATTATCAAAAGATGAAACCTACCTATGGCATTTGCGCCTAGGTCATATCAACCTTAATAGGATTAAAAGATTGGTATGTGATGGAACTCTAAGTGACTTAAAGGTTAATGATCTACCAACTTGTGAATCTTATTTGGAAGGTAAAATGACCAAAAGGTCGTTTACGACCAAATGTGCAAGAGCCATTGAATGTTTAGGATTGATACACATGAGCATTCAAGCTAGAGGTGGATATGAGTACTTCATCACTTTCATGGATGATCACTCAAGATTTGGCTATGTGTATCTCATGAGACATAAGTCGGATGCATTGATATGTTCAAAGCATTTAAAAGCTGAAGCAGAAAATCAGCTTGAGAAATGCATAAAAATCTTGAGGTTCGATCATGGTGGAGAATATCTATCTGGTGAGCTTCAGCAATATCTTATTGATAATGGAATAATTTCTCAGTTTTCTGCACCAGGCACACCTCAACAAAATGGAGTGGCAGAAAGGAGAAATAGAACTCTTTTGGATATGGTTAGGTCTATATTGAGATATTCAACGCTCCCTAGTTCTTTTTGGGGATATTCTTTACAAACTGCAATGTATATTCTAAACGATGTACAATCTAAGTCGGTTCCTAAAACACCGCATGAGTTGTGGACTGGGCGAAAGCCTAGTTTACAACACTTAAGAATATTTGGATATCCTGCGCACGTGTTAAAAGGAAAGACAGATAAGATGGAGTCCCGTTCAGAAACATGCATATTTGTAGGGTATCCAAAAGGAACAAAAGGATATTATTTTTATAGTCCTTTAGATCTTAAAGTATTTGTTTCGACAAATGCCAAATTTCTAGAAGAGGACTATATGAATAATTTTGTGCCTAAAAGTAGAATTGTCCTAAATGAACTTTTAGGAGATACAATTCCATAAGAGGTTTCGCAACCAAGCCCAATTGTAAGTTCCGTACCAACACAAGATCAACAATCTACCATACCTCATCGTAGTGGGAGGGTTGTTAGACAACCCGAGAGATAAATCGGTCTAGGAAAATATGTAGAGAATCTTCCGGACGATGATGATCCCTATACGTACAAGGAAGCAATGGAAGATGTTGATTGTCGCCATTGGCAAAAGGCAATGCAATCCGAAATTGAATCTATGTTCAAAAATAAAGTCCGGTCTCTTGTAGACTTGCCTAAAAGGATAAAACTCATCGGGTGCAAGTGGGTATACAAGAGGAAAAGATGAATGGATGGAAAGGTGGAAACCTATAAAGCTATATTGGTAGCTAAAGGTTATACACAGAAGGAATGTATCGATTATGAAGAAACCTTCTCTCATGTGGTCATGCTTAAATCCATTAGGATACTCTTATCCATTGCGGCTTCTCTAGACCTAGAGATTTGGCAAATGGATGTCAAGACAGCTTTCCTTAATGGAAGTCTTGACAAAAGCATCTATATGCTGCAACCAGAAGGATTCATTGAAAAGGGCCAAGAGGAAAGGGTATGCAAGTTGCAAAGATCCATATATGGATTGAAGCAAGCATCCAGATCCCGGAACATAAGGTTTGATCAAGCCGTTAAAGGTTTTGGATTTATTCAAAACCTTGATGAACCTTGTGTATACAAAAGGATTAAAGGCGACAAGTTGGTTTTTCTAGTTCTTTACGTTGATGATATACTACTCATCGGAAATGATGTAGGTGTATTGACATCAATAAAAGAATGGTTAGCAAAACAATTTGATATGAAGGACTTGGGAGAAGCAAGTTATATTCTTGGTATCCAAGTCATAAGGGATAGAAAGAATAGAACGATTGCATTATCCTAAGCTTCATACATAGATAAAATCTTGTCTAGGTTTTCCATGCAAGATTCCAAGAAAGGTATATTACCTTTCAGGTATGGAATCAAACTTTCTAAGGAACAAGTTCCTAAGAATGAGCATGAAGAGCAATTCATGAGTAGGGTTCCATATGCATTGGCAGTTGGAAGTCTCATGTATGCAATGCTCTCCACTAGACCAGATATTTGTTTTGCTATAGGCATAGTTAGCAGGTTTCAACGAAACCTGGTCCTGATCACTGGACGGCAGTCAAGCATATTTTCAAGTATCTTAGGAGAACGAGAGATTATATGCTTGTATACTCTAGAGGGGATTTAATTCCCGTTGTGTATACAGATTCTACCATTGGAGAAGGGGCAGTCATATGGAGGAGTATCAAGCAATCTTGTATTGCTGATTCTACCATGGAAGCCGAGTATGTTGCCGCAAGCGAGGCTATCTAGCTCCGCCAATTCTTGATTGACTTGGAAGTGGTTCCTGATGCGAATAAGCAGATCACTATTTATTGTGACAATAGTAGAGCAGTGGCTAATTCGAGAGAACCAAGAAGTCATAAGAGAGGGAAACACATTGAAAAAAAGTATCACCTTTTAAGGGAAATTGTGCATAGGGGTAACGTGACGATTTTCAAGATCGCGTCAGCGAAAAATCTAGCGGATCCCTTTACAAAGGCTCTTCCTCAAAAGAGTTTTGAAGGGCATCTAAAGAACATGGGGATGAGAGATATGACACATTTGCTATAGAGCAAGTGGGAGATTGTTAGGATTATGCTCGATAGAAAGAGTGTAATATTGTAATTAAAAATCGTTTCATATAAATAAAGTGATTTATAGTTTAACAAATCTTATAGCATTTATAGTTTAATTATTATAATTGTTAAAAGAAATAATCATAAGGTCAAAAGACTATGAGAAAAGAAGAATTGTTCATACATCTAGATATGTATGAGGTAGACACGATTCTTTAGTTAGTCTTAAATAATATTCACAACTTAAGATAGAAGGTTGGACGCCTTTATCTTGTCAAAGTTGTAGATTCTTTTGCTAGCATTTGAGTGAGATCAAATGTGTTATGATGAGTCTAAAATCATCAAAGTGTGGTGTCTTCGGGCAAAAGAATCTAGTGCACTGGGTGCATTGAATAGAATCAAAATGAAATACTTTATCAAGAACCGTCAATAGATAAAAAATTTCATTTGAAGACAATCGGAGAGTCTATCTCAATCATGAGATAATGATGGACTTATGGTTGCAAGTGTTATCATTTGAGCTATCAATGAGTACGATTATATAGCATAGTCTATCCTCAATAGTTTGGTGGTATTCATTTGTTAATCAATAGAGGACTTTATTTATAGATATGGAGATCGTGGCTCCATTTATTGAATGAGAGTAGAATACCATCATATGGATGTTTTGAGGTATTAGATATTAAATCTTAACGTTAGGTTTTCAATAGTGTCTATTGAAACATGGCTTCTGGACAAGTCAAAATATCCAAGTTCAAAATGTGGTCATATGAGTAAATATGGTAACTTGGATAGCTATAGGCGGTCTATGAGCTCTTGGCGATTACTGGTATTCTTCACGAGGATACACTTTCTCCAATAAGGTTGTCTAGGGTACGAATGAGTAACATCAACTTATTCTATCTTTATTTAAGAGTTCAATTTTAGTTCTTTAGTGGAATGAACTAAAATTAAATAGATTCGACTTAAGTGAATCATTTGTTGATTATGATTGGGTTGTGTCTATTGGAGCTTAAATTTAGATAGCCCGCCAAGATCCCCAATCCACACGAACTTGCATGGATCACTTGATATATTCTACCGGACCAATTTAAGGGTCCATCTAGAATTGTAATAAGGCATGTGAACTTGTTTCTTTTTATAAGAATAGGTCTAGTTCACATGTGGACTTTTTATTAAGGTCCAATGGATTTAATAAAATAAGAAAAATAATATATCGCATTTATACTAGGTATGGGTGGCAATGGCTATGGTGAATAGCTTAAATATATTATTTTTTTATTATTTAATTAAATGAAAATTAATTAATATGTTGATTAGTTAATTATTTAATTAAAAGTCAAAATCTTTTCCTATTAGGAGATGGTCTCATAAAAACTGTACTATTGTTGGTAGTATAGTTAATGTTAAAGACTATATTTGATAAGTTGATAAATAAAAGGAGTTATTTATCTAATCAAATTAGGAAGTCATTAATATGGTTACAAATAGACTTTTGAGTTGGATTAGGAGTCTTGGTGTTAGGATAGAATTCCTTTTTGAAAAGGATTCTTAACCACCAAGTAAATCTACCTAAGGAAATGATTCTTAACTACCAAGTAATCCTTCTTAGGAAAGGATTTGTGATCCTAATCTATATCATATAAAATTCGGTCAGCCCCTATATATATAAAAGGATAGAATTTCTTTAAGATAAGGATTCTTAACTACCAAATAAATCCATCTAAGGAAAGGATTCTTGCCAACCAAGTAAATCCTTCTTAGGAAAGGATTTATGATCCTATATATATGTGTGTGATTTTCGGCCAGCCCTATGAATTCTATGATGAAAATTTCGGCCATGCCTAGGTAATTTTCAAGAGAGAATTTGGCATAGCAAGAGAGAATTTTGAGGGAGAAAAAATTAGTTTTTGCTCTAGAAAAAATTCGATCAACTCATAGATTAAGGGTGTGTGTGAATTCGGCCTAGAAGAGAAAAAAGGGGAACATTTTTGTATTCGATAGTATACTAATATCCTTTAAATCAAAAGGGTTTTGTGTACAATATTGAATCAAGGTTCACGCGAGTTTCAATCAAATTGATTGATAATTCACAAGTGACCGGACGTTCTTGGATTTTTCTCTTGGAGGATATTTGTAACTAACAAAGAAAAGATATTTGCTTTGTCTCCATCCTCAGGAATACAATTTAAAGAAAGGGAGCCCACACTCCTAGGTGATTCACGTTCGTGATTGGATTGGAAGATCTTGCGGAATTAATTCGGCGCTTGTTCAATCGTCACGCGAAAAAGGTATGATACTTTTATATACATCAATTAATCTAGGGTTAAGGTTGTCGTTGCATAAAAGGGAAAAATTTTATTTATACGCAAACCCTAATTTTTTTTTCACGCTTCCGTTGCGTTTCTAAACCATTTTTCCCTACAACTGGAATCTTGAATCTCTCATCCACCCCCATCAGTATCCAGTTCAGCATATATAAGAGGCAGAGCTTGACAACATCGTACGCCTTTTCGAACTCTGCGCCGGTGACAACACCCCTAATCTGCTCCAGCGACACCTCATCGGCTCAAGGAAAGTACCGCTCATGTATGCCATTCTCCACTGCTGCATACATGGTGGTCTCTGGTACAACTCCAAACCGTAGTCCGGTGATCAGGCAAAATTCCACCTTCGAAAACCTCACAGACTGGTTTCCTAACATGAAGTGCATTTCATCTGTCGGGCCGTCATGATGGAGCTCCCTCAAAAGCAACCGATGGATAATGCCACAGGAAAACTTCATCTCCCTATACATCGTTAGGAAATGCCCGAAACATGATACCATGAACCGACGGCGGTCTTCATCTATAAATTCTACAGGGACACGGTTCAGCGCTTCGTCTATATGGGCAAAGGCATCAAAATGGTTGTGTCGTGTCAATTTGCCCTCGTACCAGTATCCTTCTGGAGTTTTAAGCGAATCCTTCAACCTAATTCTCATCTGCAATGTAACAGAAATACAACATCATTAAACAGAACAAATAAAAAAGCTCGATCCAATTCAAAAAAATCTCGAACCTATTGAAAAAAACTCGAATCATTTATAAAAAAGCTAGAACCCTTTTTAAAAAAGCACGATCCCTTTTATAAAAGCTCGATCCCTTTCAAAAAAGCTCGATTGCTTTACAAAAAAGCTCGATTCCTTTTCAAAAAAGCTCGATCCCTTTCAAAAAAGCTCGATCCCTTTTCAAAAAAGCTCGATCCCTTTCAAAAAAGCTCTATCCCTTTTCAAAAAGGCTCTATCCCTTTTCAAAAAAGCTCGATCCCTTTCAAATAAGCTCGATCCCTTTCAAATAAGCTCGATCCAATTCAAAAACAGCTCGAACCTATTCAAAAAAGCTCGAAACCTATTCGAAAAAGCTTAATCCTTTTCATAATGGCTCGATTCAATTCAAAAAAAGCTCGATTCCTTTTCAAAAAAGCTCGATCTCTTTCAAAAAGGCTCGATCCCTTTTAAAAAAGGCTCGATCCCTTTCAGAAAAGGCTCGATTCGTTTTCAAAAAAGCTCGATTCCTTTTCCAAAAAGCTCGATTTACCAAAACCTAATTTTCACGAAAATAAAAGCTCGACTAAACAAATAAGCTCGATTCTTTGAAAAAAATCTCGATAACCCAGATTTTATCTTCCTCAACTGATATTCAGCCAAATTACAAACCCTAACCTAAACCACAATCATTCTCATATCTCTATTTTAACCGGTTTCTACAATTCCTATCAACAAAACTCAATTCTAACATGTAATGCAAGTTAACAACAACAAAAACGAGGAAAAATAATCAATCTTACATTTGTCAATCACAGCTCTTCCAGTCACTTCACCGTCGATTAGTTTCCCGTCGGTTTGACTGTTGTTTCTCTCTGACTTTGAAAACGACAACTTGATCAATTACAAGTAATCTTATTCTTCTTCTCTCTATATCTGGTAGCAATCGCCCAAAGTGGCTACAAGCCTTGTGTTCAAGCTTTCGGTGCTGATCAGTTTGATGAACAAGTTCCAGAGGAATGCTAATTGATTCAATTGGTGGTCTTTTAGAATAAGTGTGGGTGCTTTCTCGACACTTTTGGTTTTAAACTACATCCAAGACAACCTTAGTTGGGGTCTTGGATTTGGCATCCCATGTATTTGCATGGTCTTTGCACTGCTTGTTTTCTTGCTTGGAACTAAGACTTATCGATATACTATTACTGCTCAAAGGAATGATCAGAAAAGACCCTTTGTGAGAATTGGTCAGGTGTTTATTGCTGCCTTTAGAAACCTGGCGTTCGAAAATGGTTGTTGAAGATCAAGTGGAAACTTGCCTCATTACCAAAATTCTGATCAGCAATTCAAGTAAGTCATCAAGTGCTTGTTATTGAATATGGACATAACCCTGATCCAACAAAATAATTTTTGTTGTCTAAAGATTTATATGAGCTCCAATATTCATTAAATACAGTATTGCAAGTTCCTTGAAAAAGCCTTGCTTGTGCCACATGGTTCAAACAACCAAAGGATCATGTATAGCATCAGTGATGTTGAAGACGCAAAGGCACTCCTCAAGCTTTTTCCGATATGGACTACAACCTTGGTGTATGGTATTTGTGTATGCACAATCTTCAAACTTTCTTTACCAAGCAAGGAGCTACTATGGACAGATCAGTTACACCAGCAGCTAGCTTCAACATGCCGGCAGCTTCACTTCAATGTTTCATCAACCTCGCCATTATTATCGCCATTCCCATGTATGGCCGTATTTTTGTTCCAATTGCACGAGCCTTCACCGCGAAACCAGCTGGTATCACAATGCTTCAGAGAATGGGAACAGGAATAATTTTGTGTGCCATATCCATGGTGATTGACTGATTGCAGCATTAGTTGAGATGAAGAGGCTCAAAACCGCACAAGACTATGTGCTGGTTGATAAGCCGAATGAGACCATTCCAATGAGTTTTTTTTTGGTTGATTCCTCAATATGTGTTATTTGGGCTAGCAGATGTTTTCACCTTTGTTGGTCTTCAAGAATTCTTCTATGATCAACTTCCAAAACAACTAAGAAGTTTTGGTATTTCCCTTTTTTTGAGTGTTTTAGGTGTTTGAAGCTTGTTAAGCAGTGTTTTGGTCTCTGCCATTGATGAAGTTACAAGTGCAAATGGAGAAGTCAGCTGGTTTGCTAGTAATCTCAATCAGGCACATCTTTAGGATTTACTGTCTACTTTTATTATGCTAAAACTTACATCTATAAATGGTAAATTTATGTTTATTTAAGTGTCCTTTATTTTCTTTGTTCGATTATATTGAGATATTAGAATTTACAATTTTTCAGAGGAACTTGGCTTGTTAACTTTGAACACTGGTTCCATGTTCCTCTGACAGTCTGATTCCTTTCAGGTAAACTTATTCTTCTTATTTCCATATTTAGTACAAACTGGGCAACAAAACCCAGAGCCAGAAAGCAAATTGAATTCTCCTTTTTATCAATTGGTGGTATTTTGGATTATGTATTTTTGGTTTTGTTACCATAAGTTTGATACTTTGATGCTTTCAACTTTCCTTACCAATGAATATTAAGGAGTTGCCACTAACAGTCTCATCTATTCTATGACAGCGTTTTGTTCCTATTACAATTAATGCTTCAAACAAATTCTCCATTGCAATATTTATATACCTTGTGCCAGATGTGCCTCTGGCACTGCACCTGCACAAGTTGATTTGCCATATATACCTTGTTTGCCTCGGAAAGACAACCATACCTTTTCATCCACCCGAATCTATCCTTTAGCAAAATCCCATACCTTATCATCTAACAAACAATTTAAAATTAAATATTAACAGTAAATCCATAAAATATATATACATATATGAATTATATATATATATATATATAAATTTTATTATCGATTTAAATTTTATAAACTATTATATTTAAATATTTTAATTAACTATAGTATTTATCAAAATATCTTTTAAATTCAATAATTTATATATAAGAAACGAATATATTTTATATAGATAAAAAGAATATATATATATATAAAAATTAAATTTATATAATAATAATAATAATAGTTACGTTTCTAACTAAACTTATAGTGGGTCCTGCTAAATGCACATCTTTCTTGCATTTAAGAAAATATAATAATAATAATAATAAAATCAAAAACGGCTGGCACCTAATGGGCCTCTCACAGCGCTAATTTTTTATTTGACATTTTTTTTTAATGTTTTATAATCTCCTTTTAACTCTCCGAACTTTTCCTTAGAATTGGAGTGGCTTTTTTTTTCTTTTTTTTTTCTGTTTTTTGTTAGAACCTCTGCTACTCTGATCTTATATAATCTCATGATATATAAGTATTGCAATGAATATTTGGTTAAGATATGATTGATTTCCATAACCACTTTACAAATAACTAATTACATATTTTAAAAATATCAGAAAAAAAATCAAAACACTAGATGATTCAAATCCTTCCCCGTGACCTGTTTCATGAACAACCTTAAAGTGGTTCTGTTTTTTTATTGGACATTGTTAATCTATATCTTTAATAACATTTCTTTTATTATAAATATAAATACCAATACATACAATTATTATCTTATCACAATAAATATAGTACCTATTTACCATTTACGGTAAAAAGGTGGTTGTAATAGGATACAGGTTAAAACTACCCTTATTTATATTTCATCCATATCTCAATTCTATTTTATTTAATATTTCTTCGTTATCGATTTTCAATATTAACTAAATAAGAATATCTTCAATGCATAGAGTGCTATATATGATAGATTATTACAAAGTTAAAAAATATCTCTCCAATGCATTATCTAACTTTAATATGAAGATGATGTGGTAAAGAAAAAATTAGAAAATATATTCTAGAAACTCTCCTATAAATATTAAATAAGAGTTATAACTTAGACGAGAGATAATAAAATAATTATTTTATTAATCATAAAATAGATATATATTTAACTTTAGACGATTGTATCGGATATATGAATATGTATTTCCGTACAAAAAAAAACAATTATTAATAATAATAACAATTAACACTAAATAAAACTTGTCTGATTAGATTTGAAGTGCGATACGATAAGTTTTGAGTCAGTGCCGAGTGACGATAAAGGCATGAAAATGACCGCCAATCCGAATCCAAATAAATAACAAAACACAATAAGCTTGCAATTCAATTAAAAAAATGGCAATCTCTGACCTCTCCTCCGACGCCGGAGCACCACTTCTGGAACACACCGTCCACAGCTGCGTCGACTACAGAAGCCGGCCGGTGCACAAGTCGAGCTCCGGCGGATGGAAATCGGCGTACTTCGTTATAGCCGTAGAGATGGCGGAGAGGTTCGCGTATTACGGAATCCTATCCAATCTGATATCGTATTTGACCGGACCGCTGGGTCAGTCGACGGCGACGGCGGCTGAGAACGTGAACGTGTGGTCGGGGACGATGTCGTTGCTGCCGCTTTTTGGAGCGTTTGTTGCCGATTCGTTTCTCGGCCGTTACCGGACTATTGTTACTGCTTCTGTTGTATACGTTCTGGTTAGTCTTCTGCTCACCTACCTACAAAGTTATTTTGATTTCGATCAAACGGTTCATAATATCAAAAAAAATTAAAGTAAATTTTGAAAAATCAAATAAAAATTAACTCTCTAATAACTCGATTTTTTATTTTGTACTATCATACGGCCATGGTAAATAGTAAAGTGAATTTTTCTCTGACGTGGTAAAAGTAGATATTTGGTTTGCAAGTATCGTAAATTTTATATGATGGCATTAAAGTAGATATTTGGATTTGCACATCTAAATACAACTTCAAAAACTCTTCCATTAGAAATAGGTTATATTATTTGAATGGTATTTCACAAGACGAAAAAATAGAGCTCTTTAAAAACTAGAGCCGTTTAAATAATTACTATTGGTGTTGATTTAACATGTATCATATTTATTAATAATAATATTGATATGATATAAAAAATGATATAATAATAATTGAATTGGTAGAAGTTGTTTATTAATATTATTATTAAAGATGAAGAAACAAACTCTCAATTGATAAATCTCATTACATACAGTGAAAATGGTGAGATATGTCACACTTTTTTATGTGTGTTACAGTGATGTCACCGTTTTAATAACTTAAGTTTAAAAGGCACCAATTATGGTGAACTATCAAAATTGTCCTTAAATAATCTATTTTTTAATCTCATTGTGTTTCCATCTACATTTTGAAAACGATAACTCCTCTCTCTCTCTCTCCAAAAAATTTGTCTCCCTCCAGATTCTATAGAAGAAGATAACCTATATTTGTAATCTTCGTTTATATAATTTTATATATTTCTGTGTGGTTTAACAATGTATCCATTCGTTATGATTTGTTGTCTGGTCTTTGTATGAATATTTTATTTTTCAAAGGATCGAACATTTTATTTTTCAAAATAATGTTTATTTAAATCGAACATATTTGTAGTCAAATCGATCCTTTTTTTTAATATGATCGAACTTATTTTTGAAAGAATCAAACATATTTTTAAAAGAATTGAAATAATCGAGCATTTGTCAAAGGATCAAGAAATTTTCAAAGGATCGAGATTTTTTTCAAATGATCAAATCGAGAATATTTTTCAAGGGATCGAGATTTTTTTTTAAAGGACCGATAATTTTTTTAAAAGGAACGAGATTTTTTGTCAAATGATCGAGAAGATTTTTCAAATGATAGCGAATATTTTTTAAAGGATCGAGAAAATTTTTCAAATGATCAAGATTTTTTTCAAACGATCGAATCGAGAATATTTTTCAAATGATCGAATCGAGAATTTTTTTCAAAGGATCGAGAATATTTGTCAAAGGATCGAGAAGATTTTTCAAATGATCGATAATATTTTTTCAAATGAGCGAGATTTTTTTCAAATGATCGAATCGAGAATATTTTTCAAACGATCTAGATTTTTTTTCAAAGGATTGAGAATTTTTGTCAAATGATCGAGAAGATTTTTCGAAGGATCGAGATTTTTTTTCAAAGGATCAAGAATTTTTTCAATGGATCGAGAATTTTTTTCAAAAAATCAAACATATTTTTCAGAATATCGAGATTTTTTTTTTGAAGTACTGATCTGAATACATCTGCATAGTGCTTGAGTTTCAACCAAACTTTCTCTCTCTATTTCATAACTCTCACTGTAAAAAAATGAATAAAAGATTCTGATGGAACAACTATTAGGGGTATTTTTATCCGTTCACCATAATTGGTGTCTTTTAAACATATGTTATTAAAGCAGTAATAATGTTGAAACGTCACCTCCAAAAAGTGTTTTTTAGCCCTTAAACGAGATGTGACTCATTTAATTTTCACCCTAACCCATTTAACAGGCTTTTGGACTTGCTCCAATATTTGACTAGGGTAAGTTTTGATAAACCACTAAGGTGACAAACCCTTGGGTTGCATATGTAATTGTTTGATTGTGTTTTTAGAATTAAAAAATGATAAGGAATATTAAGATTTTAGTTCATCTAGTCAAGCTTATTTGGGTTTAGTCCACTAATTTTTTGAATTACTAACTTTAGTCATTCCATTAGATATTCCATGAAAAGAAATGGACTGCCATTGTCAAGAAGTGAAATGACTTAAATACCCTTTGATGGTTTCTGATGAAGGGTAATATGGTAATTTTATATTTAATTAAATAAAAATATAAAAAACAAATTAAATTAAAATTAAAATATATAAAAAAACTAAATAAAAATTATTATTATTATTATTATTATTATTATTATTATTATTATTATTATTAAATAAAAAAAGATGATCTCCACCGTCCATCTAAAAAATGAACAGTGGAGATAATTCATTTTTTATTTTTTATTTAAATATAAAAACAAAAATTAAAATTAAAAAAGAATTTAAAAACAAAAACAAAATTAAAAATCTGGATCGCCTTCAACTGTCCAACACCATCTCATACATATTCATTAACTTTTCTAGAAATGTTCTTCAGCTCATTTCTAATAAATTGAACAAAACCAGAACTAACAATTACTTCATCTTCACTATTTTTTTTGAGCAAAACAAGATCTAATTTTTTTTTTAACAATTTCTATTAACACAATTACATCCACCAAAAATCTTCACTATTTTTACATGAACACAAAATCACAAATCGAATTCAATGAAACCCAAAACCCCAACACAAGAACTCACAACAACTCACAATAACACAAAATCAATTCAATGAAACCCAGAACCCCAACACAACAGACAACAACCCACAACAACTCAAATTTCAATCAATGAAACCCAAAACCCCCAACTTCATCTTCTTCTTAAAATACAAACTTCATATTCTCTCTCTCAATCTCAGTAAATTCTTCATCTTCTCTCTCTCTCTCATTTTCTCTCTCGAACCGAGATCTCATCAAACCAAAACCACCCTGAACTGATCTCATCAAACCAAAACCAGTCGAGAAAGAAGAAGAAGAAGAAAAAGAAGAAGAGAGAGAGAGAGAGAGATAAGGTAGTCATCGTCGCCACCGCCGCCTTTCTGGTCATCGTCTCCTCTTCGTTGTTGCTCTGGTCGGTTTTGTTTTGATTGGAGCTGGGTTTGTGTTTGGATTTGGGTTTGGGTGGTTGGATTTGAGGGTTAGGGTTTAGTGATTGAGGATGGGCTGATGGTGTGATGATCGATGATGGGATGATGGCGTGATGATCGATGTGGTGGGAACCGATGGAAGCTTTGCTGGAGATGGACCGAAACTTGCTATGGATCGGGATGAGGTTGAAGAAGAAGATGAAGGGAAGGAGATGAAGAAGAGTGAAATGGCGAGGCTGGATATATATATATATATATATATATATATATATATAGAGAGAGAGAAACGAAGATTAGGGTTTTTAGTTTTTTATCTTTGTTTTTAAATTTTAAATAATTTAATTAAATATATTAATTTAATTCAAATATATATAATTAGTGAAATTCACAATTTTACCCTTTTTTAGAAAAGCTTATGGAAGCAATAATCAAATTTCCCATAATTCCCCTTTGACCTAACGGAAGTTAACGAAAAACAAACAAAATTAGACGAAAATGACTGGATTATGTATTGTCGGAGAACTACTGGACTGAATTAAGTAAATCAAAAAACTAGTGGATTAAACCCAGATAAACGCAAACATCAAGGATTAAAATCATAATAACCCAAATGATAATAATAAGCAAGAATTTCACAAACACCCTTGAGATTTGATGTAATGGTATGTGTGTGGAACTTTTATTCATAATTGCACAATGTTAACAATCTTTTTAGTGCGAAACGATTAAAAAAAAATAATACCAAAGTCTTTGAGGTGTGCTCATTTACATGCGAAATCAACTTTATCAAACTTTGACACTTACATACCCCACCATTAGTCAACGACAATTCAATTTAACAATTGACCATGTTAGATTGTGTAAGGGGAAATTACACTGTACCCCTTACGGTTTGGTTTCAAAACACCTAGTTGGAAAGGTTTAACTATTCTACGAAGCACCTCTAAAGTTGACAGTCATTATCTCTTATGAGAGGTTGAACCAATTTGACTCCCAGAACAGTTCAAAATACCATTACAAAATAAAATTATAAAAATTAATTACTAAAAATAATATATATATTTTTTGTCAAAAAAAAGAACACAATATGCATAAAAGTATTTGCTCCAAGGAATAATCCTAAAATTACAGCAAGAACAAACAATCATTCATCGAGGAGAGCGCGTTCGAACTATATACGGGGTATTAGGAATCAAAATTTGAACCGATGAAAGTCATTTTTAAAAATTGGATGTGGAAACAAAAAGACCAAAAACTTAACTCAACTCAAAAAACTCTTCTATTGAAGCACAAAATCAGAGGTGGTGTCTCCATTCCCAAACTCACATATCTGCACCCAATTTCTAACCAAATCCATGGCCATTTTCGATCACAGACATCAGACACATAAAACCCACAATAACCCAACTGAAATTCACCAAACTCTTAACTCTAACCAACTAAGAACCCATCAAACCATCTGTCGAATTCACCTATTTGAATCAAGTTAAACAATTTGTGAAGGGACATATTTAGGTTATCGATGAAGAGGTGGGATCTTCCGTCAACTTTGATCGACAAAGGCCGCGATGAATGGCAAGCTAGAGAGAGGGAGAAAGAAACTGATCGGGAACGTTGAGTTTGAGAGAGAGAAACACTTCAACAAAACATCAAGCTTGATCTTCACCTAAAGTTCCGACGAAGGATACTACAGAAGAAGGCTTGTGTTGGCGAAGGAGAACGATGCTAGTCAGGGGCGAAGCCAAGATGTTTTAGTAGTGTGGGCTAAAAAACATTATACAAACCTTAACTATGTATGAAAATTTTATTAATTTATTTTGTTCTTGGTTGGGTATATATATAATTGTTTAACATTGCAACATACAATAGCAATTAGATTGAATTGTCAAGAAATGAAAAATACATATTTACACGTGAACAAACTGCTGCTAAAATTCAACCAAACTAACTCTTACTAAGATTCAATAAAATAAAATTATCCACTTGTCAATCAAGAAGATTTATTTACTTTTTTTATTATTAATATTTTAGCAATCTATAGTATAAATTTAACGTGTTCCGTTAAATAGTGCTTCAAAGATTGAAATTGTGTTTGAACATTTTTAATTTGTTTGTATGATATGTTTTAATTTGTGTCTGAAACATTTTGTTTTAGTTAGGATAATTTAGTAAATAAAATTATGATTTAATGTTATTTTTATAAAAGCGAAACAATGAGGGTCACTTTTGTAATAACATTACAATTGTTTTTTCCAAAAATTGTAGTTCAGGCTAAAACTCAAACACCTCCGCCCCTGATGCTAGTAGAGGAGGCGGCAGTGTTGGTAGGAGGATGAAGTGTTGGGTGAGTATTTAGGGTTTGTAAGAAAAATGAGTTTTTTTTTATTTTTCATTCTTTATAAAATTAATGATTTTTTATTTTTATTTTATAAATAAAAAAGTGGAATAACTAAGATAGCATTTAAATTTTAAATAGCAATAGATGACTGTTATTTTTTATGGGAGTTTATGTAGAATACACAAATTTCACCTTCTAGTAGTACGAATCTTAAACCTCAAGTGCTTCAGAGTAATTTCCCTAACGTAAAAGTCTAAAGTATTCTTAATTGGACATAACATTGTCTATTACTTTTTTGACCCCTCTACAAGAGAAAATATATATTCCTTTTGTAGGACTGCCGCCAAGTTAATTATTTAAGTTTTAATAGCACCGAAATTGTGTTTATAACAAAAATATACTTCAAACACAAAAACAAAAATAAGTTATAAGTTTTTTTTTAAGCATTTGATCGAGACTTAATATCCAAAACTTATGTTCATTTTATAGAGACTTATTTCCTTTGATTGAGACTTATTTCCTTTGTCTGACACTAGTTTTTTGGTACAAATTTTAAATTTATTTTCTTTAGCTTTTCTTTTTCTTTTGATTGATATTATTTCGTGATTTTATTTTGTTCCCTATTCTTGTCGATTCCTATTTTTTGTTTCAAATGCTTATAAAGAGAGATAAAATTGCAATTCCTCTACAATTTTCTTGAGAGAATCTTCATTTTTATTGAGAAATAAAAAACTAAAAAGTTTTTTTTCTTGAGAGAAAAATAAGGAAAAACAGAAAAGTGAAGTAAATAGAATTTTTGTCGGTTACTCTACTTTGATATTAAAACTTAAATTATTAAGTTAGTACTTATGTCACAAAAGGCTCCTTAGAAAGTGTTATTCATTCCTATTACTTTCTTAAGGAAATGCTAAATTTCAATTGTTTAAAAAATGAAAAAAAAAATGAATTTTTTCTTAGGAAATTATTAAAAAAATATCTATAATTAAATTTTCCCCTGACCATCCCTAATTATGAGCAAAAGTAGCATGCCTGTGTAATTATGTCAAATATCATGGGTGTTTGTGCAATATACCCTAATAATAATAATAATAAGTTCCTTACCTATTTCTATTTTTTTTTTCAACTTTCATTTTAAATGCTCCCAGGTAAACGTGTGATGCTATTGATAATCCCACAAATATCATTCTACGCTTCATTTTAATTATTTTTTATAAGAAAATTTTATCCTAATTTTACACATTATACTAACCAATTTTTCTAGACTCCAACAGTTCAACGTTAGTTTTTTTTTTAATCTTTTTACATTTATTTTTTTATTCTCATTAAAGTTTTATTTGATTCCAAAGTGATGTGAATAATTTACAACAAGAGACAAAAAATATTGAAAAAAAAAGTGTTGATTTATGCATGAAAAAAAAAATCTTGTGCATTTTTTAAGTGTTGACTCTTAATTTTTTTGAAAAACAGTCGAAGCGAAAGGACAAAAATAAAAAAATTAACTTGTCAAATTCACTATTCAATACAAAAATTGAAGCAAAATCAAGTATCGCTAGAATTGTTTTAAAATTTAGGCTGTTAGGATGCAGTGTTTTCAAAAAATGAGTGTCCGAAAATTAAAAAAAGGGATGCTTATGGAACAAACTGAAATGTTTTTGGATTTTCTTAAAATTTAAGTTTTTCGGTAGACTCACTTTAATAAGAATTTTTCATCTTATAATCTTTTTTTTTTTATTCTTTTCACAGTCCTTTAAAAGGCACATATTTTTTTTTTTATTTCTTACACACTTCGGTTTAATAAAAAAAAATTACTATACCATTTTTTTTTTAGCATTTTATACAAAAGCATTTCATTTCAGAATTAATAATAACTTCAGAAAAATATTTATTTGGAATACCCTTGTTTTTGTATTCATTTAAAAAGAAAAAGATTACATGAAGGTTATTGTTAAGACTCATGATATTATAAATAAATAAATTTTAAATATTTCTAGACTTCATTTCCAAAGATAATCATTTTAAGAAAAAAAAAAAAAATCTTTTTGACAAAATTTGAAATTACAAGTTTAAAATTGATTAATAACTTACTTTGTAGTAAGTTTTTCTTTTAATTGCATAATAACATTCATTGTCACTTTCGAATGAAATAAATCTTTAAAGATATAAGAGAGAAAATAAGTATCAGGTCTAAAGTTAATGAAATGTTAAAAAGATGACGAGGATATAAGATATTATGTATTCTAAATATCCATGTATAAATGTATTTAAAACCTTTTATTTTGTTTAATAATTTTCATTAGGGATAAAATTGTCATTAACAAAAAATTCTAAAAATGGAGTAAATAGATATTGGATGGATTGTCATTTGTCATTGTAAGGAGAAAAACTCCAAATTGAAATCTATTAGTTATCAACTACCTACCAACACTAGTCTACCCGAAAAAAACTTGTAGGATGTTGATAACATCTCATAATGGTTCGAAAATTATATAGCACCTTTTTTATGGTACATTTTAAGATTATTTTAATAATTTAGTTAAAATAACACCAATTATGGTCAACGGATAAAAATGTCCCCACAATTTTGATTTTTTCTTTATTTGGTTTTTAGTTTTTAGTTTTCAATTTTTTTTTTGTTCTTCTTCTCTTTGTTGGACCATCAATGCAGGTCAAACATGCATGTTCGTTCGACCTCCAATGGAGGTCGATTCGACCATCATTGGAGGTAGAAGTTGTTTGACATTCGTTGGAGGTCTAATTGACCTCCTCGACCTCCATGAAGGTCAATAAAGAAGAAAAAAAAAAACAATTAAAAATTCACTTTTGTCCAATAAGTCTAAAAAATTATAAAAATACACCAAAAGTCTTTGAAAATAAAAAATATGTTTCGAAAATACTCGTTCGAGACTTATTGGGTATTTCCGAGACTTATTTTGTAGTTTTTGAGACTTATAGGGTATTTTCGAGACTTAATGAGTATTTTTATAATTTTTGAGACTCGAAAATTATAGAAAAATCCAATAAATCTCAAAAATTGTAAAAATACCCTAAAAGTGTCGAAAAATACAAAATAAGTCTCGAAAATTCCTAATAAGTCTTAGTCCGAGACTTGTTGGGTTTTTTCAAGACTCATTTTGCATTTTTTGAGACTAGGGTTTTTTTGTTGTAATTTTTGAGACTTATTTAACAAAAATGATTTTTTTTAAATTCACTTTCTTTCTCATCTATCTCCATTGGAGGTCGATTTCAATCTCCATTGAAGGTCTATTATGACCTCCATAGAGGTCGATTAGATCTCCAACGGTGGTCAAACGACTTCGACCTCCAATGGATCTTGATTTTGACCTCCATTGGAGGTCGATTCGACCTACAGTGGAGCTCGATTTTGACCTCCAATGGCAGTTCAATGAATATGATGATAAAGAACAAAAAAATAAAATAAAAATTGGAAAACTGAAAAGTTAAAAAAAAAACTATGTGGCCATTTCTGTCTATTCACCATAATTGATACTATTTTAAACTCAAATTATTAAAGTGATTATAGTCTTGCAACCACACTTTAAAAGAGTGATAAAAACTCTTATTTCCTCATTTCCTCACTTATCACTTAATCTAATGATTGAATGTTAACAACTTATCTACTACATCATTTGGTCATGATTTTGGGCAAATTTTTCAGCCAACCTAGCATTTCTCTTATGATTTTGATACTGTATAATAATATTACGCGAGATTTCAATCATTTGTTGAGCTGATATTTTCCATGATTTAACACTTGAAGATAATACTCTGGATTTAAAGAGTGAAATAAATCTGTCATTGATTACACATGTCACTAGATCTATTTAGATTATAACAAAGATTAGCTCAGCTAAGGATCCTAATTCTATTATGAGAGTCTTCATACGACACACACATGGGCCTTTTATATGATTGAATGCTCTCGCTTGTGTGACTGTGATGTAAGTTCCCTGCATGTATTGAAACAAAAGTTGTAATTTTTGTTTTGTGATTTAAATAAACGTATGGTTAGATTGGTATTACGGTAACTATTGAAATAATTACTATTAACTGTAAAGTTAATATAGGAACTATTTGGTTAATGTTGATGTTGAAATTGTTATGGATTCAAAAACAGTATTCATGGGTTTGATAATTTTTATTATTAATTGATGTGATTTTACATAACGACGAAAACGGATATGAAATAGAAATTTATTATATTTTTATTATTTTTCAAACGAAACCAATATCTCTTTCAAATATTTATAATATAATATTAGATGCACGAAACTATGCTTTTAACGAAAGCAAATACAAAATTAAAATACAAGAAAATCAAGTCAACCTCATATCAATGAACAAAGCTGCTCAAATGCAAGTAAATGAATTTCACGTCACCCATTATTAAATTTAATAATTGCAATATTAATGATCATATGAAGAATTTTTGGAGATTTATTTTTGTAGTTGGTTTAGATGCTACTTAGCAAGTAATACTGAGTCAAGTTAATTTGCTTTATCAAACCCGGTAAAAAACCAAGGATGACAAAATAACCTACGTGGGCGAATCTTTACGGAAATCTACACTTATGGGGTGAGGATAGTGATAGATATTAAAACCTACAATGAATATTGGGTGGGGATGAAGTTTATAATCATCGTCTTGCTCCATTTAAAATATAATCTTTATTTTATTTATTGTTTAGTATTTTTATTTCGATGATTATGTTTATAAATTATTGAATTTATTTGTTTAATTGTGAGATTTATATTCATTTTAATGTTTATGAGATGATTTTCAATATTTTTTTGAAATTGCTTTATATATTATGTCATTTTCATTATTCATTGGGTTATAGATTTATTATTGTAAAAAATACTTTTGATAAATGGGGTTAAATAGAGTGGGGATGGAGAAATCATACCTGTCCCACTCTATCTATTGCTGGGTTTTATGCATGCATGAGTTTTTTTTTTTTAAAAAAAAAACATGGGGCTGGGTACGAGGAGGGTCACCTTGCTCCAAACTCACCCCATTATCGTTCCTAGTAAAAACTTGATTGATGTAAAGCTTAGAGTATATCTAATACAATGCTATTTGAATGTGTTAATATTATAATTTAACATAAAGTGAAAAAAGCATGTTCCAATGTAATGTCAAATTTAACACATTTGAATGTGTTAATATTATAATTTAACATAAAGTGAAAAAAGTATGCTCCAATGCAATGTCAAATGTTGTGTTAAATTTGACATATGCTATTCTTTGTGTTAAATTGGTACAACAATAAATGCTGTTTTTAAATTTTAAAAATACCATTGTAAAACTATATTGAATGCATTAACTGTTGACTTTTATAATTTTAAATAAAAAAAATATTATATAAATTGAATGCATTAATTATATTTGTTGATTTCTATAATTTTAAATAATAAAAAAATAAAAATAGTATTTCAAATAGAATTATACATTGTGGTACAATGCTAAAATGATACGTTAATTATAGTATTTTATTATTTATGCTAAATTGGTACAACAATAAATGTTATTTTTTAAATTTTAAAAATACCATTATAAAATTATATTGAATGCATTAATTGCTGACTTTTATAATTTTAAATAATAATAAAATATTATATAAATTGAATGCATTAATTATATTTGTTAATTTTTATAATTTTAAATAATAAAAAAATAAAAATAACATTTCAAATAGAATTATACATTGAAATACAATGTTAAAAATGATATGTCAAATATAATATTTTATTATTTTTTAACCAAATTTTACGTTAGCATCGGAGATGGTATTAGTTGATTCGATATGAAGATTCACATCCCTATCGGTTCATTTCAATTGGGAGGACAGGTTTAGTTTGTGACAATCTAGAATCTGATGTTAGACATGAAAATCTCACCCTTGGTGTTTATTTATCTACAGTTTTTGGAGAAATGTTCAGAAACAATTATTTTGATTTATTTGAAAACATGAATTCTTGAATTACAGGGAATGGGATCGTTAACCTTATCAGCTCTGCTTCCTTCTCTCAGCTCTTCTGATTGCCAAAACACAAATAAATTCTCCTTATGTTCTCCATATGAGTCCCAAGTGATATTGTTCTTTTTGTCTCTGTATATAGTAGCACTTGGGCACAGTGGGCACAAGCCTTGTGTTCAGGCTTTCGGGGCCGATCAGTTTGATGAACATGACCCAGAGGAATGCAAAATGAGAAGCTCATTTTTCAATTGGTGGTATTTTGGAATATGTGTTGTTTCTTTCCTGACATATTTGATCATAAACTACATTCAAGACAACCTTAGTTGGGGTCTTGGATTTGGAATCCCTTGTATATGCATCATTGTTGGTCTGCTTGTTTTCTTGCTCGGAACCAAGACTTACAGGTATGGTATTAAAAGAAATAATGAGAAAACCCCCTTTGTGAGAATTGGCCAGGTGTTTGTTGCTGCGTTTAGGAACCGGCAAATTTCGCCTTCTGCGATGGTTGTTGAAGAGGAAGCTTGGGAAATTTTGTCCGAAGAGCAATTCAAGTAAGAGATGTTATATTAGCTCCAATATGTATCTGTGCAGTTAGTTTTTGTTCATAATAACTACTTGTGCAGATTCCTCAACAAAGCCTTGTTTGTGCCGGATGGTTCGAACAAATTCGGGAAGGTGTGTAGCATCAGAGATGTTGAAGATGTAAAGGCACTCCTCAGGCTTGTTCCGATATGGACTACAAACTTGGTGTATGGCATTGTGCTTGCTCAGTCTTCAACAATTTTTACCAAGCAAGGAGCTACTATGGATAGATCAATTATTGCAGGATTTGACCTGCCGGCAGCTTCACTTCAATCCATCATTAGCCTTTCGATTCTTGTCACCATGCCTATCTATGACCGTGTTTTTGTTCCCAGTGCACAAGTTTTCACCGGGAAACCTTCTGGTATTACAATGCTTCAAAGAATAGGAACAGGGTTGTTTCTATCTGCTATGTCTATGGTAACTGCAGCTTTAGTTGAGATGAAGAGGCTTAAAACTGTTGAAAAATATGGACTTTTTGATGAGCTAAACGTGACCATTCCAATGAGCGTTTGGTGGTTGGTCCCGCAATATTCCCTGATTGGTGTTTCTGAGATATTTGCCATGGTTGGTCTTCAAGAATTTTTCTATGATCAGGTTCCGACTGAATTGAGGAGTGTTGGACTCTCGCTCAATCTCAGTATCTTTGGCTTCGGGAGCTTCCTGAGCAGCTTTCTCATCTCAGCGATTGATAAAAAAACCGGTGGAGATGGCCAGTATAGTTGGTTTGCCGATAACCTGAACCAGGCACATATCGATTACTTCTATTGGCTTCTGGGTGGAATTAATACTATAGGATTGATGGTCTTCTTGCATTTTTCAAAATTATACATATATAGGAATAGGAGGGAGTATACTTGTAGAAATGTAGGTAGATAGCAGTTGTGTAAATGATGTACATTTCTATTACCATATAACAAGACATTGTTGTAACCACTAAGCAACTTGTGGTACCCAACATGCAATTATAATTCTAGTACTTAAGATTGTAAGAATGTGTTTGAACTTCTTAATCATCAAATGAGATGTTTTTTTCCTGCAAATTGCAAAATTTTGGTTGCCGTTTTCTCTTGTTCATATATATATAGATATAAAGTTTAAGAAACACCATGTGCTAGACAAAATTTTAATCATGTTCATGTGTAAAAAAATGTCCACTTCGGGATTTCAAATCATTTTTCATGTCTAATAAAGTTAGATTTAATGGTTGTCAATCGACGAGATTAACCGTCACAAACACAATTTGGAAGACAAGATTAACTGCTACAAACAAGGTTCGAAAGCCAATTCTACAAGAAAGTTTCTACAAATTGCTATATGAAACCGAGATTTAGATAACTTAGACTTTTCTTTCACTTTATTCATTTAAGCAAACCACTTTGTGATTTGGAGCAAACTTTTGCTTAGAAAAAATCCAACAATGGATGAAATTGCAATTTCTTTAATCCTCAAATGCTCTGCTTAAATTACAACCAATGGCAAAAATATTGAAAAGAGGTTTTAGGAACTTCTTTAAACCCAAAAAGCTCTACTGAAATTATAACAAAACACAAAAATATTGAGATGAGCCTTTAGGAATTTCTTCGATCCCCAAAAGCTCTACTATAATTATAACCAAACATAGGATTCGTTTGGATGACTTTTACTTTTGACTTTTACCAGTACAATAAGAGAAGTAAAAGCATATGTTTTTTTAGATACTTTTTGAACAGTGTTTTTTAGAAGAACTTTTGTATTAAAAAAAAACTTTTAAAATTGTGACTCTGATAATTCACAAGTGACTGGACATTCTTGGTTTTTTTCTTGGAGAATTATTGTGACTAACAAAGAAGAAGATTTTGTTTGTTTCCATCCTCATGTATACAATTTAAAGAAAGGGAGCCCACACTCCTAGGTGATTCATATTCGTGATTGGATTGGAAGATCTCGCGGATTCAATTCGAAGCTAATTCAATCGCCACGAAAAAAAGGTACGATACTTTTTATATACATCAATTAATCTACAGTTAAGGTTCTTGTTATTAAAAAGAGAAATTTGTTTATTTATACCAAACCCTATTTTTTTTTCACGCTTCCGTTGTGCGATTTCCCCTACAATTGGTATCAGAGCCTGATTGTACCCTTGATTAATTGATGTATGTGTACGTGATCCTTTCTTTTTATTGTGATTATACATGTTTTAGAAAGATATGACACTCTAGGTATTCACATATATATTTACATTGGAATATATGGACATATATATGTTTTTATGTGATTGTCATTGCTCAATTTTAGTCCTAGAAATTCAATGTATTTTGTTTTGAGATTGTAACAAGAAAGGTGACCTATCATCGCCATAATTTCCTTCTTGGTAGTTTCTAAGTATTTTTTTTTTATTTTGTTGTTGTAATAAAAAAAAACTGCACTATATTGTCATAATAATAAATAAAAAAACTGCAGTAAATAATTTCGACAAATGCTAAATTTTTGGAAGTGGACTATATGAATAATTTTGTGCCTAAAAATAGAATTGTCTTAAATGAGCTTTCAGAATATACAATTTCACATAAGGTTTCACAACCTAGCCCAGTTAAAAGTTCCGCACCAACACAAGATCAACAATCTACCATACCTCGTCGTAGTGGAAGAGTTAGTAGACAACCCGAGAGATACATTGGTCAAGGAGAATCTGTAGAGAATCTCTCTGATGATGATGATGATCCCTATACGTACAAGGAAGCAATGGAAGATGTTGATTGTCGCCATTGGAAAAAGGCAATACAATCCGAAATTGAATCTATGTCCAAAAACAAAGTCTGGTCTCTTGTAGACTGGCCTAAAGGGATAAAACTCATCGGGTGCAAGTGGGTATACAAGAAGAAAAGAGGAATGGATGGAAATGTGGAAACCTTTAAAGCTAGATTGGTAGCTAAAGGTTATACACAAAAGGAAGATATCGATTATGAAGAAACCTTCTCTCTTATGACCATGCTTAAATCTATTAGGATACTCTTATCCATTGTGGCATCTCTAGACCTAGAGATTTGGCAAATGAATGTCAAGACAACTTTCCTTAATGGAAGTCTTGACAAAAGAATCTATATGATGCAACCAAAAGGATTAATTGAAAAAGGCCAAGAGGAAAAGGTATGCAATCAAACTTTCTAAGGAACAAGTTCCTAAGAATGAGCATAAAGAGCAATTTATGAGTAGGGTTCCATATGCCTCAGCAGTTGGAAGTCTTATGTATGCAATGTTCTGCACTATACCAGATATTTGTTTTAGTGTTGACATAGTTAGCAGGTTTTCAATCGAAACCTGGTCCTGATCACTGGACAACATTTAAACATATTTTCAAATATCTCGAGAGAACGAGAGATTATATGCTTGTATACTCTGGAGGGAATCTAATTTCCGGTGGTTATATAGATTTCGATTTTTAATCGGATTTTGACTCCAGAAGATCAACATCAGGATCTGTGTTTACATTTGGAGGAGGGGCAGTCATATGGAGGAGTATCAAGCACTCTTGTATTGTTGATTCTACCTTGGAAGCCGAGTATGTTGCCGTATGCGAGGTTGCTAAAAAGGTTGTCTGGCTCCACCAATTCTTGATTGAATTGGAAGTGGTTTCTGATGCGAATAAGCAGATCACTATCGATTGTGATAATAGTGATGTAGTGGATAATTCGAGAGAACCAAGAAGTCATAAGAGAGGGAAACACATTGAAAGAAAGTATCACCTTATGAGAAAAATTGTGCATAGGGATGACGTGACGATTACCAAGATCGAGTCAGCAGATAATCTAGCGATTCCTTTATAAAGGCTCTTCCACAAAAGAGTTTTGATGGGCATCTAGAGAATATAGGGATGAGAAATATGACACGTTTGCTATACAACAAGTGGAATATTGTTGGGATTATGCTCAATAGCAAGAGTGTAATAATGTATTTGACAATCTTTTCATATTAATAAAATGATTTCTGGTTTAACAAATCTTATAGCATTTATAGTTTAATTAATATAATTGTCAAAAGTAAATAATTATAAGGTCAAAAGACTATGAGAAAAGAAGAATTGTTCACACATCTAGATATGTATGAGGTAGACACAATTCTTTAGATAGTCTTGAATAATATTCACAACTTAAGATAAAGGTTGGGCACTTTTATCATGTTAAAGTTGTAGATTCTTTTGCTAGCATTTGAGTGGATCAAATGTGTTATGATGAGTCTAAAATCATCAAAGTGTGGTGTCTTTGGGCAAAAGAATCTAGTGCACTGGGTACATTGAATTGGATCATAATGAAATACTTTATTTAGAACCGTCAATGGATAGAAGTTTTTGTTTGAAGACAATCGGAGAGTCTACCTCAATCCTGAGATAAATGATGGACTTATGGTTGCAAGTGTTATCATTTGAGCTATCAATGAGTACGATTATATAGCATAGTCCATCCTCGATAGTTTAGTGGTATTCATTTGTTAATCGATAGAGGACTTCATTTATAGATATGGACATCGTGGCTCCATTTATTAAATGAGAGTAGAATATCATCATATGGATGTTTTGAGGTATTGGATATCAAATCTTAACGTTAAGTTTTCAATAGTGTCTATTGAAACATGGCTTATGGAAAGTCAAAATATCCAAGTTCAAAATGTGGTCATATGAGTAAATATGGTAACTTGGAGAGCTATAGCCGGTCTATGAGCTCTTGGCGATTATTGGTATTCTTCACGAGGATACAATTTCTCTAATAAGGTTTTCTATGGTATGAATGAGCAACATCAACTTATTCTATCTTTATTTAAGAGTTCAATTTTTGTTATTTAGTGGAATGAACTAAAATTAATAGATCGGACCTAAGTGAATCATTTATTGATTGTGATTGGGTTGTGTTTATTGGAGCTTAAATTTAGATAGCCCGCCAAGATCCCCAATCTACACGAACTTGCATGGATCACTTGATGTATTCTACCAGACCAATTTAAGGGTCCATCTAGAATTGTATTGAGGCATGTGGACTTGTTTCTTTTTGTAAGAATGGGTTTAGTTCACATGTGGGCTTTTTATTAAGGTCCAATGGATTTAATATATATACCTAGACCCATTCTTATTTTTTATATTTTATTAAATCCATTGGACCTTAATAAAAAGTCCACATGTGAACTAGGCCCATTCTTACAAAAAGAAACAAGTCCACATGCCTCAATACAATTCTAGATGGACCCCTAAATTGGTCCGGTAGAATATATCAAGTGTTGGAACCCCGTTCACCGGTTACGCAGCGGAACTATGTTTTAAAATGTTTTATACAGATAATAATCTGTATCTGGGACCAGTGGACTTGGGATCGTAATTATTTTAGGAACTAATACATACAATATGTAAACACAGAAAATTGTAATCAATATAAAGAGAAGAAGAAAATCTTACGAACATTTGGAGGCTCTTTCAATTTATGATATGCTTCTGTCTGAACCACTCTTACCAACGTTTGGAGACACCTTCACTTTACGATATGCTCCTGTCTGAACCACTCGATCTTCCTCGCTATCTCTCGGAACTGGTAACTGCATGTGGGTACGTCACGGTCTCAGGAACTTGAATGGAGGATGTAGAGAAATACTTGAAGAAACTCTTTTTTCTCATTTTGGTGTATTGATTTCATGCACACATGCAAAACTGATACTTTTTTTCTTTGATTCGTGTATATCAGATACACAACACCAAAACAAAACAAAATCAACCCTTTTTTTTTCTTTGTTTTACGCCTATCAGGTACCAAAAAACAAAAAAAACAAAACATTTTTTTCTCTGTTTCACGTGTATTAGGTACAAAAAAAAATCAACCCTTTTTTTTCTTTTTTTTATATATATATATATATATATATATATATATTTATTTATTTATATCCTATTCAAACACTTATATATGTGCACACACAAATTTGTATCCAATGCAATCTCTTGTGTTATAATTGATATATATATTTTAATTATCCTTTTTAAATATATCTAATATATTGAAAGTGATAATAAGTATTTTAAATTTAAACTTAAATTCAAATACTTAGATAAATGATTTAGTAAAATAAAATAATCCTATTATTTTATCTTCACCTAAATCCATATATCAACTAACACCCTCCAATTAATAGTTAATTAATAATTCATAATTATCAATATAATTAAATAATCTAATTATTTAATAAATTTAACTATTAACATTCATTAATTAAATAATCTCATTATTAAATTAATTTCCGAATATATACGTGTCACTTTTGTAACACAATTAATTGGACAATCCAATTAATTAACCGTGACCCTTGTTACCTAAATCGATCGAGCTAGCAAGGGGACCTAATGGACCCACATTATTTTGAGCTCCAATAATCATCAGAATCATTAATTAAACTCTTTAATTAATATTTATTGATTATTAAATAAGACGTTATTCCCCTAAAAACCTGAAACTGTGCTCTCTCAACTGTAGACGCTTTTATTAAGACAAATAAAAATCGGTGTCCATCGATATAGCTATTACACATGGTGTGATCCTCCACAATAGTTCATAATTAGAGCTGGGTCATAATGTCCGTTATACCCCTCTAATTACATATATCCTTTAAGTACCGTTGATTCTCTAATGGACAATAAATCCTATTTCCTTACGGAATTAGGAGAGCGCTCATATTGTCCAAGCCTAGATACAACCCTTAAGGGAACTACCATCTAATTCTCACAAGAAAGAGTGTATTCCACTATTGTGTACAAACCTTCCCAGCCATAAGTCAAACCGTAATCCCACTATACGGAGCATATTGATCAGGAATTGCATCCGACCTCACCCATGGTATATCAAAGACCACGATCTAACCTAAAGGAGTAGATAAGACACTCACGATTAAGATCACCCAAATATAGGCATCATTAATTGATATATTTGAATCTCATCAGTAAACGGATCTTGGTGAGAGATTCATATAGATCATGGCCCAGTCCTAAATGAACACATCATACAAGATGCCTCTATTCCCATATCTCATATGAATAATTCAGGATAGAATCATCGTACATTACGGAATGGACCGCAACTATAGATTAACCACAAATAAAGTACCCAGCTTTATTTGCTATCTATGGACTCTTTAGATTACACGTCTTTTCCTGTATCCATCTGTATATGCACTCATATACACAGTTCAAGATTACATCAGGCAATCTTGGATGTTAAATATATGCACAAGTTATAAAATAAACGACACAACATGAATGAATTGAACTTTTCCTTTTATTTATTACATAAATCCATTTACAAATTACATCTTTAGGGCTTAAACCCCAACAATCTCCCACTTGCACTAAAGCATGTGAGGCATGTCTCGTAACCCTAGACCATCTAGGTGGCCCGAAAACACTTTAGCCGGTAAGGTTTTTGTTAATGGATCAACATGATTGTCTTATGAGGCTATCTTTGTGACGATCACATCTACTCTATGCACTATCTTTCTAGTGAGATGGTACTTTCTCTCTATATGCTTCCCTCTTTTGTGGCTTCTTGGTTTTTTTTTTAATTAGCCACAACACCATTTTTATGACAATAAAGTATGATGAGCTTATCCAGATCTGGAACAACTTCTAGATCACTCAAGAATTTATGGAGCCAAACAGCCTCTTTAGCAGCTTCACAAGCGGCTACATATTCGGCTTCCATGGTGGAGTCAGCAATGCAAGATTGCTTGATATTTCTCCACACAATGGCTCCACCACCCAAGGTGAATACTGATCCAGACGTAGATTTCCTAGAATCCCTATCTGATTGAAAATCAGAATCTTTGTATCCTAACGGGATCAAATCTTGCCCACAATATACTAGCATATAGTCTCTCGTTCTCCGAAGATACTTGAGAATTGTCTTGACATCAACCCAATGATCCAATCCTAGGTTGGATTGGTATCTGCTGACTACTCCCACTGTAGAGCAGATGTCCAGTCTCGTGCATAAAATATCATACATGAGACTACCTACTGCCGATGCATAGGGTACACGTCTCATATCCTCAACTTCTTGAGGTGTATTAGGACATTGTTCCTTAGACAAGTGAACTCTATGCCTAGAAGGTAAATTACCTTTTTTGGAGTTTTGCATCGAAAATCGTACAAGAATCTTATTGATATATGATGTCTGAGACAGTGCTATGAGTTTGTTCTTACGATCCCTTATAAGTTGGATCCTTAGAACATAACTCGCATCTCCCAAATCTTTCATTTGGAATTGGCTAACCAGTCAGTCCTTTACATTAGACAACACTCCTAAATCATTCCCACTGAGTAGGATATCATCTACGTATAGGACCAAGAAAACTAATTTCTTATCAATGATGTGCTTGTAGACACAAGGCTCATCGACGTTTTGCTCGAAGCCATAGGTTTTGATCACATCATTAAACCTAATGTTTCAAGATCTAGATGCTTGCTTGAGTCCATAGATGGATCTTTACAACTTGTAAACCTTTTGCTCCTGATCTGGAGACACGAATCCCTCTGGTTGCATCATATAGATGCTCTCATCAAGATTTCCATTCAAGAATGCAGTCTTGACATCCATTTGCCAAATTTCGTAATCAAAATAGGCAGCATTGGATAAGAGAATCCTAATAGACTTAAACATGGCTACTGGCGAGAAGGTTTCTTCATAATCGACCCCCTCTTTCTAGTTATAACCCTTGGCCACTAACCTTGCCTTGAAGGTCTCTACATTCCTGTCAAATCCTCTCTTTCTCTTATAGATCCACTTACACCCTATGGGTTTTACCCCATCCGGTAAGTCTACAAGATCCCAGACTGAGTTAGAGTACATGGACTCCATCTCGAGATTCATGGCTTTAATCCATTCCTCTTTATCAGGATCTTCCATTGCATTCTTAAATGTCAATGGATCATCCACACTATCAGCAGAGACAACACATTGTTCCTCACCTATACCTAAATAGCATTCATGTTGTCTCACAACCCTCTCACTACGTTTAGGTGGTAGTGTATCCTGATGAGGAACCATTTGACTCTTAGATGTTTGTGGATCAACAACTTTTGTTGATGAAGCACTAGTCTCACCAGGCTCTAACTCATTTAATACAATCTTGGAACGAGGTTTATGGTCACTAATGTAATTGTCCTTAAGAAACATTGCATTTGTTGATACAAATACTTTGTTATCTTCGGGACTATAGAAGTGTCCACCTCTGGTCTCCTTGGAGTATCCTACAAATAGGCAGACCACAGACTTGGAGTCTAGCTTTCCATTTCTGTTCTTTAACACGTGTGTTGGACACCCCCATAGGTGGAAATGTGCCAAAATAGATTTGGATGGCACCACATTCAAAATGTATGTCGCTGTTTGTAATGCATATCCCCAGAAGGAAATTGGTAATGATGAGAAACTAATCATAGATCTCACTATTTCCATCAAGGTTCTATCTCTGCTACATCATTTTACTGAAGTGTACCGGGAGCTGTGAGTTAGGAAACTATCCCATGATCGACCATGAAGTCTTCAAACTCTTGGTCAAGGTACTCACCTTCATAATTCGATCGTAGTGACTTGATATTCCTACCTAATTGATTCTCAACTCCAGCTCAAAATTCTTTGAACATTTCAAATATTTTCGACTTCCGTTGCATTAGGTAGACGTATCCGTATCTTGAGTAGTCACCTATAAGGTGACATAATACTCATAACCACCTCTAGCTTTAACATTCATCGGTCTGCAGACGTCTGTATGTTTAAGCTCTAGCGGTTCTTTAGCTCTAAGCTCTTTTTCCAGTAAAAGGTCTCTTAGTCATCTTACCTTCCAATCAAGATTCACAGATAGGTAAGATGTCAACCTTTAACTCACTTAAAGGTCCATTTTTTACTAGTCTATCTATCCAGTCAAGGTTGATATTGTTAGGATTATGCTCGATAGCAAGAGTATAATATTGTATTTGACAATCTTTTCATATTAATAATGTGATTTCTAGTTTAAAAAATCTTATAGCATTTATAGTTTAATTATTATAATTGTCAAAAGTAAATAATCATAAAGTCAAACGACTATGAGAAAATAAGAATTGTTCATACATCTAGATATGTATGAGGTAGATACAATTCTTTAGTTAGTCTTGAATAATATTCACAACTTAAGATAAAAGGTTGGACGCCTTTATCTTGACAATGTTGTAGATTCTTTTGTTAGCATTTGAGTGGGATCAAATGTGTTATGATGAGTCTAAAATCATCAAAGTGTGGTGTCTTTGGGCAAAAGAATCTAGTGCACTGGGTGTATTGAATAGGATCAAAATGAAATACTTTATCTAGAACCGTCAATGGATAAAAGTTTTCATTTGATGACAATCAGAGAGTCTATCTCAATCCTGAGATAAATGATGGACTTACTGTTGCAAGCATTATCATTTGAGCTATCAATGAGTACGATTATATAGCATAGTCTATCCTCGATAGTTTGGTGATATTCATTTGTTAATCGATAGAGGATTTCATTTATAGATATGGACATCGTGGCTCCATTTATTGAATGAGAGTAGAATGCCATCATATGGATGTTTTGAGGTATTGGATATTAAATCTTAACGTTAAGTTTTCAATAGTGTCTATTGAAACATGGCTTCTGGACAAGTCAAAATATCCAAGTTCAAAATGTGGTCATATGAGTAAATATGGTAACTTGGAGAGCTATAGGCGGTCTATGAGCTCTTGGAGATTATTGGTATTCTTCACGAGGATACACTTTCTCCAATAAGGTTGTCTAGGGTACGAATGAGTAACATCAGCTTATTATATCTTTATTTAAGAGTTTAATTTTAGTTCTTTAGTGGAATTAATAAAATTAAATAGATTGGACCTAAGTGAATCATTTGTTGATTGTGATTTGGTTGTGTCTATTGGAGGTTAAATGCAGATAGCCCGCCAAGATCCCCATTCCAAACGAACTTGTATGGATCACTTGATATATTCTACCGGATCAATTTATGGGTCCATTTAGAATTGTATAAGGCATGTGAACTTGTTTATTTTTGTAAGAATAGATCTAGTTCACATGTGGACTTTTTATTAAGAGCCAATGGATTTAATAAAATAAGAAAAATAATATATGGCCCATATATATGTGTTGGGCGGAAAGGCTAATTAGAATAGCTTAATTATATTATTTTTATTTTATTATTTAATTAAATAGAAATTAATTAATTTGTTGATTAATTAATTATTTAATTAAAAGTCAAAATCGTTTTCTATTAGGAGATGGTCTCCTAAATATTATACTATTGTTGGTAGTATAATTAATATTAAAGACTATATTTTATAAGTAGATAAATAAAAGGAATTATTTATCTAATCAAATTAATATGGTTACAAATACACTTTTGAGTTGGATTTGGAGTCTTGGTGTAGGAAAGAATTCCTTTTGGAAAATGATTCTTAACCATCAAGTAAATCTACATAAGGATAGGATTCTTAACAACCAAGTAAATCCTTCTTAGGAGAGGATTTGGTCTCCTATATATATACTTGTAAATTTCGACCAAGTATGAATTTTTGGGGTGAGAAGTTGTTTTTTATTGTTATATAAAAAAAAAACTTCGTCCAACTCATTGTGTGAAGAATTCGGCCAAACATAGAGAAAAGAGGGAACGTTTTTGTTTTCGATAGTACACTAGTAACCTTTGCATCAAAAAGGTTTTGTGTACAACATCGAATCAATTTTCATGCGAGTTTCAATCAAATTGATTGATAATTCAAAAGTGACCGGACGTTCTTGGTTTTTCTCTTGGAGGATTATTGTGACTAACAAAGAAGAAGATTTTGTTTGTTTCCATCCTCAGGTATACAATTTAAAGAAAAAGAGACCACACTCCTAGGTGATTCACTTTCGTGACTGGATTGGAAGATCTTACGGATTCAAATCGACGCTAGTTCAATCGTCGCGAAAAAAAAGGTACGATACTTTTTATATACATCAATTAATCTATAGTTAATGTTGTTGTTATTAAAAGGGATTTTTTTTTATATACGCAAACCCTAATTTCTAATTTTCTCACACTTCCGTTGCGTTTTGAACCATTTTTTCCCTTACAATTGGTATCAGAGTCAGGTTGTACCATTGATTAATTGATGTATGTACGTGAATCTTTTTGTTTTTATTACATATATGCATGTTTTAGAAAGAGATGACACTCTAGGTATTCACATACATTGGAATGTATGGATATACATATGTTTTATATATGGTTTGTTATTACTCAATTTTGGTCCTAGAATTTCAATGTATTTTGTTTTGGGATTGTAACAAGAAGGGTGGTCTATCATCGCCATAATTTCTTTCTTGGTAGTTGCTAATATTTTTTATTTTTTTTTTGTAATAAAAAAAAATTGGACTATTGTAATAAAAAAAAAACTGCACTATTGTAATTAAAAAAACAGTAGTATTTTTTAATTTAAATTCTTCTGTAATACATTCAAGTATCGAATACTCGAAGGTTTGAAGAATTAGGAGCAACCGGAACAAGTTTGGGACAGTGCGAGCCATAACAACGAACCTGCGTGCGAAGAGCGCGCAACCACGTTTTGTTGTGGCATGGGCTGCGCACGGCAGCCCTTTGGTAGCCATGGGCTGCACATGGCAGCCCTTTATGTGTTTGTGGCATGCGCACACCCATGGGTAAAGGCAAAGGGTTTGCACGCCCATGGGAGGTAGCCGAAGGAGTCCTAACGACGAAGATCGCGTGAAGACTTGTTCGCCAAGAAAGGAGTTCTTGTATTCCAAGATATATGTAATTTACTTGTTTTTCTAGGATGGACCAAAATTGTAGCTATTTATATTTTTGTAAATATTACAATGTTTGTCATTGTTTGATAACATGTCATATAGAATAGGAGTGCCACTCATATATCTCTTTTGGTATGAACATGCATTGAATGGTTTAAGTATCTAAATTGGCATCTAGATAACTTGGTAAATCATTCTTTGGAATTCAACAACGCCTTAAACAATTAAGTGAGAGAAGTGTTTTGGAACACCTACGACTTCCAAGTTTAGTTGAGCTTTATGTTTCGTGAATAACCTCCCAAGAGGTATTCATGAATGGAATTTATCAAGATACTTCCTTACAAGGATAGACTAGACAATTAGCCCAAACGATATCTACTCCCAAAGGAGGGATATTCGTGAGGGATTAAATTGAAGGTCGATAACTTGGTAACACACTTAATGTAATTTTATTAATATCCTCCCAAGAGTTCTTGTTAATAAAATTGCAAGGCTAAAATAGAAAATGTTGGTTGTTATGTTAACAATTAGGTGGGACCTAGTCTAACTAGTAAATGGTGCGTACTCTCAAAGGAGGCGTGACATTTATGGGTGTTGGATCACCGTTGAATTTTTATGATTAAATTATTTTATTTAATTCAAGATAAATATTCAAAAGTGCTATATCATGATTGTTTGCTTATATAATTTTTGTTATTAAAAAGAAATCATGACCCCATCCCTAATCAATATCCTAAAAGATAATACTTTAACTGATGATAATTATGTCACATGGGAAAGGAATATTGGGTTGTTGTTGCAAGATGAAAAGTATAAGTTCATTCTATATATTCCTTAACTACCAAAATAATGAATCTAACTCAGGAAAGCAAAGAGATGAGTATAAGTAGTGGAAGTCTTCAGATGAGATGGCTAAATGTACATTACATTATGGCCATCATTTCCGACGTGTTGCAACAGCAACATGAAGGAATGGAGACTGCCGCCGATATAATGATATCTCTAGAGAAGATGTTTGCTATGAGGTCTAGGATGACTAAGAGAGAGAGGTAGCGATTGCTTTTATGAATCTTAGGATGAAACCTGGACAGGGTGTGAAAGATCACATGATAAAAGTCATAGCACATCTCAACATTGTTGAACAGATTGGTAGTAAGATAGATGGTGAGACCAAAATTGACATGATAGTCAACTCACTATCGGATTCCTTTGATCAATTCAAGTTAGACTACACCTTGAATAATAAGGAATGCACCTTGCAAAGCCTGATGCAAGATATTCAAAGCATCAAGATAATCCATGTGAAAGGCAAGGGTAAAAAGATTCATATGCTTGGTAAGTTGCTACTGATAAAGACCCATAAGAAGGTCAAGAGACAACATAAGAAAAATCAACTTGAGCTTTATTAGAAGGAGACCAAGATCAAAGGAAAGTGTTTCTTTTATGGTGATAAGGGTCAAAGGAATAAACTGAATAAGAATGAATTCAACTTGCATTTAGCCAATGGAGCGTTGTTGTTTACTAGTGTAGAGGGAGATATTATAATCAATTTTGATTCTTATAGGCATTTACCTTTAATAAACGCTTATTATGTACCACAATTCAAGAGGATTTTAATTTCGGTCTCTTGTCTAAATAAATTTGGACATTCCATTACTTTTAATAAAAGTTTTATTATTAGTAAGAATAACAAATTTGTTTGTAAGGGTACATTGGAAAACGGTCTATTCTATTTGCATGGAAATATCTCTCACTTGTTAGACACGGAATCAACGGAACCTAATCATAAAAGAGTAAAATTATCAAAAGATGAAACCTACCTACGGCATTTGCGCTTAGCTCATATTAACCTTAATAGGATTAAAAGATTGGTAAGTGATGGACCTGTAAGTGACTTAAAGGTTGATGATCTACCAACTTGTGAATCTTGTTTGGAAGGTAAAATGACCAAAAGGTCGTTTACGACTAAAGGCACAAGAGCCATCGAATGTTTAGGATTGATACACACTGATTTGTGTGGACCTATGAGCATTCAAGCTAGATGTGGATATGAGTACTTCATCACTTTCACGGATGATCACTCAAGATTTGGCTATATGTATCTCATGAGACATAAGTTGGATGCTTTTGATATGTTCAAAGCATTTAAAGTTGAAGTAGAAAATCAGCTTGAGAAACGTATAAAAATCTTGAGGTTCGATCATGGTAGAGAATATCTATCTAGTGAGTTTCAGCAATATCTTATTGTTAATGGGATAATTTCTCAGTTTTCTGTACCAGGCATACCTCAACAAAATAGGGTGGCATAAAGGAGAAATAGAACTCTTTTGGACATGGTTAGGTCTATGTTGAGTTATTCAATGCTCCCTAATTCTTTTTAGGGATATGCTTTACAAACTGCAATGTACATTCTAAACGATGTACCATCTAAGTCGGTTCCTAAAACACTGCATGAGTTGTGGACTAGGCTAAAGCCTAGTTTACAACACTTAAGGATATTTGGATGTCCTACGCACGTGTTAAAAGGAAATACAGAAAAGATAGAGTCCCGTTCAGAATCATGCATATTTTTAGGGTATCCAAAAGGAATAAAAGGATATTATTTTTATAGTCCTTCAGATCTTAAAGTATTTGTTTCGATAAAAGATAAATTTCCGGAAAAGGACTATATGAATAATTTTGGGCCTAAAATTAGAATTGTCCCGAATGAGCTTTTAGAAGATACACTTCCATAAAAGGTTTCGCAACCAAGCCCAATTGTAATTTTCGTACGAACACAAGATCAACAATCTACTATACCTCGTCGTAGTGGGAGGGTTGTTAGACAACCCGAGAGATACATCGGTCTTGGAGAATCTGTAGAGAATCTTTCAGACGACGATGATCCCTATACGTACAAGGAAGCAATGGAAGATGTTGATTGTCGCCATTGGCAAAAGGCAATGCAATGCAATCCAAAATTGAATCTATGTTCAAAAACAAAGTCTGGTCTCTTGTAAACTTGCCTAAAGGGATAAAACCCATCGGGTGCAAGTGGGTATACAAGAGGAAAAGAGGAATGGATGGAAATGTGGAAACCTTTAAAGCTAGATTGGTAGCTAAAGGTTATACACAGAAGGAATGTATGATTGTGAAGAAACCTTCTCTCCTGTGGCCATGCTTAAATCCATTATGATACTCTTATCCATTGCGGCATATCTAGACCTAGAGATTTGACAAATGGTCGTCAAGACAGCTTTCCTTAATGGAAGTCTTGATGAAAGCATCTACATGATGCAACCAAAAGGATTCATTGAAAAGGGCTAAGAGGAAAGGGTATGCAAGTTGCAAAGATCCATATATGGATTGAAGTAAGCATCCAGATCCTGGAACATAAGGTTCGATCGAGCCGTGAAAAGTTTTGGTTTTATTCAAAACCTTGATGAACCTTGTGTATACAAAAGAATTAAATGCGACAAATTGGTTTTCCTAGTTCTTTATGTTAATGTTATACTACTCATCGAAAATGATGTAGGTGTATTGACATCAATAAAAGAATGGTTAGCAAAACAATTTGATATGAAGGACTTAGGAGAAACAAGTTTTATTCTTGGCATCCAAGTCATAAGGGATAGAAAGAATAGAACGATTGCATTATCTCAAGCTTCATACATAGATAAAATCTTATCTAGGTTTTCCATGTAAGATTCCAAGAAAGGTATGTTACCTTTCAGACATGGAATCAAACTTTCTAAGGAACAAGTTCCTAAGAATGAGCATGAAGAGCAATTCATGAGTAGGGTTCCATATGCATCAGCAATTGAAAGTCTCATGTATAAAATGCTCTGCACTAGACCAGATATTTGATTTGCTGTGGGCATAGTTAGCAGATTTCAATCGAAGTCTGGTCCTGATCACTGGACGGCAGTCAAGCATATGTTCAAGTATCTTAGGAGAACGAGAGATTATATGCTTGTATACTTTGGAGGGGATTTAATTCCCATTGGGTATACAGATTCTGATTTTCAGTCAGATTCTGACTCCAAGAGATCAACATCAGGATCTGTGTTTACTATTAGAGGAGGGGCAGTCATATGGAGGAGTATCAAGGAATCTTGAATTACCGATTCCACCGTGGAAGCCGAGTATGTTGTCATATGCGAGGCTGCTAAAAAGGCTGCCTGGCTTCTCTAATTCCTGATTGACTTGGAAGTTGTTCCTGATGCGAATAAACAGATCACTATCTATTTTGACAATAGTGGAGCTGTGGTTAATTCGAGAGAACCAAGAAGTCATAAGAGAGGGAAACACATTGAAAGAAAGTATCACTTTCTGATTGAAATTGTGCATAGGAGTGACGTGACGATTTCCAAGATCGCGTCAGCAGAAAATCTAGCGGGTCCCTTAACAATGGTTCTTCCACAAAAGAGTTTTGATGGGCATCTATAGAACATGGGGATGAGAGATATGACACATTTGCTTTAGAGCAAGTGGGAGATTGTTAGGACTATGCTCAATAGCAAGAGTATAATATTGTATTTGACAATCTTTTCATATTAATAATGTGATTTCTAGTTTAACAAATCTTATAGCATTTATGGTTTAATTATTATAATTGTCAAAAGTAAATAATCATAAGGTCAAAAGACTATGAGAAAATAAGAATTGTTCATACATCTAGATATGTATGAGGTAGACACAATTCTTTAGTTAGTCTTGAATAATATTCACAACTTAAGATAAGAGGTTGGGCGCCTTTATATTGTCAATGTTGTAGATTATTTTGTTAGCATTTGAGTGGGATCAAATGTGTTATGAGGAGTCTAAAATCATCAAAGTGTGGTGTCTTTGGGTAAAATATTCTAGTGCATTGGGTGTATTGAATAGGAACAAAATGAAATACTTTATCTAGAACCGTCAATGGATAAAAGTTTTCATTTGATGACAATCGGAGAGTCTATCTCAATCCTAAGATAAATGATGGACTTACGGTTGCAAGTATTATCATTTGAGCTATCAATGAGTACGATTATATAGCATTGTCTATCCTCAATAGTTTGGTGATATTCATATGTTAATCGATAGAGGACTTCATTTATAGATGTGGATATCGTGACTCCATTTATTGAATGAGAGTAGAATAACATCAAATGGATGTTTTGAGATATTGGATATTAAATCTTAACGTTAAGTTTTCAATAGTGTCTATTGAAACATGACTTCTTGACAAGTCAAAATATCCAAGTTCAAAATGTGGTAATATGAGTAAATATGGTAGCTTGGAGAGCTATAAGCGGTCTGTGAGCTCTTGGCGATTACCGGTATTTTTCACGAGGATACACTTTCTCCAATAAGGTTGTCTAGGGTATGAATGAGTAACATCAACTTATTCTATCTTTATTTAAGAGTTCAATTTTAGTTCTTTAGTGGAATGAACTAAAATTAAATAGATTGGACCTAAGTGAATCATTTGTTGATTGTGATTTGGTTGTGTCTATTGGAGCTTAAATTAAGATAGCCCGCTAAGATTCCCATTCCACACGAACTTGTATGGATCACTTGATATATTCTACCCGACCAATTTAGGGGTCCATTTAGAATTGTATTAAGGCATGTGAACTTGTTTCTTTTTGTAAGAATAGGTCTAGTTCACATGTGGACTTTTAGTTAAGAGCCAATGGATTTAATAAAATAAGAAAAATAATATATGGCCCATGTATATGTGTTGGGCGGTAAGGCTATTTACAATAGCATAATTATATTATTTTTATTTTATTATTTAATTTAATGGAAATTAATTAATTTGTTGATTAATTAATTATTTAATTAAAAGTCAAAATCTTTTTCTATTAGGAGATGGTCTCCTAAATATTATACTATTGGTGGTAGTATAGTTAATATTAAAGACTATATTTTATAAGTAGATAAATAAAAGAAATTATTTATCTAAACAAATTAGGAAGTCTTTAATATGGTTACAAATACACTTTTGAGTTGGATTAGGAGTCTTGGTGCAGGAAAGAATTCCTTTTGGAAAATGATTCTTAACCACTAAGTAAATCCACCTAAGGATAGGATTCTTAACCACCAAGTAAATCCTTCTTAGGAGATGATTTGTTCTCCTATATATATACTTGGAAATTTCGACCAAGTATGAATTTTTGGGGTGAGAAGTTGTTTTTTATTGTTATATATATATAAAAAGCTTCGTCCAACTCATTGTGTGAAGAATTCGGCCAAACATAGAGAAAAGAGGGAACGTTTTTGTTTTCGATAGTACACTAGTAACCTTTGCATCAAAAGGGTTTTGTGTGCAACATCAAATCAAGGTTCACGCGAGTTTCAATCAAATTGATTGATAATTCAAAAGTGACCAGACGTTCTTGGTTTTTATCTTGGAGGATTATTATGACTAACAAAGTAGAAGATTTTGTTTGTTTCCATCCTCAGTTATACAATTTAAAGAAAAAGAGCCTACACTCCTAGGTGATTCACTTTCGTGATTGGATTGGAAGATCTTACAGATTCAATTCGACGCTAGTTCAATCATCACGAAAAAATGGGTACGATACTTTTTATATACATCAATTAATCTATGGTTAATGTTCTTGTTATAATAGGGAATTTTTTTTATATACGCAAACCCTAATTTCTAATTTTCTCACGCTTCTATTGCGTTTTGAACAATTTTTTCCCTACAGATATGACTAACCCTTAGATGCCAGAGATACATGTCATTATCTGGACAAATCTTATGTCGTAGTTTTTGGTTTTTCAACCTTAAACATTTCGGTGTTGAGCAGTGTAGTATGTATTAACGGTCTTAACACATACAAATTGTTTTCATTAATTCTTGAACAAATATTCAGACCATTCTTTCCAATAATAACAGACTTATTATTAAAGAAACATAATATTTTTGTTCTAACAACTTAGAAACGAAAATCAAATTTCGTGTAAATCCAGGAATATAAAATACATTGTCCAACAATATATAATTATTACAAAAATGTAATCTAATTACGCCCACTGCTCATGCCGACAAGACATCCCCTGACCCCATACAAATTGAGAAGGCTTGCTCATCTAGCTGTGTCCAAGAATCATTCCATTGTAAAGAAGAACAAACATGGTTAGTGGCTCCCGAATAAACTCTCCAGGGTGAAGAATCGTCTTTCACTAAACACGACTCAAGAACAAGTAAATTATATTTATATTTCTTGGACTTCTTCTTGCTTTGGGCTTACCCTTCGCATTCCAGTAGACCTCTTTCTCCTCTTATTATTAGAGTAAGAAGATGGTTCGACAACATTTTCCTCACCGGTCTTACCCTTGTTGTCCTTAGTCAAGGACTCAAAGGTAGTGAGCTCATTGAGCAACTGTGTGAGATTGAACCTTAACTTGTTCATCCCGTAGTTACTCTTAAACTGATCGAAACTCTTTGGAAAAGATGTCAGTATGATGCTCACTTGACTGGGTTCGTCAATGGCCCCACCATTGACTTCTTCCTTGTTGAAGTAGGACATCATGCTCAGGACATGTTCCCAAACTAACGTATCTTCTTTCATACGAGTGAGCATAGCGGAACGAATAGCTTCTTGTCGCTTTTGCTCTGAGGGCTGCCCGAACATAGCTTGCAATGACTCCATGATTTTGAAAGCTAAAGTCATTGCTTCATGCTTTGTGACAAACAAGTCTGTTATAGAAGCCAACATATATGTTTGGGCCTTCTTATCAGATGAGGCCCATCGCTCGTATGCATCACGAATAATTCGTGTGGCATTGGCAGCAGGCGCTGGAGGACATTCCTCCGTAAGCACAAACGTGAGGTCTTTGGTGACCAATATTGCATTAATGTTAAGTTTTCACTTCGTGTAGTTAACACCAGTTAATTTGTCGTTTACGAGAATTTGAAATAATGCAGAAGACATTATAGCTGAAATAAATAAAATATTCATTCAGTCATTTATTTAAAACAAGCGCGAGTGCTTTGGCATAAATTTAAACATGATGCATGCACATGTTTAACAAACTAGAACTACCCTAAAACTAGTTACTATACCACGACAATCCAACATACCACAAAGAAGTGCCGCCTTAGGGTCGGTCAAGTCTTTGCATATTGGACCGAGACATTCTCAATCAAATGATATTCTAGAATAACTCTTATTCCATATCATTCAACCATCGTTCATTCAGTCAGGTTTTTAATTAACAACTTTAATCAAAACCTTCGTGAGTGTAACCCACCATTTCAGATCTCACGAGCTTAACTCGAGAATTGCCGCCTTAGGGTCGGTCAATCTTGAAATACCCTAAGAAATCCTATTCGTTAGGAAGTAAACCTTGGTATTGACCTTTGTGGAAACCCTCCTTAGGGAGGACGAAAGAAAAGCCGCCACGAGGCCCTACTCGGATCTGACATTGTTGAACTAATGATGGAGACCGCAGGATATATATGTCATATATCCCTCTCCCACTCACTATTTTAAAAATATGGTTTTCTATTAACCATTAATGCACCTAGACTCTACATGATTAAACGACTAACTTTAATCAAGTTATTTAGCGCAGTAACTAATTAGAACCAAATTCTAATTAACTAATAAATTATTAATGATTTGTAACAATTAAAAATATAATCTATTAGTGAATAATCTAAGCCTTTATAAACTTTTTACTAAGGTCAGATTATTAAGATAGTGTTTACCAAGTTTTAACTATTAAAATCCTAACACTTTATTCGGTTCATTTATTATTAGGTAATTAATCATATTAATCCTAATTACAATAAATGACCTTAGATTAATATTAATGAGATTTACCAAGTTTTCTAACCATTAAAAACTAATCTCATTATTCATAGCTAATTATGTATATTGCCTATTTTAATCACATTAAAAAAGTACATAAAATATCAGGCTATGATACATGTATGAAGTATCAAATATATTTGTGTAGGCACATCTAATCTAAAGGACATACTTATGCATGACAATGCTTTTATCATCATATAATATAAATCATACATAAATTGACCGAGTACTGTGGATTATTTAACCTAAAAATTTGGAATCTAAAATTACAAAAAAAATTCCCAAGGCATTCCTTGGTTTTCTTGTAATTTCCGAGTCTTCCAGTCTCTTTAGGTCACTTCGATTCATCTCATAAATCCTTCTTCGCGATTTTTCCAGGTCTTTAATATAGGTTACAAATTTTTTTTTTACAATACAATAACAGTAATATATATATATATATATATATATATATATATATAAATACAATCCATAAACCATAAATCCACAGTACCATATAATTAACGATCAATCATGTTTTTTGTAAATTGAAAAAAATAATATACATACAAAAATAATATACATACAAAAATAATATACAGTCAATTTAAATCGTGCATACATAATCATACATACAGGAGCATCGAAAACAATTTCCTGTTCCGAAAATAAAATTGGCTCTGATGCCAATTGTTGGAACCCCGTTCACCGGTTAAGCAGTGGAACTAGGTGTTAAATTTTTTTATACATACCATAATTTGTATCTGGGACCAGTGAACTTGGGATCGTAATTATTTTTCAAAACTAATACATACAATATTTAAACACAGGAAATTGTAATCAATATAAAGAGAAGAAGAAAATCTTACCAACGTTTGGAGGCTCTTTCACTTTATGATATGCTCCTGTCTGAACCACTCTTACCAATGTTTGGAGACTCCTTCACTTTACGATGTGCTCCTGTCTGAACCACTCGATCTTTTTTGCTATCTATCGGAATTGGTAACTGTGTGTGGGCGCGTCACGGTCTCAGGAACTTGAATGGAGGATGTAGAGAAATACTTGAAGAAACTCTTTTTTCTCAATTTGGTGTATTGATATCAAGCACACATAAATTGCATCTCATGCAAAACTTATACTTTTTTTTATTTGATTCGTGTATATCAGATACACAACACCAAAACAAAACAACATCATTTTCTTTGTTTCACACCTATCAGGTACCAAAAAACAAAAACAAAAAAAAAACAACATTTTTTTCTTTTTTTCACGTGTATCAGGTACAAAAAAAAAATCAACCCTTTTTTTTCTTATATATATATATATATCTCTTTATTTGTATTCTATACAAACACTTATATATGTGCACACCAATTTGCATCCAATTCAATCTCTTATGTTATAATTGATATATATCTTTTAATTATCCTTTTCAAATATATCAAATATATTGAAAGTGATAATAAGTATTTTAAATTTAAACTTAAATTCAAATACTTAGATAAATGATTTAGCAAAATAAAATAATCCTATTATTTTATCTTCACCTAAATCCATATATCAACTAACACCCCCCAATTAATAGTTAATTAATAATTCATAATTATCAATATAATTAAATAATCTAATTATTTAATTAATTTAATTATTAACATTAATTAATTAAATAATCTCATTATTAAATTAATTTCCGAATATATACGTGTCACTTTTGTAACACAATTAATTGGACAATCCAATTAATTAACCGTGACCCTTGTTACCTAAATCGATCGGGCTAGTAGGGGACCTAATGGATCCACATTATTTTGAGCTCCAATAATCTTCGGAATCATTAATTAAACTCTTTAATTAATATTTTTTGATTATTAACTCCAGTGTTATTCCACTAAAAACCCAAAGCTGCACTCTCTCAACTGTAGACGCTTTTACACAGACCGATACAACTCGGTGTCCATCGATATATCTATTACACATGGTGTGATCCTCCACAACAGTTCATAATTATAGATGGGTCATAATGTTTATTATACCCCTCTAATTACATATATCCTTTAAGTACCGTTGATTCTCTAATGGAAAATAAATCCTATTTCCTTACGGAATTAGGAGAGTGCTCATATTGTCCAAGCCCAGAATCAACCCTTAAGGGAATTACCGTCTACTTCTCACAAGAAGGAGTGGATTCCACTATTGTGTACAAACCTTCCCAACCACAAGTCAAACCGCAATCCCAACATACGGAGCATATTGATCGGGAATTGCATCTGACCTTAACCATGGTATATCAAAGACCACGATCTAACCTGAAGAAGTTGATAAGACACTCAAGATTAAGATCACCCACATATAGCCATCATTAGTTGATACATATGAATCTCATCGGTAAGCGGATCTTGGTGAGAGATTCATATAGACCATGGCCAAGTCCTATATAAACACATCATACAAGATGCCTCCATTCCCATATCTCATATGAATAATTCAGGATAGAATCATCGTACATTACAGAATGGACTGCAGCTATAGATTGACCACAAATAAAGTATCCAGCTTTATTTGCTATCTATGGACTCTTTAGATTGCACGTCTCTTACTGTATCCATCTGTATATGACACTCATATACATAGTTTGAGATTACATCCGGCAGTCTTGGATGTTAAATATATGCACAAGTTATAAAATAAACAACACAACATGAATGAATTGAACTTTTCCTTTTATTTATTTCATAAATCCATTTACAAATTACATCTTTTGGGCATAAACCCCAACATCAAGTGATCCATGAAAGTTCGTATGGATAGAGGATCTTGGCAAACTATCTAAATTTAAGCTCCAATAGATACAACCCAATCACAATCAACAAATGATTCACTTAGGTCTGATCTATTAATTTTAGTTCATTCCCCTAAAGAACTAAAATTGAACTCTTAAATAAAGATAGAATAAGTTGATGTTACTCATTCATACCCTAGACAACCTTATTGGAGAAAGTGTATCCTTGTGAAGAATACCAGTAATCGCCAAGAGCTCATAGACCGCCTATAGCTCTCCAATATACCATATTTACTCATATGATCGCATTTTGAACTTGGATATTTTGACTTTCTAGAAGCCATGTTTCAATAGACACTATTGAAAACTTAACATTAAGATTTAATATCCAATACCTCAAAACATCTATATGATGATATTCTACTCTCAATTAATAAATGGAGCCACGATGTCCATATCTATAAATGAAGTCCTCTATCGATTAACAAATGAATACCACCAAACTATCGAGGATAAACTATGCTATATAATCGTACTCATTGATAGCTCAAATTATAACACTTGCAACCATAAGTCCATCATTTATCTCAGGATTGAGATAGACTCTCCGATTGTCTTCAAGCGTAAACTTTTATCCATTAACGGTTTTAGATAAAGTATTTCATTATGATCCAATTCAATGCACCCAGTGCACTAGATTCTTTTGCCATAAGACACCACACTTTGATGATTTTAGACTCATCATAACACATTTGATCCCACTCAAATGCTAGCAAAAGAATCTACAACTTTAACAAGATAAATACGCCCAACCTTTATCTTAAGTTGTGAATATTATTCAAGACTAACTAAAGAATATTGTCTACTTCATACATATCAAGTTGTATGAACAATTCTTCTTTTCTCGTAGTCTTTTGACCTTATGATTATTTAGTTTTGACAATTATAATAATTAAACTATAAATTCTATAAGATTTGTTAAACTAGAAATCACTTTGTTAATATGAAAAGATTGTCAAATATATTATACTCTTGCTATTGGGCATAATACAAACATAGATAGCCTGTCAAGATCCCTAATCCACACGAACTTGTATGGATCACTTGATATATTCTACCGGACCAATATATGGGTCCATCTAGAATTGTATTAAGGCATGTGGATTTGTTTCTTTAGTAAGAATTGGTCTAGTTCACATGTGGACTTTTTATTTAGGTCCAATGGATTTAATAAAATAAGAAAAATAATATATATGCCCATGTGTGGTCTTGGACGGCAAGGCTATATAAAATATCTTTTTATATTGTTTTTTATTTTATTATTAAATTAAATGGAAATTAATTAATTTCATAATTAATTAATTATTTAATTAAAAGTTAAAATCTTTTTCTTAATAGAAAAAGGTCTTCTAATATTATACTATTGTTGGTAGTATAATTAATATTAAAGACTATATTTGATAATTAGATAAATAAAAAGAATTATTTATCTAGTCAAATTAGGAAGTCTTTAATATGGTCACAAATACACTAATAAGTTGGATTAGGAGTCTTTTTGTAGAAAAGAGTTTTTTTAAAGGATTCTTGGTTACCAAGTAAATCCACCTAAGGAAAGGATTCTTGCCCACCAAGTAAATCTTTCTTAGGAGAGGATTTGGTCTTCTATATATATATTACCTATTAAATTCGACCAATGATTAATTTTTGGTGTGAGAAGTTGTTTTTTATTGTTATATATATATATATATATATATATATATATAAAACTTCGTCCAACTCATTGTGTGAAGAATTCGGCCAAGCATAGAGAAAAGAGGGAACATTTTTGTTTACGATTGTACACTAGTATCCTTTGCATCAAAAGGGTTTTGTGTACAATATCGAATTAAGGTTCGTGCAAGTTTCAATAAAATTGATTGATAATTCACAAGTGACCTGATGTTCTTGGTTTTTCTCTTGGAGGATTATTGTGACTAACAAAGAATAAGATTTTGTTTGTTTCCATCCTCTGGTATACAATTTAAAAAAAGAGAGCCCACACTCTTAGGTGATTCATGTTCATGATTTGATTGGAAGATCTTATGGATTCAATTTGACGCTAGTTCAATCCTCATGAAAAATAAGGTACGATACTTTTTATATACATCAATTAATCTAGGGTTAAGGTTCTTGTTATTAAAAAGGGATTTTTTTTATATATAAGAAACCCTAATTTTTTTTTCACACTTCCGTTGTTCGATTTTCCCTACATCCCCTACGGAGCGTCTTCATAATATTTTCAACAGTGCGACCTACGTAAGTCTTCTGAACTGAACTTCGCATTAATGAGCCTTAATTCGGGCATCTTTAACCTACTTCCCTGCAGGTGGTTGCTGAGTTTGCTGAGATTGCTCAGACGTAACGGCACCAAGCTGATTGGATAAGGTGTCTGGATGCTCAGTTGCAGCTTATCAAAGGGAGGTGAGTTTTACCAAAGAGTTCATCGATCGCTGTTTGGCGAAGCAGATGGAGGCCTAGGAGAAGACCTTTACTATGGATGAGAAGATTAAATCTTTACAAGATTTGCTCTCTGTCACCCAAGAGTCAATACTTCAGGCTAAACAAGAGGCCGAAAAAATGAAGTCATCATATGAGGGCAAAATTGAAGATCTTAAGTGCCAAGCTCTGACAATGGAATCCCTCTCGAAGGAAGCCAGGTTGGAACTTGAAGTTCAAAGAGCTGACCGCTTTAAAAGGTCCCCAACTTATGATGCCTTACTCCTTAGGAAGTTTCAGCGGGGCTGGTTTTAGCTGGTGAGTTCTTCAAGGTAAAAAAACTGGGCAACTGACAAGGCTCGAGCTAATTGGGAATTGTCAATCAAAAACCATGTGAACCTGTCCTTGGAGTCTCTTCAGACTCAAATAAGGGAGTGGAGAGCTTACTGTCATAGCCAAGGTAACGATCCCCATCCTATACACTTGGAGGTCCCAGGTGAGCATTCTCTTTCAAATTTTTATGCCAATCAGGGAGCTAGTGTGGACGGGTCGGAGCCCGACGTTGAACTGGTCTCTGGAGTGTATTATAGTGCTTGGATAGATGATCTGATTGACACAATCATTTGGCCTTCGAACGAGAGTCTTCTCCATGAATATGAAATGGTGTCTGATCCGAGCATTGGCAAGGACTTAAAATCCTCGGCTCTACCTTAGATAAACTTGAACTTGTAAAAATTCATAGTTAATAAAATTCCATATTTGTATGATTGCTCTTAGCTGTGACTTTCTTATGAATATTCTGAACAGGGTAATGCAAATCCAGTACTACTCGAAAAACACCAAGTATTTTATTAACTGGCTAATGTCGTTGCCCGAGTAACTTCGTTACAATTTTTGAATGCCAAGTATCTTATTTACTGGCTAATACTGTTATCTGAGTGGCTTAATTTTGAATGCCAAGTATCTTATTAACTAGCTAGTATCGTTATCTGAGCAACTTAATTTTGAATGCCAAGTTCCTTATTAACTGGCTAGTATCGTTATTTGAGCAACTTAATTTTGAATGTCAAGTATCTTATTAAATGGCTAGTATCGCTATCTGAGGAACCTAATTTTGAATGCCAAATATTTTATTAACTGGCTAGTATCGTTATCTGAGCAACATAATTTTGAATACCAAGTATCTTATTAACTTGCTAGTATCGTTGCCCGAATAAATTCTTTACAATTTTTAAACGCCAAGTATCTTATTAACTGGCTAATATTGTTAACCGAGTAATTTTGAATTAAAGCCAAATAGATTTATACTTGAACTCCATACTCGGTTACTACCCAAACGTTGCATCGAGGCTCGCCAGGATCATATGTTTTAGGTCCTTATGCCTGTCACTGAGGACGCCTCCTAGTTTTGTCTATGCAAGGGTTTACCGAATCGTTAAGCTCAGAGTTGCTTAACACAGCTGCTCAACTCACCAGGATTTACCCGATGGCACCCCGAGCCTTTTTTCCAGAATTTGGGGCATCAGGTTTGCCTTTTAGCTAAGGTTTTGGTTGACCTTGCTCGACTAGCATGCTCTTTTGAGCTTCTCCACCCATTCGGGAATTTTACCAAATTAATTGGCCCGAGCATTTTATTGTATGTGTCAATTCTTTAGTCATATGTTCTTATTATCATATGCTCATATTTTTGAGAATCCCGTGCTGGGTTTTTATTTATAATTATGTAAAACTAACAAAACATGAAAAATCCTCAAAAGGATTTCTAAGAATAAATCACTGAAAAATATCCTGACTAAAGAAATAAAGCCTAAAATTAGCGAATTTCAAGGATAAAAGATCTTTAGGTATTAGGCATTGCATGGTTGGGGTAAGAATCCAATATGCTCTGTGCCCGACCATTCCTTCAATTTTGTATGGACCTTCCCATTTGTCAGCCAACAAACCCGTGACTATATCTTTTGTTTTCAGCTATACTCTTCTGAGCACCAGGTCTCCCATTCAGAACTTCCTAACCTGGACGTGGGCGTTGTAATACCTAGTCGCTCATTGCTGATATGCCGCGTTTCGCACGGGGGATTTCTCCCTTTTTTCTTCTAACTCATCCAGGCCTTGTAACAACATATCAACATTATGATCTCCGTCATATAACCTGAATCTGGGTGACATATATGATGTTTCTACCAGGATCACAGCCTCTGTTCCGAATGCCAAGGAAAGCGGTGTTTCCCCTACAGGGGTCCTTGTCGATGTTTGATAAGCCCACAATACTTCAGGAAGTTTTTTAGCCCAACTACCATTCTTTACATCCAGCTTTGCTTTAAGTGTGTGCTTGATGACTTTATTCACTGCTTCAGCCTGTCCATTTGTTTAAGGATTGGCAAGAGTGGCATAGTAATTAGAAATCCGGTACTCTTTGCATAGTTGCCTGAATTTTAGGTTGTTAAACTGGGTACCGTTGTCGGTGATAATTGTATTTGGAACTCCAAACCTGTAGAATATGTTCTTTGTCACAAAGTTTATAGTGTTTGCTTCTGTTATGTGCACAAATGCTTCAACTTTCGCCCACTTAGTGAAATAATCAACAGCCACAATTGCATGTTTTACTCCGCCCCTTTTTCTTACCGGCATCGAGTCGATTAAGTCCAAACTCCATACGGAGAATGGCCATGGGGATGTGAGACTTCTAAGGTACTGAAGGGGTTGCCAAATTTCGTTGGTGATCCTTTAGTAAGTGTTGCAGCTTTTCGAACATCGCTAGGCATCAAAGAACAAAGAAGGCCAATAAAAACCTTGCCTGAGTTCTTTGTATGCCAAACTTTTGCCTCATATATGATTTCCACATACACCACTATGAATTTCTTTTAGTATCCGATATGCATCCTCCTCTAATTCATACATTTGGAGAGTTCAGGAGAATCCTCCTCTGTACAGTTCTCCTCCAACCATAGTATACCTAGCTGACCTATACCTGACGCGTTTGGCCTCCAAGGGGTCTTCTGGGAGTACATCCTCTTGCAAATACCTTTTTACCTGAGTCATCCAATCGTCTGGCGGTGTTCGAATTTCAAAAATTTCAAAGTCTTTTGGCTCAGCTATACTTGGCCTGAGAAGATGTGCAACTGGGATATTCTTTGGTTTGATTGTGGTTGTTGCTGATGCTAGCTTGGACAAAGCATCTGCTTTTTCATTTTCTTCCCGAGGGATCTGGACAATCCTATATTCTTTGAACCATTGGAGGAGTTGTTTTGCTATGCCCAAGTAAGCCATCATATTTTCTTCCTTAGCCTGATATTCGTTTAGGATTTGGTTGACGACTACCTGTGAGTCGCTGAATATCTCCACCTCATCTGCTCCGAGTGCGATGCAAACTCTAAGCCCTACCAGCAGTGCCTCATATTATGCTTGGTTGTTTGTTGCTTTGAAGTCGAATATTAGGGCATATTCAACATCATCTTCTTCTGGGGTGCATACCACAATCCCTGCCCCGCTGCCATGAGTGTTTGAAGAGCCGTCAATATATAATTTCCATGAAAATCTTCTGCCCAACATTCTTTTTGCCTCTAGATCGGGCTCTGTGAATTCTGCTACAAAATTCGCCACTGCTTGGCCTTTGAGTGATGTCCTGGGCTCATATTTAATATCAAATTCACTCAGCTTGATTTCCCATTTGGTTAATCTCCCTAAAATCTCAGGTTTCTGCAGGATTTTCTTAAGCAAGCAGTCGGTGAAAACCATGATTGCATGTGCCTTAAAATACGGCCTCAACTTCTTTGCTGTCGAAACTAATGCTAAGGCCATCTTTTCTGCCTGAGAATATCTGGTTTCAGCTGGAAGAAAGGCCTTACTGGTATAGTATACTGGCCTATGTATTCCATCCTTTGTTTGGACTAAGAATGAACTTAATGCTAATTTTGTAAGGGACAAGTACAGATACAATACTTCTCCTTCCTTTGGTTTCGAGAGGATGGGTGTCTGTCCTAAGTATTCTTTTATCATTCGAAGTGCCTGTTCACATTCTGCATTCCATTCAAGTCCCTTCCCTTTTTCGATTATTTTGAAAAATGGGGCACATCTATCTGTGGCCTTCGAAATGAATCTGCCGAGGGAAGCTAGACACACCGTCAAATGTTGTACCTTCTTTTAAAGTTCTCGGAGAAATCATTCCTTGGAGGGCTTTATCACGAATTCCATTATGTATATATAAAATAGTTTGTCAAACAAAATTTATAATCCCAAATTGCACTAAAAACTTATAAAAAATATAGTGACAAATATGGGTATAGTCCACAGAGATCGTGATATGCTTATATGAACAAAATAAGCTCTAAATTTAAAGTTATAAAAGTAAATTGAATGGTTTAAGATAGAATTAAAAACAATTAAATCTAAACTAGTATAAACTACTAAAATGTGCACAAGTAATGAATAGAAGATAGATGATATGGATCCTAGGGAAATGATGGATTCTTTTGGCAAATTATGGGCAAGTTGAACGTACACTATAACGAGCATTAAACAAAGGTAACCAAGCTAGATGTATAGCAGTGATTATGTATCACTCATGAGTGTCCAATCTAGATGCATAACATTGGCAACTCACAAGTGATTTTCCATGAATGAACATCTACCAATTAAGGGATTAATCTTTTATTAAAGTCATCAACCTAGATGTAAAGAATTGATGCTTAACCTATCATGAGCAATCAAACTAGATGTATAGACTTGATTACCCATTCAAGGTTAGAATAAAAGAGAGATTATAAGATCCGAAATCCACTAGAGGATGTGCTCTTGCTTAACCATTCCATTCAAATGTGCTAATTAAAATCAAGTAGATGTATACCCAATCAAAACACTCAAATAACTTCTCAAACAAAATGCTACATAAAGGACTGTAACAATCAAAAGCAATTCACTTTTGAAATCAATGAATACAATGAATAGAACAAAATTGATAGATTGATATAAAAATATTAGAGGTTCATTACAAGCCTACAATTAAACTAAGAAACATATAATCTCCCTAGGAAGTGATTAGCTACTCATGTCTCTTACAAGAAAATAGGCAAAAGGAAGAGAATAGAAGTAAACCAATGGATGAATACTTCTTCTTGAAGATCAAAATCATCTCGTTGCCTTCCTTTGGTGAGTAGATGATATAATGATATGATAATATGGGTTTTTGGATGAAAATGAATTTCTTGATCTGGAGAGAGAAAATCTTTTGTTTATATGTGTGTGTTCTCCCCCTCTGTTTATAACAGAATGGATTCTATTTATAGGAGCCTTTAAAATGGCTGAAAACTGCTGATGTGGCAACATGTCACGAGAAATGCACGGGTTGAGACCTGTGCAAATACATGGTGCCCTAATTTTTATCTCCCGGTTTAAGCACAATGCGCGGACACATGCGCGATGGTGCGCGAGTGTAGACCTACGCAATGGCCTGGTTTTTACTTCCTTCAAAGTGTGCGGTTTGTACTCGGGCTGGGACCCGCACAAGACCAGCGTATAGACCTGAAGCTGCTTCATCAAATTTTTGACCTTTTTCCACACAAAACCACATCTTTTATCCAATTAACCAGAATGTACCTAATCACTTGAAAACACAAATAAAGAGACATAAGAGATGCAATAACACCCGAAAATGAGACACTGGCTAAGTAAATGAGAGCCAAAATAAATAACAATTTTGGCATGATCAAATACCCTCAAACCAAACATTTTCTCGTCCTCGAGCAAACTTAAAACAAAAGAAAGACTCAAACAAAAATGACTCGACCTACGACCCAAAATCAAATAATCCAACAAGTCGCATGTCCAACCGATGATGAGATGCAAGGATGTGTAAAAGAGAGGAGTAAACATATACAAGGCAATCTAAAACAACTCAAAGGCACATGAGGGAAATTCGTACTACCACGAATCCTACACGTAAGAGCGCTCTCATATCGAGAGCTACTCACTCCCACACCTTGAGCATAATTCGCTTTGACTCTAAACCTCACCCAGTTTCACTCTTATTTTTCCACTTAGAGTCCTAAGTTCACACTCATTCAAGGCATGCAATGATGGAAGTTATGCATAGAATTCTAATGCATTGCTTACTAATTTATTCAAAAACCGATAAGTGTAATTGAGCTATCCTAGGAACGATTCACTATGCCATGAACGCAGAAGATCAAGCTATCAACAAACATTACCAATCAAGACATATCATAGATCAAAAAAGGCTTTCCCTTTTGGTTGTAATGGGGCCACGGGGTTAGATGTGGTAAACAAAGAAATGGGAAAATTTGAGTTCAAAGATCACCAGTCATGCTTACATATACTCACACACCCCATACAAAGCTCTAATACACATTTACACATTTTAGCAAGTAGGCATTTACATCCATACACATATTGTTGACACAAATATTATGGTGTGTATAATATTAATCTAGAGGGGGTGAATAGATTTTAATCAAATTTTACCCAATTTTTCGTTAATAGTCAATTAGACGAAAATACCCCTAACTAGTCACAATAATATCACAAGTGTAATAAGTGCGGAAATAATAAAGACACTTGACATATACGTGGAAACCCTCCAAATGTGAAAAACCACGAGTTGTTAAGTACGCCACACTCGAACATTGAATCCACTGATGATAGAGGCGTTACAACCTACTCCCGGTATATAACCCACTACCACTACCTAATCCCAGTATTAAGTGGACCTAATCCAATTTGCTTATGCTTGAAGCAACCTACTCCCGGATGCAACGCAAGACTTACTTCTCAATGAAGAGATAAACACCCTATGTGAATATATGATGATATTCAACAACAAACAAGGCTAGGGTACCTTATATGCTTATCTAGGGTAATGAGATGGCAATAAATGCAATCCTAGATATCAAGAGCTAAATAACATGTTATAAAACTTAGCTAAACATAGAACAAGCAATCCTATAAAGCTATCATAAAAGCCAAATCAACACATGTTGTCATTAAGCATGGCAAGGACTATAATGCAATCACTAATGGCAATCAATGAGTCCTAAACAATATCTAAATGCAAAGCATAGAGATTTAGCTAGAAGTTATCAATAACAACAATCCTAGCTATCACAAACAATCACAATGAATCAACAAATATGCTTACAATGTATTCAACATATACTTAGTATATATTCATGTGATTGAGACAAAGCATTTAGCCACATAATAAATGCAAGTCTTAGACCGATGTCTATCAATAACAAACTCAATTAGTTGTAGAGATTTTCTAACAATCTAATTGTCACAAAAACATCAAATAAACATTCAAAAGCTTAACAAGTTGATTAATGAACAATCTATCAACCTAGTCAACAATGAATCACAAAAGAATGTTTATGACCTTGCTTTTAGGCAAAAATGACCTAATCAATTAAGCTATCAAAATACAAACCCAATCATGTCATCATTCAACAAAAATATGCATTCAAAAATGATTTCTATAAATCCTATGCAATAAAAACAAACTCTTGGAGTTTAAGAACAATAATCAAAGATAAAAGTTTGTTCTTACTTACCAAGTCATGAAACCAAGAACACCCATGCTCATATGATGAAGAATGATGCAAGATGGAGATGGGTTTTGGGTTTGGAGAGTCAAAGAAGCAAGCTTGGAGCTTTCTCTCACTAGGGGAACTCTTTCTCTCACTAAAATCTGGAAATTCTGAGTTCTAGGTCGAAATGGGGAAGAAGATGAAGTATATATATGATCCAAATCAAACTATGACGTTTTGGGAGAGAAAAAACTGATTTTCGGGTGTCAGAAGCGACCTTAGGGTGACCTGGAAGTGAGGTCGCCTTGAGGTCGCTATGCTCTCGGGAAAAACAAGACAACACAACAGCTTAAGCTTCAAGCAACCCAAAACATGACCAAACGACATCCAAACCTTTCGTATAATATACATGCCAAGATCCCCAATCCACACGAACTTGCATGGATCACTTGATGTATTCTACCGGACCAATTTAAGGGTCCATCTAGAATTGTATTGAGGCATGTGGACTTGTTTCTTTTTGTAAGAATGGGTCTAGTTCACATGTGGGCTTTTTATTAAAGTCCAATGGATTTAATAAAATAAGAAAAATAATATATATACCTAGACCCATTCTTATTTTTTATATTTTATTAAATCCATTGGACCTTAATAAAAAGTCCACATGTGAACTATACCCATTCTTACAAAAAGAAACAAGTCCACATGCCTCAATATTTTGTTTTCACCTGTCGACTTTTTATAAAGGTCAAATGGATTTAATAAAATAAGTAAATAATATAATGGGCCATATACATTGGTATGGGCGGCAAGGCTATTTAGAATAACTTAATTATATTATATTATTTTATTATTTAATTAAATAGAAATTTATTAATTTGTTGATTAATTAATTATTTAATTAAAAGTCAAAATCTTTTTCCTAGTAGGAGATGGTCTCCAAAAATTATACTATTGTTGGTAGTATAATTAATGTTAAAGACAATATTTGATAAGTAGATAAATAAAAAGAATTATTTATCTAATAAAATTGAGAAGTCTTTAATATGGTTATAAATACACTATTGAGTTGGATTAGGAGTCTTGGTGTAGGATAGAATTCCTTTTTGAAAAGGATTCTTAACCACCAAGTAATTCTACCTAAGGAAAGGATTCTTAACAACCAAGTAAATCCTTCTTAGGAAAAGAAATAAAGTCTTCTAATATATATCCTATGAATTTTGGCCAGCCCATGTGTATATAGGAGAGGATAGAATTCTTTTTAGATAATGATTATTAACTACCAAATAAATCCACCTAAGGAAACGATTCTTGCCAACCAAGTAAATCCTTCTTATGAGAGGATTTATAATCCTATATATATCTCTTGTGATTTTCGGCCAGCCCTAAGCAATTCTAAGAGTGAATTTCGGCCAGCCCTAGCATAATTTCAAGAGAAGATTTAGGCTAGCCTAGGTAATTCTTTGTGGAGAGAATTCGACCATCATAGGAATTTTGAGAGAGAAAAATCTAATTTTGCACTAGACAAAATTCGATCAACTCTAAGAAATAGTGTGTGATTCGGGAAAGAAGAAATAGGAAGAAAGAATTTTTGGTTTTCGATAGTACACTAGTAGTCTTTACATCAAAAGGTTTTGTGTACAACATCGAATCATGATTCACGCGAGTTTCAATCAAATTGATTGATAATTCACAAGTTACCTAACGTTCTTTGTTTTCTTCTTGGAGGATTATTGTAACTAACAAAGAGAAAGATTTTGTTTGTTTCCATCCTCAGGTATACGATTTAAAGAAAGGGAGCCCACACTCCTAGGTGATTCACGTTCGTGATTGGATTGGAAGATCTTGCGGAATTGATTCGGTGCTTGTTCAATTGTCACGAGAAAAAGGTACGACACTTTTTATATACATCAATTAATCTAGGGTTAAGGTTCTCGTTGCATAAAAGAGAAATTTTTGATTTATACGCAAACCCTACTTTTCATTTTTATCACGCTTTCGTTGGGTTTTGAACCATTTTTTCCCTACAGATTACTCAAGATTTGGCTATGTGGATCTCATGAGACATAAGTCAAATGCTTTTTAACATGTTCAACGCATTTAAAGTTGAAGTGGAAAATCAGCTTGAGAAACGCATATAAATCTTGAGGTCTGATCGTGGTGGAGAATATCTATCTGGTGAGTTTTAGCAATATCTTATTGATAATGGGATAATTTCTCAATTTTCTGCACCAGGTTCACCTCAACAAAATAGGGTGACAGAAAGGAGAAATAGAAATCTTTTGGACATGGTTAGGTCCATATTGAGTTATTCAATGCTTCATACTTCTTTTTGGGGATATGCTTTACAAATTGCTATGTTCATTCTAAACGATGTACCATCTAAGTCGGTTCCTAAAATGCCACATGAGTTATTAACTGGGCGAAAGCCTAGTTTACAACACTTAAGGATATTTAGATGTCCTGCGCATATGTTAAAAGGAAAAGATGGAGTCCCATATAGAAACATGCATATTTGTAGGGTATCCAAAAATAACAAAAGGATATTATTTCTATAGTCTTTTAGATCTTAAAGTATTTGTTTCGACAAAAGCTAAATTTCTAGAAGAGGACTATATGAATAATTTTATGCCTAAAAGTAGAATTGTCCTGAATGAGCTTTCAGGAGATACAATTCCACAATAGATTTCACAATCATTCCCAATTGTAAGTTTCGTACCAACACAAGATCAACAATATACCATACCTCGTCGTAGTGGAAGGGCTATTAAACAACCCGGTAGATACATTGGTTTAGAAGAATCTATAGAGAATCTCCCAGACGACGATGATCCCTATACATACAAAGAAGCAGTGGAAGATGTTGATTGTCACCATTGGGAAAAGGCAATGCAATCCAAAATTGAATCTATATTCAAAAACAAAGTCTGGTCTCTTGTAGACTTGCCTAATGGGATAAAACCCATCAGGTGCAAGTGGGTATACAAGAGGAAAAGAGGAATGGATGGAAAGGTGGAAACCTTTAAAGCAAGATTGGTAGCTAAAGGTTATACATAGAAGGAATGTATCGATTATGAAGAAACCTTCTCTCTTGTGGCCATGCTTAAATCCATTAGGATACTCTTATCCTTACGGCATCTCTAGACCAAGAGATTTGGCAAATAAACGTCATGATAACTTTCCTTAATGGAAGTCTTGATGAAAGCTTATACATGATGCAACCAGAAGGATTCATTGAAAAAGGCCAAGAGCAAAGGGTATGCAAGTTGCAAAGATCCATATATGGATTGAAGCAAGCATCTAGATCCTGAAACATAAGGTTCGATCAAGCCATGAAGAGTTTTGGATTTATTCAAAACCTTAACGAACCTTGTGTATACAAAAGGATTAAAGGTGACAAGTTGGTTTTCCTAGTTCTCTACGTTGATGATATACTACTAATCGGAAACGATGTAGGTGTATTGACATCAATAGAAGAAAGGTTAGCAAAACAATTTGATATGAAGGACTTAGGAGAAGCAAGTTATATTCTTGGTATCCAAGTCATAACGGATAGAAAGAATATAAAGATTGCATTATCCTAAGCTTTATACATAGATAAAATCTTGTCTAGGTTTTCCGTGTAATATTCCAAGAAAGGTATGCTACCATTTAGACATGGAATCAAACTTTCTAAGGAACAAGTTCCTAAGAATGAGCAAGATGAACAATTCATGAGTAGGGTTCCATATGCATCGGCGAATGGAAGTCTCATGTATGCAATCCTCTGTACTAGACCAAATATTTGTTTTGTTGTGGGCATAGTTAGCAGGTTTCAATCGAAACATGGTCCTAATCACTGGACAACAGTCAAGCATATTTTCAGGTATCTCAGGAGAACGAGAGATTATATGCTTGTAAACTCTGGAGGCGATTTAATTCCCATTGGGTATAAAGATTCTGATTTTCAGTCAGATTCTGACTCTAGGAGATCAAGACCAGGTTTTGTGTTTACTATTGGAGGATAGGCAATCATAAGGAGGTGTATCAAACAATCTTGTATTACTGATTCCACCATGGAAGCCGAGTATATTACCCGCATGTGAGGCTGCTAAAGAGGCTGCTTGGCTCAGCCAATTCTTGATTGACTTGGAAGTGGTTCCAGATGCTAATAAGCAGATCACTATCTATTGTGACAATAGTGGAGCAGTGGCTAATTCGAGAGAACAAAAAAGTCATAAGAGGGGGAAACATATTGAAAGAAAGTATCACCTTCAAAGGGAAATTGGCATAGGGGTGACATGGCGATTATAAAGATCGCGTCAGTAGATAATCTAGGGGATGAGAGATATGACACATTTGCTATATAGTAAGTGGGAGATTGTTGGGGTTATGCTCGATAGCAAGAGTATAATAATGTATTTGACAATCTTTTCATATTAGTAAAGTGATTTCTAGTTTAACAAATCTTATAGAATTTATAGTTTAATTATTATAATTATCAAAAGTAAATAATCATAAGGTCAAAAGACTATGAGAAAAGAAGAACTGTTCATACATCTAGATATGTATGAGGTAGACATAATTCGTTAGTTAGTCTTGAATAATATTCACAACTTAAGATAAAGGTTGGGTGACTTTATCTTATTAAATTTGTAGATTCTTTTGCTAGCATTTTAGTAGGATCAAATGTGTTATGATGAGTCTAAATCATCAAAGTGTGGTGTATTTGGGCAAAAGAATCTAGTTCACTGGGTGCATTGAATAGGATCACAGTGAATTACTTTATCTAGAATCGTCAATGGATAAAAGTTTTTACTTGAAGACAATAGAAGAGTCTATCACAATCCTGAGGTAAATGATGGACTTATGGTTGCAAGTGTTATCATTTGAGCTATCAATGAGTATGATTATATAGCATACTCTATCCTCGATAGTTTGGTGGTATTCGTTTGTTAATCGATAAAGGACTTCATTTATAGATATGGACATCGTGGCTCCATTTATTAAATGAGTAGAATATCATCATATGGATGTTTTGAGGTATTGGATATTAAATCTTAACATTATGTTTTCAGTAGTGTCTATTGAAACATGGCTTCTGGACAAGTCAAAATATCCAAGTTCATAATATGGTCAAATGAGTAAATATGGTAACTTGGAGAGCCATTGGCGGTTTATGAGCTCTTGGCGATTACTGGTATTCTTCACGAGGATACACTTTCTCAATTAAGATTGTATAGGGTGTGAATGAGAAATATTAACGTATTCTATCTTTATTTAAGAGTTCAATTTTAGTTTTTTAGTAGAATGAACTAAAATTAATAGATCGGACCTAAGTGGATCATTTGTTGATTGTAATTGGGTTGTGTTTATTGGAGCCTAAATTTAGATAGCTTGTCGAGATCCCCTATCCACACGAACTTGCATGGATCACTTGATATATTCTACCGGACCAGTTTAGGAGTCTATCTAGAATTGTATTGCCTATGTGGATTTGTTTCTTTACATAAGAATGGGTCTAGTTCACATGTGGACTTTTTATTAAGAGCCAATGGATTTAATAGAAAAAGAAAAACAATATATTGGCCCATGTATATGTGTTGGGCGGTAAGGCTATATAAAATAGCTTAATATATTGTTTTTTATTTTATTATTTAATTAAATGGAAATTAATTAATTTTGTAATTAGTTAAATATTTAATTAAAAGTCAAAATCTTTTTTTCTAGTAGGAGATGGTCTCTTAATAATATACTATTGTTGTTAGTATAATTAATATTAAAGACTATATTTGATAAGTAAATAAAATGAATTATTTATCTTGTCAAATTAGGAAATCTTTAGTATGGTCTCAAATACACTAATGAGTTGGATTAGGAGTTTTGGTGTTGGAAAGAATTGTTTTTGGAAAAGGGTTCTTGGTCACTCAGGAAATCCACATAAGAATAGGATTTTTGCCTACTAAGTAAATCCTCTTTAGGAGAGGATTTGAACCTATAAATATAGGTTGTAAATTTCAACCAAGCTTAGTTTTTGTTGTGAGAAGTTGTTATTTTTTTTATTGTTATATAAAAAAGACTTCGTCCAACTCTTTGTATGAAGAATTTGGCCAAACATATAGAAAATAGGGAACGTTTTTGTTTCGATAGTACGCTAGTATCCCTTGCATCAAAAGGGTTTTGTGTACAACATCTAATCAAGGTTCATGCGAGTTTCAATCAAATTGATTGACAATTCACAAGTGACCAGATGTTCCTTATTTTTCTCTTGGAGGATTATTGTGACTAACAAAGAAGAAGATTTTGTTTGTTTCCATCCTCAGGTATACAATTTAAAGAAAGGGAGCCCACACTCCAAGGTGATTCACGCTCGTGATTGGATTGGAAGATCTTACGGATTCAATTCGATGCTAGTTCAATCATCATAAAAAAAAAGTGTACGATACTTTTTATATATACATCAATTAATCTAGAAAAGGGGAAATTTTTTATTTATACCAAACCCTTAATTTTTTTTTTTTCACGCTTTCGTTGCGTGATTTCCCCTACAAAAAGATTTTCACTAATCTGGTTGTTAGAGTCCACGAATTTCTACACCAATTCTTCAAAGGACATTTCCCCAATTTCGTAATTGTTCAGTTGAAGTTCTAGTTCAAACTCCCATTCTAGTTTATAAAGCTGGCCATACATGCTGTAATTCATCCTAGAATCTTGCCAATAAGAATCCATGAGTCATGAGACACCAAAAACACAAATACCAAGAGGAGAAAAAGGAATAAAATGAATTAAACTGGAAATAACTACTTTCTAAGGCTTAAACAAAAACTAATCTAACCACTTCATCAAATCTAATCAAAAAGCATATACGACCATCCCCGGCAGCGGTGCCATTTTGACGAACGTCGTTTGTATATATAAAGTAGTGTGTCAAACAAAATTTATAATCCCAAATAGCACTCAAAAATTATAAACAAAATAATGGCAAATATGTGTATCGTCCACAGAGATCATGATATGCTTATATGAACAAATTAAGCTCTAAAGTTAAAGCTAGAAAAGTAAATTAAATGGTTTAAGATTGAAGTAAAAACAATTAAATCTAAACTAGTATACACTACTAAAATGTGCACAAGTAATGAATAGAAGATAGATGATATGGATCCTAGGGCAATGATGGATTCTTTAGGCAAATTATCGGCAAGTTGAACTTGCACTATAATCAGCATTAAACAAAGGTAGCCAAGCTAGATGTATAGCATTGATTATGTATCACTCATGAGTGTCCAATCTAGATGTATAGCAATTGCAACTCATAAGTGATTTTCCATGAATGCGCATCTATCACTTAAGGGATTAATCTCTTAATAAAGTCATCAACCTAGATTTAAAGAATTGATCCTTAACCTATCATGAGCAAGCAAACTAGATGTATAGACTTGATTACCCATTCAAGGTTAGAATAAAAGAGAGATTATAAGATCCGAGTTCCACTAAAGGATGTGCTATTGCTTAACCCTTCCATTTAAATGAGCTAATTAAGATCAAGTAGATGTATACCCAATCAAAATACTCAAATAACTTCTCAAACAAAATGCTAAAGAAAGGAATGTAACAATCAAAAGCAATTTAACTTTGAAATCAATGAATACAATGAATAGAACAAAATTGATAGATTGATATAAAAATATAAGAAGTTCATTACAAGCCCACAATTAAACTAAAAAACACATCATCTCTCGAGGAAGTGATTAGCTACTCATGTCTCTAACAAGAAAATAGGCAAATGGAAGAGAATAGAAGTAAACACATGGATGGATAATCCTTCTTGAAGCTTTAAAATGATTTCCTTGCCTTCCTTTGATGAGTGGATGATCTGATGATATGGGTTTTTGGATGAAAATGAATTCCTAGGTCTAGAGAGAGAAAATTTGTTGTTTACGTGTGCATGTTCCCTTTCATCTGCTCATAACAGAATGGATTATATTTGTAGGTGCCTTCAAAATGGTTGAAAATTGTTGATGTGGCAACATGTCACGTGAAATGCGCATGTTGAGACCCGTACAAGACCCGTACAAATACCTGGTACCCTGATTTTCATCTCCCGGTTTAAGCACAATGTGCGGACACTTGCATGATGGTGCACGTGTAGACCTGCGCAATGCTTGGATTCTGATTCCTTCATAGTGCACGTGTTGGGACCCGAACAAGACCAGCGCATATACCTGATGTTGTTTCATCAAATTTGAACTTTTTCTATACAAAACCGCATCTTTTATCCAAATAACCAGAATGTACCTAATCACCTGAAAACATAAATAAAGAGCTATAAGAGACGTAAAAACACCAGAAAACGAGACAATGACTAAGGAAACGAGGGCTAAAATATATAACAATTTTGGCACGATCACTTTAATCTTCTCTGGATTTACTTCGATCCCTCTCTGATGAACTTGAAAACTGAGGAATCTTCTCAAAGGGACTCTGAATAAACACTTTCTCAGATTTAACTTCATCTGATATCTTTTCAGGACATCAAATGTTTCACATAAGTCCGAAGCATGCTTGGCTACTGTGATACTTTTGGTTAACATGTCGTCAATGTAGACTTCCATATATTTTCCTATTTGGCGAGTGAAATTTTTGTCGACCAGTCCTTCATATGTTGCCCCAGTATTTTTTATCCCAAAGAGCATCACTGTGTAGCAGTATAGACCTTGGTCGGTTGTGAATGTTGTTTTAACTTCATCTTTTTTGTTCATCCGGATTTGGTTGTATCCCGAATATGCATCTATAAAACTGAGCAGTTTATGCCCTGATGTAGCATCGACCAACTGGTCTATTATGGGATGTCGAAAACTATCTTTGAGCAGGATTTGTTCAAATCTGTGGAATTCACACACATTTTCCATTAACCATTTTTCTTCTGGACCAACACCATATTCCTTACCCACTGTGGATAATTGATTTCTTTGATTGATCCTACAACAAGCAACTTCTCTACCTCCTGCTTGATTGCCCGACTCCTCTCGATGTTTAAAGACCTTTTTTTTTGAATTACAGGTTTTACGCTAGAATCCACTACTAAGTGATGTGATATCAGTCGCGTGTCTATCCCCACCATGTCTTCATGACTCCAAGCGAATACGTCTTTGTATTCTCTGAGCAAATTTATAAGATCTATCGTGACCGTTTCTTCTAAATTAGCTCCGATTTTGACCTTCTTTGCTCGTTCATCTTCCTTTAAGACTACTTCCTCTGTTGGCTCATTCTTTGATGTCTCTGCTTCATTCATAGTGCACGGGTCGGGATCTGAATAAGACCAGTGCACATACCTGATGTTGCTTCATCAACTTTGACCTTTTTCTGTACAAAACCGCATCTTTTATCCAACTAACCAGAATGTACCTAATCACCTGAAAACACAAATAAAGAGCTATAAGAGACATAAAAACACCAGAAAACTAGACAATGGATAAGCAAATGAGGGCCAAAATATATAACAATTTTAGCGCGATCACTTTAATCTTCTTTTGATTTACTTCGATCCCTCTCTGATGAACTTGAAAACTAAGGAATATTCTCGAAGGGACTCTCAATAAACACTTGCTCATATTTAACTTCATCTGATATCTTTTCAGGATATCAAATGTTTCACGTAAGTCCGAAGCATGCTTGGCTACTGTTATACTTTTGGTTAACATGTCGTCAATGTAGACTTCCATATATTTTCCTATTTGGCGAGTGAAAATTTTGTTGACCAGTCTTTGATATGTTGCCCCAGTATTTTTTAGCCCAAAGGGCTTCACTGTGTAGCAGTATAGACCTTGGTCGGTTGTGAATGTCATTTTATCTTCATCTATTTTGTTCATCCGGATCTAGTTGTATCCCGAATATGCATTTATAAAACTGAGTAGTTTATGACCTGATGTAGCATCGACCAACTGGTCTATTATGGGATGTGGAAAACTATCTTTTGAGCAAGCTTTGTTCAAATCTGTGGAATTCACACATATTTTCCATTAACCATTTTTCTTCTGGACTAACACCACATTCCTTACCCACTGTGGATAATAGATTTCTCTGATTGATCCTACAACAAGCAACTTCTCTACCTCCTGCTTCATTGCCCGACTCCTCTCGATGTTTAAAGACCTTTTTTTTTGAATTACAGGTTTTACGCTAGAATCCATTACTAAGTGATGTGATATCAGTCGCGTGTCTATCCCCACCATGTCTTCATGACTCCAAGCGAATACGTCTTTGTATTCTCTGAGCAAATTTATAAGATCTATCGTGACCGTTTCTTCTAAATTAGCTCCGATTTTGACCTTCTTTGCTCGTTCATCTTTCTTTAAGACTACTTCCTCTGTTGACTCATTCATTGATGTCTCAGGTTCCTTCTATGGGTCGAACTCAAACATCAATGATTCTCCTTGCTTAGTCTAATTCGGTTGAGTCAGAGTACATACTTGGTGTTCACTATTATTTTTGTCTTTGTAAACGGAGAGATTAGCTCTTCTAGTTGTTTCTTACGAACCCTTGATCATTCACACCCCTTCTTCAGTCGGGAATTTGATCATCAGGGCATAAGTAGCCGTTACTGCCTTTGCCTTGTTCAGAAAAGGTCGACCTAGTAGGGCATTGTAAGGCCAATTCTCCATGTCTACCACTACAATGTTGAGTAGCATCGTTTTCTGGCAAGGTGCCACTCCGATTTTCATGGGTAATTTCACCGTTCCTAGAGACCTGACTTTGACTCCTCTAAATCCTCTGAGCGGGGTAGTAAAAGGTTCAAGTCCTTTCGATCCAATCTCAGTTGATCATAAACGGCTACACTAAGGATGTCTCCTAAGCTACCGTTGTCCACTAGTATCCTCAGAACTTCCCTGTGACCAATTCATATTTTTATGACAAGAGCATCATTTGGTAGGATGTCGACCCCATGTGAATCAGCTTTAGCAAACACTATCGGGTCCCATCCTTCATTTACTCTCTTCGGATTAGGCTCAATAGAATTAACATCAAAATTCTGCCTTACTTCAATTGCTTCTCAGATTTCATGAGTTGATGGTCCTGTAAAGATTGTTTGTATGGTGCCACTCACCTCGAGACTGGCTTTTCTGTTTCGATCTGAACTATATCCCCCAGACTTGGTTTCATCCCGTGTTTTTTTCTTCTACTCTTTCTTCAGAAAAATATCTTGCAAGTGCCCTTCTTGGATAAGGGTTTATATGTGATCCCTGAGCTGGTAACATTTAGAGGTCTCATACCCATTTTATTTATGGAATCTGTAATACATAGTCATGTCTCATCGAGCAAATTGCGATTGCTATCATGGCTTCTTCACCAGATTCTTTTCTTCCAATATTGCCAAGATCTCATCCTGCCTTTTCCGAAGTGGGGTGTAGTTCATGTACTTTCTTTGAAATTTTTCCTTTGTCTGGTCTGTTTTCCTACGTTTGTTTCCCCCATCTGTGCTTCTTTCTTCTTTGCTATTTCCTTTTTGTTTTCCTTTATGGTTTTTTGACTCAACATCTTTTTGCTCATGTCTCCTCCCTGCATATTACCTCTTTCTGTTGCCAACTATTCTTCTTCAGCCAATACATATCCTCTTGCCATGTCTATCATGTTTGCTTATCTAGTTAGACGAGCTCTCCTTAAGTAAAAGGCAACTGCCCGTTCTGGAGGTTGTTTATGAACGCAGCGATTACTGCTTCATCATTTGCACTACCAATTTCTTAGACTGCCTGGCTGAATCTTCCAGATACTTTTTTAGCGACTCATCTTTTCATTGTTTCAGTTGACAGAGGTATGTGACCGATTTTTTCCTATGTACATTCCCAAGGAATTTTCTTGAAAAACTTTTGCTCAACTCGCTGAAACTCCCAATACTTGCTGGAGGCAATCTCCCAAACCACATTGAGCCTATATCCTCAAGAGTCAGTGGAAAGTTAACGCATAACAAAGAATTGATGTGGGCATACCGCGCTAAGGCGCTCTTATACCATCTGACATGTTCAATGGGATCTGTATCCTTTTTGAATTGTTCCACGTGCGACATCCTGAATCTCTCTGGGAATGGTGTTTACAGAATGTCTCTAGTGAAAGGGCTGTCAGAATCATCACCAGGTAATTCATTGTGTTCGTAACACCTAATCAACATGTTCATTTGACATCTATTATTCTTGACTTCTCGGGTCAGGCTCCGCATCAAAATATCTCTATCGTGCACCGACTCTTCTTAATGGTTGAACTCTCGAATGACCGTCAAACCTGTATCCATTTCCTTTCTGACCTGCCTTCGATTTTAATGAGCCAATCCTTGTAAGCTTATAGTTCCTAGGTTACTTTTAAGATGAAGACGATCATTGCCTTATGATGACAATGACTGATCCCTCTACCGATCAAGTTTACGGTGCCTATCATGCCCCACTTGGCTGTGGCTTCATTTTTAGTGGACATTTTGTAGGCATCTTAAGATCCTTATCCTAGTTGTGTAAGGTACCCCCAGTCTGGTTAGTATGATCTAAATTCCTAACGGCTGCTAACGCGTCTGGTTCTGGCCCAACTATAACCGAACGGGTGACTGATTTTACAGGAAAGGTTGGTTTGGAGGATTCGTCTCTCTTGCAGCCAACAAATCTATTCCTTCCTTCACTGTATCTGCCAATAATTACTATAGGACCTCCTTAAAATGATGTGTTATATCCTCGTTGGTCAGAGGAATTCACTAGATGCTAGCTAAGGATCTTGGTTGGTTCCCGATGGTTGTTACGGGATCATGAGTGATTCTTTCTCTGTGAGCATTATCTGGTGACTATTGAACATTCTTGGAACCGTCCTTACTTTCATCACCTGACAATGTTTAAAGCAGATCGATGGTTCACGCCTCTCCTTCTAGCGCCAATTGTTGACGTCTATTTCTTGATGGTCAAGAAAGTCAACAACAATGGATTCGATTATGACCAGTTTAAAGATAAAGAGAAGGATAATGCAATTGATATTGTTTTGAGACGAGTATATGTGGTAAAACTTCATTGATCAGAGAAACATCATGGGTGTTTGAATGCATGACCAAGCCAAATATACTATTAATTGATAAATTACACCTTTCGATCTCTCTTGCCTCTCTTTCTTAGTGGTTTCTCTGTTCTCTATTCTGTGTGTTCTTGTTGTTTTACAGTGAGATTATAGGTCTATTTATATGTGCATAGAACCCTAATCCTTGTTACGTATAAGGTGCGGTGATAGTGTTTAATTAGAACTGGTTGCTTGTTGAAGTTATTTTTGTCTTCTTTCCTGTTTCTTAGATCTTGTGGATTGAGTCTGAATCTTCGTGGGATTCTAGTGGCACAGTCCGTTTATTACTTATTTCCTAATCGGTGTGCAATCTTCTAGAAGAGTAGAGTTATTGTTTGATTTGGACTCGTTTCCTATTTGGTGTTTTATCATTCTAGAAACATTTAGGTTCTTTCCTTCTCTGATAAGGAGGAATGAAATAAGGATGTTTTCATATTGGGGTGTGATTCTAGATTCCTCTTTGGGCTTATTTACTTATGTGGATCACATATTTCTCAACAACTTCGTTACTCAGGCTTCACATGGTGTCCGGAGTAAAGCTAAATATGCCGAGTATTTATATTCGGCCTTACTCGGGAACTCGTGTCTGAGCGATACCGCTGATGGTGTTTTTCAGATGCCAGCCTAGATGCTTATCTAACAATCTTTTTTAGAGGTTGTCTTATCTGTCAGTGACGTATAAATTTAATAAAATATACATAAAACAAAGTGATAAGTTATTTGTTTTTTTTTAAGTTATAAATATATAAAAATAAATACTTTTACATGCATGTCCTTCCTACTATTATTTGTTATATATTTACATTTTAATATATAAACATTAACTAATTGTTTTTTCTTTAATCTATAATATTCTTGTTTTATTTTTTATTTTTTATTATCTTGATTTTTTTAATTATTGAATTTTGAGAGACTATGCTAATAAACTATTAATGTTGTCTGTGATGATTTGAATATTGAGCAATGACTCATTTTTACAAATGTAAAAAATAAAACATGTCGAAGTTTAAAATTTGGGTATATAAATAATTTTGCTATAGGTTAGTTAAGTAATATTTGTTTTTTTAAGAAAAACTATGCGTGGAAGACATTTTATGGGTGATAATAGAGTCACCCAAAAAAATTAATATGGTTAGGGTTGCAGAAGAAGACAAAATTGAAAATATATTAGATTTGTAAGAGGATAGATTTGGAATTATAAAATTAATATCAATAAGTTGTTTTTTTATTAAATGAAAAGTGAATTTTTTTTACTTTCATAAATAAGTTATTTTAGGAGTTGTTTAAGGAGACATTTTATGGGTGATAATAGAGTCACCCGAAAAAATTAATATGGTTAGGGTTGTAGAAGAAGACAAAATTGGAAATATATTAGATTTGTAAGATGATAGATTTGGAATTATAAAATTAATATCAATCAGTTGTTTTTTAATTAAATGAAAAGTGAATTTTTTTACTTTCATAAATAAGTTATTTTAGGAGTTGTTTAAGGAGACATTTTATGGGTGATAATAGAGTCACCCGAAAAAATTAATATGGTTAGGGTTGTAGAAGAAGACAAAATTGGAAATATATTAGATTTGTAAGAGGACAGATTTGGAATTATAAAATTAATATCAATCAGTTGTTTTTTAATTAAATGAAAAGTGAAATTTTTTTACTTTCATAAATAAGTTATTTTAGGAGTTGTTTAAGGAGACATTTTATGGGTGATAATAGAGTCACCCAAAAAATTTAATATGGTTAGGGTTGCAGAAGAAGACAAAATTGGAAATTTATTAGATTTGTAAGAGGATAGATTTGGAATTATAAAATTAATATCAATCAGTTGTTTTTTAATTAAATGAAAAGTGAATTTTTTTTACTTTCATAAATAAGTTATTTTAGGAGTTGTTTAAGTGATTTTTTATTTCAAAAAACAAACAAAAGAACTTAATGGAACACATTAAGTGTCATTAAGTGTAAAGTCGAAAATCAAACAAGCCCTTGAGTCAAATACATCTTTGCTAGCTAACAGAACACAATCAAAATATGAAACATACCATACAATACCAGGCCAACATCATAACAATAAACTAAAATCAGGGGAAACAACAGTTTGAAACCTTGAATCTATTTACAAATGACAAATGTTTTACACTACTTATATATGTTTACATTTGCTGATTACCTACCTACACATGGACAAATATGAAGAATAGAAATTTCAAGGAGAAGAAAACAAAAAATTACAATTGTGGAAATGGTGATAAATATCACATATTTTTTGTTGTGTTGTGATGATATCACTGATTTAATAACTTAAGTTTAAAATGCACATATTATAGTAAACTTCCCAAGCCCTGAAATAATCAATTTTTAATTCTGTTTGTGTTTCCATCTACACTTTGAGAGCGAAAAAAGCAGTAATTCCTCTCTCTCTCTCTCTCTCCAAAAAGGTTGTCTAAAAATCGAGCTACAACTCCTCTCTTTCCAAAAAACTTGTCCCCCTCCAGATTGTGCAGAAGAAGGTAACATATATTTCTGATCTTCGTTTTTTTTATCATGCATTTATGAGTGGTGTAACAATGTATCAATTCCTTATGATTTGTTGTCACAGCCTTTGTATGATCATGTAGTCTCCAATTTATGTCTGAGACTTTTTTCAAAGATTTCGAGCTTTTTTAATTAGTATCTGAGTTTTATGTTAAAGTGTCTAAGCTTATTTAAAAAGTCTCCAAGATTTTTTTTGAAGTTAATCTCCGAGCTTTGTATAGTAGGCGCTGAGCATTTTTTTAAAGAGTCTTAGCTTTTTTTTTAATTGGTTTGAGCATTTTTAATCTGGGCAGAACGTTTTTAAAACCCTTGCTAAAAAATCTCGAACCCTACCCCAAAAAGCTCGACCCTAACCAAAAAAGCTCGAACCCTTACCAAAAAAGTTCGAACCCTTATCAAAAAAGCTCAAACCATTAACAAAAAAGCTCGAACACTTATAAAAAAAGCTCGAACCCCTACCAAAAAGCTCGAACCCTTACCAAAAAAGCTCGAACGCTTATCAAAAAAGCTTGAGATCTTATCAAAAAAGCTCGAACCCGTATAAAAAATCTCGAGCTCTTTTGGCATGGGTTCGAGCTTTTTTTAGGATAATTTATAACTGTAATTTTAATTTTAATTTTGTTAATAATGGCTTGTGATGATGACTTTGATAAGAGATTGAATTGGGTAAGAATAGTCATATATTACAACGGTCGATATTAGTAGTTACCCCGACAGAAGTCAGAGGTTTTTAGGTTTCGATAACCAAGGATTGTATGTGTCAAATAGTATGACTTACGAAGAATTGGTGTCGATAATGCAAACTGTTGTAAAGTATGATGTGAATAAATACAGTGCTGATCTATAGTCTATATCAATCATTCCTGGAACTACATGTCTATAGGGAAAAAACGATTTAGAAACACAGCGGAAGCGTGATAAAAACGAGATTTAGGGTTTGCGTATAAATATTTTTTTTTTCCCTTTTATTGAACAAACACCGAATTAATTCTGCAAGATCTTCCAATCTAATAACAAACGTGAATCACCTAGGAGTGTGGGCTCCCTTTCTTTAAATTATATTCCTGAGGATGGAGACAAAGCAAGTATCTTTACTTTGTTAGTTACAAATATCCTCCAAGAGAAAAAATCCAAGAACGTCTGGTCACTTGTGAATTATTAATCAATTTGATTGTAACTCGCATGAACCTTGATTCGATGTTGTACACAAAACCCTTTTGATGTAAAGGATATTAGTATTCTATCGAATAAAAAAACGTTCCCCTTTTTTCTCTACTTGGCCGAATTCACACACTAATGATTAGAGATGATCGAATTTTGTCTAGAGTAAAATCAGATTTTTCTCCCTCAAAATTCCTATTATGGCCGAAACTTTTGTTTCTCAAATAAAGGTTGGCCGAAATTCACCTCTAATGCCTTAGGGCTGGCCGAATTCATCATGCTCATATATATAGGATCATAAATCCTTTCCTAAGAAGGATTCACTTGATTGGCAAGAATCCTTTCCTTAGGTGGATTTATTTGGTAGTTAGAATCTTTATCTAAAAAGAAATCTACCCTATCCTATATAATACATGTGATGAACGAAATTCCCCTCTTTGATGTAGTTTAGGAGAGTTTAATCTTACCTAATAAAGATTACATGATGGACAAGAATCCTATCTTTAGGTAGATTAACTTGGTGGTTATGAATCCTTTTCAAATAAGAATTCTACCACTAAGTAGTTTTACTTGGTGATCAAGAATCTTTTTCCAAAAAGAATTATTTCCTACACCAAGACTCCTAATCCTACTCAATAGTGTGTTTGTAACCATATTAAAGACTTTCTAATTTGATTAGATAAATAACTCCTTTTTATTTATCTACTTATCAAATATAGTCTTTAACATTAACTATGCTACCAACAATAGTATAGTATTAGGAGACCATCTCCTAATAGGAAAAGATTCTGACTTTTAATTAAGTAATTAATTAATCAACAAATTAATTAATTTCCATTTAATTAAATAATAATAAAATAAAAATAATATATTAAAGCTATTATCCATAGCCATTGCCGCCCATATCTAGAATAAAGGCCATATATTATTTTTCACATTTTATTAAATTTATTGGACCTTAATAAAAAGTCCACATATGAACTAGACCTATTCTTACAAAAAGAAACATGTTCACATGCCTTATTACAATTCCAGATGAACCTCTAAATTGGTCCGGTAGAATATATCAAGTGATCCATGAAAGTTCGTGTGGATTGAGGATCTTGGCGGGCTATCTAAATTTAAGCTCCAATAGACACAACCCAATCACAATCAACAAATGATTCACTTAGGTCCAATCTATTTAATTTTAGTTCATTCCACTAAAGAACTAAAGTTGAAATCTTAAATAAAGATAGAATAAGTTGATGTTACTCATTCGTACCCTAGACAACCTTATTGGAGAAAGTGTATCCTCGTGAAGAATACCAGTAATCGCCAAGAGCTCATAGACCGCCAATAGCTCATAGACCGCCTATAGCTCTCCAAGTTACCATATTTACTCATATGACCACATTTTGAGCTTGGATATTTTGACTTGTCCAGAAGCCATGTTTCAATAGACACTATTGAAAACTTAACGTTAAGATTTAATATCCAATACCTCAAAACATCCATATGATGATATTCTACTCTCATTCAATAAATGGAGCTATGATGTCCATATCTATAAATGAAGTCCTCTATGGATTAACAAATGAATACCACCAAACTATCGAGGATAGACTATGCTATATAATCGTACTCATTGATAGCTCAAACGATAACACTTACAACCATAAGTCCATCATTTATCTCAGGATTGAGATAGACTCTCCGATTGTATTCGGATGAAAACTTTTATCCACTGATGGTTCTAGATAAAGTATTTCATTGTGATCCTATTCCATGCACTCAGTGCACTAGATTTTTTGCCCAAAGACATCACACTTTGATGATTTTAGACTCATCATAACACATTTGATCCCACTCAAATGCTAGAAAAAAAATCTACAACTTTGACAAGATAAATGCGCCCAACCTTTTATCTTAAGTTGTGAACATTATTGTGTCTACGTCATACATATCTAGATGTATGAACAATTTTTTTTTTTCATAGTCTTTTGACCTTATGATTATTTACTTTTGACAATTATAATAATTAAACTATAAATTCTATAAGATTCGTTAAACTAGAAATCGCTTTATTCATATGAAACGATTGTTAATTACAATATTACACTCTTGCTATCGAGCATAATCCTATCAATCTCCCGCTTGCTCTATAGCAAATGTGTCATATCTCTCATCCCCATGTTCTCTAGATGCCCATCAAAATCTTTTGAGAAAGAGCCTTTGTTAAGGGATCCGCTAGATTTTCTGCTCACCTGATCTTGGTAATCGTCACGTCACCCCTGTGCACAATTTCCCTTAGAAGGTGATACTTTCTTTCAATGTGTTTCCCTCTCTTATGACTTCTTGGTTCTCTCGAATTCGACATTGCTCCACTATTGTCACAATAGATAGTGATCTGCTTATTCGCATCAGGAACAACTTCCAAGTCAATCAAGAATTGGAAGAGCCAGACAGCCTCTTTAGCAGCCTCACATGTGGCAATATACTCGGCTTCCATGGTGGAATCAGCAATACAAGATTGCTTGATACTCCTCCATATGACTGCCCCTCCTCCAATAGTAAACACAGATCCTGATATTGATCTCCAAGATTAAGAATTTGACTGAAAATCAGAATCTGTTTACCCAACAGGAATTAAATCCCCTCTAGATTATACAACCATATAATCTCTCATTCTCCTAAGATACTTGAAAATATGATTGACTGCGGTCCAGTGATCAGGACCAGGTTTCGATTGAAACCTGCTAACTATGCCTACAGGAAAACAAATATCTGGTCTAGTGCAGAGCATTGCATACATGAGACTTTCAACTGCCGATGAATATGGAACCCTACTCTTGAATTGCTCTTCATGCTCATTCTTAGGAACTTGTTCCTTAGAAAGTTTGATTCCATGCCTGAAAGGTAACATACCTTTCTTGGAATCTTGCATGGGAAACCTAGACAAGATTTTATCTATGTATGAAGCTTGGGATAATGCAATCGTTCTATTCTTTCTATCCCTTTTGACTTGGATACCAAGAATATAATTTGCTTCTCCTAAGTCCTTCATATCAAATTGTTTTGCTAACCATTCTTTTATTGATGTCAATAAACCTATATCGTTTCCGATGAGTAGTATATCATCAACGTAAAGAACTAGGAAAACCAACTTGTCGCCTTTAATCCTTTTGTATACACAAGGTTCAGCGAGGTTTTGAATAAATCCAAAACCTTTAACGGCTTGTTCGAACCTTATGTTCCAGGATCTGGATGCTTGCTTCAATCCATATATGGATCTTTGCAACTTACATACCCTTTCCTCTTGGCTCTTTTCAATGAATCCTTCTGGTTGCATCATATAGATGCTTTCGTCAAGACTTCCATCAAGGAAAGCTGTCTCGACGTCCATTTGCCAAATCTCTAGGTCTAGAGATGCCGCAATAGATAAGAGTATCATAATAGATTTAAGCATCGCCACAGGAGAGAAGGTTTCTTCATAATCGATACCTTCCTTCTATGTATAACCTTTAGCTACCAATCTAGCTTTATAGGTTTCCACCTTTCCAACCATTCCTCTTTTCCTCTTGTACCCACTTGCACCCGATGGGTTTATCCTTTTAGGCAAGTCTACAAGAGACCAGACTTTATTTTTGAATATAGATTCAATTTCGGATTGCATTGCCTTTTGCCATTGGCAACAATCAACATCTTCCATTGCTTCCTTATACGTATAGGGATCATCGTCGTCCAGAAGATTCTCTACAGATTCTCTTAGACCGATGTATCTTTCAGGTTGTCTAACAACCCTCCCACTACGATGAGGTATGGTGGATTGTTGATCTTGTGTTGGTACGGAGTTTACAATTGGGCTTGGTTGTGAAACCTCTTGTGGAATTGTATCTCCTAAAAGCTCATTTTGGACAATTCTACTTTTAGACACAAAATTTTTCATATAGTCCTCTTCTAGAAATTTAGAATTTGTCGAAACAAATACTTTAAGATCTAAAGGACTATAAAAATAATATCTTTTTGTTCCTTTTGGATACCCTACAAATATGCATGTTTCTAAACGGGACTCCATCTTCTCTGTCTTTCCTTTTAACACATGCGCAGGACATCCAAATATCCTTAAGTGTTGTAAACTAGGCTTTCGCCAAGTCCACAACTCATGCGGTGTTTTAGGAACCGACTTAGATGGTACATCGTTTAAAATATACATGGCAGTTTGTAAGGCATATCCCTAAAAAGAACTAGGGAGCGTTGAATAACTCAACATGGACCTAACCATATCCAAAAGAGTTCTATTTCTCATTTCTGCCACCCCATTTTGTTGAGGTGTGCCTGGTGCAGAAAACTGAGAAATTATTCCATTATCAATAAGATATTGCTGAAACTCACCAGATAGATATTCTCCACCACGATCAGACTTTAAGATTTTTATACGTTTCTCAAACTGATTTTCCACTTCAGCTTTAAGTACTTTGAACATATCAAAAGCATCCGACTTATGTCTCATGAGATACACATTGCCAAATCTTGAGTGATCATCCGTGAAAGTGATGAAGTACTCATATCCACCTATAGCTTGAATGCTCATAGGTCCACACACATCAGTGTGTATCAATCCTAAACATTCAATGGCTCTTATGCCTTTGGTCGTAACCGACCTTTTGGTCATTTTACCTTCCAAACAAGATTCACAAGTTGGTAGATTATCAACCTTTAAGTCACTTAGAGGTCTATCACATACCAATCTTTTAATCCTATTAAGGTTAATATGACCTAGGCGCAAATGCCATAATTAAGTTTCATCTTTTGATAATTTTACTCTTTTATGATTGAGTTCTGTTGATTCCGTGTCTAACAAGTGAGAGATATTTCCATGGAAATAGAATAAACCGTTTTCCAATTAACCTTTGCAAATAATTTTGTCATTCTTACTAATAATAAAGGTTTTATTAAAAGTAACCGAATAACTAAATTTATTTAAACAAGAAACCGAAATTAAATTCCTCTTGAATTGAGGTACATAATAAATGTCTATTAAATCTAAATGCCTTAAAAAATCTAAACTAATTCTAATATCTCCCACTGCACTAGCAGACACCAATGCTCCATTGCCTCAACGCAAGTTGAATTCATTCTCTTTAAGCCTTCCCCTTTCCTTGAACCCCTGTAAGGAAAAAGAAACATGATTAGTGACTCCAGAGTCTATGATCCAAGAATCAATAAAATCCGCCAAAAAACATGTTTCAAAATAATTAATATTACCTTCTTCCTTTCCTTGAGACTTAGGGCAATTTCTTTTCCAATATCCATTTTCACCATAAAGGAAACACTTTCCTTTGATCTTGGTTACTTTCTTTGTCTCCTTCTTTGTTGGTCCTAGTTACTTTTTCTTCTGTTGTTTCTTGACCTTTTACGGGTCTTACAGTAGCAACTTTACCTACGGTATGAATCTCTTGACCCTTGCCTTTCACAAGGATCTTTTCCGCACTTTGAACATCTTGCATCAGGCCTTGCAAGGTGTATTCCTTATTATTCAAGGTGTAGTACAACTTGAATTGATCAAAAGAATCTGACAGTGAGTTGACAATCATGTCAATTTTGGTCTCACCATCTATCTCAGCACCATTCAGTTCTGCAATGTTGAGATGTGCTATGACTTTCATCATGTGATCTTTCACAGCCTGTCCGGGTTTCATCCTAAGATTCATAAAAGTAGTCACTGCCTCACTCTTAGTCATCCTAGACCTCATAGCAAACATTTCCTCTAGAGATATCATTATATCGGCATCAGTCTCCATTCCTTCATGTTGCTGTTGCAACACGTCGGAGATGGTGGCCGTAATGTAACATTTAGCCATATCATCAGAAGACCCCCACTGTTGATACTCATCTCTTTGCTCCTGAGTAGATTCATTAGTAGGAGCAGGTGGTTTAGGAGTGCACAGAACAAACTTATGCTTTTTGGATTGCAATAGTAGCCAAATTTTCCTTTTCCATGTGACATAATTATCACCAGTTAAAATATTGTCTTTAAGGATGCTGATTAGGGATGGGTCATGATTTCTGAACAATAACAAAAATTATATATGAGTAAATAATCATGATTAAGCACTTTTGAATATTTATCTTGAATTAAATAAAATAACTCAATCGTAAAAATTCAACGGTGATCCAACACCCATAAATGTCACGCCTCCTTTGGGAGTTCACACCATTTACTAGTTGGACTAGGTCCCACCTAATTGTTAACATAAAAACCAACGTTTTATTTTTAGCCATGTGATTTTATTGAGAAGAACTCTTGGGAGGATATTAATAAACTCACATTGAGTGTGTTACCAAGTTATCGATCTTCAATATAATCCCTCACGAATATCCCTCCTTTGGGAGTAGATATCGTTTGTGCTAATTGTCTAGTCTATCCTTGTAAGGAAGTATCTTGCTAAATTCCATTCATGAATACCTCTTGGGAGGTTATTCACGAAACATAAAGCTCAACTAAACTTGGAGGCCGTAGGTGTTCCAAAACACCTTCTCCCACTCAATTGTTTAAGGCGTGTGATCGAATTCCAAAGAATGATTTACCAAGTTATCTAGATGCCAATTTAGATACTTAAACCATTCAATGCATGTTCATACCAAAAGAGATATATGAGTGGCACTCCTATTCTATATGACATGTTATCAAACAATGACAAACATTGCAATATTTACAAAAATATAAATAGCTACAATTTTGGTCCATCCTAGAAAAACAAGTAAATTACATATATCTTGGAATACAAGAACTTCTTTCTTGGCGAACAAGTCTTCATGCGACCTTCGACGTTCAGACTCCCTCGGCTACCTCCCATGGGCATGCACACCCCTTTCTCTTACCCATGGTCATGCGAATGTCACAAGTCCATAAAGGGCTGCCATGCGCAGACCATGGCTACCACAAGGGCTGCCGCCCTGCGCGCTCTTCGCATGCACGTTCGTTGTTACGGCTCGCAAGGTCCCAAAATTGTTCCGGTTACTCCTAATTTTTCAAACCTTTGAGTCTTCGAAACTTGAATGTATTACAGAAGAATTTACATAACAAAATACTGCAGTTTTTCTTATTACAACAACAAAATAAAAAAAAACTAAGCAACTACCAAGAAGGAAATTATGGCGATAATAGACCACCCTTCTTGTTACAATCCCAAAACAAAATTACATTTAAATTCTAGGACCAAAATTGAGCAATAACAATCCACATATAAAACATATATATATCCATACATTCCAATGTAAATATATATGTGAATACCTAGAGTGCCATCTCTTTCTAAAACATGCATATATACAATAAAACAAAAAGATTCACGAACACATACATCAATTAATCAATTGTACAACTAGGCTCTGATACCAATTGTAGGGAAAAACAGTTTAGAAACGCAGCGGAAGCGTGATAAAAATGAGATTTAGCATATAAATAAATTTTGTTCCCTTTTATGCAACGAGAACCTTAACCCTAGATTAATTGATGTATATAAAAGTATCGTACCTTTTTCGCGTGACGATTGAACAAACACCGTATTAATTCCGCAAGATCTTCCAATCCAATCACGAACGTGAATCAACTAGGAGTGTGGGCTCCCTTTCTTTAAATTGTATTCCTGAGGATGGAGACAAAGCAAATATCTTTTCTTTGTTAGTTACAAATATCCTCCAAGAGAAAAAATCCAAGAACGTCCGGTCACTTGTGAATTATTAATCAATTTGATTGTAACTCGTGTGAACCTTGATTCGATGTTGTACACAAAACCCATTTGATGTAAAGGATATTAGTATACTATCGAATACAAAAACATTCCTCTTTTTTCTCTACTTGGCCGAATTCACACACTATTGATTAGAGATGATCGAATTTTGTCTAGAGTAAAATCAGATTTTTCACCCTCAAAATTCCTATGATGGCCGAAACTTATTCTTTCTCAAATAAAGCTTGGCCAAAATTCACCTCTAATGCCTTAGGGCTGGCCGAATTCATCATGCTCATATATATAGGATCATAAATCCTTTCCTAAGAAGGATTCACTTGGTTGGCAAGAATCCTTTCCTTAGGTGGATTTATTTGGTAGTTAGAATCCTTATCTAAAAAGAAATCTATCCTATCCTATATAATACATGTGATGAACGAAATTCCCCTCTTTGATGTAGTTTAGGAGAGTTTAATCTTACCTAAGAAAGATTACTTGATGGACAAGAATCCTATCTTTAGGTTGATTAACTTGGTGGTTATGAATCCTTTTCAAATAAGAATTCTACCACTAAGTAGTTTTACTTGGTGACCATGAATCTTTTTCCAAAAAGAATTATTTCCTACACCAAGACTCCTAATCCTACTCAATAGTGTGTTTGTAACCATATTAAAGACTTCCTAATTTGATTAGATAAATAACTTCTTTTATTTATCTACTTATCAAATATAGTCTTTAACATTAACTATACTACCAACAATAGTATAGTTTTAGGAGGCCATCTCCGAATAGGAAAAGAGTTTGACTTTTAATTAAATAATTAATTAATCTACAAATTAATTAATTTCCATTTAATTAAATAATAATAAAATAAAAATAATATATTAAAGCTATTATCCATAGCCATTACCGCCCATACCTAGAATAAAGGCCATATATTATTTTTCTCATTTTATTAAATCCATTGGACCTTAATAAAAAGTCCACATATGAACTAAACCTATTCTTACAAAAAAGAAACCGGTTCACATGCCTTATTATAATTCTTGATGGATCCCTAAATTGGTCAGGTAGAATATATCAAGTGATCCATGCAAGTTCGTGTGGATTGGGGATCTTGGCGGGCTATCTAAATTTAAGCTCCAATAGACACAACCCAATCACAATCAACAAATGATTCACTTAGGTCCAATCTATTTAATTTTAGTTCAATCCACTAAAGAACTAAAATTGAACTCTTAAATAAAGATAGAATAAGTTGATGTTACTTATTCGTACCCTAGACAACCTTATTGAAGTAAGTGTATCCTTGTGAAGAATACCAGTAATCGCCAAGAGCTCATAGACCGCCTATAGCTCTCTAAGTTACCATATTTACTCATATGAATATTTTGAACTTGGATATTTTGACTTGTCCGAGAGCCATGTTTCAATAGACACTATTGAAAACTTAACGTTAAGATTTAATATCCAATACCTCAAAACATCTATATGATGATATTCTACTCTCATTCAATAAATGGAGCTATGATGTCCATATCTATAAATGAAGTCCTCTATTGATTAACAAATGAATACCACCAAACTATCGAGGATAGACTATGCTATATAATCGTACTCATTGATAGCTCAAATGATAACACTTGCAACCATAAGTCCATCATTTATCTCAGGATTGAGATAGACTCTCCGATTGTATTCGGATGAAAAATTTTATCCACTGACGGTTATAGATAAAGTATTTCATTGTGATCCTATTCCATGCACTCAGTGCAATAGATTTTTTTACCCAAAGACACCACACTTTGATGATTTTAGACTCATCATAACACATTTGATCCCACTCAAATGCTAGCAAAAGAATCTACAACTTTGACAAGATAAAAGCGCCCATCCTTTTATCTTAAGTTGTGAACATTATTGTGTCTACCTCATACATATCTAGATGTATGAACAATTCTTCATTTCTCATAGACTTTTGACCTTATGATTCTTTACTTTTGACAATTATAATAATTAAACAATAAATGCTATAAGATTCGTTAAACTAGAAATCACTTTATTCATATGAAACAATTGTTAATTACAATATTACACTCTTGCTATCGAGCATAATCCTAACAATGTCGCACATTTATAAGAAATGATGTTCAGTTTATGCTAGGGGACAGGGTGATCCCTTAAGTATGTGTTTGCCTAATTGAGATGGCAGTAGGAGATTTGATAGGTAATGACGTCCCTCAGCGTGAAAATTCCTATCAATTTCAATCGTTTGGCGGAAGCCACCAAGTGTGTATAGAAATGAGTGGGAACGAATGCCGGGAAAACATATGTGGTGTTTCGCCAGAAATAGCCGACCCTGCTAATATAGTCGGACCTCAATTCGACGATGTGTTTGGTTGTCAAATTGATAGGAATGATAGGCAGTACAACGAGCAATACAATGACATGAACAACCAGCAAAACACTACACCTTGGGCCAATTCATGAGATGGATAATGAGGTAAATATTGATCCCATAGATTGTAGGGAAAAAAACGGTTCAAAATGCAACAGAAACGTGAGAAAATGAAATTAGGGTTTGTGTATAAATAAAAAAATTTCCTTTTAATAACAAGAACCTTAACCCTAGAATAATTGATGTATAAAAAAAAGTATCGTACCTTTTTTTTTTGTGACGATTGAACTAGCGTCTAATTGAATCCGTAAGATCTTCCAATCCAATCACGAACGTGAATCACCTAGGAGTGTGGACTCCCTTTCTTAAAATTGTATACCTGAGGATGAAGACAAACAAAATCTTTTCTTTGTTAGTTACAAATATCCTGTAAGAGAAAAAATCCAAGAATGTCCGGTCACTTGTTATTTATCAATCAACTTGATTGAAACCCGGGTGAACCTTGATTCAATGTTGCACACAAAAACCTTATGATGTAAAGGATACTAGTGTACTATTGAAAACAAAAATGTTCCCCTTTTTTCCTCTACTTCGCCGAATTCACACACTATTGCTTAGAGTTGGTCGAATTTTGTCCAGAATAAAAACCAAATTTTCTCCCTAAAAATTCTTTCTTGCTTGGACGAAATCTCTCTTTAGAAATTCCTAAGCTTGGCCGAAATTTCTCTTGCAATTCTTATGGGCTGGCCAAATTTCAAACACATATATATATATATATATATATATATATATATATATATATATATAGGGTGATTAATCCTCTCCTAAAAAGGATTTATTTGGTAGTTAAGAATCCTTATCTAAAAAGAATTCTATCATCATCTTATATATACATAGCTGGCCAAAATTCATACAATAAGTATTAAGAAACTTAATTCTTTTCCTAAGAAGGATTTACTTGGTTGTTAAGAATCCTATTCAATTTTTTTTTTATCCTACACCAAGACTCCTAATCCAACTCAATAGTGTGTTTGTAACTGTATTAAAGACTTCCTAATTTGATTAGATAAATAATTTCTTTTATTTATCTACTTATCAAATATCGTCTGTAACATTAACTATACTACCAACAATAGTATAGTTTTAGGAGACCATCTCCTACTAGGGAAAATGTGTTGACTTTTAATTAAATAATTAATTAATCAACAAATTAATTAATTTCCATTTAATTAAACAATAAAATAAAAATAATATATTTAAGCTATTCTTAATAGCCTTGCCGCCTATACCATATATATGGGCCATATATTATTTTTCTTATTTTATTAAATCCATTGGACCGTAATAAAAAGTCCACATGTAAACTAGACCAAATATTACAAAAAGAAACAAGTTCTCATATCTTAATACAATTCTAGATGGACCCCTAAATTGGTCCAGTAGAATATATCAAGTGATCCATGCAAGTTTGTGTGGATTAAGGATTTTGGCGGGCTATCTAAATTTAAGCTCCAATAGACACAACCCAATCACAATCAACAAATGATTCACTTAGTTTCGATCTATTCAATTTTAGTTCATTCCACTAAAGAACTAAAATTGAACTCTTAAATAAAGATAGAATAAGTTGATGTTACTCACTTATACCCTAGACACCCTTATTGGAGAAAGTGTATCCTCGTGAAAAATACCAGTAATCGCCAAGAGCTGATAGACTGCCTATAGCTCTTCAAGTTACCATATTTACACATATGACCGCATTTTGAACTTGGATATTTTGACTTGTCCAGAAGCCATGTTTCAATAGACACTATTGAAAACTTAACGTTAAGATTTAATATCCAATACCACACTTTGATGATTTTAGACTCATCATAACACATTTGATCCCACGCAAATGCTAGCAAAAGAATCTACAACTTTGACAAGATAAAGGCGCCCAACCTTTTATCTTAAGTTGTGAATATTATTCAAGACTAACTAAAGAATTGTGTCTACCTCATACATATCTAGATGTATGAAAAATTCTTCTTTTGTCACAATCTTTTGACCTTATGATTATACTTTTGACAATTATAATAATTAAACTATAAACGCTATAAGATTTGCTAAACTAGAAATCACTTTATCAGTATGAAAAGATTGTCAAATACAATATTATACTCTTGCTATCGAGCATAATCCTAACAATCTCCCATTTGCTCTATAGCAAATATGTCATATCTCTCATCCCCGTGTTTTATAGATTCCCATCAAAACTCTAATTCAATCAAGAATCGGTGGAGCCAGACAGTCTATTTAGCAGCCATACATGTGGCTACATACTCGACTTCCATGGTGGAATCAGCAATACAAGATTGCTTTATACTTCTCCATATGACTGCCCCTCATCTAATAGTAAACACAGATCCTGATGTTGATCTCCTGGGGTTAGAATCTGACTGAAAATCAAAATCCATATACCCAATGGGAATTAAATCCCCTCCAGAGTATACAAGCATATAATCTCTCATTCTCCCAAGATACTTGAAAATATGCTTGACTGTCGTCCAGTGATCAGGACCAGGCTTTGATTGAAACCTGCTAACTATGCCCATGACAAAACAAATATCTGGTCTACTACAAAGCATTGCATACATGAGACTTCCAACTGCCGATGCATATGGAACCCTACTCTTGAATTGCTCTTCATTCTCATTCTTATGAACTTGTTCCTTAGAAACTTTGATTCCATGTCTTAAAGGTAATATACCTTTCTTGGAATCTTGCATGGAAAACCTTGACAAGATTTTATCTATGTATGAAGCTTCGGATAACACAGTCGTTCTATTATTTCTATCTCTTATGACTTGGATGTAAAGAATATAACTTGCTTCTCCTAAGTCCTTCATATCAAATTGTTTTGCTAACCATTCTTTTATTGATGTCAATACACCTACATCGTTTCTGATGAGTAGTATATCATCAACGTAAAGAACTAGGAAAACCAACTTGTCGCCATTAATCTATTTGTATACACAAGGTTTTGAATAAATCCAAAACTTTTCACGGCTTGATCGAACCTTATGTTCCATGATCTGGATGCTTGTTTCAATCCATATATGGATCTTTGCAACTTGCATACCCTTTCCTTTTGGCCCTTTTTAATAAATCCTTCTGGTTGCATCATTTAGATGCTTTCATCAGGACTTCCATTAAGGAAAGCTGTCTTGACGTCCATTTTCCAAATCTCTAGGTCTAGAGATGCCGCAATGGATAAGAGTATATTAATGGATTTAAGCATGGCCACAAGAGAGAAGGTTCTTCATAATCGATACCTTCTTTCTGTGTATAACCTTTAACTACTAATCTAGCTTTAAAGGTTTCCACCTTTTCATCCATTCCTCTTTTCCTCTTGTATACCCACTTGCACCCGATGGGTTTTATCCCTTTAGGCAAGTCTACAAGAGACCAGAATTTGTTTTTAGACGTAGATTTAATTACGAATTGCATTGCCTTTTTCCAATGGCGACAATCAACATCTTCCATTGCTTCCTTGTACATATAGGGATCATCGTTGTCCGGAAGATTCTATATAGATTCTCCTAAACCGATGTATCTCTCAGGTTGTCTAACAACCCTCCCACTTTGACGAGGTATGGTAGATTGTTGATCTTGTGTTGGTACGGAACTTACAATCGGGCTTGGTTTCAAAACCTCTTGTGGAATTGTATCTTCTAAAAGTTCATTTATGACAATTCTACTTTTAGGCATAAAATTATTCATATAGTCATCTTCTAGAAATTTAGCATTTGTCGAAACAAATACTTTAAGATCTGAAGGACTATAAAAATAATATCCTTTTGTTCCTTTTGGATACCCTACAAATTTGCATGTTCAGAACGGGACTCCATATTTTCTCTCTTTCCTTTTAACATGTGCTCATGACATCCAAATATCCTTAAGTGTTATGAACTAGGCTTTCGCCCAGTCCATAACTAATGCGGTGTTTTAGGAACCGACTTAGATGGTACATCATTTAGAATATACATGGCAGTTTGTAAAGCATATCCCTAAAAAGAACTAGGTAGTGTTGAATAACTCAACATAGACCTAACCATATCCTAAAGAGTTATATTTCTCCTTTCTGCCACCCTATTTTGTTGAGGTGTGCCTGGTGCAGAAAATTGAGAAATTATTCCATTATCAATAAGATTTTGCTGAAACTCACCAGATAGATATTCTCCACCACGATCAGACCTCAAGATATTTATATGTTTCTCATAATGATTTTCTACTTCAGCTTCAAATGCTTTGAACATATCAAAAGCATCCGACTTATGTCTCATGAGATACACATAGCCAAATCTTGAGTGATCATCCATGAAAGTTATGAAGTATTCATATCCACCTCTAGCTTGAATGCTCATAGGTCCACACACATCTGTGTGTATCAATCCTAAACATTCGATGGCTCTTGTGCCTTTGGTCGTAAACGACCTTTTGGTCATTTTACCTTCCAAACAAGATTCAAAAATTGGTGGATCATCAACCTTTAAGTCACTTAGAGGTCTGTCACTTACCAATCTTTTAATCCTATTAAGGTTAATATTACCTAAGCGCAAATGTCATAGGTAGGTTTCATCTTTGGATAATTTTACTCTTTTATGATTAGGTTCCGTTGATTCTTTGTCTAGCAAGTGAGAGATAGTTCCATGCAAACAGAATAAACCGTTTTCCAATGTACCTTTGCAAAATATTTTTGTCACTTTTACTAATAATAAAAGCTTTATTAAAAGTAACCGAATAACCAAATTTATTTAAACAAGAAACTGAAATTAAATTCCTTTTGAATTGAGGTACATAATAAACGTCTATTTAATATAAATGCGTATAAGAATCTAAACTAATTCTAATATCTTCCACTGAACTAGCAGACACCAATGCTCTATTGTCTAAACGCAAGTTGAATTCTTTCTCATTAAGCCTTCTCCTTTCCTTGAACCCCTGTAAGGAAAAACAAACATGATTAGTGGCTCTGGAGTCTATGATCCAAGAATCCATAAAATCCGCCAAAAAACATGTTTCAAGATAATTAATATTACCTTTTTCCTTTTTGTCTTGAGACTTTGGGCAATTTCTTTTCCAATGTCTCTTTTCACCACAAAGGAAACACTTTCCTTTGATCTTGGTTAATTTCTTTGTCTCCTTCTTTGTTGGTCCTAGTTACTTTTTCTTCTATTGTTTCTTGACCTTCTTACGGGTATTAACAGTAGCAACTTTACCTATGGAATGAATTTCTTGACCCTTGCCTTTCACAAGGATTTTTTCTGCGCTTTGAACATCTTGAATCAGTCCTTACAAGGTGTATTCCTTATTATTCAAGGTGTAGTCCAACTTGAATTGATCAAAGGAATGCGATAGTGAGTTGACAATCATGTCAATTTTGGTCTCACCATTTATCTTAGCAGCATTCAGCTCAGCAATGTTGAGATATGCTATGACTTTCATCATGTGATCTTTCACAGCCTGTCCAGGTTTAATCATAAGATTCATAAAAGCAGTCACTGCCTCTCTCTTAGTCATCTTAGACCTCATAGTAAACATCTCCTCTAGAGACATCATTATATCGGCAGTAGTCTCCATTCTTTCTTGTTGCTATTGCAACACTTCGGAGATGGTGGCCATAATGTAACATTTAGCCATCTCATCAGAAGACTCCCACTGCTGATACTCATCTCCTTGCTCCTGAGGAGATTCATTAGTATGAATAGGTGGTTTAGGAGTGCACATAAAAAACTTTTGCTTTTTGGATTGCAATAAGAGCCCAATTTTCCTTTTCCTTGTGACATAATTATCACCAGTTAAAGTATTGTCTTTAAGGATGTTGATTAGGGATGGGGTCATGATTTCTGAACAATAACAAAAATTATATAAGTAAATAATCATGATAAAGCATTTTTGAATATTTATCTTGAATTAAATGATAAAACTCAATCGCGAAAATTCAACGGTGATCCAATACCCTTAAATGTCACGCCTTCTTTGGGAGTTCTCAATATTTACTCGTTGGACTAGGTCCCACCTAATTGTTAACATAACAACCAACGTTTTCAATTTTAGCCTTTTTTTTTTATTAACAAGAACTCTTGGAAGGATATTAATGAACTCACATCGAGTGTGTTACCAAGTTATTGACCTTCAATATAACCCCTCACGAATATCCCTCATTTGGGAGTAGATATCGTTTGGGCTAATTTTCTAGTCTATCCTTGTAAGGAAGTATCTTGCTAAATTCCATTCATGAATACCTCTTGGGAGGTTATTCATGAAACATAAAACTCAACTAAACTTGGAGGCCGTAGGTGTTCCAAAAACACCTTCTCCCACTCAATTATTTAAGGCATGTGATCGAATTCCAAAGAATGATTTACCAAGTTATCTAGATGCCAATTTAGATACTTAAATCATTCAATGCATGTTCATACCAAAAGAGATATATGAGTGGCACTCCTATTCTATATGACATGTTATCAAACAATGACAAACATTACAATATTTACAAAAATATAAATAGCTACAATTTTGGTCCATCCTAGAAAAATAAGTAAATTACATATATCTTGGAATACAAGAAATCATTTCTTGGCAAACAATTCTTCATGCGACCTTCGTCATTCGGACTCCCTAGGCTACCTCCCATGAGCGTGCGCACCCTTCACCCTTTCCCATGGGCGTGCGCATGCCACAAACCTATAAAAGGCTGCCATGCGCAGCCCATGGGTACCAAAGGGCTGTCGTGTGCAGCCCATGCCACAACAAACCTGGCTGCGCGATCTTCGCACGCACGTTCGTTGTTACGGCTCGTACAATCCCAAACTTGTTCCGGCTGCTTCAAATTCTTCAAACCTTCAAGTCTTTGATACTTGAATGTATTACAGAAGAATTATAAATAAAAAAATAATGCAGTTTTTTTTATTACAATAGTGCAATTTGTTTTTTTATTACAAAAAAAAAATAAAAATTAGCAACTACCAAGAAGGAAATTATGGTGATGATAGACCACCCTTCTTGTTACAATCTTAAAACAAAATACATTGAAATTCTAGGACCAAAATTGAGCAATAACAAACCACAATGTAAATATATATGCGAATACCTAGAGTGCCATCTCTTTCTAAGACATGCATATACACAATAAAAAGAAAAAGATTTACGTACACATACATCAATTAATCAAGGGTACAACCTGGCTCTGATACCAATTGTAGGAAAACAAAAACGATTCAAAACTCAACGGAAACGTGAGAAAATGAAATTAGGGTTTGTGTATAAATAAAAATTTCCCTTTTAATAACAAGAACCTTAACCCGAGATTAATTGATGTATATAAAAAAAGTTTTGTACCTTTTTTTTTGTGACGATTGAACTAGCGTCTAATTGAATCCGCAAGATCTTCCAATTCAATCACGAATGTGAATCACCTAGGAGTGTGGGCTCAATTTCTTTAAATTGTATACTTGAGGATGGAGACAAACAAAATCTTTTCTTTGTTAGTTACAAATATCTTCTAAGAGAAAAATCCAAGAACGTCAGGTCACTTGTGAATTTCAATCAACTTGATTGAAACTCATGTGAACCTTGATTCAATGTTGTACACAAAACCCTTAAGATGTAAAGGATACTAGTGTACTATTGAAAACAAAAACGTTCCCCTTTTTTTCTCTACTTGGCCAAAGTCACACACCATTACTTAGAGTTGGTCGAATTTTTTCAAGAGTAAAAACCAAATTTTCTCCCTCAAAATTCTTTCTTGCTTAGACGAAATCTTTTTTTAGAAATTCCCAAGATTGTCCGAAATTTCTCTTGCAATTTCTTATGGGCTGGCCGAATTTCAAACACATATATAAAGGATGATTAATTCTCTCATAAGAAGGATTTATTTGGTAGTTAAGAATCCTTATCTAAAAGGAATTCTATCATCATCTTATATATACATAGCTGGCCAAAATTCATACAATAAGTATTTGGAAACTTAATCTTTTTCCAAAGAAGGATTTAATTGGTTGTTAAGAATCCTTTCCTTAGGTAGAATTACTCGGTGGTTAAGAATCATTTTCAAAAAAGGAATTCTATCCTACACCAAGATTCCTAATCCAACTCAATAGTGTGTTTGTAACCATATTAAAGACTTCCTAATTTGATTAGATAAATAATTCCTTTTATTTATCCACTTATCAAATATAGTCTTTAACATTAACTATACTACCAACAATAGTATAGTTTTAGGAGACCATCTCCTACTAGGAAAAAGATTTTGAGTTTTAGTTAAATAATTAATTAATCAACAAATTAATTAAATCCAATTTAATTAAATAATAAAATAAAAATAATATATTTAAGCTATTCTTAATAGATTTGCCGCCTATACCATATATATGGACCATATATTATTTTTCTTATTTTATTAAATCCATTAGACCTTAATAAAAAGTCCACATAAAAACTAGACCTATTCTTACAAAAAGACACAAGTTTCCATGCCTTAATACAATTCTAGATGGACCCCTAAATTGGTCCGGTAGAATATATCAATTGATCCTTGCAAGTTCGTGTGGATTGGGGATCTTGGCGGGCTATCTAAATTTAAGCTCCAATAGACACAACCCAATCACAATCAACAAATGATTCACTTAGGTTCTATCTATTTAATTTTACTTCATTCCACTAAAGAACTAAAATTGAACTCTTAAATAAAGAGAGAATAAGTTAATGTTACTCACTCATACCCTAGACAACCTCATTGGAGAAAGTGTGTCCTCGTGAAGAATACTTGTAATCGTCAAGAGCTCATAGACCGCCTATAGCTCTCCAAGTTACCATATTTACTCATATGACCATATTTTGAACTTGGATATTTTGACTTGTCCAGAAGCCATGTTTCAATAGACACTATTGAAAACTTAACGTTAAGATATAATATCCAATACCTCAAAATATTCATATGATGGTATTCTACTCTCATTCAATAAATGGAGCCACGTTGTCCATATCTATAAATGAAGTCCTCTATTAATTAACAAATGAATACCACCAAACTATCAAGGATAGACTATGCTATATAATCGTACTCATTGATAGCTCAAATGATAACACTTGCAACCATAAATCCATCATTTATCTCAGGATTGAGATAGACTCTCCGATTGTCTTCAAATGAAAACTTTTATCCATTGACGGTTCTAGATAAAGTATTTCAATTTGATCCTATTCAATGCACCCAGTGAACTAGATTCTTTTGCCTAAAGGCACCACACTTTGATGATTTTAGACTCATCATAACACATTTGATCATACTCAAATGCTAGCAAATGAATCTACAACTTTGACAAGATAATTGCGTCTAACCTTTTATCTTAAGTTTTGAATATTATTCAAGACTAACTAATGAGTTGTGTCTACCTCATACATATCTAGATGTATGAACAATTCTTCTTTTCTCATAATCTTTTGACCTTGTGATTATTTACTTTTGACAATTATAATAATTAAACTATAAATGCTATAAGATTTGTTAAACTAGAAATCACTTTATTAATATTAAAAGATATTTCTAAAACTCACCAGATAGGTATTTTCCAACACGATCTGACCTTAAATTTTTATTTGTTTCTCAAGCTGATTTTCTACTTCAGCTTTAAGCGTTTCGAACATGTCAAAAGCATCTGACTTATGTCTCATGAGATACACATAGCCAAATCTTGAGTAATCATCCATGAAAGTGATGAAGTACTCATATCCACCTCTAGCTTGAATGCTCATAGGACCACACACATCAGTGTGTAACAATCCTAAACATTCAATGGCTCTTATGCCTTTGGTCATGAACGACCTTTTGGTCATCTTACCTTTCAAACAAGATTCATAAGGTTGTAGATCATTAACCTTTAAGTCACTTAAATGTCCATCACTAACCAATTTTTTGATCCTATTAAGGTTAATATGACCTAGGTGCAAATGCCATATATAGGTTTCATCTTCGATAATTTAACTCTTTTATGCTTAGTTTGCGTTGATTTCGTGTCAAACAAGTGAGAGATATTTCTATGCAATTAGAATAAACCATTTTCCAATGTACCTTTTCAAACAAATTTGTTATTCTTACTAATAATAAAACCTTTATTAAAAGTAACTGAATATCCAAATTTATTTAGACAAGAAACCGAAATTAAATTCCTCTTGAATTGTTGTACATAATAAACGTTTATCAAATCTAAATGCCTATAAGAATCTAAAATGATTCTAATATCTCCCACTACACTAGTAGACACCAACGCTCCGTTGCCTAAATGCAAGTTGAATTCATTCTCATTCAGTCTCTTCCTTTCCCAAAACCCCTTCTAGTTAGGCCCCAGTTACCTTTTCTTCTATTGTTTCTTGACTTTCTTACGAGTCTTAACTGTAGCAACTTTACTTACCGTATGAATCTCTTAACCCTTGCCTATCACAAGGATTTTCTTGGTGCTTTGAACATTTTGCATCAGGCCTTACAAGGTGCACTCCTTATTATTCAAGGTGTAGTCTAACTTGAACTGATTAAAGGAATCTGACAGTGAGTTGACGATCATGTCAATTTTTGTCCCACCATCTATCTCAGAACCATTGAGTTCAACAACGTTGAGATGTGCTATGACTTTCATCAAGTGATCTGTCACAGCTTGTATAGGTTTCATCTTAAGATTCATGAAAGCAGTCGTTGCCTCTTTCTTAGTCATCCTAGACTTCATAGAAAACATCTCTTCAAGAGACATTATTTTATCGGTAGCAGTCTCCATTTATTCATATTGCTATTGCAATAAGTCGGAGATGTTAAGATTATGCTCGATAGAAAGAGTGTAATAATGTATTTTACAATCTTTTCATATTAATAAAGTGATTTCTAGTTTAACAAATCTTATAGCATTTATAGTTAAATTATTATAACTGTCAAAAGTAAATAATCATAAGGTCATAAGACTATGAGAAAATAAGAATTGTCCATACATCTAGATATGTATGAGGTAGACACAATTCTTTAGTTAGTCTTGAATAATATTCACAACTTAAGATAAAAGGTTGGGTGCCTTTATCTTGTCAAAGTTGTAGATTCTTTTGCTAGCATGTAAGTGGGATCAAATGTGTTATAATGAATCTAAAATCATCAAAGTGTTGTGTCTTTAGGCAAAAGAATCTAGTGCACTGGGTGCATTGAATTGGATCACAATGAAATACTTTATCTAGAACCGTTGATGGATAAAAGTATTCATTTGAAGACAATAGGAGAGTCTATTTCAATCTTGAGATAAATGATGGACTTATGGTTGCAAGTGTTATCATTTGAGCTGTCATTGAGTACGATTATATAGCATAGTCTATCCTCGATAGTTTGGTAGTATTCATTTGTTAATCGATAGAGAACTTCATTTATAGATATGGACATCGTGGCTCTATTTATTAAATGAGAGTAGAATATCATCATATGGATGTTTTGAGGTATTAGATATTAAATCTAAACGTTAAGTTTTCAATAGTGTCTATTGAAACATGGCTTAAGGACAAGTCAAAATATCCAAGATCAAAATGTGGTCATACGAGTAAATATGGTAACTTGGAGAGCTATAGTCGGTATATGAGCTCTTGGCGATTACAGATATTCTTCACTAGGATACACTTTCTCCAATAAGGTTGTCTAGGGTTTGAATGAGTAACATCAACATATTCTATCTTTATTTAAGAGTTCAATTTTAGTTCTTTAGTGGAATGAAATAAAATTATATTGATCGGACCTAAGTGAATCATTTGTTGATTGTGATCGGGTTGTGTCTATCAGAGCTTAAATTTAGATAGCCCGCCAAGATCCTCAATCCACACGAACTTGCATGGATCACTTGATATATTCTACTGGACCAATTTAGGGGTCCATCTAGAATTGTATTGAGGCATGTGGACTTGTTTCTTTTTGTAAGAATGGGTCTAGTTCGCATGTGGACTTTTTATAAAGGTCAAATGGATTTAATAAGATAAGATTATAATATATTGGCCCATATATATGGTTTGGGCGGCAATGCTATTTAGAATAGCTTAATTATATTAATTTTTTTTAACGTTTAATTGAATGGAAATTAATTAATTTGTTGATTAATTAATTTATTAATTAAAAGTCAAAATCTTTTTCCTAGTAGGAGATGGTCTCCTACAATTATACTATTGTTAGTTGTATAATTAATATTAAAGACTATATTTGATAAGTAGAAAAATAAAAGGAGTTATTCTTTTAATCAAATTTAGAAGTTTTTAATATGGTTACAAATACACTACTGAGTTGGATTAGGAATCTTGGTGTAGGAAAGAATTCTTTTTGGAAAAGGATTCTTAACCACCAAGTAAATCCACCTAAGGAAAGGATTCTTAACAAGCAAGTAAATCCATCTTAGGAAAGAATTTATGATCCTAATATATATTCTATAGAAATTTCGGCCAGTCCATATATATATATATATGTATATATTAGGATAGAATTCCTTTTAGATAAGAACTATTAACTACCAAATAAATCCACCGAAGGAAAGGATTATTGTCAACCAAGTAAATCCTTCTTAGGAGAGGATTTATGATCCTATATTTATTTATATGTTTGTTAATTTCGGCCAGCCTAAGGTAATTTCATAGAGAATTTCGGCCAGCCCAATTTTTCTCAGAGAAGAATTCGGCCATCGTAGGAATTTTGACGGAGAAAAATCTGATTTTACTCTAGACAAAAATCGATCAACTCTAAGAAATAGTGTGTGAATCGAGAAAGAAGAAATAGGAAGAAATAATATTTAGTTTTTGATAGTACACTACTAGCCTTTACATGAATATGTTTTGTGTACAACATCAAATCAAGGTTCACGCGAGTTTCAATCTAATTGATTGATAATTCACAAGTGACCTAACGTTCTTTGTTTTCTTCTTAGAGGATTATTGTAACTAACAAAGAAGAAGATTTTGTTTGTTTCTATCCTCAGATATACGATTAAAAGAAAGGGAGCTCACACTACTAGGTGATTCATATTCGTGATTGGATTGGAAGATCTTGCGGAATCAATTCAGTGCTTGTTCAATCATCATGAGAAAAAGGTATGACACTCTTATATACATCAATTAATCTGGGGTTTAGTTTCTTGTTAGTCAAAGGGAAAAATTTTATTTATATATAAACAATAATTTTATAAATTTTGTTTTTTCACGCTTCCGCAACGTGTGATTTTCCCTACAATTGGTATCATAGCCAGGTTGTACCCTTGTTTAATTGATGTATGTGTTCGTGAATCTTTTTCTTTTTATTGTATATATGCATGTTTTAGAAAGAGATTGAACTCTAGGTAATCGCATATATATATATTTACATTGGAATGTATAGATATATATATATATATATATATACGTTTTAAATGTTGTTTGTTATTTCTCAATTTTGGTCCTAGAATTTCAATGTATGTTGTTTTGGGATCGTAACAAGAAGGGTGGTCTGTCATCGCCATATTTTCCTTCTTGGTAGTTGCTATTTTTTTTAATTTTTATTTTTGTTGTTGTAATAATAAAAAAAACTGCAGTATTTTAAAATTTAAGTTCTTGTATAATACATTCAAGTATCGAAGACTCGAAGGTTTGAAGAATTGGAAGCAACCGGAATAAGTTTGGGATCGTGCGAGTCGTAGCAACAAACATGCGTGTGAAGAGCACGTGGCCACATTTGTTGTGGCATGGGCTGCATATGGCAACCCTTTATGGGGTTGTGGCATGTGCACGCCCATGGATAGAGAGACAAGGGTGTGCACGCCCATGGGAGGCAGCCAAGGGAGTCCAAACGACGAAGGTCGCATGAATACTTGTTCGCCAAGAAAGGAGTTTTTTGTATTCCAAGACATGTAATTTACTTGCTTTTCTAGGATGGACCAAAATTATAGCTATTTATATATTTATAAATATTTCAATGTTTGTCATGGTTTGATAACTTGCCATATAAAATAGGAGTGCCATTCATATATCTCTTTTGGTATGAACATGCAAAGAATGGTTTAGGTATCTAAAGTGGCATCTAGATAACTTGGTAAATCATTCTTTGGAATTCGATCACATGCCTTAAACAATTGAGTGGGAGAAGGTGTTTTTGGAACACCTATGGCCTCCAAGTTTAGTTGAGCTTTATGTTTCGTGAATAACCTCCCAAGAGGTATTCATGAATGGAATTTAGCAAGATACTTCCTTACAAGGATAGACTAGAAAATTAGCCCAAACGATATCTACTCCCAAATGAGGGATATTCGTGAGTGATTATATTGAAGGTCAATAACTTGGTAACACACTCGATGTGAGTTCATTAATATCCTCTCAAGAGTTCTTGTTAATAAAAAAACAAGGCTAAAATTGAAAACGTTGGTTGTTATGTTAACAATTAGGTGGGACCTAGTCCAACGAGTAAATATTGAGAACTCCCAAAGAAGGCGTGACATTTATGGGTGTTGGATCACCGTTGAATTTTTGTGATTGAATTTTATCATTTAATTCAAGATAAATATTCAAAAATGCTTTATCATGATTATTTACTTATATAAGTTTTGTTAATATAAAGAAATCATGACCCCATCCTTAATCAATATCCTAAAAGATAATACTTTAACTGATCATAATTATGTCACATGGAAAAGGAAAATTGGGTTGTTATTGTAAAACATAAATTCATTATGTCTATTCCTTAACCACCAAACTAATGAATCTACTCAGGAGCAAAGAGATGAGTATCAGTAGTGGAAGTCTTCTGATGGGATGGCTAAATGTACGTTACATTGTGGACATAATCTTCGACGTGTTACAACAACAACATAAAGGAATGGATATTTCTGCCGATGTAATGATTTCTCTACAGGAGATATTAGCTATGAGGTCTAGGATGACTAAGAGAGAGGCAGTGACTGCTTTTATGAATCTTAGGATAAAACCTAAAAAGGTTGTGAAAGATCACATGATGAAATTCATAACACATCTCAACATTGCTGAACTGAATGGTGCTGAGATAGATGGTGAGACCAAAATTGACATGATTGTCAACTCACTATCAGATTCTTTTGATCAATCCAAGTTGGACTACACCTTGAATAATAAGGAATACATCTTGCATGGCCTGATGCAAGATATTTAAAGCACCAAGGAAATCCTAGTGAAAGGCATGGGTCAAGAGATTCATATGCTTAGTAAATTGCTACTGTTAAAGACCCGTAAGAAGGTCAAGAGACAATAGAAGAAAAAGAAACTTGGGCTTTCTTAGAAGGAGACCAAGAAAGTAACCAAGATCAAAGGGAAGTGTTTCTTTTGTGGTGAAAAAGGTCAAAGGAATAGACTGAATAAGAACGAATTTAACTTGCATTTAGGCAATGAAGAGTTGGTGTCTACTAGTGTAGTGGGAGATATTAGAATCAATTTAGATTCTTATAGGCATTTAATTTTAATAAACGTTTATTATGTCCCACAATTCAAGAGGAATTTAATTTCAGTCTCTTGTCTAAATAAATTTGGATATTTGGTTATTTAATAAAGGTTTTATTATTAGTAAGAATAACAAATATGTTTGTAAAGGTACATTGGAAAATGGTTTATTCTACTTGCATAGAAATATCTCTCACTTGTTACACACGGAATCAACGGAACCTAATCATAAAAGAGTAAAATTATCAAAAGATGAAACATACCTATGGCATTTGTGCCTATGTCATATTAACCTTAATATGATTAAAAGATTGGTAAGTGACGACCTCTAAGTGACTTAAAGGTTGATGATCTACCAACTTGTGAATCTTGTTTAGAAGGTAAAATGACCAAAAGGTCGTTTAAGGCCAAAGGCACAAGAGCCATCAAATGTTTAGGATTGATACACACTGATGTGTATGGACCTATGAGCATTTAAGCTAGAGGTGGATATAAGTACTTCATCACTTTCACGGATGAGCACTCAAGATTTGGTTTGCGTATCTCATAAGACATAAGTCAGACGCTTTTGACATGTTCAAAGCATTTAAAGCTGAAGTAGAAAACCAGTTTGAGAAACGCATAAAAATCTTGAGGTCTGAACATGGTGGAGAGTATCTATCTGGTGAGTTTCAGCAATATCTTATTGATAATGGGATAATTTCTCAGTTTTCTGCACCAGGCACACCTCAACAAAATGGGGTGGTAAAAAGGAGAAATAGAACTCTTTTGGATATGGTTAGGTCTATGTTGAGTTATTCAATGCTTCTTAATTCTTTTTGAGGATATGCTTTACAAACCGCAATATATATTCTAAATGATGTACCACCTAAGTCGGTTCCTCAAACACCGCATGAGTTATGGACCGGGCGAAAGCCTAGTTTACATCACTTAAGGATATTTGGATGTCCTGCACACGTGTTAAAAGGAAAGATAGAAAAGATGGAGCCCCGTTTAGAAATATACATATTTGTAACGTATCCAAAAGGAACAAAAATATATTATTTTCATAGTCCTTCAGGTCTTAAAGTATTTGTTTCGACAAATGCTAAATTTCTGGAAGAGGACTATATGAATAATTTGTGCCTAAAAGTAGAATTGTCCTAAATGAGCTTTTAGGAGATACAATTCCACAAAAGGTTTTGCAACCAAGCCCAATTGTAAGTTCTGTATCAACAATAGATCAACAATCTACCATACCTCATCATAGTAAGAGGGTTGTTTGACAACCCGAGAGATACATCGATCTAGGACAATCTATAGAGAATCTTCCAGACGATAATGATCCCTATACGTACAAGGATGCAATAGAAGATGTTGATTATTGCCATTGGAAAAAGGCAATGCAATCCGAAATTGAATCTATGTTCAAAAATAAAGTCCAGTCTCTGGTAGCCTTGCCCAAAGAGATAAAACCCATCGGGTGCAAGTAGGTATACAAGAGAAAAAGAGGAGTGGATGGAAAGGTGAAAACCTTTAAAGCTAGATTGATAGCTAAAGGTTATACACATAAGGAAGGTATCGATTATGAAGAAACCTTCTCTCTTGTGGCCATGCTTAAATCCATTAGGATACTCTTATCAATTGTAGCATCTCTAGACCTAGAGATTTTACAAATGGATGTCAAGACAACTTTCCTTAATAGAAGTCTTAACGAAAGCATCTGCATAATGCTACCAGAAGGATTCATTAAAATTGGCCAAGATGAAAGGGTATGCAAGTTACAAAGATCCATATATGGATTAAAGCAAGCATCCAGATCCTGGAACATAAGGTTCGATCAAGCCGTGAAAGGATTTGGATTTATTCAAAACCTTGAAGAACCTTGTGTATATAAAAGGATTAAAGGTGACATGTTGGTTTTCCTAGTTTTTTAAGTTGATGATATACTACTCATCGGAAACGATGTACGTGTATCGACATCAATAAAACAATGGTTAGCAAAACAATTTGTTATGAAGGACTTAGGAGAAGCAATATATTGGCCCATATATATAGTTTGGGCTGCAATGCTATTTAGAATAGCTTAATTATATTAATTTATTTTAATATTTAATTAAATGGAAATTAATTAATTTGTTGATTAATTAATTATTTAATTAAAAGTCAAAATCTTTTTCCTAGTAGGAGATGGTCTTCTACAATTATACTATTGTTAGTACTATAATTAATATTAAAGACTATATTTGATAGGTAGATAAATAAAATGAGTTATTCATCTAATCAAATTTGGAAGTCTTTAATATGGTTACAAATACACTATTGAGTTGGTTGGATTATGAGTCTTGGTGTAGGAAAGAATTCTTTTTGGAAAAGGATTCTTAACCACCAAGTAAATCCACCTAAGGAAAGGATTCTTAACAAACAAGTAAATCCTTATTAGGAAAGGATTTGTGATCCTAATATATATTCTATAGAAATTTCAGCCATCCCATATATAAATATAATAGGATAGAATTCCTTTTAGATAAGGATTCTTAACTACAAAAAAAATCCACCTAAGGAAAGGATTCTTGCCAACCAAGTAAATCCTTCTTAGGATAGGATTTATGATCCTATATATATATATATGTGTGTGTGTGTGTGTGTGTGTGTGTGTGTGTGTGTGTGTGTGTTCGCTAATTTCAGCCATCCAAAGGTAATTTCATAGAGAATTTCAGCCAGCCCTATTTCTATAAGAGAAGAATTCGGCCATCATTGGAATTTTGAGGAAGAAAAATTTGATTTTAGTCTAGAAAAAATTTGATCAACTCTAAGAAATAATGTGTGAATCGAGAAAGAAGAAATAGGAAGAAAGAACGTTTAGTTTTCGATAGTACACTAGTAGCCTTTACATCAAAAGGTTTTATGTACAACATCGAATCAAGGTTACCATGAGTTTCAATCAAATTGATTGATAATTCAAAAGTGATCTAACGTTCTTTATTTTATTCTTGGAGAATTATTGTAACTAACAAAGAAGAAGATTTTGTTTGTTTTTGTCTGTTAAGATTATGCTCAATAGCAAGAGTGTAATAATGTATTTGACAATCTTTTCATATTAATAAAGCGATTTCTAGTTTAACAAATCTTATAGCATTTATAGTTTAATTACTATAATTGTCAAAAGTAAATAATCCTAAGGTCAAAAGACTATAAGAAAAGAAGAATTTTTCATACATCTAGATATGTATGAGGTAGATATAATTCTTCAGTTAGTCTTGAATAATATTCACAACTTAAGATAAAAGGTTGGGCGCTTTTATCTTGTCAAAGTTCTAGATTCTTTTGCTAGCATTTAAGTGGGATCAAATGTGTTATGATGAGTCTAAAATCATCAAAGTGTGGTGCCTTCGGGCAAAAGAATCTAGTGCACTTGGTACATTGAATAGGATCACAACGAAATACTTTATCTAGAACCGTCAATGGATACAAGTTTTCATTTGAAGACAATCAGAGAGTCTATCTCAATCCTGAGATAAATGATGGACTTATGGTACCAAGTGTTATCATTTGAGCTATCAGTGAGTACAATTATATAGCATAGTCTATCCTTGATAGTTTGGTGGTATTCATTTGTTAATCGATAGAGGACTTCATTTATAAATATGGACATTATGACTCCATTTAATAAGTGAGAGTAGAATATCATCATATGAATGTTTTAATGTACTGGATATTAAATCTTAACGTTAAGTTTTCAATAGTGTCTATTGAAACATGGCTTTTGTAAAAGTCAAAATATCAAATTTCAAAAAGTAGTCATATGAGTAAATATGGTAACTTGGAGAGCTATAGGCGGTGTATGAGCTCTTGACGATTACTGGTATTCTTCACGAGGATACACTTTCTCCAATAATGTTGTCTAGGATATGAATGAGTAAAATCAACTTATTCCATCATTATATAAAAGTTCAATTTTAGTTCTTTAGTGGAATGAACTAAAATTAAATAGATCGGACCTAAGGGAACCATTTGTTGATTGTGATTAGGTTGTGTTTTTGAAGCTTAAATCTAGATAGTCCGCCATGATCCCCAATCCACGCGAACTTGCATGGATCACTTGATATATTCTACCAGCCCGATTTAGGGGTCTATCTAGAATTGTATTGAGGCATATGGACTTGTTTATTTTTGTAAGAATGGGTCTAGTTTACATGTGAACATTTTATAAAGGTCTAATGGATTTAATAAAATAAGAAAATAATATATTGGTCCATATATATGTGTTGGGCGACAAGGCTATTTAGAATTGCTTAATTATATTATTTTTATTTTATTAATTAATTAAATGGAAATTAATTAATTTGGTAATTAATTAATTATTTAATTAAAAGTCAAAATATTTTTCCTAGTATGAGATGGTCTCCTAAAATTATAATATTGTTGGTAGTATAATTAATGTTAAAGACTATATTTGATAAGTAAATATATAAAAGGAATTATTTATCTAATCAAATTAGGAAGTCTTTAATATGGTTATAAATACACTATTGAGTTGGATTAGGAGTCTTGGTGTAGGATAGAATTCCTTTTTTAAAAGGATTCTTAACCACCATGTAAATCTACCTAAGGAAAGGATTCTTAACTACCAAGTAAATCCTTTTTACGAAAAGAATTAAGTCTCCTAATTCAATTCTATGAAATTTCGGCCAACTATGTATATATAAGAGGAGGATAGAATTCCTTTTAGATAAAGATTATTTACTACCAAATAAATCCACCTAGGGAAAGGATTCTTGCCAACCAAGTAAATCCTTCTTAGGAGAGGACTTATGATCCTATATATTTATATAGGTTTGGAAATTTTGGCCATCTCTAATTAATTGCAAGAATTAATTTCGGCCAAGCTTGGGACTTTCTAAAGAAAGAATTTTGAGAGAGAAAAAATTTGGTTTTTACTCTACACAAAATTCGACCAACTCATAGAGATAGTGTGAATTCGGTCAAGAAGAGAAAAAGGGGAACGTTTTTGTTTTCGATAGTCTACTAGTGTCCCTTACATCAAAAGGCTTTTGTGTGCAACATCGAATCAAGGTTCACATGAGTTTCAATCAAATTGATTGATAATTCACAAGTTGCCGGACGTTCTTGATTTTCTCTTGGAGGATTATTGTGACTAACAAGGAACAAGATTTTGTTTGTTTCCATCCTCAGGTATACAATATAAAGAAAGGGAGCCCACACTCTTAGGTGATTCACGTTCGTGATTGGATTGGAAGATCTTACGGAATCAATTCGGCGCTTATTCAATCGTCACGAGAAAAAGGTACGACACTTTTTATATACATAAATTAATCTAGGGTTAAGGTTCTTGTTAGTCAAAAGGAAAATTTTTTATTTATACGCAAACCCTAATTTTTATAAATTTTCTCCCGCTTCCGCTGCACGTGGTTTTTTCCCTTCACCATCCTCAGATATAAGATTAAAAGAAATGGAGCCCACACTCCTAGGTGATTCACGTTCGTGATTGGATTGGAAGATCTTGCAGAATCAATTCGGTGCTTGTTCAATCGTCACGAGAAGAAGGTACGGCACTTTTATATACATCAATTAATCTAGGGTTAAGTTTCTTGTTAGTCAAAGGGAAAATTTTATTTATACACAAACCCTAATTTTATAATTTTTGATTTTTCACTCTTCCACTGAGTGTGATTTTACCTACAGGAAATGGTGGCCATAATGTAAAAATTAGCCATTTCATCTGAAGACTTCCGCTATTGATACTTGTCTATTTGCTCCTCAATAGATTCATTATTTTAGTGGTTAAGGAATAAACATAACGAATTTATATTTTTTTTCTTGCAATAACACCCCATTTTTTTCATTTTTAGCCTTGCAATTTTATTAACAAGAACTCTTGGGAGGATATTAATAAAATCACATTAAGTGTGTTACCAAGTTATCAACCTTCAATATAATCCCTCACGAATATCCTTCCTTTAGGAGTAGATATCGTTTGGGTTAAATGTCTAGTCCATCCTTGTAAGGAAGTATCTTGCTAAATTCCATTCATGAATACCTCTTGGGAGGTTATTACACGAAACATAAAGCTCAACTCAACTTGGAGGCCGTAGGTGTTCCAAAACACCTTCTCCCACTCAATTATTTAAGGTGTGTGATCGAATTCCAAAGAATGATTTATCAAGTTATCTAGATGCCAATTAGATACCTAAATCATTCAATGCATGTTCATACCAAAAGAGATATACAAGTGGCACTCCTATTCTATATGACATGTTATCAAACAATGACAAACATTGCAATATTTACGAAAAGATAAATAGTTACAATTTTGGTCCATCCTAGGAAATCAAGTAAATTACATATGTTTTGAAATACAAAAACTCTTTTCTTAGCGAACAAATCTTCACATGACCATTGTCCGTTTGGACACCCCTCGGCTGCCTCCCTTGGGTGTGCGCACCCCCTTGGCTCCATGAAGGGCTGTCGTGCGTAGCCCATGGGATCCACAGGGCTGTTGTGTGCAGCCCATGGCATAATGGGGCTGCCGTGTGCAGCCCATGCCACAACAATCGTGGTTGTGCGCTAATTTACACGCACGATTGTTGCTATGGCGTGCACGATCCCAAACTTGTTCCGGTTGCATCCAATTCTTCAAACCTTAAGTCTTCAATACTTGAATGTATTATAAAAGAATTTTAAATAATACAATACTGCAATATCTTTAATATAATATAGTGCAATTTTTTTTTATTACAACAATAAAAAAATTAACAACTACCAAGAAAGAAATTATGGCGATGATAGACCACCTTTCTTGTTACAATCCAAAAATAAAATACATTGAAATTCTAGGACCAAAATTGAGCAATAACAATCCACATAATAAAACACACACACACACACACACACACACACACACACACACACACACACACACACATATATATATATATATATATATATATCCATACATTCCAATGTAAATATATATGTGAATATCTGGAGTGCCATCTCTTTCTAAAACATGCATATATACAATAAAAAGAAAAAGTTTCATGTACACATACATCTATTGATCAAGTGTACAACTAGGCTTTGATACCAACTGTAGGGATAAATCGGTGTAGGGATTATGCATGATAGCAAAAGTATAATAATGTATTTGACAATCTTTTCATATTAATAAAGTGATATCTAGTTTAACAAATCTTATAGCATTTATAGTTTAATTATTATAATTGTCAAAAGTAAATAATCATAAGGTCAAAAGGCTATGAGAAAAGAAGAATTGCTCATACATCGAGATATGTTTGAGGTAGACACGATTCTTTAATTAGTCTTGAATAATATTCACAACTTATGATAAAGGTTGAGCGCCTTTATCTTGTCAAAGTTGTAGATTCCTTGGCAAGCATTTGAGTGGGATCAAATGTGTTATGACGAGTCTAAAATCATCAAAGTGTGGTGTCTTTAGGCAAGAGAATCTAGTGCACTAGGTGCATTGATTAGGATCATAGTGAATTACTTTATCTAAAACCTTCAATGGATAAAAGTTTTCACTAGAAGACAATCGGAGAGTCTATCTCAATCCTGAGATAAATGATTGACTAATGGTTGCAAGTGTTATCATTTAAGCTACCAATGAGTACAATTATATAGTGTTATAGGTATATCTTATCGAATGTACACATCATTGACAAAGTAGATAGTCCTTTAAGATTGCCATGTAGATATTCGAATATGCATTCAGAAAATATCCTTCAAGATATCACTAAGGAATACGAACCCGAGTATGCCCGAATACAAGTATTTGGCATGTCAAGACCTACTCGGGACCAAGTGATGTCATATTCTACATGGGACAAGAATGGGAAAACCCGAATAAAGAAGTCCAAAACATAATTCACACATAGGTATACAAAGTCATGCTCAAATACGTAAAGGCATCTATGTCGAAAAGAATTCCTAGAAGAATAAAGTACCAAACAGGAAATAGGTTCCAAATCGGGCAATAACTTTACTTCTTCAAGAAGGCTGCACATTTATAAGGAAATAAATTCCTAAACTGACTGTATCTCCAGAGTCTTAATCGATCTCTATACAATCTCCGAAATAGGAAAGAGGTAAAATGACTCCAACAAGGAACTAAATTGTAACTAAATACAAATATCTTTCTTTACTTGTACAACAAGGATTAGGGTTCTATGCAAATATAAATAGACCTATAATCTCATTGTTGAAGGGAAATAGAATCACGAACAGAGAGAAAAAAGAGAGGTCGAGTATTGTAATTCTTTATTCCAAATAGTGGATTTTGGCTTAGTTTTTCGTTCAATCACCCGTGGATGTTTCTCCGATCACCAGAGTTTTACCACGTAAACTCGTGTATAACTTGTTTAAAATTGCATTCTCTTTCTCTCTCTTTGACAGGTCACAACTAATTCAATCTTGTTGGCTTTCTTACCCATCGAGAAATCGACATCAATAATTGGCGCTAGAAGGAGAGGATGAACCTTCGATCTGATTTAAAGTAATGGCTGGAAACAGAAGCAGAAACAGTTCTGGGGATATCAAAAAATCTCCAGATAATGCTCATATAGGCGGGAGCTCACGAGATCTCATCATAACCACCGAAAACCAACCAGCATCCCTGGCGGGTATCCAACAAATCCCTTCTACTAGTGAGGACGTAGCACAATGTTTCCATGAGGCAGTGCAACAGCTACTGATAGACGCGATGAGAGAAGGAGTAGATCTATTGGCTGAGGATGAGGCACACCCACCAAACCCTTTGCCTATTATTAGAATTATGCTCGATAGCAAGAGTGTAATAATGTATTTGACAATCTTTTCATATTAATAAAGTGATTTCTAGTTTAACAAATCTTATAGCATTTATAGTTTAATTATTATAATTGTCAAAAGTAAATGATCATAAGGTCAAAAGACTATGAGAAAAGAAGAATTGTTCATACATCTAGATATGTATGAGGTAGACACAATTCTTTAGTTAGTCTTAAATAATATTCACAACTTAAGATAGAAGGTTGGGCGCCTTTATCTTGTCAAAGTTGTAGATTCTTTTGCTAGCATTTAATTGGGGTCAAATGTGTTATGATGAGTCTAAAATAATCAAATTGTGGTGTCGTTGGGCAAAATAATCTAGTGCACTGGGTGTATTGAATTGGATCACAACAAAATACTTTATCTAGAACCGTCAACGGATAAAAGTTTTCATTTAAAAACAATCGGAGAGTCTATCTCAATCCAAAGATAAATGATGGACTAATGGTTGCAAGTGTTATCATTTGAGCTATCAGTGAGTACAATTGTATAACATAGTCTATCCTCAATAGTTTTGTGGTATTCATTTGTAAATCAATAGAGGACTTCATTTATAGATATGGACATCATGGCTCCATTTATTAAATGAGAGTATAATACCATCATATGGATGTTTTGAGGCATTGGATATTAAATCTTAACGTTAAGTTTTCAATAGTGTCTATTGAAACATGGCTTCTGGACAAGTCAAAATATCCAAGTTCAAAATGTGGTCATATAAGTAAATATGGTAACTTGGAGAGCTTTAGACGGTCTATGAGCTCATCGTGATTACTGGTATTCTTCACGAGGATACACTTTCTCCAATATGGTTGTCTAGGGTATGAATGAGTAACTGTTAGGGTTTATGCCCTAAAGTTGTAATTTGTAAATGGATTTATGAAATCAATTAAAAGAAGAGTTCAATTCATTCTTGTTGTGTTGTTTATTTTATAACTTGTGCATATATTTAACATTCAAGATTGCCGGATGTAATCTCGCACTGTGTATATGAGTGTCATATACGGATGGATACAGTAAGAGACGTTCATTCTAAAGAGTCCATAGATAGCAAATAAAGTTGGGTACTTTATTTGTGGTTAATCTATAGTTGCGGTCCAATCCGTAATGTACAATGTTTCTATCATGAATCATTCATATGAGATATGGGAATGAAGGCACCTTGTATGATGTGATCATATAGGACTGGGCCATGATCTATATGAATCTCTCATCAAGACCCGTTTATTGATGAGATTCATATATATCAACTAATGATGGCTATATGTGGGTGATTTTAATCCTGAGTATCTTACCGACTCCTTCAGGTTAGATCATGATCTTTGATATAACATGGGTGAGGTTGTATGCTGTTCTTGATCAATATGCTCCGTATGTTGGGATTGCGGTTTGGTTTGTGGCTGGAAAGGTTTGTACACATTAGTGGAATCCACTCCTTCTTGTGAGAAGTAGACGGTAGTTCCCTTAAGGGTTGATTCGGGGCTTGGACAATATGAGCGCTCTCTAAGATCTGTAAGGAAATATGATTTATTGTTCATTATAGAATCAACAATACTTAAAGGATATATGTAATTAGAGGGGTATAACAGACATTATAACCCAGCTCTAATTATGAACTACTGTAGAGGATCACACCATATGTAATAGCTATATGGTTAGACACTGATTTGTATTTGTCTATGTAAAAGCGTCTACAGTTGAGAGAGTACAGCTTTGGATTTTTAGTGGAATAACACCAGAGTTAATAATCAAGAAATATTAATTGAAGAGTTTAATTAATGATTCCGATGATTATTGGACCTCAAAATACTGTGGGTCCATTAGGTCTCCTTGCTAGCCCGATCGATTTAGGTAACAAGGGTCATGGTAAATTAATTGGATTGTCCAGTTAATTGTGTTACAAACGTGACACGTATATATTCGGGAGTTAATTGAATAATGAGATTATTTAATTAAACAATGTTAATAGTTAAATTAATTAAATAATTAGATTATTTAATTATATTGATAATTATGAATTATTAATTAACTATTAATTGGAGGGTGTTAGTTAATATATGGATTTAGGTGAAGATAAAATAATAGGATTATTTTATTTTACTAAATCATTTATCTAAGTATTTGAATTTAAGTTTAAATTTAAAATACTTATTATCACTTTTAAAATATTAGATATATTTGAAAAGGATAATTAAAAGATATATATCAATTATAATACAAGAGATTGCATTGAATGTAAATTGGTGTGTGCACATATATAAGTGTTTGTATAGGATACAAACAAGGATATATATATATATATATAATAATAATAATTTTAAAAAAAGTTGACTTTTTGTAAATCGCACAGCACAAGTAGAATTGATATATATATATATATATAGCCTGGTTTTGTGATTTGGCCATTAAAAACTGGATTGATCTCTGGCTTTTGTGATGCAAAATGTTGGGTTATCTGTTAACCACTTGGTCACTTTGTCCTTTCCTAAGTTGGCAAGGTTCATGCCACTCCACCATTTTATCTTGATTTGTCGGCCGAAATAGGGTACATTTACATTTCCAATTAATTTTTCTTGGATAGAATATTCTAACATGAGAATCCAAGTCAAATTTAATTGGACAAAAAGTAAAAATAAGTCTGGGTAAAATTCCCATGTATCTGGTCTTTCTACATTGGCTACCCAAAATGAATAGCTTTCTTTGACTAGAGGAGGAAGGAAATCAATAATAGGGCCATATTTGTCCTACCATTCCAGAAACCAGTATGGTAAGTCAATGAGAAATTTTTTGTCAAAATATAAGAACCAAGAAAGAGAGTTTCCAGGGTTCTGGCCATAGAAAAATTTGGTCCAAGCATCCCTATAATCCCAGTAGGAAAAATCAGAAACATGGAAAATCCTACTGAAGTTCCTGGTCGTGTTTGGATTACCACCCCATTGTTCTAAGGTGATAATTTTACAGATCTTTACTTTTCTGAATATCAATTTCTCTTTGTCAACTTTGTCAAATACATCTGAGATAAATATAGAGTCAGTGTCTACCAAAATAAATTCATAAAAAAAGTGTCTTTTGGTCAAATCCTCAGGAACTCTCCCAAAAAGGGGATTGATGAGTCCATCTGCCAATTTTTTGGGTTCTTTGAAGTAATGGTCTTCTAAGTATGGATCTTCCAAGACAAAAAACCTGTCAAAGAAAGGCTTATTAATATATGAATAAGTCGGGTTATTGATTTTTTGAAGGGCCGTAGCCTGTGTTTGGGCTTGTAATTGGGTTAAATTTTGTTGAGCTTGTATTTTGTCTTGTTTGTTTTAATGTGGGTTGATATTCGAGGATAGTACCTTTTTAAAAGGAATGCTGTCAATTGCTAATGGGGAAAAAGGATTATTTAGGTGGACTGGGCTTTGGCTAGGACTACGACTAGGTGAAGGCCCAGTTGGTGGTAAAGGAGGAAAGGTAATAGGCAATTGGTGAGGTGACCTGGGCTGAGATATCATTGATATTTCATATTTGTCTTTGTGGTTTCCCCTTGGGGAAGACTGATAAGTCGATGATGATGATAAGTCGGACCTTTCAGGTCTTTTGTCAAATATGTCAAATAAGTCTGGCCTGGAACCTCTGCCACTAGGGCTTCGGCCTCCCCTGCCACGATTACTAGTCATTTTTTCCCTGTAAAAATTCCCTGGTCAGAAAATCAGGGAGACTATTTTCTGATCCTTTTATGTATTCAATATCAAAATCAAATGCAGAAAGTAATGCTTGCAATTTGGCAAAAATCTGTTTTGATGCTAGATTTTTTACATCCTTTTTAAAATAAATTTGGCTGATTGGCAATCAACTCTTAACAAAAATCTTTGATTGATTAAATCGTCTTGTAACTTTTGAATTGTCAAAACAATTGAAAGTATTTCTTTTTTCACTGTCGAATATTTTTTCTGTGTCATTCCATGATCCTGAAACGTACCATACAAGTCTTTCTTGTCCATTAATTTTTTTTTTTAAAATGCCACCATAGCCTAATTCTGAGGCATCAGTTTCTACAGTCTTGGGGGCATTAGGGTGGCAAATAGTCAAGCATGGCAACCTTTTGACATAATTTTTTATTTTTAAAACTGATTCGGTGTGTTCTTTAGCCCAAGGCTTTGGGTTTGATTTTAGTCTTTGGAAAAGAGGTTTGCAAATGATACTGATTTCTTTGCAAAAATTTGAGATATAATTTAAACAACCTAAAAATCTCTGAAGTTGTTTTTTATCTTTTATTTCGTCTGGGAATTTGTCAGCAAATTCTAAACATCTATGGATAGGTATAATTGTTCCTCTTTTAATATTATGTCCAATAAATCTTATACTGGTTTGGAAAAGATGGATCTTTGGAGCTGATATAACCAAACCATGATGCTTTACAGTTTTATAGAAAATTTCTAGGTGCTTCCAATGTTGGTCAATGTTTTTCGAAAAGATTAATACATCATCAATATAAACAATGGAAAATTCAGTATAAGGGTTAAAAATATTATTCATAATACACTGAAATTCACTAGGGGTATTTTTTAATCCAAAAGACATGACATTCCATTCATATTGGCCAAATGGAACAGTTAATGCAGTTTTATATCTATCAGACTCACTGATCTGGATTTGCCAGAATCCTGACTTCATGTCAAATTTTGAGAAAACTATTGCATCATACAATCTTTTAATAGGTTATTTTTGTTTGGAATAGGGTATCTTATCCAAGATAATGCATCATTTAAAGATTTGTAATTAATGACAAGTCTGGGTACTCCTCTTTCTATTTCAGCATTTTTCTGAACATAAAAAGCAGGACAACTCTAGGGAGATTTAGACTTCCTAATTAATTTTTTCTCAATTAAATCTTGAATTTCTTTTTTTACGATGTTCTATTAGGTCCGAAGACATTTGTATTGGTCTTGCTTTGGTTGGTATTCCATTTTCATTAAAATCTTTTGTATATGGCAAGGTTACAATATGCTTTTTTCTGTCCCAGAAAGCATTAGGAATGTTAGAACATACTTCTCTTTCTAATTTTTGTTTAAATTTTTCTATCTTATCTTGGTTTACTGGCTCTTTAATTTTTTCTTCTTGTCTTTGGTAATTTAAATCATCTTTTATAAATGCTAACTGATTCTGTTTTCTTGTTAGTGTATCAATATAATTGTCTAAAGGTTCTTTGCTAATATTATCTTTTCTTATAGTATTAAGATCCTTTACTAGGACAGGAAAAAGGAAGGGAAAAAATTATTTCTTTTCCTAGGTATTCAGTTACTAGTCCTTCAGAGGTGACTTTAAAAGGTGATACTAGATATAGGAAAGGCAAGCCAAGAATTACATTTTGTGAAAGCGTTTTAACAACGATAAAGTCATTGTTATAGCAAACTCCATTATTGCAGACTTTTGCATTAGTGAGTTTATAGTTTATGTCTAATCTTATTTTATTAGCCCTATATAAAGATTCGGTTGTTGCCTTTAAATATTTGGTAGGGACTAGGGACTCTATAATACAGTTTAAATCCGCTCCTGTGTCAATTAATGCGGTGGCCCTTATATTGTAATTAGAGGCTATCCTTATGTCTATTTCTACATACCATTTCTGGATTCTTACTTCCTGAATAGAATTAATTTGTGAAATATTTAATAAGTCTTGTGGCTCTTTTATTTCAGCTAAATGATCAGGCTCTTCATCAGAACTATTAAATCCGGTTTCTTTATGTTCAATATTGGTGAATTGTTTATTAATGGTATTAGATATTTGGAGTTCTTTTATTTGGAATTTTAAGATTCTTATTTCTTCTTTTATGTCAGTGATTTCTTTTTGTAAATCTGGAATAGTGACTTTCTTCTTATTATTAAATTTACCTAATACATTTTGTTCAAAATCTGGTGCTTCAAAGGGAGCGTTTTTAAAAGGTTTAATGTCATTTTGAGAAGGTTTTTCTTAACTAGAAGAAGGTTGGTCAGTAATTCTTTTTTGTAATTGTCTTATGTATTGGGCTTTTTGTATTGGGTCTTCTATACTGTCTATCATGCTAATCATGAGATAATAGTCATATTTGTCAAGGACATTTATTTGTTTACAAAAACAAGGTTGTGTGTCAGGTTCAGTACTATATGATGAAGAAGAGGATTCTGAGTCAGAAGATGATTCCTCAATTACTAGTACTTCATTGTCAGAGGATGTGGAGCTATCGGAACTAGGTGTTTTGGATTCTGTGTATAGGGCTTGAATAATTTTCTCTTTGACCTAATCGTCCGAGTCTAAGCTATTAATTTTCTTTCTTTGTTCAGGGCACTTATTAGCATAATGGCCACTTTTGCCACAATTAAAACATTTATTTTCTCTCTTTTTATATCTTTGGATTTTTTTGTTAAAGACTCTCTTTCCTGCCTTTGCGTTTGATTTTTTGGTTGGAGACCAAATAGTGTCTCCTTTTTTATTGGCTTTATAATCTCTATTAATGCGAGAAGGATATTTTTTAGAAAGACTGTTATGATATTTCTTTTTCTTTTTATGAGAAGGTAGTCTGTCAAATCCAAATTGTTCACACCAAGATCCTAGTTCTTTTCTAGTGGTTAATTTTTGTTTCTTGAGTTGGCTTTTAAGTCTGAGGTCATTACAAAGTTGCATAGCAACAACATTAATTGATGCAATGATTTCACCATAAGTCCACGTATCTAAATCAAGTTGGGACCAATCAGACCATCCCATTTGTCTAACCATTTCATCTCTAACTTTAGTGGAAAATAGTTTAGGAAGTCCTGATATAAACTTTTCTTTCCAATAGGCATTATCATTGTCAGGTCTTTGGAATACTCTGGTTAAGAAAATATCTTTATACCATTTGAAATCATTTATTTTTTTGCATTTTAAGTTTTTTAATTTTGAAAATTCTTTTCCTTGGTTAATGTTGGGATTTCCCACGAAATGCATTAGTATGGTACAACACAAAACATCAATACCATCTGGTTCAGAGGTAGTGGTAGTGGTCTGAGTCTGGGTTGATGTTGATTCTATATTAGATGGGTTAATGTTTGTGGGATAGCTTGTGGTAATGGTCTTGGTATGTCCTATAATAGAGGTCTTATCTAACTGGCTCAAAGTGTGTGTCCACCATCCAAACAACTGTCCTTCAAAACCGGTGGTTAAGGAGGTGACAGCATCAGAATGTGACATATTTTGTTTTTTTATATAAATGTACCCAATAGTGTGCATTTGTCTTAAAGCAGTAATGATTTGGTATTCTGAAAGTCCATCAATATTGAATTGATAACATGCATTGCCCGTATAGGCTCTATATGGGACAGTTTCTTCATATTAGAGGTCTGGTGGGGTAGGTCTAGGATAGTAAGGTTTAGTATTTTGAAAGTATTTAGTTTTATTATAACTGTCAGTTTTTTCATTAGTAGTGATCTTTTGTACAAACTGTTGGAAATCAATTTCTTCCTCTCCAGAAGAGTCTGAAGGGATTTTTTGGCTAATAGTCTGAATGTTTGGGTGCGGAATCCTATTTAGTCTTTCCTCTAATGTTCTTAAAAGTTCTGCTTCATCAATTAGATTGTCAAAACATTTCTCAATATCTGTGTGATCAGGAAATAGGATAGGTTCTGATTTTAGAATTATGTCTTTACCTTTACCTTTACTTTTATTAGATGTAGATGGTAAGTCATAAGGAACATATACTTGTGGAGGAACTTCATCTTTAACAGGTGATATACTGGTCTGAGTTAGGTTAAGATCAATTTTCTCTAATTGTTCACCTATTAAATTAAGGAAAAAATTTATATAGTTTCCCTGTCTCATAACCAAACCAATTTGGTGAGAGGAGGATGTTACAGTCTGTGACATAGGTTCATCAAAAAGGATAAAAGGGGTGCATTTGGTTATGTTAATTTCATTTGGGTGATCCTCATTGTTCATTTCTATTTCAAAATCTCTAGAAGGAGGATAGACTTGTCTTTCTATTCCTTTCTTAGTTTTATAATTCTTAAGGTTTTGTCTATTAATGACGGAGCAGGTTTGTTCATAATTTTTTCTGTTGATATACCAATCAAAAAATGAAATGCTTAAATCAAATTCTTCCATGGTGTTAATCCATCTATCATGTAATTGTTTTCTTTTATTTGCCGAATATTTTTTTCATATTTTTCCCTTAAAGCTTGATTATGGGTTGAATAATAATCGGCCATAAGACCATCATATTTTTCTTTATTGATAACATTAATAGTTCATATTGGAGGTTCTGGTTCTAATATTTCAGTCAGAACTTGTGATGGGGTAGGTGAAGTTTGTTGGTCATGGTCATATGTATGAATAGGTTGGGCTACTTGCTCCGGGGTTTTTAGAACATGATCAACATGTGTTGGGGGTTTTGGTCTTCTTCTTCTAGGTACTAAGTTAACAGGTTCAACAGATCCAGTATCTGGGTCATAGTTGGGTGTTGAAAACATTGGTTGTTTGTCAATTCTTCTTGATGTTAAACTTGGAATTTGCCTTGCCTCTTCCCCTGATGAATTAATGAGAATAGCCAAAGAGATGAAAAACACTATGGCTAGCATGTCTCAAGCTGGTTCAGCAGGATCAGACGACAACAATGGAGGTTCAGACAATGACCCATTTGACAGCCAAGATCCGTCAACATATTTCGGCCATGATTGACTAGAATCTTATTTTTTTTTACGAGAAAAAAAATATATATATATATATATATATATATGTGAAAGTGCTGGCGTTAGATATATAGATGTGCAGGCATTAAATATAAATATATATTTGATATATATTGTTTTTGGAGATACGGAACCACATCCTGTCAATATATTTTTTGCATGAGATGCAATTCATGTGTGCATGAAATCAATACACCAAATTGAGAAAGAGTTTCTTCAAGTATTTCTCTACATCCTCCATTCAAGTTTTTGAGATCGTAACGCACCCGCACGTAGTTACCAGTCCCGGGAGATAGAGAGGAAGATCGAGTTTGTATGTTCTTCTGATTTATTGATTACAATTTCCTGTGTATACTTATTGTATGTATTAGTTCCGAAAAATAATTACGATCCCAAGTTCACTGGTCCCATATATAGATTATGATATGTATAAAAATTTTAAAACCATACTTCCGCTGCGTGACCGGTGAACGGGTTCCAACAATTGGTATCAGAGCAAAGGCAGTGGCGACTGGCCGATCCCTGGGAACTCTCACGCGTGATCGTGTGACGAAGCGTGGCTCTTCACCTGGGGGCTTCTTAGAGGAGTGCTCTGATAGGTATCTGTGGGTGTCACCCTAAGGAGTTGGGACCGTGCCCACACCCATGAGATGGGAATTGGTATCAACAATTGGTTTCAAAGCTTGGTTTATTTTCGGAACAGGAAATTATTTTCGATGCTCCTATATGAATGATTGTGTAGGCACGATTTAAATTGACTGTATTTTGTTTTTGTATGTATATTAACTTTTTTAAATTTATAAAAACATGATTGATCGTTAATTATATGGTACTGTGGATTTAGGGTTTATGGGTTGTATTTTTTTCTACTGTTATTGTATTGTAAAAAAATAAAATAAAAAATTGTAACCTATATTGACGACCTGGAAAAATCGCGAAGAATGATTCATGAGGTGAATCGGAGTGACCTGAAGAGACTGGAAGACTCGAAAATTACAAGATGACCAAGGAATGCCTTGGGAAATTTTTTGTAATTTTAGATTCCAATTTTTTTAGGTTAAATAATCCACAGTACTCGGTCAGTTCATGTATGCTTTATATTATGTGATGATAAAGGCATTGTCATGCATACATTTGTCTTTTAGATTACATGTGCCTACACAAATATATTTGATATGTCATACATGCATCATAGCTTGATATTTTATATATTTTTTTAATGTGATTAAAATGGGTAATATACATAATTGGCTATGAATAATGAGATTAGTTTTAAATGGTTAGAAAACTTGGTAATTTTCATTAATATTAATCTAGTTATTAAAGAGTTTTATACGTTAGATTGATAGGGTCATTTATTGTAATTAGGATTAATATGATTAATTACCTAATAATAAATGATCCAAATAAAGTTTTAGGGTTTTAATAGTTAAAACTTGGTAAAAACTAACATAATAATCTAACCCTAGTAAAAAATTTTCAAAGGCTTAGATTATTCGCTAATAGATTAGATTTTTAATTGTTAAAAATCATTAATAATTTATTACTTAGTTAGAATTTGGTTCTAATTAGTTAATGCACTAGATAACTTGATTAAAGTTAGTCGAATATTCCTGTAGAATCTAGGTGCATTAACAGTTCATAGAAAACCCTAATTTTAAAATAGTGAGTGGGAGAAGGATATATGACATATATATCCTGCGGTCTCCATCATTAGTTCAACACCGTGAGATCCGAGTGGGGCCTCATGACGGTTTTGCTTTCGTCCTCCCTAAGGAGGGTTTCCACAAAGGTCAATACCAAGGTTGACTTCCTAACGAATAGGATTTCTGAGGATATTTCGGGATTGACCGACCCCAAGGCGGCAATTCTCGAGTTAAGCTCATGAGATCTTAAATGGTGGGTTACACTCACGAAGGTTTTGATTAATTTTGTTAATTAAAAACCTGACTGAATGAACGATGGTTGAATGATATGGAATAACAGTTATTCTAGAATATCATTTGATTGAGAATGTCTCGGTCCAACATGCAAAGACTTGACCGTCCCTAAGGCGACACTTCTTTGTGGTATGCTGGATTGTCGTGGTATAGTAACTAGTTTTATGGTAGTTCTAGTTTGTTAAACATGTGCATGCATCATGTTTAAATTTATGCCAAAGAACTCACACTTGTTTTAAATAAATGACTTAATGAATGTTTTATTTATTTAAGCAATAATGTCTTCTGCATTACTTCAAATTCTCGCAAACAACAAATTAACTGGTGATAACTACACTAAGTGGAAACTTAACATTAATGCAATATTGGTCACCAAAGACCTCAAGTTTGTGATTACGGAGGAATGTCCTCTAGTGCTTGCTACCTTTGAGTCTTTAATTAAGGGTAATAATGGTAAGACCGGTGAGGCAAATGTTGTCGAACCATCTTCCTCCTCAAATAATAAAAAGAGGAAGAGGTTTGCTGGGAAAGCGAAGGGTAAGCCAAAACCCAAGAAAGCCCAAAGCAAGAAGAAGTCTAAGAAAAGTAAATATGATTTACTTATTCCTGAGTCGTGTTTAGTAGAAGATTATTCTTCACCCTGGATAGTTGATTCAGGGGCCACTAACCATGTTTGTTCTTCTTTACAATGGACTGATTCTTGGACACATCTAGAGGAGCAAGCCTTCTCAATGCGTGTGGGGTCAGGGGATGTCATGTAGGCACGATCAGTGGGCGTAATTAGATTACGTTTTTGTAATAATTATATATTGTTGGACAAAGTATTTTATATTTCTGGATTTACACGGAATTTGAATTTTGTTTCTAAGTTGTTAGAACAAAAATATTATGTTTCTTTTAATAATAAGTCTGTTATTATTGGAAAGAATGGTCTGAATATTTGTTTAGGAATTAATGAAAACAATTTGTGTGTATTAAGACTGTTAATACACACTACACTGCTCAACACCAAAATATTTAAGGTTGAAAAAACAAAAACTAAACGACATAAGATTTCTCCAGATAATTACACATATCTCTAGTATCTAAGGCTTGGTCATATCAACCTTGATCGGATAGACGGACTAGTAAAAAGCGGACCTTTAAGAGAGTTAAAGGTTGGCACCTTACCTATCTGCTTATCTTGTCTGAAAGGTAAGATGACTAAGAGACTTTTTACTGGAAAAGGGCTTCGAGCTAAAGAACAGCTAGAGCTTATACATACAGACGTCTGCGGACCGATGAATGTTAAAGCTAGGGGTGGTTATGAGTATTATGTCACCTTTATAGATGACTACATAAGATACAGATATGTCTACCTAATGCAACGAAAGTCAGAAACATTTGAAATGTTCAAAGAATTTTGAGCTGAAGTTGAGAATCAATTACGTAGGACTATCAAGTCATTACGATAGGATCGTGGAGGTGAGTACATTGACCAAGAGTTTAAAGACTTTATAGTCGAGCATGGGATAGTTTCCTAACTCACAGCTCTCGGTACATCTCAGCAAAATGGTGTAGCAGAGAGGGGAAAAAGAACCCTAATGGAAATGGCGAGATCTATGATTAGTTTCTCATCATTACCAAATTCCTTTTAAGGATATGCATTACAAACAGCGATATACATTTTGAATGTAATGCCATCAAAATCTGTTCCTAAGACTTCCCTAGAGTTGTGAAATGGTCGTAAAGCTAGTTTGCGACATTTCCACATATGGGGGTGTCCAGCACATGTGCTGAAGAACAGAACTGGAAAGCTAGACTCCAAGTCTGTGGTCTGCCTATTTGTAGGATACTCCAAGGAGAGTAGAGGTGGACACTTCTATAGTCCTGAAGATAACAAAGTATTTGTATCGACAAATACAACATTTCTTGATAACAATTATATTAGTGACCATAAACCAAGTTCAAGATTGTATTAAATGAGTTAGAGCCTGGTGACACTAGTGCTTCATCAACTAGAGTTGTTGATCCATAAACATCTGAGAGTCAGATGGAACCTGATCAGGATACACTACCACCTAGATGTAGTAAGAGGGTTGTGAGACAACCTGAACGCTTTTTAGGTATAGGTAAGGGATAAGATGTTGTCTTGTTGATAGTGTGGATGATCCATTGACATTTAAGAATGCAATGGAAGATCCTGATAAAGAGGAATTGCTTAAAGCCATGAATCTCAAGATGGAGTCCATGTACTCTAACTCAGTCTGGGATCTTATAGACTTACCGGATGGGGTAAAACCCATAGGGTGTAAGTGGATCTACAAGAGAAAAAGAGGAGTAGACGGGAAGGTAGAGACCGTTAAGGCAAGTTTAGTGGCCCAGGGTTATACCCAGAAAGAGGGGACCGATTATGAAGAGACCTTCTCGCCAGTAGCCATGTTTAAGTCTTTTAGGATTCTCTTATCCATTGCTGCCTATTTCAATTACAAAATTTGGCAAATGGATGACAAGACTGCATTCTTGAATGACAATCTTGATGAGAGCATCTATATGATGCAACCAGATGGATTCATGTCTCTAGATCAAGAGCAAAAGGTTTGAAAGATACAAAGGTCCATCTATGGACTTAAGAAAGCATATAGATCTTGGGACATTAAGTTTGATGATGTGATCAAAATCTATGGCTTGTAGCTGAATGTCAATGATCCTTGTGTCTACAAGCGCATCATTGATAAAACACTAGTTTTTTTAATCCTATAGGTAGATAATATCCTACTCATTGGGAATGATGTGGGAGTGTTGTCTGATGTATAGGGTTGACTGGCTAGCCAATTCCAAATGAAAGATTTGGGAGAGGCGAGTTATGTTCTATGGATCCAACTTATATGGGATCATAAGAACAAACTCATAGCACTTTCTCAGGCATCATATATCGATAAGATTCTTATGCGATTTTCGATGCAAAACTCCAAGAAAGGTAATTTACCTTCTTGGCATGGAGTTCACTTGTCTAAGGAACAGTGTCCTAAGGCAACTCAAAAAGTAAAAGATATGAGACGTGTACCCTACGCATCGGCAGTAGGTAGTCTCATGTATGCTATGCTATGCACGAGACCGAACATCTGTTATACAATGGGAGTAGTCAGCAGATACCAGTCCAACCCAGGATTGGATCATTGGGTTGCTGTCAAGACAATTCTCAAGTATCTTCGGAGAATAAGAGACAGTATGCTAGTGTATTCCTGGCAGGATTTGATCCCGTTAGGATACAAGGATTCTGATTTTCAGTCAGACAGGGATTCTAGGAAATCCATGTCTAGATCAGTATTCATCCTAGGTGGTGGAGCCATTGTGTGGAGAAGTATCAAACAATCTTGCATTGATTACTCCACCATGGAAACCGAGTATGTAGTCGCTTGTAAAGCTGCTAAAGAGACTGTTTGGCTCCGTAAGCTCTTGAGTGATCTGAAAGTTGTTCCAGATCTGGATAGGCCCATCACACTTTATTGTGATAACAGTGGTGTTATGGCTAATTCCAAATTAACAAGATGCCACAAAAGAGGGAAGCATATAGAGAGAAAGTATCATCTTATTAGAGAGATAGTGCAGAGAAGAGATGTGATCGTCACCAAGATAGCCTCACAAGACAATCATGTTGATTCTTTTACAAAGACCTTACCGGCTAAAGTGTTTTTTTTGGGTCACCTAGATGGTCCAGGGTTACGAGATATGCCTCACATGCTTTAGTGCAAGTGGGAGATTGTTGGGGTTTATGCCCTAAAGTTGTAATTTGTAAATGAATTTATGAAATAAATAAAAGGAAGAGTTCAATTCATTCTTGTTGTGTTGTTTATTTTATAACTTGCGCATATATTTAACATCCAAGATTGCCGGATGTAATCTCGAACTGTGTATATGAGTGTCATATACGGATGGATACAGTAAGAGACGTGCAGTCTAAAGAGTCAACATATAGCAAATAAAGCTGGGTACCATATTTATGGTTAATCTATAGCTACGGTCAATTCTGTAATGTACGATGATTCTATCCTGTATCATTCATATGAGATTAGGGAATAGAGGCACCTTGTATGTTGTGATCATATAGGACCTGGCCATGATCTATAAGATTCTCTCACCAAGACCCGTTTACCGATGAGAATCATATATATATCAACTAATGATAGCTATATGTGGGTGATCTTAATCCTGAGTGTCTTATCGACTCCTTCAGGTTAGATCGTGATCTTTTATATACCATGGGTGAGGTCAGATGCTGTTCCCCATCAACATGCTCCGTATGTTGGGATTGCGGTTTGGCTTGTGGCTGGAAAGGTTTGTACATAATAGTGGAATCCACTCCTTTTTGTGAGAAGTAGACCGTAGTTCCCTTAAGGGTTGATTCGGGGCTTGGACAATATGAGCGCTCTCCTAGTTCCGTAAGGAAATAGGATTTATTGTTCATTATAGAATCAACGGTACTTAAAGGATATATGTAATTAAAGGGGTATAACGGACATTATGACCCAACTCTAATTATGAACTACTGTGGAGGATCACACCATATGTAATAGCTATATCGATGGACACCGAGTTGTATTGGTCTGTGTAAAAGCATCTACAGTTGAGAGAGTACAGCTTCGGGTTTTTAGTAGAATAACACTGGAGTTAATAATCAAGGAATTTAATGAAAGAGTTTAATTAATGATTCCGATGATTATTGGAGCTCAAAATACTGTGCGTCCATTAGGTCCCCTTGCTAGCCCGATCGATTTAGGTAACAAGGGTCACGGCAAATTAATTGGATTGTCCAGTTAATTGTATTACAAAAGTGACACGTATATATTCGGTAATTAATTGAATAATGAGATTATTTAATTAAAGAATGTTAATAGTAAAATTAATTAAATAATTAGATTATTTAAATTTATTGATAATTATGAATTATGAATTAACTATTAATTGGAGGGTGTTAGTTGATATATGGATTTAGGTAAAGATAAAATAATATGATTATTTTATTTTACTAAATCATTTATCTAAGTACTTGAATTTAAGTTTAAATTTAAAATACTTATTATCACTTTTAATATATTAGATATATTTGAAAAGGATAATTAAAAAATATATATCAATTATAATACAAGAGATTGCATTGGATGTAAATTGGTGTGTGCTTATAAATAAGTGTTTATATAGGATACAAACGAGGATATATAAATATATATATATATATATATATATAATAATTTTAAAAAACGTTGACTTTTTGTAAATCGCACAACACAAGTAGAATTGATATATATATATATATATATATATATATATATATATATATATATATGTGAGAAGCAAAATAGAGTTTTTTGTGTGAAAAAGTTTGTGCAGACGTTATATGTATATATATGTGCAGGCATGTGTTTTTAAGAATATATATATATATATATATATATATATATATATATATATATATATTTGAACAAGTGCAGGCGTGTTTTTTTTAAGAATATATATATATATATATATATATATATATATATATATATATATCTGTGAAAGTGCAGGCGTTAGATATATAGATGTGCATGCGTCATATATAAATATATATTTGATATATATTGTTTTTGGACATACGAAACCACATCTGTCAATATATATTTTGCATGAGATGCAATTCATGTGTGCATGAAATCAATACATCAAATTGAGAAGAAAGAGTTTATTCAAGTATTTCTCTACATCCTTCATTGAAGTTCTTGAGATCGTGACGCTCCCTCACTCAGTTACCAGTCTCGGGAGACGGCGAGGAAGATCGAGTGGTTCAGACAGGAGCACATCGTAAACTGAAGGAGCCTACAAACGTTTGTATGTTCTTCTGATTTTATTGATTACAATTTCCTGTGTATACATATTATATGTATTAGTTCCGAAAAAAAATTACAATCCCAAGTTCACTTGTCTCAGATACAGTTCACTGGTCTCAGATATTTCCGCTGTGTGACCGGTGAATGGGTTCCAACAGTAACATCAACTTATTCTATCTTTATTTAAGAGTTCAATTTTAGTTCTTTAGTGAAATGAACTAAAACTAAATAGATAGGACCAAAGTGAATCATTTGTTGATTTTGATTGGGTTGTGTCTATTGGAGCTTAAATTTAGATATCCCGCCAAGATCCTCAATCTACATGAACTTGCATGGATCACTTGATATATTCTATCGGACCAATTTAGTCCGTTTAGAATTGTATTAAGGCATGTGAACTTGTTTATTTTTGTAAGAATAGGTCTTGTTCACATGTGGACATTTTATTAAGGTCCAATGGATTCAATAAAATAAGAAAAATAATATATGACCCATATATATGTGTTGGGCAGCAAGGCTATTTAGAATAGCTTAATTATATATATATATTTTTATTATTTAATTAAATGTAAATTAATTAATTTATTGAATAATTAATTATTTAATTAAAAGTCAAAATCTTTTTCTTAGTAGGAGATGGTCTCCTAAAATTATACTATTGTTGGTAGTATAATGAATAGTAAAGACTATATTTGATAAGTAGATAAATAAAATGAATTATTTATCTAATCAAATTAGGAAGTCTTTAATATGGTTACAAATACACTATTGAGTTGGATTAGGAGTCTTGGTGTATGAAAGAATTCCTTTTGGAAAAGGATTCTTAACCACCAAGTAAATCCACCTAAGGATAGGATTCTTAACCACCAATTAAATCCTTCTTAGGAGAGGATTTAGTCTCCTATATATAATACCTATTAAATTCGACCAAGAATGAGTTTTTGGTGTGAGAAGTTATTTTTTACTTGGTTTTTATTGTTATATAAAAATAACTTGTCCAACTCATTGTGTGAAAAATTCAGGCAAACATAGAGAAAAGAGGGAACGTTTTTGTTCTCGGTAGTACACTAGTATCCTTTGCATCAAAAGGGTTTTGTGTACAACATCGAATCAAGGTTCACACTAGTTTCAATCAAATTGATGGATAATTCAAAAGTGACCGGACGCTCTTGGTTTTTCTCTTAGAGGATTATTTGACTAACAAAGAAGAATATTTTGTTTGTTTCCATCCTCAGGTATACAATTTAAAGAAAGCGAGCCCACACTACTAGGTGATTCACGTTCGTGATTGGATTGGAAGATCTTACGGATTCAATTCGACTCTAGTTCAATTGTCACGAAACAAAAGGTACGATACTTTTTATATACATCAATTAATCTAGGGTTAAGGTTCTTATTAAAAGGGAAAATTTTTATTTATACACAAACCCTAATTTGGATTTTTTAAATTTTCTCACGCTTCTACCGCGCATCGTGTTTTTTCCCTGCAATTGGTATCAAAGCCTGGTTGCATGTAAATTCTCTTAACCAATTATAGTATAAAATATAACTAGAGGAGGGGTGGGGGGGGGGGAGGGGTTGGTAAATAGGTATATGCTCAAATTTTAATCTTCTTTAAAAACACAAGAAATCTTATAAACACTTAGTATAATATCCAAAATGATATATGATGTAAAGTCCTTATTTATTGATTGGCTTATTTCATGAACAAATCACATTTTTGGGGTATTATGTAAGGGTAGCGTAGGCTCTCAAGACCTCATGAGGAGAGACACCAAAGGTAAAATTCTTGTGCTTACTTGCTTTAAAGAGATAGTTGCACACACTCACAAATACATGCATAATTCTTATTCATATTTGTTGAGTGTTTATACTTGTGTGCCTTTTGGTTTAAATGACTCTTGATTGATAGATTTGCATCTTGTAGTTAAAGTTTCATGTCATGTTAGGCATCAGTATAGGATGCATCTTCATCACTCTTGGACTTGTTGAAAATGTGTGTTTGAGTGTTGAAAAATTAGGTTGTGCGATACTCGACCAGCGCACCTCACCAGCGCAACATTCCATTGGAACGCTGCTTGTCATGCACCACTAAGCTGCGCCACTACACCCGCGTAAAGTTGAAAAAGTGGGCAGTGCGCTGGTGGTGCGCTACTCGACTAGCACAACCCTATCAATGCAACATTCCAGTGGAATGTCGCATGTTTTGAACCATTCGTCCAGTGCCTATTGAAAAATTAGACTACGCGCTGGTGGTGCGCTACTCGACCAGCGCACATAGAGGAAGCTGGAATGTTTTTTCCAAAACGACCTCACTTTGTAAGGATTTCATATATATATAACTCTTTACTTTATGGTTGTGTAAGAGTTCAGAACATCATATATTTTCCTTAGAACACATTCCAAAGGAAAAACTCTTCCAAGAATTCATCTTTAAACACTCAAAGCATTCCCATGTGTATAAAAACTTCATCTTGCATCATCTAAAGCCATTTAGAGTGCATCTATGGATAGGTTTGCTTCATCACATCTTGTTTGGTAAGTTCTTCACTATCTTCTTACAAGTTAAGTGTTTTGTTTGCTAAGCCATCTCTTTAATTATTTATATGCTCTTAGAACATATTCACGATACAAATTCATGATAGGGCATGGATGGCGGTTGAAGATGGTTACACTCCACCTATGATGACTCCTACAGATGGAGGAGATGATGTACTCAAGCCAAAGGCATAATGGAACGCATAAGAGTTCGAGGCATCAAAGTGGAATATGAAGGCAATGCAAGCCATCCTATGTGCAATTGATAAGAACCAGTACAAGTTGGTTCAAAATACTAGGATAGCTAAATAGGCATGGGATATCCTAGAAGTTGCACATGAGGGAACCGATGTGGTTAAGGAATCGAAGCTTCAAGTTCTCCAAACGCAATTTGAATTGCTCACAATGGATGAGAACGAGTGCTTCAATGACTTTGAAGTGAGGTTGATGGACATTGTGAACCAAAGTCATTAACTTGGTTATCCTTATTCGGATAGGAAGATCAAGCAGAAGATAATGAGATCTTTACCTGTTAGATTTGAGTCTAAGGTGACGGCTTTAGAAGAGAATAGTGGTTACAAGTATATGAAGCCAAGTGAGGTGATTGGGAGGCTTCTATCTTATGAATCTAGGAAATGTTCTAACCCTACACCATCAAAAAAGCAAAAGGATATTGCTTTGAAAGCCTCCAAAGTTGAGATGGAGGAGAGTGATGACTCGGATGAAGAAATGGCCTTGCTAATGAGGAAGTTCAAGAAATTCTACAAGTTCGAGAGGAAAGGTTTTGGATCCAAGGGTCAAGACTTCAAGAAAAAAGCTCCCTTCAAAAAGATTGAGCCTAGGCAAGAAAAGACCAAGAAGAAAGGAGTCCAATGCTATGAATGTGGTGGGATAGGTCATTTGCCTCTGAATGTGCAAATTACAAGGTCAATAAAAAGAGAAAAGTGATGGCTGCCACATGGAGTGAAAGTGATAACTCCAATGAAGGAGATGAGTCTTCGGATGATGAAGAACTCATGGCTAACTTCATAGCTTTTACGTCCTCTCTTAGGTGCAAAGATGCTAGTGAAGAAGAAAATGAGAGTCAAAAGGAAAACTACTCAAGTGATGATGGATCTTCATCACAATCCACAAATGGAAGTGTGGATAAGATGGATCTCAAGGACTACATGACTAAGTTTGAGAGTTCAAGGTTAAAAAACAAGAATGAAATTAAGAGAATAAAAGAAGAAAACCTTGACCTCTCAACTCAAGTTGACCAACTAAATGTAGAGTTGGTGAGATCTAAGAGGAGTGAAGAAGGGTTAAAGAAAGAGCTTGAAGATGCTATAGAGTTGTTGGCCAAGATGAACTCTAGCACCAAAAAACTTGACCACATGCTAGATGTTGGAAAGAGGCCAAGTGACAAGAAGGGGCTTGGGTTTGAAGATGACAAGATGTCCTCCACTCCAAGCAAGACCATTTTTGTAAGAAGCAAGAACTTCAATGGGTCCTCTTCTCATCAATCGCCTAGGAAGAAACTTGACCTAAGAGAGTGATCAAGTAGCATTCAAGTAAAGGTGGCACCAAGAAGCTTACCTCAAGCCCATCCTACAAGGTCTCCTCAAGTTAACTTCCCTCAACCGAAAGCTCATAAAGGGAAGATACATATCATGAAAGCTCAACCAAGGAAGCAATCAAGTCTTGCTTAATAACAAAGAAGGAAAGCTCCTCAACAACAATCAAAACAACCACAAAGACATGGGAAGGCTCCAATGCATCGTCAAGGTTATGGTATGATTCCTAACTTCATTCCTACATGTCATTTTTGTTGTATTTATGGTCACATTAGACCAAATTGCTTTAGATATATTAAATTGTATAGAATTGAAAGCATGATAGAGAATAAAAAGACTAAAGCCATGATGCATGTCACTAGGAAAAATGGAACAAATTTGCATGATCCTAGACACTTAGAACCCATGTACCATTGACCACTAGGAAGGAAAATATTACACCTAGGTTGATTAGAAAGGATGAACACTTTTTTCATGTTGCACAAATTGCCTTGGAAGCTCATTCTTGTAATTTTTGGTATTTGGATAATGGGTGCTCTAGGCACATGACTGGAAATAAGAGTTTCTTTGAGACTCTTATGATAGAGGAGGGAGGAAATGTCACCTTTGGTGATTGATCCAAAAAGAAAGTTAAAGGAAAGGGAACCATTTCCAATCTTGGATTACCCTCCTTGTCCAATGCTTTGTATGTTGATGGTCTAAAAGCTAATTTGATAAGCATTTCACATCTTAGTGATGAAGGACTTTCCGTCTAGTTTAGAAAAAATGATTGTTCTATCATATTGCCAAATGGACAAGCCTTGTTAAAAGGTATGAGATCTAGCGACAATTGCTATTGTCTTGAGGCTAGAGGTGTCTCTTGCAATGTGTCCAAGGATGAACAAATTGAGTTGTGGCACGAAAGACTTGGTCACATGAACTATAGGGATTTACAAATCTAAGATAAGTTCAATGTTGTGCGAGTCCTTCCCAAGCTTGGGAAAAAGGTAAATGGTGTTTGTGGACCTTGCCAACAAGGGAAGCAAACCAAAAGTATGCATAAAAAGGGCAAGTATTTATCCACCATGGAACCTCTAGAGCTTCTCAACATGGATCTTATGGGTCCCATGCAAACCGAGAGTTTAGGTGGAAAGAGATACTTTTTTGTGTATGTAGATGACTTCTCTAGGTACACTTGGACATATTTTCTTAGAGAAAAATCTGAAACCTTTGACAAGTTTAAAATGCTTTGTTCCAAAATTCAAAATGAAATGAACTACAAGATTAAAAGCATTAAAAGGATTAGGAGTGACCGTGGGAAGGAATTTGAGAATGCTCATTTTGAAAACTATTGCAATAGTCTAGGCATCTCTCATGAGTTTTCAGCTCCTAGGACACCTCAACAAAATGGAGTTGTTGAGAGGAAAAATAGGGTTCTTCAAGAAATGGCCCATGTGATGTTGCTTAGCAACAATGTCCTTAGGAATCTTTGGGCCGAAGCTGTCAATACGGCGTGCTACATAGAAAATATAATCTTTCTAAGGCCCCACACTAGGCAAACCTCCCTATGAGTTATGGAAAGGTAGAAAGCCAAATGTTAGCTATTTCCACACCTTTGGAAGCAAATGTTACATTTTGAATTACCGTGATCAACTTGGAAAATTTGATGCTAAGAGTGATGAGGGTATCTTCATTGGCTATGCCTTGAATAGTAGAGCCTATAGAGTTTTCAATCTAAAAACTAGGACCGTAATGGAGTCATCTAATGTTGTCATTGATGATACTAGGCTCAAATCTAATGACCATAAGGAGGAGGTTGATCTAGTTGATGACTCCCCTTTGGAGAAGGTTGTTGATATTTCTAATGTTGAAAAGACTAATCTTGATGATGACATAACACAACCTATTGATAGGATTTCTCACTTGGACTCAAAAGAACCTGCTACATGGGTTAGGAAACTCCATGACAAGGATGACATCATTAGAGAGGTTAGTGAGGGTGTTAGGACAAGGCGTCAAATGGCTAATCTAATTAGCTACTTGTTACACCTCTCAATTAGAACCCAAGAAGGTTGATGAAGCCTTAAAGGATGAATTTTGGGTTATTGCTATGCAAGAAGAGCTTAACCAATTTGAAAGAAATGAGGTTTGGACTTTAGTTCCTAGGTCCAAGAATACCAATGTGAAGGCACCAAGTGGGTATATAGGAATAAATCTGATGAGTATGGCAACATTGTACGAAACAAGGCTAGGCTTGTAGCATAAGGGTACTCTCAAATTGAGGCTATTGACTTTGAGGAGACATTTACTCCCGTTGCTAGGATTGAGTCCATTAGGCTTCTTTTATCCATTTCTGGTTTGTACAAGTTCAAATTATATCAAATGGATGTTAAGAGTGCCTTCCTCAATGGTTTCTTGCAAGATGAAGTGTTTGTTGAGCAACCCAAAGGGTTTGTAGATCCTCACCACCCTAATCATGTCTATCACCTCAAGAAAGCTTTATATGGGTTAAAACAAGCACCAAGGGCTTGGTATGAGCGTCTCACCCAATTTCTTATAGACAATGGCTACACTAGGGGTAGTGTTAACAAGACTTTATTCATCAAGAAAGACAAAGATGAGCTTTTCATAGCTCAAATCTATTTTGATGATATAGTTTTTGGCTCCACTAATAACACCAAAGTCCAACAATTTGTTAATGTCATGTATCATAAGTTTGAGATGAGTCTTGTTGGTGAGCTAAGTTACTTTCTAGGTTTACAAATTAAGCAAATGGATGATGGGATTTTCATATCTCAAGCTAAGTATGCCGAGAACCTAGTGAAGAAATTTGGCCTTGAAAGTGCCAAACATTGTGATACACCCATGAGTACCACTTTGAAGCTAAGCAAGGATGCTAGTGGTAAAAGTGTGGACCAAACTTTATATCGTGGCATGATTGGTAGCTTGCTCTATTAGACCGTAAGTAGGCCCGATATCTCTTTTAGTATGGGTGTATGTGCTAGGTACCAATCGGATCCTAAGGAGTCCAATCTCTCTTTCGTTAAGAGAATCATTCGATATGTGAATGGGACATCTAACTATGGAATTTGGTACTCTTTTGACACTAATACTAGTCTTGTAGGCTTTAGTGATGCAGATTGGGCAGGAAATTGTGATGATAGGAAAAGTACATCGGGCGGTTGGTTTTTCCTTGGGAACAACCTTGTCTCTTGGTTTTGCAAGAAGCAAAATTCGATTTCATTGTCCACAACTGAGGCCGAATACATAGCTACTGGGAGTGGATGCACACAACTTCTTTGGATGAAGCAAATGCTAGTCGACTATGGATTCAATCAAGGTACTCTCACTCTCTTTTGTGATAACATGAGTGCAATTAATATTTCCAAGAATCCGGTTCAACATTCTAGAACTAAGCATATTGACATCCGTCATCATTTCGTTAGAGAACTAGTTGAGAGTAAATACATAGTACTTGAGCATGTAGGTACTAATGATCAACTAGCAGATCTATTTACTAAACCCTTAGATGCTACTCGATTCAAGACTCTAAGTAGATCTATTGGGATTTGTTTAATGGAGTGATGTGTTATGGTTTTTGACCCCATAAGGGGAACTTAAGCAAAGAGAACTATTGTATACTTGTTGCATCCAAATTTTTTAAAAAATGTGTATGCTCCTTTAATGATTGCTTGAGTAGCTTGGTTGCACTTACTATAGTATATTGTATTTTCTTCATTAAGTGTGAACTTTGCTTTGATTACAATCCATGTCATATTTATGTTCAAACATGCATTTTTGGACTAGGAGATCTACATAGGAAGTACATATTGAATGACCTATAATTATCTCCATGACATGATGATTCTTTAATGACATGCTAATGAAAAATGATAAAGCATGAATTGATGATTGCAATTGTTGAATGCAAAATATTGTGTGAAAAAAGCTAGTGAGACTAAAATGTTTCATCAATGTCTCTTTTTCTTTATTAGTTGAACATGGCTACTATCATACGGGTTTCCTACCCGGAAAAATCAAATAGGGTGCAAAGTTGCTCATGCCATGTTTCGCTTATAAAGTTGGATATAGTGCCATTAAATTTGATATCTATAAAAACTCTATATCCTTGATTCTCTCATAACAAATGGTGAAATTGTTTTGAATTATATTGGAAACCTTTGTCATTTGCTTTGCCAAATACCATGGTTTTTGGACTTGAATGCAACATGTCTTGTATGCAAAGCATTTTTGATTCACACATTTTCTTCAAATAAATCTCCTTGTTTCTCTCATATTAATGGAGTTGCATAAATGTGGCTTATATAATTATGCAACAATCTTGTATGCTCATTTCTTTATTTGCCTTGAGTTACCCGGTTGGGGACTTTTCCTTTGCCTATATCATGACAAAAATGGGGAGTAGCATCAACCTAGCATTGTGGTTTTAGGGGAGTAGCATGTGTTGGCTTTAAGGGGAGTAGTACTTGTTTTTGGAGAGATTACATTTAGGGAGAGTATCCTTGGAGGGGGAGCATTGCATGATATGGTGCATTACTCATATTCTTAGATGCAAATGCTTTTGTTTTCTATCCACTTGATCATCTTACATGCACTTGGTTTGGAAAGTGTACTTTTTGATTGTTTAGTGTGTAGGGTTGATGATTCTACAAGAGATTGAAGATTTGATTTTTTTTATGTATATCTCTTTGTAATGTAGAATATCTTCCCGGTGTTTTATTTTGTTTTTGTGAGGATCAATGTGAGTGGTGGTTTTGTCACGAAATAGCCAAAGGGGGAGATTTTAAAGTCCTCATTTATTGATTGGCTTATTTCGTGAATAAATCACATTTTTGGGGTATTATTTAAGGGTACCTTAGGCTCTCAAGACCTCAAGAGGAGAAGCACCAAAGGTAAATTTCTTGTACTTACTTGCTTTGAATAGATAGTTGCACACACTTACAAATTCATGTATAATTCTTATTCTTATATGTTGAGTGTTTATACTTGTGTGCATTTTGGTTTAAATGACTCTTGATTGATATATTTGCATCTTGTAGTTAAAGTTGCATGTCATGTGAGGCATTAGTATAGGATGCATCTTCATCACTCTTGGATTTGTTGAAAACGTGTGTTTGAGTGTTGAAAAATTAGGTTGTGCGCTGGTGGTACGCTACTTGACCAACGCACCTCACCAGTGCAACATTCCAGTGGAACGCCGCTTGTCATGCGCCACTGAGCTGCGCCACTGCACCCGCTCAAAGTTGAAAAAATGGACAGTGCACTGGTGGTGCGCTACTCGACTAGCACATCCCCACCATTGCAACATTCCAATGGATTGTCGCATGTGTTGCGCCACTCGTCTAGCGCCTATTAAAAAATTAGGTTGTGCACTGGGGGTGCGCTACTCTACCAGTGCACGTCACCAGGGCACAAAGAGAAAGATGGAACGTTTTTTTCCAAAACGACCTCACTTTGTTTAGATCTCATATATATATAACTCTTTGCTTTAAGGTCGTGTAAGAGTTCAAAACATCATATATTTTCCTTAGAACACATTTCAAAGGAAAAACTCTTCCAAGAACTCATCTTTAAACACTCAAAGCATTCCCATGTGCATAAAAACTTAATCTTGCATCATCTAAAGCCATTTAGAGTGCATCTATGGATAGGTTTGCTTTATCACATCTTGTTTGGTAAGTTCTTCACTATCTTCTTACAAGTTAAGTGTTTTGCTTGCTAAGCCATCTCTTTAATTATTTGTATGCTCTTAGAACATATTCTCGATACAAATTAGAGATTGTTGTGATTACATGATTGAGTGTTGTATTGTGATAGCTTCATAGGATTGTTTGATCTATGTTTAGCTAAGCTTTTTGAACATGTCATTTAGCTCATGATATCTAGGATTGCATTAATTGTCATCTCATTATACTAGATAAGCATATAGGGTTTCCTATCCTTGTTTGTTCATTGAATATCATCATATATTAACATAGGACATTTTATCTCTTCATTGAGAAGAAAGACTTGTGTTACTTTCGGGAGTAGGTAGCTTAAATCGCAAGCAAGATGGACTAGGTTCACTTTTACCGGGATTAGGTAGTGGTGGTGGATTTAAACCGAGATTAGGTTGTAATTCCTTTGCAATTAGTGGATCCGAGGTCCTAGTGTGGCCCACTCATTAGCCAGTGGTTTTTCCCATTTTGAGGGTTTCCACGTATATCTCAAGTGTCTTTAGTATTTCCGCAATCTTTACACTTGTGATTTTGTTGTAACTAGCTAGGGGCATTTATGTCAACTTGACCTTTAACGATAATTGGGTAAATTTGTTTAAAATTTATTCAACCCCCTCTAGATTAATATTATACACACCATAATATTTGTTTCATATGACAAATCAATCGACACAAATCAACCAAGTGAAGAAATTAAAGATGCTAAAAATCAACACATGATATTTACGTGGTAAAACCTCCTAAGAGAAAACATCAACAGGTTGCTACCATAACCACCGGCAAAAGCAAATCCACTATTTCGAATAAGAGTTACACACTCAAGCAATCAACACATGCTCTCCAAGCTATCACTCTTACTCTACCATTGAACCTAGTGATCTACTAAGCCGACTTCCTATCCAAGACTTCCTATCTCTCGGAAGATTCCTTGCTCACCTCTCCAGATCCTCCCGACCCTAGGCAAGACTTCTTGCTCAACTATCTAAGTCCTCCCGACTCTTGTCAAGACTTCCTTGCTCAACAATCCGAGGTCCCACACCTCTTGTCGAGACTTCCACTTGCTTAGCTATCCAAGTCCTCCCAACTTTAGCTAAGAAATTGCTCAAAACAAAGAATCACTCTAAGATATGAAACTTCCTACCTCTTTACAAGGCTTCTAAGTGATCATGAATGCAAAACGCTAACAAGCACTAAACATAGAAAATGATGATCAACAAATTCTATGGACATGCAACTAGATAGCTAGATTATGCTTTCAAAGAACAATCACAAATGTATCTAGGCAACCTAAGCATGTTATCAACTAAGAACCAAATCAATGAAATGAATATTCCAATTAATGTAGACCTAGTTCTTAGAAAATGAAATTAAATTTAGAAATAGTCAATTAAGCATAAGAACAAAAGATTTCTAGAAACAATTTCATGTTTATCAAGTTTAGCACAAATCAATCAACTTATCACAAATCTAGCTAAACTTGAAAATCAAATCAACAAACCACAAAATGATATCACAATCATCTTAGTCATGCTTCTTAATCAAAAGACATCAATCAATAAGAAGATCCAAGAAGAAAACTAAGAAGAAGATGATTTTACCAACAAGGATGAAAATCACGAACTGAAGATCTGATCACAACGAAAGATCTAGACATCCTTCAGTTCTGTAAATTCTTGGGGTTTGTATAAATCTTCAAGACACTCAAAATCGGTTTTTGAATCAAGTGATTCGGAGTTGAAATGAAGAAGTCATCACAGAAACAAAAATCAAAATGTTTAGAGAAAATTTCTGCACTTGTTCTTCAAATTCGTTTTTCTCAACTTGTAATGAATGAGAGGGAAGGAGAGGTTTTAAAGAGAGAATGACCAAATGACCTTTTTGCCCCCATTATTTAGTGCCTCTCCAAAATGGCTCATGGGCATCTCAGGGCAGAGCACTTTTGGTGCCGAGATGGCCATGCGCCATCTCGGGATGGTGCAAGATGATGGCTTGAGCCATCTCACCACTTCCATTGCACTTTTGTGCCTAAAAGTAGAATTGTCCTGAATGAGCTTTTAGGAGATACAATTCCACAAGAAGTTTCGCAACCACGCCCAATTGTAATTTCCGTACCAATACAAGATCAACAACCTACCATACCTCATCGTAGTGAGAGGGTTGTTAGACAGCCCGATAGATACATTGATCTGGAAAAATCTATAGACAATCTTATGGACGACGATGATCCCTACACGTATAAGGAAGCAATAGAAGATGTTGATTGTCGCCATTGGCAAAAGGCAATGCAATCCGAAATTAAATCTATGTTCAAAAACAAAGTCTGGTCTCTTGTAGACTTGCCTAAAGGGATAAAACCCATCGGGTGCGAGTGGGCATACAAGAGGAAGAAAGGAATGGATGGATAGGTGGAAACAATTAAAGTTAGATTGGTAGCTAAAGGTTGTACATAGAAGGAATGTATCGATTACGAAGAAACCTTCTCTCATATGGCCATGCTTAAATCCATTAGGATACTCTTATCCATTGCGATATCTCTAGACCTAGAGATTTGACAAATGGACGTCAGGACAGCTTTCCTTAATAGAAGTCTTGATGAAAGCATATACATGATGCAACTAGAAGGATTCATTGAAAAAGGCCGAGTGGAAATGGTATGCAAGTTGCAAAGATCCATATATGGATTGAAACAAGCATCCAGATCCTAGAACATAAGGTTCGATCAAGCCGTGAAAAGTTTTGGATTTATTCAAAACCTTGTCGAACCTTGTGTATACAAAAGGATTAAAGGCGACAAGTTGGTTTTCCTAGTTCTTTACGTTGATGATATACTACTCATCGGAAACGATGTAGGTGTATTGACATCTATAATAAAATGGTTAGCAAAATAATTTGATATGAAGGACTTAAGAGAATCAAGTTATATTCTTGGTATCCAGGTCATAAGGGATAGACAGAATAGAATGATTGCATTATCCCAAGCTTCATACATATATAAAATATTGTCTAGGTTTTCTAAGGAACAAGTTCCTAAGAATTAGCATGAAGAGCAATTCATGAGTAGGGTTCCATATGCATCGGCGATTGGAAGTCTCATGTATGCAAAGCTCTACACTAGACCAGATATTTGTTTTGATGTGGGCATAGTTAGTAGGTTTCAATCAAAACCTGGTCCTGATCACTAGACGGAAGTCAAGCATATTTTCAAATACCTTAAGAGAACGATAGATTATATGCTTGTATACTCTTGAGGGGATTTAATTCCAGTTGGGTATACAGATTCTGATTTTCAGTCAGATTCTAACTCCAGGAGATCAACATCAGGATCTGTGTCTACTATTGGTTGAGAGGCAGTCATATGGAGGTGTATCAAGCAATCTTGTATTGCCGATTCCTCAATGGAAGCCGATGATGTTGCCCCATGCGAGGCTGCTAAAGAGGTTGTCTGGCTCCGCCAATTCTTGATTTGGCCTAGAAGTGGTTCCTGATGCGAATAAGCTGATCACTATCTGTTATGACAATAGTGGAGCAAGACCTAATTCGAGAGAACTAAGAAGTCATAAAATAGGGAAACACATTGAAAGAATGTATCACTTTTTAAGGGAATTTGTGGATAGGGGTGACATGACGATTACCAAGATCGCGTCAGCATAAAATCTAGCGGATCCCATTACAAAGGCTCTTCCACAAAAGAGCTTTGATGGTCATCTAGAGAACATGGGGATAAGAGATATGATACATTTGCTATAGAGCAAGTGGGAGATTGTTGGGATTATGATCGATAGCAAGAGTGCAATAATGTATTTGACAATCTTTTCATTTTAGTAAAGTGATTTCTAGTTTAACAAATCTTATAGCATTTATTGTTTAATTATTATAATTGTCAAAAGTAAACAATCATAAGGTCAAAAGACTATAAGAAAAGAAAAATTGTTCATACATCTAGATATGTATGAGGTAGACACAATTCCTTAGATAGCATTGAATAATATTCACAACTTAAGATAGAAGGTTGAGCGCCTTTATCTTGTCAAAGTTCTAGATTCTTTTGCTAGCATTTTAGTGGGATCAAATGTGTTATGATGAGTCTAAAATCAACAAAGTGTGGTGTCGTTGGGCAAAAGAATCTAGTGCATCACAATGAAATACTTTATCTAGAACCGTCAATGGATAAAAATTTTCATTTTAAGATAATCGGAGAGTCTATCTCAATCCTAAGATAAATGATGGAGTTATCATTGCAAGTGTTGTAATTTGAGCTATCAATGAGTACAATTATATAGCATAATCTATTCTCGATAGTTTGGTGGTATTCATTTGTTAGTCAATAGAGGACTTTATTTATATATATGGATAACATGGCTCCATTTATTAAATGAGAGTAGAATACCATCATCTGGATGTTTTGAGGTATTGGATATTAAATCTTAACGTTATATTTTCAATAGTGTCTATTGAAAAATGGCTTTTGGACAAGTCAAAATATCCAAGTTCAAAATGTGGTCATATGAGTAAATATGGTAACTTAGAGAGCTATAGGCGGTCTATGAGCTTTGGCGATTACTGGTATTCTTCACGAGGATACACTTTCTTCAATATGGTTGTCTAGGGTATGATTGAGTAACATCAACTTATTCTATCTTTATTTAAGAGTTCAATATTAGTTCTTTAGTGAAATAAACTAAAATTAAATAGATCAGACCTAAGTGAATCATTTGTTGATTTTTTTTTGGGTTGTGTCTATTGGAGCTTAAACTTAGATAGCCCTCCAAGATCCCCAATCCACATGAACGTGCATGGATCACTTGATATATTCTACCAGACCAATTTAGGGGACCATTTAGAATTGTATTAAGGCATGTGAACTTGTTTCTTTTCGTAAGAATAGGTCAAGTTCATATGTGGACTTTTTATTAAGGTTCAATGGATTTAATAAAATAAGAAAAATAATAAATGGCCCATATGTATGTTTTGGGCAACAAGGCTATTTAGAATAGCTTAATTATATTATTTGTATTTAATTACTTAATTAAATGGAAATTAGTTTATTTATTGATTAATTATTTATTTATTTAAAAGTCAAAATCTTTTTCATAGTAGGAGATGGTCTCCTAATATTATTCTATTGTTAGTAGTATAATTAATATTAAAGACTATATTTGATAAGTAGATAAATAAAACGAATTATTTATCTAATCAAATTAGGAAGTCTTTAATAGGGTTACAAATACACTATTAAGTTGGATTAGGAGTCTTGGTGTAGGAAATAATTCTTTTTGAAAAAGGATTCTTAACCACCAAGTAAATCCACCTAAGGATAGGATTCTTAACCACCAAGTAAATCTTTCTTAGTAGAGGATTTAGTCTCCTATATATAATACCTATTAAATTCGACCAATAATGAGTTTTTGGTGTGAGAAGTTGTTTCCATTTGTTTTTTATTGTTATATAAAAATAAAACGTCGTCCAACATTGTGTGAAGAATTCGGCCGAGCAAGGAGAAAAAAGGGAACGTTTTTGTTTTCGATAGTACACTAGTATCCTTTGCATCAAAAGGGTTTTGTGTATAACATCAAATCAAGGTTCACGTGAGTTTTAATCAAATTGATTGATAATTCAAAAGTGACCGGATGTTCTTGGTTTTTCTCTTGGAGGATTATTGTGACTAACAAAGAAGAAGATTTTATTTGTTTTCATCCTCATGTATACAATTTAAAGAATGGGAGCCCACACTCCTAGGTGATTCACGTTCGTGATTGGATTGGAAGATCTTACGGATTCAATTCGACACTAGTTCAATCGTCACGAAAAGAAAAGAAGGTATGATACTTTTTATATACATCAATTAATCTAGGGTTAAAGTTCTTGTTATCAAAAGGGAAATTTTTTATTTATACGTAAATCCTAATTTGGATTTTATTAAATTTTCTCACGCTTATGCTTCACGTGTATTTTTCTATACACCTACAAGGCTCCGTTTTGTCATACTTGGGCTAGAACCAGATGCTCCAGTAGCTGTTAGGAACTCATATCAAAACAATCAATCTAGGGGTAAAACACGCACCCAGGACAGGGATCGTGAAACACCCGAAGAACCACTCAAAGGCGGAATCGTGGTCAGGTGGATTGCGATAGGCACCGAAAATATGACCTCGTAGAGATCGGTCATCGTCATAAGAGGATAGCAATCGTCACCATCATAAGCACCATCACAGAGTCATACACCTTCAAGGGTTAGCTCACGAGACTCGGATACAGGATGAAGATATACTGGAAACAGGCATGGCAATCACCCGGCGGTTTAACCGTCATGGAGAACCGGTGGGAGACAGATATGTTATTATTCAGAGCCTGACCCGAGAAGTCGAAAATAACAGGTGTCAAATGGATGGGCTAGTTAGGCGATATGGATATAATGACTTATCTGATGAAGATTCTGATAGTCCATTCACTGGGGACATCCTGCGAACCCCATTCTTATAAAGGTTCAGGATGCCACACGTGGAACAATTAAAGAAGGATACAGATCTTAAAGAACACGTCAGACGGTATAAAAGTGCTATGGCTCAGTATGCCCACAACGACCCTTTACTATGTCTTAACTTTCTACAAACTTTGGGAGACACAGGCTCAAGATGGTTCGAAAGGTTTCCCCCGGCAATCATCGGAAGTTTCGGCTAATTAAGAAGAAGTTTCTCAAAACAATTTTTGGGCAATGTACACATCAAAAAATTAGTGGCTTACCTTTCTCAGTTGAAACACGGGAAAGATGAGTCATTGAAAAAATACCTAGGAGATTCGACCAGGCGGTCTTAGAAATCGATAGTGCAAATGATAAAGCAATAATTGCTGCATTCATAAACAATTTACATAATGGACGACTATCTTTTGACCTTATAAAGGCCCGTTTAACCAGATATACAGATATGATGGACATGGCTGGAGGATATGCACTAGTCGACGAAGAGGAGTTAGCCACATGAGGATGCTACATGCATGGGGGAAGACCAAAACAAAAAGATGTCGAATCAAAGGTACATAACCATAAAGGAAAACAAAAAGGAAACATCAAAGAAAGAACAAGGATGGGGGAAACGGGCGTAATGTTGACCAGACCACGGAAAAATTCTGAGGAAAATACACAAACTACACCCCTCTCCGAAAAAAGCAGAAGGAAATCTTGACCATATTAAAAGAAACAAAATTACTAAAGAAGCCATGCCGACAGTCTCAGTTTGCTCGGCGAGTTACAACAAAGTACTGCAGATTCCACAAGAAAACAAGTCATGAGACTTCCAAATGTTACCAGCTTAGAGACTACCAAATGTTACCAGCTTAGAGACTACATAGAGACCCTCATTCGGGAAGGACACCTACAAGATATAATCCTGAAAAGAGATGAGAAGTCAGAGACGAAGAAAGAGACCAGGGCCGACCATAGTTCTTGTCGGAACAAAAAGGCCAGTCCCGAGGCCAATGAAGTAATACAAACAATCATCGGAGGACCATCAATAGGAAGAAGTAACTGGGAGCGAACTCAGGAAATCCAAGAAACGGTGGAGGCAAGGCAGAACTTTGATGCCAACTCCGTCGAACCAGACCCAAAAAGGGTAAAGAAAGGATGGGACCTAATAATATTCACAGAGGCCAACTTACTCGGGGTTGATGTTCGACCAAATGAAGCCCTCGCTATAAGTGCCTGAATTGAACACAGAAAAGTTAGGAGAATTTTGATAGACAATGGTAGTTCGGCTGATATTCTCAATGTAGCTGTCTACGATCAACTCAGGTTGGATCAAAAATATTTACAACCTTTCCATACCCCACTCAAGGGATTCAGAGGAATCAAGGTCAGGTCTCTTGGGATGGTAAAGTTACCCATAAAAATAGAAGTAGCACCTTGTTAGAGAACAATGCTGCTCGATTATGTAGTGGCAGACCTGGACAAATGGCCTTATAACGCACTATTAGGTTGATCATTCTTGAATAAAACCAAGGCAGTAATAGCTACCTATGTTCTGATGATCAAATTCCCAACTGAACGGGGGGTAGAGGTGTTGACAAGACTCTATTCATCAAGAAAGACAAAGATGAGCTCTTTATAGTTCAAATCTATATTGATGATATAGTGTTTGGCTCCACCAATAATACCAAAGTCCAACAATTTGTTGATGTCATGTCTCATGAGTTTGAAATGAGTTTGTTGGTGAGCTAAGTTATTTTCTAGGTTTACAAATTAAGCAAATGGATGATGGGATTTCATATCCCAAGCTTAGTACGCCAAAAACCTAGTGAAAAAATTTGGTCTTGAAAATGCCAAACATTGTGATACACCCATGAGCACCACTTTAAAGATAAGCAAGGATGCTAGTGGTAAAAGTGTGGACCAAACCTTGTATCAATGCATGATTGGTAGCTTGCTCTATTTGACCGCAAGTAGGCCCGATATCTCTTTTAGTATGGGTGTGTGTGCTAGGTACCAATTGGATCCTAAGAGTCCCATCTCTCTTTCGTTAGGAGAATCATTTGATATGTGAATGGGACATCTAACTATGTGATTTGGTACTCTTTTGACACTAATACGAGTCTTGTAGGCTTTAGTGATGCAGATTGGGCAGGAAATTTTGATGATAGGAAAATTACATTGGGCAGTTTCTTTTTCCTTGGGAACAACCTTGTCTGTTGGTTTTGCAAGACGTAAAATTCAATTTCTTTGTCCACGGCTGAGGCCGAGTACATAACTGCTGGGAGTGGATGCATACAACTCCTTTGGATGAAGCAAATGCTAGTCGACTATGGATTCAATCAAGGTACTCTTACTCTCTTTTGTGATAACATGAGTGCAATTAATATTTCCAAGAATCCGGTTCAACATTCAAGAACTAAGAATATTGACATCAATCATCATTTCATTAGAGAACTAGTTGAGAATAAATTCATAGTACTTGAGCATGTAGGTACTAATGATCAACTAGCGGATCTATTTACTAAACCCTTATATGCTACTCGATTCAAAACTCTTAGTAGATCTATTGGGATTTGTCACATGGAGTGATGAGTTTTGGCCTTTAACCCCATATGGGGAACTCAAGCAAAGAGAGCTTTTGTATACTTGTTGCACATAAAAATTTGGAAATGTTTATGCTCCTTTATTGATTGCTTGAGTAGCTTGGTTGCACTTATACTATATTATATTGTATTTTCTTCATTAAGTGTGAACTTTGCTTTGATTACAATCCATGTCATATTCATGTTCAAACATGCATTTTTGGACTAGGAGATCTACATAGGAAGTACATATCGAATGACCTATAATTATCTCCATGACATGATGATTCCTTAATGACATGCTAATGAAAAATGATAAAGCATGAATTGATGATTGCAATTGTTGAATGCAAAACATTGTGTGAAAAAGATATTGAGACTAAAATGTTTCATCATTGTCTCTCTTTCTTTATTAGTTAAACATGGCTACTATCATATGGGTATCCTATCCGAAAAAATCAAATAGGGTGCAAAGTCGCTCATGCCATGTTTCACTTACAAAGTTGGATATAGTGCTATTAAAACTTGATATCTATAAAAACTCTATATCCTAGCCTCTCTCATGAAAAATGGTGAAATTGGTTTGAATTCTTTTGGAAACCTTTGTCATTTGCTTTGCCAAATACCATTGTTTTTGAACTTGAATGCAACATGTCTTTTATGCAAAGCATTTTTGATTCACACATTTTCTTCAAATAAATCTCCTTATTTCTCTCCTATTAATTGAGTTGCATAAATGTGGCTTATATGATTATGCAAATATCTTGTATGCTACTTTCTTTCTTTGCCTTTAGTTACTCGGTTGGGGACTTTTCCTTTGCCTATATCATGACAAAAAGGGGGAGTAGCATGTTGTGTGGTGTTAGAGGAGTAGCAGGAGTATCATGTGTTTGTTTTAAGGGGAGTAGTACTTGTTGGTGAGATTACGTTTAGGGGAGTAACCCTTTGAGGGGGAGCATTGCATGATGTGGAGCAATACACAATATCGTACTCATATTCTTAATTGCAAATGCTTTGGTTTTATATTCACTTGATCATCTCACATGCACTTGGTTTGAAAAGTGTACTTATTGTTTGTTTCGTGTGTAGGGTTGATAGTTCTACAAGAGATTGAAGATTTAAAGTTTTTTTTTGCATATATCTTTGTAATGAAGAATATCTTCCCGGTGTTTTATTTTGTTTTGTGAGGATCAATGTGAGTGGTGGTTTTGTCACGAAATAGCTAAATGGGAAGATTGTAAAGTCCTCATTTGTTGATTGGCATTTTTCGTGAACAAACCACATTTTTGGGGTTTATGTAAGGGTAGCTTAGGCTCACAAGACCTCAAGAGGAGAAGCACTAAAGGTAAAATTCTTGAGCTTACTTTCTTAGAAGTGATAGTTGCACACACTCACAATTTCATACATAACTCTTATTCAAATATGTTGTGTGTTTATACTTGTGTGCATTTTGGTTTAAATGACTCTTGTTGATATATTTGCATCTTGTAATTAAAGTTTTATGTCATGTTAGACACTAGTATAGGATGCATCTTCATCACTCTAGGACTTGTTGAAAATGTGTGTTTGAGTGTTAAAAAAGTGGGCAGTGCACTGGTGGTGCGCTACTCGACTAGCGCAGCCTCACCAGCGAAACATTCGAGTGGATCGCCGCTTGTCATGCACCACTGAGCTATGCCACTCCACCTGCGCAACATTAAAAAAGTGGGTAATGCGCTGGTGGTACGCTACTCGACTAGCGCAGCCTCACCAGCACAACATTCCAATGGATTGCCGTTTGTCATGCGCCACTGAGCTGCGCCACTCCACCAGCGCCTATTGAAAATTTAGGATGTGCGCTGGTGGTGTGCTACTCGACCAGCGCATCTCACCAGCGCACATAGCGGGGGCTGGAACATTTTTTCCAAAACGACCTCACTTTGGTTAAAACTCATATATATATAACTCTTTGTATTCAGGTCGTGTAAGAGTTCAGAACATCATATCTTTTCGTTAGAACACATTTCAAAAGGAAAAATCATCCAAGAACTCATCTTTAGACACTCAAAGCATTCCCATGTGCATAAAAACTTCATCTTGAATCATCTAAAGTCATATAGAGTGCATCAATGGATAGTTTTGCATCGTCACATCTTGTTTTGTAAGTTTATCACTATCTTCTTACAAGTTAAGTGTTTTTCTTGCTAATCCATCTCTTTAATCATTTGTATGCTCTTAGAATACATTCTAGTTATTAATTAGAGATTGTTGTGATGACATGATTGAGTGTTGTGTTGTGATAGCTTCATAGGATTGTTTGATTTATGTTTAGCTAAGCTTTTTGAACATGTCATTTAGCTCTTGATATATAGGATTGCATTAATTGTCATCTCATTATCATAGATAATCATGTAAGGTTTCCTAGCCTTGTTTGTTCTTTGAATATCATAATATATTCACATAGACCATTTTATCTCTTCATTTAGAAGTAAGACTTGTGTTGCTTCCGTGATTAGGTAGCTTAAATCGCAAGCAAGATGGACTAGGTTCACTTATACCGGGATTAGGTAGTGGTGGTGGATTTTAAATCGGGATTAGGTTGTAATTTCCTTTGCCATTAGTGGATTCGAGGTTCGAGTGTGGCGCATTTAACAGCCCGTGGTTTTTCCCATTTGGAGGGTTTCCACGCATATCTCAAGTGTCTTTACTATTTCCGCACTTATTACACTTGTGATATTATTGTAACTAGCTAGGGGCATTTTCATCAACTTGACCAATAACGAAATTTTGGTAAAATTGTTTAAAATTTATTCACCCCTCCCCTCCTCCCCCTTTAGATTATTCTTAAACAAACCATAATATTTGTTTCAGGTTCAAGTACACATATATCAATTAATCAAGGATACAACCAGATTCTCATACCAATTGTAAGGAAAATCGCGTAACGGAAGCATGAAAATAGGGTTTGGTATAATTTTTTTTTTTTCCCTTTTTACTAACAAGAACCTTAATCCTAGATTAATTGATGTATATAAAGAGTATCGTACCTTTTTTTCATGATGATTGAACTAGCGTCGAATTGAATCCATAAGATCCTCTAATTCAATCACGAATGTGAATAACCTAGGAGTGTTGACTCCCTTTCTTTAAATTGTATACCTGAGGATGGAAACGAACAAAATATTCTTGTTTGTTAGTCACAATAATCTTCTTAGAAAAAAACCAAGAATGTCAGATCACTTGTGAATTATTAATCAATTTGATTGAAACTCGTGTGAACCTTAATTCGATGTTGTACACAAAACCCTTTTGAAAACAAAAGTGTTCCCTCATTTCTCTATGCTTGGCCGAATTCTTCACACAATGAGTTGAGCTAAGTTTTTTTTTTATATATATATAATAGCAAAAAACAAATAAAAAACAACTTCTCACCCCAAAAGCTAAGGCTTTGTCGAAATTTACAACTTATATTTATAGGTTCACAAATCCTCTCCTAAAAAGGATTTACTTAATAGGCAAGAATCCTATTCTTAGGTGGATTTACTAAGTGACCAAGAATCCGTTTCCAAAAAGAATTCTTTCCTAAACCAAAACACCTAATCCAACTCATTAGTGTATTTATGATCATATTAAAGATTTTCTAATTTGAATAGATAAATAATTCCTTTTATTTATCTACCTATCAAATATAGTTTTTAATATTAATTATACTACCAACAATAGTATAATATTAGGAAACCATCTCCTACTAGGAAAAAGATTTTGACTTTTAATTAAATAATTAATTAATTACAAAATTAATTAATTTATATTTAATTAAATAATAAATTAAAAAAACTGTATATTAAGCCATTTTATATAGCCCTGCCGGCTAACACATACACATGGGCCAATATATTATTTTTCTTATTTTATTAAATCCATTGGACCTTAATAAAAAGTTCACATTTGAACTAGACCCATTCTTACAAAAAGAAACAAGTCCACATGCCTTAATACAATTCTTGATGGACTCCTAAATTGGTCCGGTAGAATATATCAAGTGATTCATATAAGTTCGTGTGGATTGAGGATCTTGGCGGATATATAAATTTAAGCTCCAATAGACACAACCCAATCACAATCAACAAATGATTCACTTATGTCCGATCTATTAATTTTAGTTCATTCCACTAAAGCACTAAAATTGAACTCTTAAATAAAGATAGAATAAGTTAATATTTCTCAGTCATACCCTAGACAATCATAATGGAGAGAGTGTATCCTTTTGAAGAATACCAGTAATCGCCAAGAGCTTATAGACCTCTGAACGATCTCCAAGTTACCATATTTACTCATGTGACCACATTTTGAACTTGGATATTTTGACTTGTCCAAAAGCCATGTTTCAATAGACACTATTGGAAACTTAATCTTAAGATTTAATATCCAATACCTCAAAACATCCATAAAATGATATTCTACTCTTATTTAATAAATGGAGCCACGATGTCCATATCTATAAATGAAGTCCTCTATCGATTAACAAATGAATACCACCAAACTATCAATGATAGATTATGCTATATAATAGTACTCATTGATAGCTCGAATGAAAACACTTGCAACCATAAGTCCATCATTTATCTCAGGATTAAGACAAACTCATCGATTGTCTTCAAGTGAAATTTTTTATCCATTGACGGTCCTTGATAAAGTATTTCACTGCCTATCTGACAATGTTTTTAAGGGATTATCTTACCTGTCAGTGATGTGTACATTCAATAAAATATGGTGTGGAATTCGGCCAAGGAGAAAAGAGAAAAAGAGAATGTTTTTGTTTTTGATTGTATACTAGTATCCTTTACATCAAAAGGGTTTTTTGTACAAAATCAAATCGAGTTCACGCGAGTTTCAGTCAAGTAGATTGATAATTCACAAGTGACCGGATGTTCTTGGATTTTTCTCTTTGAGGATATTTGTAACTAACAAAGAAAAGATTTTGTTTGTCTCCATCCTCAAGTATACATTTCAAATAAAGGGAGCCCACACTCCTAGGTGATTCACGTTCATGATAGGATTGTAAGATCTTGCAGAATCAATTAGGCGCTTGTTCAATCGTCATGAGAAAAAGGTACGATACTTTTATATATGTCAATTAATCTAGGGTTAAGGTTCTTGATATTAAAAGGGAAATTTTTTATTTATACGCAAACCCTAATTTTTATACATTTTCGTGCACGTTTTAATTTCTCTACAATTGGTATCAGAGCCTGGTTGTACCCTTGATTAATTGATGTATGTGTTCGTGAATCTTTTTATTTTTATTGTATAAATGATGTTTTAGAAAGAGATGAAACTCTAGGTATTCGCATATATATTTACATTTGAATGTATGGATATATATATATGTTTTTTATGTGATTTTTTATTTTTCAATTTTTTTCCTAGAATTTCAATGTATTTTTGTTTTGGAATTGTAAAAAGATGGGCGGTCTATCATCGCCATAATTTTCTTCTTGGTAGTTGCTAAGTTTTTTTTATTTTTTTGTTGTATTAAAAAAAATTGCCGTATTTTTATTTATAATTCTTTTGTAATACACTCAAGTTTTGAAGACTCGAAGGTTTGAAGAATTAGGAGCAACCAGAACAAGTTTGGGACCGAGCGAGCTGTAGCAACGAACGTGTGTGCGAAGAGCACGCAACCACGTTTATTGTGGCATGGGCTGCACATGGCAGCCCTATGGAAGCCATCGGCTGCACATGCAGCCCTTTATGGGGTTGTGGCATGCGCATGCCCATAGGTAAAGACTAAGGGTACGCATGCTTATGGAAGGCAGCCGAGAGAGTCCGGACGACGAAGGTTGCGTGAAGACTTGTTTGCCAAGAAAGGAATTTTTTGTATTCCAAGACATGTAATTTACTTGCTTTTCTAGGATGGACCAAAATTGAAGCTATTTATATTTGTTATAAATATTGCAATGTTTGTCATTGTTTGATAACATGTCATATAGAATAGGAGTGCCACTCCTATATCTCTTTTTGTATGAACATGCATTGAATGGTTTAAGTTTCTAAATTGGCATCTAGATAACTTGGTAAATCATTCTTTAGAATTTGATCACACGCCTTAAACAATTAAGTGGGAGAAGGTGTTTTGGAACACCTACGGCCTCCAAGTTTAGTTGAGCTTTATGTTTCATGAATAACCCCCCAAGAGGTATTCATGAATGGAATTTAGTAAGATACTTTCTTGATGGTCGAGCATGGGATTGTTTCCTAACTCACAGCTTCCAGTACACCTCAGTAAAATGGTGTAGCGGAGAGGAGAAATAGAACCCTAATTGAAATGGTGAGATCTATGATTAGTTTCTCATCATTACCAAATTCCTTTTGGGGATATGCGTTACAAACAACGGCATACATTTTGAATGTAGTGCCATCCAAATCTGTTCCTAAGACTTCCCTAGAGTTGTGGAATGGTCGTAAAGCTAGTTTGTGACATTTCCGCATATGGGGGTGTCCAGCACACGTGCTGAAGAACAGAACAGGAAAGCTAGACTCCAACTCTGCCGTTTGCCTTTTTTTAGGATACTCCAAGGAGACCAGAGGTGGACACTTCTATAGTCCCAAAGATAACAAAGTATTTGTATCGACAAATGCAACGTTTCTTGAGGACAATTACATTAGTGACCGTAAACCTCGTTCCAATATTGTATTAAATGAGTTTGAGCCTGGTGAGACTGGTGCTTCATCAATAAGAGGTGTTGATCCACAAACTTCTGAGAGTCATATGGTTCCTGATCAGGATACACTACCACCTAGACGTAGTGAGAGGGTTGTGAGACAACCTGAACGCTATTTAGCTATAGGTGAGGGACAAGGTGTTGTCTCTGCTGATAGTGTGGATGATCCATTGACATTTAAGAATACAATGGAAGATCTTGATAAAGAGGAATGGCTTAAAGCCATAAATCTCGAGATGGAGTCCATGTACTCTAACTCAGTCTAGGATCTTTTGGACATACCTGATAGGGTAAAACCCATAGGGTGAAAGTGGATCTACAAGAGAAAGAGAGGAGTAGATGGGAAGGTAGAGACCTTCAAGGCAAGGCTAGTGGCCAAGGGTTATACCTAGAAACAAGGGGTCGATTATGAAGAGACTTTCTCGCCAGTAGCCATGTTTTAGTCTATAAGGATTCCCTTATCCATTGTTGCCTATTTTGATTATAAAATTTGGCAAATGGATGTCAAGACTACATTCTTGAATGGCAATCTTGGTGAGAGCATCTATCTGATGCAACCAGAAAGGTTCGTGTCTCCAGATCAAGAGCAAAAGGTTTGCAAGCTGTAAAGGTCCATCTATGGACTTAAGCAAGCATCAAGATCTTGGAACATTAGGTTTGCTGATATGATCAAAACATATGGCTTCGAGCAGAATGTTGATGAGCCTTATGTCTACAAGCACATCATTGATAAGAAAGTAGTTTTCTTGGTCCTATACGTAGATGATATCCTACTCGTTGGGAATGATGTGGGAGTGTTGTCGCATGTAAAAGGCTGGCCGGCTAGCCAATTCCAAATGAAAGATTTGGGAGAGGAAAGTTATGTTCTAGGAATCTAACTTATAAAGGATCGTAAGAACAAACTTATAACACTGTCTCAGGTATCACATATCGATAAGATTCTTATGCAATTTTCAATGCAGAACTCCAAGAAAGGTAATTTACCTTCCAAGCATGGAGTTAACTTGTCTAAGGAACAGTGTCCTAAGACACCTCAAGAAGTTGAGGATATGAGACATGTACCCTATGCATCGGCAGTAGGTAGTCTCATGTATGTTGCGTTATGCATGAGACCGAACATCTACTATGTAGTGGGAGTAGTCAGTAGATACAAATCCAACCCAGGATCAGATCAATGGGTTGCTGTCAAGACTATTCTCAAGTATCTTCAGAGAATGAAAAATTATATGCTTATTTATTTCGGACAGGATTTGATCCCGCTAGGATACACAGATTCTGATTTTCAGTCAGACAGGGATTCTAGAAAATCCACATCTGGATCAGTATTCACCATGGGTGGTGAAGCCATTGTGTGGAGAAGTATCAAGCAATCTTTTATTGCTGACTCTATTATGGAAGCCGAATATGTAACTGCTTGTGAAGCTGCTAAAGAGGCTATTTGGCTTCGTAAGTTCTTGAGTGATTTGGAAGTTGTTCTAGACCTGGATAAGCCCATCACACTTTATTGTGATAACAATGGTGTTGTGGCTAATTCCAAACAACCAAGAAGCCATATTAGAGGGAAGCATATAGAGAGAAGCTATCATCTCATCAGAGAGATAGTGCAGAGAGGAGATGTGATCGTCACCAAGATAGCCTCACAAGACAATCATGCTGATCCATTTATGAAGACCTTACTGGCTAAAGTGTTTTCGGGTCACCTAGATTGTCTAGGGTTACGAGACATGCCTCACATGCTTTAGTGCAAGTGGGAGATTGTTGGGGTTTATACCCTAAACATGTAACTTGTAAACGGATTTATGAAGTAAATAAAAAGAAAGGTTCAATTCATTTTGTTATGTTATTTATTTTATAAACTTATGTACATATTAACATCCTAGATTGCTGGATGTAATCTCGAACTGTGTAAATGAGTGTCATATACAGATGGATACAGTAAGAGACGTACAATCTAAAGTGTCCATAGTTAGCAAATAAAGTTGGGTACTTTATTTGTGGTTAATCTATAGCTGCGGTCCATTTCGTAATGTACAGTGATTCTATCCTGAATCATTCATATGAGATATAGGAATTGAGGCACCTTGTATGATGCGATCATTCATATGAAATGTGCAATCTAAAGAGTCCATAGTTAGCAAATAATGCTGGGTACTTTTTTTGTGGTTAATCTATAGTTGTGGTCCATTCCGTAATGTACAGTGATTCTAACATGAATCATTCATATGAGATATGGGAATGGAGGCACCTTGTATGATGTGATCATATAGGAGTGGGCCATGATCTATACGAATCTCACACCAAGATCCGTTTACCGATGAGATTCATATATACCAACTAATGATGGCTATATATGAGTGATTTTAATCCTGAGTGTCTTATCGACTCCTTCAGGTTCGATCGTGGTTTTTGATATGCCTTGGGTTAGGTCAGATGCATTTCCTGATAAATATACTTCGTATGTTGGGATAGCGGTTTGGCTTATGGCTGGGAAGGTTTGTACACAATAGTGGGATCCACTCCTTCTTGTGAGAAGTATATGGTAGTTCCCTTAAGGGTTGATTCGGGGCTTGGAAAATATGAGCGCTCTCCTAATTCCGTGAGGAAATATGATTTATTATCCATTAGAGAATCAGTGGTACTTAAAGGATATATATAATTAGAGGGGTATAATGGACATTATGACCCAACTCTAACTATGAACTACTGTAGAGAATCACACCATATGTAATAGCTATATCGATGGACATAGAGTTGTATAAGTCTGTGTAAAAACTTCTGCAGTTGAGAGATTGAAACTTCAGGTTTTTAGTGGAATAACACTAGAGTTAATAATAAAAGAATATTAATTAAAGAGTTTAATTAGTGATTCTGAGGATTATTGGAGCTCAAAATACTCTGGGTCCATTAGGTCCCCTTGCTAACCCGATCGATTTAGGTAACAAGTGTCACGGTTAATTAATTAGATTGTCCAATTAATTATGTTACGAAAGTGACACATATTTATTCAGGAATTAATTAAATAATGAAATTATTTAATTAATAAATAACGGTCAACAATCTACCATACCTCAACTCCTAGTCAGAGGGTTATAAGATAACCCGAGCGATACATTGGTCTAGGAGAATCTGTAGGGAATCTCCCGGACGACGTTGATCCCTATACGTACAAGGAAGCAACGAAAGATGTTGATTGTCTCCATTGGCAAAAGGCAATGCAATCTGAAGTTGAATCTTTGTTCAAAAACAAAGTCTGGTCTCTTGTAGACTTGCCTAACAGGATAAAACCCATAGGGTGCAAGTGGGCATACAAGAGGAAAAGCGGAATGGATGGAAAAGTGGAGACTTTTAAAGCTAGATTGGTAGCTAAAGATTATGCACAGAAGGAAGGTATCAATTATGAAGAAACCTTCTCTCCTGTGTCCAGGATTAAATCCAGTAGGATACTTTTATCCATTGCGGCATCTTTAGACCTAGAGATTCGGTAAACGGATGTCAAGACAGCTTTCCTTAATGGAAGTCTAGACAAAAGCATCTATATGATGCAACCAGAAGGATTCATTGAAAAAGGCCAAGAGGAAAGGGTATGCAAGTTGTAAAGATCCATATATGGATTGAAGCAAGCATCCAGATCCTAGAACATAAGGTTCAATCAAGCCGTGAAAAGTTTTGGATTTATTCAAAACCTTGATTTATCTTGTGTATACAAAAGGATTAAAGGCGACAAGTTGGTTTTCCTATTTCTTTACGTTGATGATATACTACTCATCGGAAACGATGTAGGTGTATTGACATCAATAAAAGACTGGTTAGCAAAATAATTTGATATGAAAGACTTAAGAGAAGCAAGTTATATTCTTGGTATCCAAGTCATAAGGGATAGAAAGAATAGAACGATTGCATTATCCCAAGCTTCATACATAGATAAAATCTTGTCTAGGTTTTCCATGCAAGATTCCAAGAAAGGTATGTTACCTTTCAGACATGGAATCAAACTTTCTAAGGAACAAGTTCCTAATAATGAGCATGAAGAGCAATTCATGATTATGGTTCCATGCGCATTGGCAGTTGGAAGTCTCATGTATGTAATGCTCTACACTATACAAGATATTTGTTTTGTTGTGGGCATAGTTATCAGGTTTCAATTGAAACCTGGTCCTGATCACTGGACGGCAGTCAAGCATATTTTCAAGTATCTTAGGAGAACGAGAGATTATATACCTGTATACTCTGGAGAGGATTTAATCCTTGTTTGGTATACATGTTCTGATTTTCAGTCAGATTCTGACTCCAAGAGATCAACATCAAGATCTGTGTTTGCTATTGAAGATGGGGCAGTAATATAGAGGAGTATCAAGAAATCTTGTATTGCTGATTCCACCATGGAAGCCGAGTATATTGCCGCATGCGAGGCTGCTAAAGAGGTTGTCTGGCTCCACCAATTCTTGATTAACTTGAATGTGATTCCTGATGCGAATAAGCAAATCACTATCTACTGTGACAATAGTGGAGCAGTGGCTAATTCGAGAGAACCAAGAAGTCATAAGAGAGGGAAACACATTGAAAGAAAGTATCACCTTCTGATGGAAATTATGCATAGGGGTGACGTGACAATTACCAAGATTGCGTCAGCAGAAAATCTAGTGGATCCCATTACAAAGGCTCTTCTACAAAAGTGTTTTGATGGGCATCTAAAGAATATTGGGGTGAGAGATATGACACATTTTCTATAGAGTAAGTGGGAGATTGTTGGGATTATGCTTGATAGCAAGAGTGTAATATTGTATTTGACAATCTTTTCATATTAATAAAGTGATTTCTTGTTTAAGAAATCTTATAGCACTTATGTTTTAATTATTATAATTGTCAAAAGTAAATAATCATAAGGTCAAAAGACTATGAGAAAAGAAGAATTGTTCATACATCTTGATATGTATGAGGTAGACACAATTCTTTAGTTAGTCTTGAATAATATTCACAACTTAATATAGAAGGTTCAGCGCCTTTATCTTGTCAAAGTTGTAGATTCTTTTGCTAGCATTTGAGTGGGATCAGATGTGTTAGGATGAGTCTTAAATCATCAAAGTGTGGTGTTTTTGGGCAAAAGAATCTAGTGCACTGGGTGCATTCAATAGGATCATAATGAAATACTCTATCTAGAACCATCAATAGACATAAGTTTTCATTTGAAGAAAATCGGAGAGTCTATCTCAATCCTAAGATAAATGATGGACTTATGGTTGCAAGTGTTATCATTTAAGCTATCAATGAGTACCATTATATAGCGTAGTCTATCCTCGATAGTTTGGTGGTATTCATTTGTTAATCGATAGAGGACTTCATTTATAGATATGGACATCGTGGCTCCATTTAGTGAATGAGAGTATAATACCATCATATGGATGTGGTATTAGATATTAAATCTTAACGTTAAGTTTTCAATAGTGTCTATTGAAACATGGCTTCTGGACAAGTCAAAATATCCAAGATCAAATGCGGTCATATGAGTAAATATGGTAACTTGGAAAGCTATAGGCGGTCAATGAGCTCTTGGCGATACTGGTATTCTTCACGAGGATATACTTTCTCCAATAAGGTTGTCTAGGGTACGAATGAGTAACATCAATTTATTCTATCTTTATTTAAGAGTTCAATTTTAGTTCTTTAGTGGAATGAACTAAAACTAATAGATCAGACCTAAGTGAATCGTTTGTTGATTGTGATTGGGTTGTGTCTATTGGAGCTTAAATTTAGATTGCCCGCCAAGATCCCTAATCCACAAGAACTTGCATGGATCACTTGATATATTCTACTGGACCAATTTAGGGGTCCATCTTGAATTGTAATAAGGCATGTGAACTTGTTTCTTTTTTGTAAGAATAGGTCTAGTTCACATGTGGACTTTTTATTAAGGTCCAATGGATTTAATAAAATGAGAAAAATAATATATGGCCTTTATACAACGTATGGGTGGCAAAGGCTAATAATAATAGCTTTAATATATTATTTTTATTTTATTATTTAATTAAATGAGAATTAATTAATTTTTTGATTAATTAATTATTTAATTAAATGTCAAAATCTTTTTCCTAGTAGGAGTTGGTCTCATAAAATTATACTATTGTTGGTATTATAATTAATATTAAAGACTATATTTGATAAGTAGATAAATAAAAGGAATTATTTATCTAATCAAATTAGGAAGTCTTTAATATGGTTACAAATACATTATTGAGTTGGATTAGAAGTCTTGGTTAAGGATAGAATTCCTTTTTGAAAAGGATTCTTAACCGCCCAGTAAATCTACCTAAGGAAAGGATTCTTAACTACCAAGAAAATCCTTCTTATGAAGGGATTTGTGATCCTAATCTATATCCTATGAAATTTGGCCAGCCAATGTATATATACAAAAGGATAGAATTCCTTTTAGATAAGGATTCTTAACTACAAAATAAATCCACCTAAGGAAAGGATTCTTGTCGACCAAATAAATCCTTCTTAGGAAAAGATTTATGATCCTATATATATGTGTGATTTTCGGCCAGCCATATGATTTTTCGAGTGAAAATTTCGGCAAACCTAAGTATTTTCTAAGAGAGAATTTTGCTTGGCAAGATAGAATTTTGAGAGATAAAAATTAAGTATTTTACTTCAGACAAAATTCAATCAACTGTAAGACATAGGATGTGGAATTCGGCCAAGGAGAAAAGAGAAAAGGTGAACGTTTTTGTTTTTGATAGTATACTAGTATCCTTTACATCAAAATGGTTTTGAGTACAAAATCAAATTGGGTTCATACGAGTTTCAATCAAGTTGATTAATAATTCACAAGTGACCGGACGTTCTTGGATTTTTCTCTTGGAGTATATTTGTAACTAACAAAGAAAAGATTTTGTTTGTCTCCATCCTCAGGTATACATTTTAAAGAAAGGGAGCCCACACTCCTAGGTGATTCACGTTCGTGATTGGATTGGAAGATCTTGCATAATCAATTTGGCACTTGTTCAATCGTCATGAGAAAAAGGTATGATACTTTTATTTGCATCAATTAATCCAGGGATAAGTTTCTTGTTATTAAAAGGGAAAAATTTTATTTATATACAAACCCTAACTTTTTTAAATTTTCTCATGCTTCTGCTATGCAGGTTTTATTTTCCCTACACAAATGTCATTGGTGATCATTTGGCAAGCATTGCAGCTTTTTAAACATCATTGTGCATCCGAGAACAAAGGGGATCAATAAAAGCCTTACCCGAGTACCTTATGCATCAAACTTCTGCCTCCTGTATGATTCCCACATACTCCAACATGGATTTCCTGTAGTATCCATTGTGCATCATCCTCTGACACACACCTTGGAGTGTCTGAGAGAACCCTATTCTGTATAATTCTCCTCCAATCATAGTGTATCTCGTTGACCTATACCTGATGCATTTTGCCTCCAAGGGGTCTTCTGGGAGTATATCTTCCTTCATGTACATTTTTAGCTGAGTCATCAAACCGTCTAACGGTGTTAAAATTTCTAAGACTTCAAGGTATTTTGGCTCATCTATACTTGGTTTGAGAAGATGCGCAACCAGGATATTCATTGGCCTGATTGTGGTTGTTGCTAATGCTAGTTTGGACAAAGCATCTGCCTTTTCATTTTCTTCTCTAGGGATCTGGACAATCCTATATTCCTTGAATTTTTGAAGGAGTTGTTTTGCTATGCCTAAATAAGCCATCATACTTTCGTCTCTGGCCTGATACTCGTCTAAGACTTGGTTGACGACTACCTGTGAGTCGCTAAATATCTTGACCTAATCTGCTCCGATAGCTATGCAAACTCAAAGCTCTACCTGCAATACCTCATATTCAGCTTGGTTATTTGTTGCTTTGAAATCGAATCTCATTGCACATTCAACATCATCTTCTTTTGGGGTGCATACCATGATCCCCGCCCAGCTACCATGAGGGTTTGAAGAGCCATCAACATACTATTTCCAAGGAAGATTCCTACCCACCATTCTTTTTACTTCTAAGTTAGGTTTTGTGAATTCTGCTACAAAATCCGCCACTACTTGGGCCTTTAGTGATGTCTTGGACTCGTATTTATATCAAAATCGCTCAGCTCAATTGCCCATTTGATTAGTCTCCCTTAAATCTCAGGTTTCTTAAGAATTAGCTTAAGTGGGCATTCAGTGTAAATCTTTATCGCATGTGTCTGAAAATACGACCTTAACTTCCTTACGGCCAAGACTACAGCTAGAGCTATCTTTTTTGCTTGAGAATATCTAGTTTTGACCGGGAGAAGAGCTAGGGCTGGACTCACTGGTAACTCTGTTAGGGACAAGTACAGGTAAAGTACTTTTCCTTCCTTAGATTTTGATAGAATGGGTGCCTACTCTAAATACTCTTTTATCTTTTGAAATGCCTGCTCACATTCTGTTTTCCAATCAATCCCCTTCTCTTTCTTGATTATCTTGAAGAATTGAGCACATTTATCTGTAGCCTTCGAAATAAATCTGCCAAGGGAAGCTAAGCATCCCATCAAATGTTGTACCTCCTTTAAGGTTCTTGGAGAATTCATTTTCCGAAGTGCTTCAATCTTAATGGGATTTACTTCGATCCCCCTTTGGTGCACCAAGAAACCAAGAAATATTTCCAAAGGATCCCCGAATAGGCACTAATTCAGATTTAACTTCATCTAGTACCTTCTCAGGACATCAAATGTTTCAAGCAAGTCCGAGGCATGTTTAGCTGCTATGACACTTTTGGTTAACATGTCATCTATGTAGACTTCCATGCTATTTACTATGTGGCGGGTAAAAATTTTGTTGACCTATCTTTGATATGTGGCCCTAACATTTTTCAAACCAAAGAACATTACTGTATAACAGTATAGACCTTGGTCGGTAGTGAATGCTGTATTTTCTTCATCCGTTTTGTTCATCCGGATCTGTTTGTATCCCGAATAGGCATCCATAAAACTGAGTAGTTCATGACCTGATGTAGCATCAACTAGTTAGTCTATCATTGGGAGTGGAAAGCTGTCTTTTGGGCAGTCTTTATTTAAATCTGTAAAGTCCACTCACATTCTCGATTGACCATTTTTCTTTAGGACTAATACAACATTTGCTACCCACTATGGGTAGTTGATTTCTCTTGATCCTACGGTAAGTAACTTCTCCACCTTCTGCTTGATCGCTCGACTTCTTTTAAGGTTAAAAGACCTCCTTTTTTGAATCATGGGTTTTGTACTCAGATCTATGGCCAGGTGGTGTGATATCACTCGCATGTCTATCTTTACCATGTCTTCATGACTCCATGCAAATACATTTTTGTATTCTTTGAGCAAACTGAAAAGATCTAGCTTGACCTTTCCTTCTAGGTTGGCTCTAATCTTGCATTCTTATTCAGCTCATCTTCCTTCAAGACCACCTCCTCAGTTGGTTCATTTTTTAAAGTTTTGAGTTCCTCCCTTGGATCGAACTCGAAAAATAGTGATTCTCGTTGCTTAATCTGATCCGATTGAGTGAAAGTGCATACTTGGTGTTCACTGTTACCTCTGTCTTTGTAAACTGGGAGATTAGCTCTTCTGGCCATTTTCTACAACCCTTTGATTGTTCCTACTCCCCACTCAAACGGAAACTTGATCATCAGGGCATAGGTAGCAGTTATTGCCCTTGTTTTATTCAGGAAAGGTCGACCTAGTAGTGCTTTATAAGGCCAATTATCCAGATCTACCACCATAAATTCGAGTAATACTGTTTTCTGGCAAGGTGCTACTCCGATCTTCATAAGCAATTTCGCTATTCCAAGAGACCTAACATCGACTCCTCCGAATCCTCTGAGCGGGGTATGGAAAGGTTTCCAGTTTTTTCGATCCAATCTGAGTTGATCACAAATAGCTACATTAAGGATGTCTGTGGAGCTACCATTATCCACTAATATCCTCTTGAATTCTCTATAGCCAATTCGGGCACTAATGACGAGAGCGTCATCTGGCAAGAAGTCAACCCCGTGTGAGTCAGCGTCAGTGAATATCATCGGGTCCCATCCTTTCTTTATTCTCTTCGAGTCAGGATCGATGGAATTAACGTCAAAATTCTGTCTTGCTTCCATTTCTTCTCGGATTTCCTGAGTCCGCTCTCGATTGCTTCTCCTAGTTGATTTCCTTCAAAGATAGTCTGTATCACTCCACTCGCCTTGGGACTGGCCCTTTTATTCCAACAAGAGTTATGATCTCCCATCATGGTTACTTTCTGGGTTTCTGACTTCTCATCTTCATTCAAGATTACATCTTACAGATGTCCTTCTTTGTAGTCTCTAAGCTGGTAACATTTGGAGGTCTCGTGACCAGTTTCTTCATGGAATCTTCAATACTTTGTCATATCTCGTCTGGCAAATTACAATTGCCGACTTGGTTCTTTTGCAAAATTCTTTTCTTCTAATATTGCCAAGATCTCTTCCTATCTTTTTCGAAGTGGGGTGTAGTTCGTGTAATTTCCTTGAAATTTTTCCATGGTTTGGTAAGTATTATGTCCATTGCCCTCATCTTTGCTTCTCTCTTTACTATTTCCTTTCTGTTTCCCTCTATGGTTTTGTGCCTTCGACTCGGTATCTTTTTGTTCAGGTCTACCCCCATGTATGCAGCTACCTCCCATCGCCAGCTCTTCTTCTTCCGCCAAGGTGTATCTGCCTGCCATATGCATCATATTTGCATATCTAGTTAGATGACCTCTTCTCAAATGAAAGGACAATCGCCCATTCTGTAAGTTATTCATGAATGCAGCGAATATTGCTTCATCATTTGCCCTACAAATTTTTAAGACCGCTTAGCCCTAGATACTTATTTAATGACTCATCTTTCCTCTGTTTCAGTTGAGAAATATATGCCACTGCTTTTTTATTATGTACATTTCCTAGAAATTGTCTCGAGAAGCTTCTGCTTAACTCGTTGAAACTCTTGCTGAGGCAATCTACCAAACCATCTTAAACCTGTATTCCCGAACGTTTATGGGAATTTAAGGCACAACAAAGGGTTGTTGTGGGCATACTGGGCCATGAAGCTCTTATATCGTCTGACATGCTCTTTAGGATATGTATCCTTTTTGAATTGTTCCACGTGCGGCATCCACAATCTCTCTGGGAATGGCGTTCGTAGAATGTTTCTAGTGAAAGGGCTATCAGAATCGTCATCAGACAACTCATTATATCCATATCACCTAATCAATACGTTCATTTGATGCCTGTTGTTCTCGACTTTTCGGGTCAAGCTCTGAATTATGACATCTCTGTCATCCACCGGGTCTCCCCAATGGTCGACCTGTAGTGTGTCTGTCATATTTGTCATCATCTCCTTTTCATCTTGCCTTCGAGTCTCATGAGCTAACCCTTGTAAGTTTGTTATTCCACGGTGATGTTTAAGATGGTGACGGTCACTGTCTTCTGATGACGATGAATAATCTCTTCACCGGTCATATTTACTGTGCCTGTCATGGCCCACTTGACCATGGCTTCATCTTTGGTGAGGCCGTTCATTTATGGGTGTTTCATTATCCTTGTCCTAGTTGGGCATCGTACCTCTAGTCTGGTTAACAGGACCTAAATTCCTAACGGCTGCTTGTACGCCCGATTTCGGCCCCACTACAATCCATCGGAGCCTATGTGGTGATGTAGGATCTGGGTGTGCCTCTTTTGCATCTAGCAAATCTACTCCTTCTCTCGCCATATCCATCAATAGTTGTTGTAACGCATCACGGAAATGACATATTATGTCCTTGTTGGTAGGAGGGACTTGCTGGATGCCAAGAAGGGGTATAGATTGATTCCCAGCAGTTGGGTGGGATATTGAGTGGTTTAGCCTATATAAGCATTATCTGAAGATTTTTGAATGTCCTTGGAACTGTCTCTACTTCCACTACCAGCCATTGCTAAAACAGATCGGAGGTTCACCCCTTTCTTCTAGCGTCAATTGTTGACGTCAATTTCTTGATGGATAAGAAAGTCAACAACTTTGGATTTGGTTATGACCTATCAAAATAGAAAGAGAAAGAGAATGCAATTGAAGTTATTAAGATACGAGTTTACGTGGTAAAACTTCGATAACTAGAGAAACGTCAACAGGTGGTTGGATGACCAACCAAACCAAATCCACTATTGAACAAAGAATTACACCACTCGATCTCTCTTGCCTCTCTTATTTTGTGATTCTTTATGTCTCACCTCTCCTTTACAGTAAGATTATGGGTCTATTTATACATGTATAGAACCCTAATATTTCTTTTACAAGCAAGGAAAAGAATTTATATTTAATTATGACTGGTTGCTTATTGAAGTGGTCTTTATCTTCTTTCCTGTTTCGAAGATCTTGTGGGTTAAGTCTGAATGTTCATGGGACTCTAACTACATAGTCTGCTTAGGATTTATTTCCTAATCGATCTGCATTCTTCTAGAATAATAAAGTTATTGCCCGATTTGGACTTGCTTCCTGTTTGATATTTTATTCTTCATGAAGCTTTCTAAACTCTATCCTCATTTGATACAGATGCGTATTGGAGTTTGATTCTTGGGCATACAAGCATATGTGGATCGTATGTTGAACTTCTTTTTTCAGGCTTCCTGTGTTATCCTGAGTGTAACTGAATGAGCCGTGTACTCTTATTCGGGCTTACTCGGGTTCTTATTCCTTAACAATGTCTTGGATGGTGTCTTCTAGATGCTAGCTCGGATGCCCATCTGGCAATCTTTTCAAGGGATTTTCTTACCTGTCAGTGACGTGTACATTCAATAAAATATGCATATAACAACAGTTTTGTGTACAATTGTGTATTTTTCTTTTGTGGTACCTAATCTCAGCTCAACAAATATCATATACTTTGGTTAGTGTGGCAAGTGCGGGTATTGGTATCAAAGATAGAAAAATATTGATAACAACTAGAATTGTTCTAAGTTGTTTTCTCATGAGATGAAAGAGTTTCTTCAAGTATTTTCTCTACATCCTCCATTGAAGTTCCTGAGATCGTGACACGTCCACATGCAGTTACCAGTCTTGGGAGATAGCAAGAAAGATCGAGTGGTTTAGACCGGAGCATATCTTTAAGTGAAGGAGCCTCCAAACGTTTGTAAGATTTTCTTCATCTTCTTTATATTGATTATAATTTCTTGTATACACGTATATTTTATTATTGTAATACTTTTATATGTATAAGTTCTGAAAAGAATTAAGATCTCAAGTTCACTGGTCCAAATCGTTTACGATCTGTATAAAAAAAATTAATAACCTACTTCCGCTGCTTGACCGGTGAACGATGTTCCTATAGCTAAAGCTTTGCATATATGCGTGTCAGACTACTGCATAAAAGCATAATAGCATAACAATTTAAAATTGTATGTTGAAGCATTACATCGTATAAATGCACAACAATATAAAAATATTGTAGTAGTACACTTGCACATGGGATGCTTGTGCTTTGCACATCTGATGTGTGCCTGCTACACATATGCTCAACAATTGTGCTTCGAAGTAGTGCGTTGCACAACAATTGCGCACACGCTGCTGCATGTTTGCTCATCAGAATCACTTGGCCCTATGGTTTATCTTCCAGATTGTCGTGCTTCATTGATTTACGTAATCAAAAAAATAAAATACAGCAAATAAAAAAAAATTACAACCCAGAATTAATATTACATCAGAAAAAATATATTGTATTTAATATCCAAAATCCTAAAACCCATCGTACCATACAATTAACGATCAATCATGCTTAAAAAAAATTAAACATCATACTTATAACAGATTGTGCCTACACATATATACATACAATTAATCAAGAAGAAGAATGTAACGGACAATGATGAGAGGTTCATTTAGATCGCAGCCCGTTCCTTTATGATCACTTCATATAAGGTGCCTCCATTCTCATATCACCATATGAGTAATCTAGGATAAGACCACCGTACATTACAGAATGGACCGCAACTGTAGATTAACCACAAATAAAATACCAACTTTTTTGTTCTCTACGGATTCTTTAGATTGCATGTCTCAAACTGAATTCCTTTTTATATGACACTCAAATACTTAGTTTGAGATTACATCCGGAAATCTTGGATGTTTAGCACACATGATATAAATGTATGAGCCATATTAATAGAATGAATAAACTACTTCTTTTATTAAAGTTTCATCTTGATTTATAAATTATAAGCTTTAGGGAAAATACCTCAACAGAGAAGAGGAAAACCCAAGGCAATTGAAGATCATAAAGCTCAAAATATAAAAGATGAATCAATTACCTTGATAAAATGTACAGCCAAGAAATTAGGTGTATAACCATTATAAAATTTGAACAAATGACTTCAATTTTTTTAAAGAGATGATAGAGAACTCCAATACAACGATTCTCTAACTTGAATCACTCAAATCAGATGAGAAATGAGTGAGATATGGTATTTGGAAGTTAAGAGAATTTGGAAGAAAATTTCTGCACTTTTTTCTTCCTCTTAGAAATCATGAGAGAGGGAGAGAGGTTTAAAAATGGAGGCAAGATGATGTTGTGTCGTTTGCATCACGCATGACACCAAGCACCAAACCAAGTCAGCACCCTATGGGGCACACATGCCTCCATGGGAGATGGGGTAATGTGGCATTTTGCCACCCCTTTCTTCCCTCACATACCTCTTACATTCTTCAATTGTATTTCAGCCTCAACACTCTGATTTTGAATCTATTTTTGGATTACGAACAAAAATTCTCTCACGGACATGGGTGTCAACAATTTTTTTACAAAAAAATATGGAAATCAACTTGATATACAATGACGAAAACCATGCACGTTAAAGACATAGAAAGTTTCATAACTTCTAACTTAGAACTCGAAAACCTATGATTGAGTTACCAAAATGTTCAAAACTCAGTAATGAATAATTTGAGAACAGATTCAAGTCTTATATCACAAAAACACAAGCAAACAAATACAAGAACACACAAGTATGTCATTTCCTAGATATAATCCTAGAACATGAAATTTTACTTTGTCAATTTAAATATAATGCACGTGCATACATTAATTTTTGTGTGTGTGTTATACCAATTGAGTATAATCATATAGTGAAACATATGAATGCAATGTATGTGTGTGCCTAAAAGCCTTGCATGAGGAATGTGGTCTTAAAATACCTTTGATATGCAATAAAGTTTGCTCCTCTTGAAGACTTCACTTTGCTTGATAAGTTGCCAATTCTTTCTTGAAGCTTCATTCATATTAGGCCTAGACAACTAATCATTTACAAAGGAAATATTGTTTTGATATGGAATTATGCCAACACAACTCACAGACATAACAATCTCCCCCTTTGGAAAATTCAATGTCAAAACATCATACAAATACTAAAAAGTAAAGTGAAGAATGGTCGCAAATCACATTCTCACATTGCAATGAGTTAGAACAATCCTAGACTAATCTTGAATAAATATTGAACTTCATAATTTGATCATCTCTTGATATTACCTAAAAGTGAACTTGACGAGCAATATATATACAAGAGAGAATATATGGCAATAAACATTTTTGAGTAAGATAAAGCAATAAAGTCCAAAATGGATACGTGTCCTCAAGTAAACTCCCTCTAAATAAATGCATACTACCATCAGCAAAAGAAATCTCATTCAAATATTACATGCCAAGAAATTCAAGATACAAATTCAAAGTAAAAAAAACATAAAATTACTAAGATTAAGATGAGCTAACCTTTTATGATCATATTTTTCTCCCCCTTTATGACTTGAAATGAATCCAAAAGGAAAAAAAAATGAATGTTAGGTTTTAAATTTGTGTTGGCTTGATTCCGTAACAAATGCTCTTTATTTATATTGCTTAGTTGCTTAGGTGGTTCATGATTAGATCGGTTTTCAAAGATGGAAAGCGACTTCGCATGTAAATTTCATCTTCAAGAGGATATATGCTTACTTGGATGCTAAGGTATCAAGATTCTTCCTCCTCTGGCAAGGCGAAGGCGCACACACACAATTCATACATATGTGTCCCTGCATAGTTGTGCACCATTAAATATGCATACATATACATATCATACATTTGTATCCCTGCAGCATAGTGCATCATTTGGTATAACACATTCACACACTTGAAGTTGAATGCTCATTATTTGGTATGAAAGTAACATGTTTTGGAAAAATGCATGATTGGAGACTATCTCTATGTAGTTTTCATTCTTGTGTGAAATGTGTTTGTTTGTTTATATGTTTGTATAACATGGATCTTGAACTTGATTTTAGCCTTAGATTGTTCATGATTGAGTTCCGGTCATTTCGGGGCTCATACTATTGATTTCGAGTTCTAAGTCAAAAGATACTACACTTTCAACTCATGTTGCATGCGTGTCTTTGTCTTCGTACATCGAGTCAAATTTCTATTTTCTGGGTTAAGTATCTTACATTTCCATGCTTTTGAGGGAGTCCTAGTTTGTAATCTTTAAACGGATTTGAATTCAGAGTTCGGAGGCTAAAGGACGGTAGAAGAACACGAGAGGAGCGCAAGGGAAGAGGTGTGATGGCTTAAGCCATCATTTAGCACCTTCCCGAGATGGCACGTGGCCATCTCAACCCCAAAGCTGCTCTGCCCCAAGATGCCCATGTGCCATCTCGGGGAGGTACTAAAGCATGGGGGCTTTTTGGTCTTTTGGTTCTTCTCTCTTTAAAACCTTTCCTTTCCTCTCATTCGTTACATGTTGATGAAAATCGAATTTGAAGAACAAGTGCAGAATGTTTCTCTCAACATTTTGATTTTGTTTTGTGATAACTTCTTCATTTCTACTCCGAATAACATGATTCAAAAACCGAAACCTAGTGTCTTGAAGAGATCTACAAACCACAAGAATTTTTAGAACCAAAAGATGTCTTGATTATTCAGTGTTCAGATTTTCAGTTTGAGATTTCATCCTTGTTTGGTAAAATCATATTCTTCTTAGTTTTCTTCTTTGATCTTCTTTTTGATTGTTATAATATGATTAATAAGCATGACTAGGATGATTTTGATTACATGATATGGATTTTTCTATTGATTTTGAATTTTATCTAGATTTGGTTTAAATTGAATGATTTGTGTTAAACTTGATAATCATGAAATTGACTTTAGAAATCTTTTGTTCTTGTGCTTGATTGTTTATTTCTAGACTTGATTTCATTTTCTAATAACTAGTTCATTTACAATTGGTGTCTCTATTTTTCTTGGCTAGTTCTTAGTTTATAACATCCTTAGGTTTTCTAGATATATTTTTGATTGATCATTGAAAGCATTATCTAGTTACCTAGTTGCATGTTCGTAGAGTGTGTTTGATCTACTTGCTCTATTTGTTTGTGTTTGCATCATTTGCATCAACTTAGATCATTGCCTTGTAAAAGGTTGAAGTCTCTTGTTGAAGTGAGTGAAGCTTTGACTTGAGCAAGAAGACTTGGCTAGGATTAGAGTGATCCGGATAGTCAAGCAAGGAAGTCTTAGTTAGGATCAGGGAGATCCGGATAACTAAGCAAGGAGTCTCAACTAGAGTCGGGAGGACTCGGATAGTTGAACAAGAAGTCTTGCCTCGGATCAGGACGATCCAGATAGGTGAGCAAGGAATATACATAGAGACAGGAGGTCTTGGATAGGAAGTCGACATAGTAGATCACTAGGTTCAAAAGTAGAGTAAGAGTGATAGCTTGGATAGCATGTGTTGATTGCTTGAGTGTGTAACTCTTATTTGAAATCGTGGATTTGCTTTTACCGGTGGTTGTGGTATCAACCTGTGGATGTTTCCTCTTAGGAGGTTTTACCACGTAAATATGTTTTGTTGATTTTAAGCATATTTAATTTCTTCACTTAGTAGTTTGTGTTGCTTGAACATTTGCTTTGTCATATATCATTTTGGATATTATACTAAGTGTTGTATAAGATTGTTTGTGTTTTTAAAGAAGCTTAAAATTTGAGCATATACCTATTCACCCCCCCACCCCCCTCTAGGTATATTTTACACTATAATTGGTTAAGGGGATTTACTATAACAATTGTATTAACAATCATATGAACCCAAAACATCAAGGAATTGATTGTAATCATGATCATATCTACCCCAAGCAAGGAGGAATTAATCACGATCATATCAACCCTAGATAAGGAGGAATTGATCGCACTCACAATCATATCAACCTCAAATATGGAGGAATTAATTGCGATCTCAATCATATCAACCTCAAATATGGAGGAATTGATTGCAAACACAATCACTCAAATTACAAGGTAAGTATCATGCATTCTCAAGATTCAATATTTTAAGCAAATGATATGCCCATATCTACCAAATCAAATCACATGAACATATCGTAAAGAGAACAAAGTCTAATATACAAAGATTGATACAGGATATTGTTCACAATGACATTCACAGAATCACACACTCAAGCAATTTAAAGAAATCAAACAAAATAAGCTCGACTAACTATGAGTGGTACATCATAATTTTCAATCTCTCTCATAATTCTTCTAAAATTGGTAGGAAATCAAATACACTTAAAAGCCAAACAAATGTGCATGTGAGATTGCTTCAAGCATATATAAAGGAGTCATTGGATCATAGACATGCCAACTACATCAACATCTATTCATCTTAAATTTTTCTAATCAAGGTCAAATCGATTTGAAATTCCTACAAGGTTATGAAATAAACAACCTTAGGGGGGGGGGGGGGGGGGGGGGGGGGGGTTGTTGAATCGGTTGACACTATATTTTAAAAATAAAAATTCTGCTTTTTTCAAATACTAAGTGAGCATAGAAATTAACCTTTAACATGTTTGTTATTTAGAGAGAAATCATCATATGTAAGCTCAATTCACTACCCTTAGTCCACAAACATATATTAACAATTGTAAAAGAATACGATACTCTTAACACATACACAAAACAATACACAATGTATCTCATACACAAGTATGTTCAACACAAAGCAAATTCCACAAGTTATACTTTTGAATATTACAAAGAAAATTCACTAAGTAGAACTTACCAAGAATCTTGTTCAATATAGTTTTTGCAATTCAAACTTGCTAAGAATCTTCTTTATAAATATATTCAACATAGATTCAACACGATTCAATCAATTATAGATACAAATATAAAAGATTTTGAGTTAAAGATATTTGACACATTATTTTTTACGTGGTAAAACCACCGAAGAGGAAATTTCCACAGGTTAAATCGAAAACCACTGGTAAACTATCTTCCACTATGACGAATAAAAGTACACCCTTAAAAGTGACCATCTCACATGATACACCCTCTCAGATACCTTTAATTCTACCCTCTGGCCTAATGAATTACTTGCCTACTTTCTATTGAAGGCATCTCACATGTCTCTAGAAAGAAATTTATATCTAAGACACTTTGCATAACTCTATAAAGATTTTTTTCTTAACTATCCAGATCCTCATGATCCTAACCAAGACTCTCTTGCTCACCTATCTGGAACATCACTGAAAATGATTTATGCAGAATGCAAATGATGCAAACATGTGCAACATAGAATATGCGATCAATATATTCTATGGAAACTAGAAATGATCAATGAGCACACAATGTACATTTTCCTAGTTTACAATCCAAAAAAAAATGACATCATACAAATCTTGCATTTACATATGAAATGTATAGAATAAGTACACTGCATGAAGAACTAGACTAAGGCATTAAAGAACACAAAATAAGGTTGCCTAGTTCTTAAACATGAACAATAACCTAGAGCATGTAAAACACCAAAAATATGCCAAATCCTATATTCTATTCACGTTACAAAAGCTTGAAAACATAGCATACTCATAAAGCACATATTAAAACTTTAGAACTAAAACCAAAAATGCTAGAATCAAATGATATGATTGATAAGATTCTCTAGCAATCATTTAGAGCACATATTCGCAAAATAATCAATTAAATCCTAATAGCCTCTAAATATCAATTAATTTTGTGAATCCTAAATATGTTTAACTAAAGAATCCTAGCATATGTAAATGTTATCAATAATCAAAATAAACTTAATTAAAACCCAAATAACCCTATATAATAAGCTAGTCACAATACAACTCACAAGCATGTGAAAACATAGATTTCAAGAAACCTAACCTACATACAAGTCGATATTCAAGCACACTTAGCTTGAAATAGAAGCTATATCTCTTGATAGCAATTATTCAATTAACATACACGTTGAGAAGAAGAAAACCCAATTCAATTGAAGAAAATAAAGATCAAAATACAAAAGATAAATCAATTATCATGACAAAATATGAAGCCACATAATTATGTGTAGAACCACCACAAAACTTGAAAAAATGACTTTAAAGTTGCTTAAAAAAGATAAAGAACTCCAATACAAAGATTCTCTAACTTGATTCACTAAAATCGGATGAGAAATTAGTGACATATGGTGTTTGGAAGTTGAGAGAATTTGGAAGAAAATTTATGGACTTTTTCTTCTTAGAAATCAAAATAAGAGGGAGAGAGATTTTAACTGATAGAAAGGAGGGAAGATGAAGATGCGTAGGAAGGAGCACACTTGGCACTAGGTAGTGTGCCACCTAACCACTACATGGAGGTGCGTGTTCTCAATCGAGGCATAAGGATTCTATTCCCAAGAGGCACACGCGCCTTCACGGGAGATAAGTAATGTGGCACTTTGCCACACCTTTCTTCCCTCGCTAAACTCTCGCGATCTTTGACTATATTTTGGCCTCCTAACCCCTATTTTGAATCCATTTTTGGATTACAAACCGGGACTCTCTCATAAAAATGGACGTAAAAAAATAATTCACAAAAAATATTGAAATCAACTCGATATACAAAGACAAAAACCATGCAAGTTAAAAACACGTAAAGTTTCGTAACTTCCAACTCGGAACTAGAAAACTAAAGAATGAGTATCCAGAACTACAAGTTCGATATCACAAAAACATAACCAAACAAACACAAGAATACACAAGTATGCCATTTCCTAGATATAGTCGTAGAACATGCAATTTTAAATGATTTGACAATTTATATATAATGCTGCATACAATAATTTATGTGTGTATGTGTTATAACAATTGAGCTTAATGAAACAAGGACATATATGGATGCAATGTGTGTGTGTGTGTGTGTGTATGTATGTATGTCTTAAATGCCTTGCAAGAGGAATGAGGTCTCAATATACCTTTGATGTGCAATAATGCTCGCTCGTCTTGAAGACTTCACTTTGCTTGATAAGTTGTCATTCTTCCTTGAAGCTTGAATCACAATGAGCCTAGACAAATGATCAATATAAAGAAAATATTGTTTTGGTATGAAATTATGCGAACATGACTCAAAAACGTAACAATCTACCCATTTGGCAAATTCCATGTCAAAACACCAATACATATAGTAAAATATACAAAGTGAAGATTGGTCACAAGCACACCCTCACATTATAATGAGTTTGTAAATCCAAAACTAATCTTCAACAAGTCTTGAACTTCTTCATTTAATCTTCTCTTGATTTCGCCTAAAATTGAACTTGAAGAGCAATATATAAACAAGAGAGATTATATGTTGCAATCTACATACTTGATAAGACAAAGCAATAAAGCTCAAATGGATACATGTCCCCTTTAATCTATGCTAAAAGAAGTTCAAAATAAGCTAAACCAAGTATCATATTTTCTCCCCTTTTTAGAAATGAAATGAAGCCAAAAGAGAACTAGAAATGATACCTATAAGCTAATCACGAAACAAAACAAAGAAATTGAGACAATATTATCAAGAATAAAATAGTACACTCAACAAGGAAATTTGAGCAAGTACTCCCCCTAAAGTGATGCTTCTCAAACGTAACACAATAAGCTGAAGATATTTTTCAATTAATTAAGCAACTCAACATCAAATTCTATGTCCCCTATGCCAATATATCAAAGTAAGTCAAAGATACAAAATTATGGTAGTATCTATCAAAGATAAGGCAAGAGAAACAATACAAATATTATAAAGGAATTGTAAAGGCATGATGCTAGAAAATTTGCTTGAAATAAATTGGCTCTTTTTAATCCTTGTTTGTTTTTAAGAAAGCCTATCAAGGTTATTCAAATCTATCCAATATGAATAACCACATAAAGACACCAATTTGTCATAAATGTGACAAAGTAAACAAGTATATACATAAAGACATATATGAGAAAATAATGAATCACAATGCATAGAATTTTACTCTTAAGAACATAGGTGGTTTCCACCAAGTTCAATAAATGTATTAACAATCATATAAACCTCAAATATAGAGGAAATGATTTCAATCACAATCACATCAACCCCAAACTTGGAGGAAATGATTTTAATCACGATTATATCATCCCCAATAAAAGAGGAATTAATTGCAATTACAATCATATCAACCCCACGCTTGGAGGAATTGATTGCAATGTAGATCATATCAAACCTAAACAAGAATGAATTGATTGTAAACACACTCATACAATCATTATAAGACAAGTATCATGCATTCTCAAGATTCAATATTTCAACCAAATAATATGCCAACTTTTACAAAGTCAAATCATGTGAACATATCATATAAGATAACAAAGTTTAGTAGACAATGCTCCGCCTCAATAAGTGCTCTATCTAAGATGAAGATTGGATATTGTTCACAATGATACTCACATAATAACACACTCAAGCAATTTTAAAGAAATTAAACAAAATAAGCTCCACAAACTATGAGAGGTACAACAAGATTTTCAATCACTCACATAATTCATCTAAAATTGTTGGCAAACCAAATACGCTTAAAAGAAAAATATGTGTGTGTGAGAGAGATTGCTTCAAGCATATATAAGGAAGTGATTGGATCATAGACATGCAAACTATATCAATATCTATTCATCTTATGCTTTTCCAATCAAGGTCAAACCTATTACCATCCATATTTTTGCTTTAAGAGAATAAATTTCAACATATGAGTGTGTGTGTGCATGTGGCTAGTCATCTCATTTCTTGTTTTTCAACCTGAGCATTTCCAATTTTCTACTGAACTCCTTTATGCTTTTTAAAGCTTTTAATCCAAGTTTTTTTTTAAATTCTATTTCAACACTTCTTTGATCCTTTTTGTATATTACTTCATGACGGCTTTCACTCATCATATTGGTGTAGCTCTTTTCTACATTAGGCGACTGCATAACCAATATATGTAGCTCTTTTCATGAAGGTGCTCATTGAGTTGTACATAGTTACCGAAGCAAAATGGACACTAACCACATGTCATCTTTCATGTACTAATCAAAAGATTACTAAGTGCATCCATAACTTACATACTTTCAAACTCAACCTGCTCAAACTAAACATATGAGAGAAGCAATACGTGCACTTTAAAAAAAAAAGATTTAAGTGTTAAAAGTGCATGATCTAAAAGCAATACAAAGAGAATTAATCAAGATCATTACTTCTTAAGAGAGTAGCTTTCACCAAATATGAAGATCATATTTTTCAAAAATGCCACTCACCAATCAAACAAGTACAAGATATACTTTTGCATCATGTAAAAGATCTTTGTGAATAATTTAATTAAATGATCTATAGATGGCAATTATTTACAGAGAACCTTATATATCTTAAACATGCTCTCTATAATAATATGCCACAGGATGTCATGCACTCAAAAGTTGATAAGATGAAATTGAAAGCAAGCTTAGAGTAAATAATTACAATATCAAGTTTTTTCATCAATGTGAGGTTTTCGCTTTTTTTGTGAACTCTATTGGCCTGTTTGTGCTCATGACAACAAGTTATCGGTGTGTCATTCCAAGAGTATAAAGACCAAGCTTCTCAACTCAAACAAACATATAAAATTGACTTTCTCTAACAGTCTTAACAATAAACTATCACCACACAACTTTCAAAAAAATGAACTTCTCTAAAGTCAATCAACAAATTTTTACTATCATACCAGACTTATGTGAGATATCCAAGTTCATGTTTAAGTTAAAGAAAAACAAATCTAGTGAGATCGGTTACTCAAACTTGACACTACTCTCAAAGCTAACTCACATGTGCAACTTACACTAATGGTAAGAGCACTCACAATTTGAAGGGAAAAATCGATTCAAACGGAAGCATAAAATTAGGGTTTGGTATATTTTAAAACTTTTCCCTTTAAAAGAAAGAACCTTTACCCTAGATTAATCAACATATATCAAAAGTATCGTACCTTTTTCTCATGACGATTGAACTATCGTTGAATTGAATCTGTAAGATCTTCCAATCCAATCACAAATGTGAATCACCTAGAAGTATGGACTCTCATTCTTTAAATTTTATACCTAAGGATGGAAACAAACAAAATCTCTTTCATTTGTTAGTCACAATAATCCTCTAATAGGAAAAATAAAGAGCATTAGGTCACTTGTAAACTATCAATCAATTTGATTGAAACTTGTGTGAACCTTGATTCGATGTTGTATACAAAACCTTTTGATGTAAAGGCTACTAGTATACTATCGAAAACAAAATATTATTTTTTCCTTCACCGCTTTGTCAAATTTTCACACACCTATCTTTAGAGTTGGAAGAATTTATCTTGAGCAAGAATCGTATTCTCTACACTCAAAATTCTCTCTTGTTCGAATTTTACTGTTAGAAAACTTGCCTTGGTTGAATTTTCTCTAGTAAAAATAATACCTTAGCTGAATTCAACCTAAACATATATATAGTTTTCTCAAATCCTCTCCTAAGAAGGATTTACTAGTAGAAAAAATCGTACAACTGAAGCGTGAAAAAAATTAGGGTTTGGCATAATTTTTTTTTTCCTTTTTATTAACAAGAACCTTAACCCTAGATTAATTTATGCATATAAAAATATCGTACCTTTTTTTCATGACGATTGAACTAGCGTCGAATTGAATCCGTAAGATCTTCCAATCCAATCACGAATGTGAATCACGTAGGAGTGTGGGCTCCCTTTCTTTAAATTATATACCTGAGGATGGAAACAAACGAAATCATCTTCTTTGTTAGTCACAATAATCCTCCAAGACAAAAACCAAAAACGTCCGGTCACTTGAGAATTATCAATCAATTAATTGAAACTCACGTGAACCTTTATTCGATGTTGTAAACAAAACCATTTTGATGCAAAGGATACTAGTGTACTATCTAAAACAAAAACGTTCCCTATTTTCTCTACTCTTGGCCAAATTCTTCACACAATGATTTGGATGAAGTTTTTTTTATATAACAATAAAAAACAACTTCTCACACCAAAATATAATTCTTGGTCGAATTAAATAGGTACTAAATATAGAAGAACAAATCCTCTCCTAAGAAGGATTTACTTGGTGGGCAAGAATCCTTTCCTTAGGAGGATTTACTTGGTGACGAAGAATCCTTTTAAAAAAAGAATTCTTTTCTACACCAAGACTCCTAATCCTAATAAATAGTGTATTTGTGACCATATTAAAGACTTCCTAAATTGATTAGAAAAATAATTCCTTTTATTTATCTACTTATCAAATATAGTCATTAATATTAATTATACTACCAACAATAGTATAATATTAAGAGACCTTCTCCTAATAGAAAAAGTATTTTTACTTTTAATTAAATAATTGATTAATCAAAAAATTAATTAATTACCATTTAATTAAATGATCAAATAAAAATAATATATTAGGCTTTTATATATATTAGCCTTGCCGCCCATGACATTATATAGGCATATATATATATATATATATATATATATATATATATTTTATTAAATCCATTGGGCCTTTATAAAAAGTCCACATGTGAACTAGACCCATTCTGACAAAAAGAAACAAGTCCACATGCCTTAATACAATTCTAGATGGACCCTTAAATTGGTCCAGTAGAATATATCAAGTGATTCATGCAAGTTCGTGTGGATTAGGGATCTTGGCGGGCTATCTAAATTTTAGCTCCAATAGACACAACCCAATCACAATCAACAAACGATTCACTTAGGTCTGATCTATTAATTTTTGTTCATTCCACTAAATAACTAAAAATTGAACTCTTAAATAAAGATAGAATAAGTTATTATTTCTCATTCATACCCTAGACAACCTTATGGTTTCATCATGTAGATGCTTTCGTCACGACTTCCATTAAGGAAAGTGGTATTGACATCTATTTGCCAAATCTCTAGGTCTAAAGATGCCGTAATTGATAAGAGTATCCTAATAGATTTAAGCATGGCCACATGAGAGAAGGTTTCTTCATAATTGATACCTTCTTTCTATGTATAACCTTTATCTACAAATCTAGCTTTAAAGGTTTCCACTTTTCCATCCATTCCTCATTTCTTCTTGTATACCCACTTGTACCCGATAGATTTTATCCCTTTAGGCAAGTCTACAAGAGACCATATTTTGTTTTTAAACATATGTACAACTTCGGATTACATTGCCTTTTTCCAATGGCGACAATCAATATCTTTCATTGCTTCTTGTACGTATAGGGATGATCATCATCCAGGAGATTCTCTATAGATTCTCCTAGACCGATGTATCTCTCGGGTTGTCTACTAACCCTCCCACTATGACTGTTAGGATTATTCTCGATAGCAAGAGTGTAATATTGTAATTAACAATCTTTTCAGATGAATAAATTGTTAGGATTATGCTCGATAGCAAGAGTGTAATATTGTAATTAACAATCTTTTCATATGAATAAAGAGATTTCTAGTTTAACAAATCTTATAGCATTAATAGTTTAATTATTATAATTGTCAAAAGTAAATAATCATAAGGTCAAAAGACTTTGAGAAAAGAAGAATTGTTCATACATCTAGATATGTATAAGGTTGACACAATTCTTTAGTTAGTCTTGAATAATATTCACAACTTAAGATAGAAGATTGGGCACCTTTATCTTGTCAAAGTTGTAGATTCTTTTGCTAGCATTTGAGTGGGTTCAAATGTGTTATGATGAGTCTAAAATCATCAAAGTGTGGTGTCTTTGGGCAAAAGAATCTAGTGAACTGGGTGCATTGAATAGGATCAAAATGAAATACTTTATCTAGAATCGTCAATGGATAAAAGTATTCATTTGAAGATAATCAGAGAGTCAATCTTAATCCTGAGATAAATGATGGACTTATGGTTGCAAGTGTTATCATTGAAGCTATCAATGAGTACGATTATATAGCATAGTCTATCCTCGATAGTTTGGTGGTATTCATTTGTTAATCGATAAAGGACTTCATTTATAGATATGGACATCGTGGCACCATTTAGTGAATGAGAGTAGAATACCATCATATGGATGTTTTGAGGTATTGGATATTAAATCTAAACGTTAAGTTTTCAATAGTGTCTATTGAAACACGGCTTCTGGACAAGTCAAAATATCCAAGATCAAAATGTGGTCATATGAGTAAATATGGTAACTTGGAGAGCTATAAGCGGTCTATGAGCTCTTGGCAATTCTGGTATTCTTCACGAGGATACACTTTCTCCAATAAGGTTGTCTAGGGTATGAATGAGTAACATCAATTTATTCTATCTTTATTTAAGAGTTCAATTTTAGTTCTTTAGTGGAATGAACTAAAATTTATAGATCAAACCTAAGTGAATCGTTTGTTGATTGTGATTGGGTTGTGTCTATTGGAGCTTAAATTTAGATAGCCCGTCGAGATCCCTAATCCACACGAACTTGCATGGATCACTTGATATATTCTACAGGACTAATCTATGGGTCCATCTAGAATTGTAATAAGGCATGTGAACTTGTTTCTTTTTGTAAGAATAGGTCTAGTTCACATGTGGACTTTTTATTAAGGTCCAATCGATTTAATAAAATGAGAAAATTAATATATGGCTTTTATACAACGTATGGCGGCAAAGGCTATTAATAATAGCTTTAATATATATTTTTTATTTTATTATTTAATTAAATGAGAATTATTTAATTTGTTGATTAATTAATTATTTAATTAAAAGTCAAAATCTTTTCCTAGTAGGAGATGGTCTCCTAAAACTTTACTATTGTTGGTAGTATAGCTAATGTTAAAGACTATATTTGATAGGTAGATAAATAAAAGGAGTTATTTATCTAATCAAATTAGGAAGTCTTTAATATGGTTACAAATACACTATTGAGTTGGATTAGAAGTTTTGGTGTAGGAAAGAATTCTTTTTGGAAAAGGATTCTTGGTCACCAAGTAAAACTACTTAGTGGTAGAATTCTTATTTGAAACGGATTCATAACCACTAAGTTAATCTACCTAAGGATAGAATTCTTGTCCATCAAGTAATCTTTCCTAAACTCTCCTAATCCATATCAAAGACCAAAAATTCGGCCAACAACATATGGTTATAGGAGTAGTTAGATTTCCTTTTAGATAAGGACTCTTAACTACCAAATAAATCCACCTAAGGAAAGGATTCTTGCCAACCAATTAATCTTTCTTTGGAAAGGATTTATGAACCTAAATATATGTGTGAAGAATTTTGGTCATGACTAAGGAGCATTAGAGAGAAATTTCGGCCAAGCTCTATTTTTCTTAGTGAAGAATTCGGCCATTATAGAATTTTGAGGGAGAAAAATCTGATTTTACTCTAGACAAAATTCAATAATCTCTAAGCAATAGTGTGTGAATTGGGCCAAGTAGAGAAAAAAGGGGAACGTTTTTGTATTCGATAGTACACTAATATCCTTTACATCAAAGGAGTTTTGTGTACAACATCAAATCAAGGTTCACGCGAGTTACAATCTAACTGATTGATAATTCACAAGTGACCAGACGTTATTTGATTTTTTTCTTGGAGGATATTTGTAACTAACAAAGAAAAGATATTTGCTTTGTCTCCATCCTCAGGAATACAATTTAAAGAAAGGGAGCCCACACTCCTAGGTGATTCACGTTCGTGATTGGATTGGAAGATCTTGCGAAATCAATTCGACGCTTGTTCAATCGTCACGCCAAAAAGGTACGATACTTTTATATACATCAGTTAATCTAGGGTTAAGGTTCTTGTTGCATAAAAGGAAAGTTTTTTATTTATACTCAAACCCTTATTTCATTTTTTATCACGCTTCCATTGCGTTTTTAGCTTGTTTTTCCCTATAATTGGTATCAGAGCCTGGTTGTACCCTTGATTAATTGATGTATATGTTCGTGAATCTTTTTCTTTTTATTGTATATATGCATGTTTTAGAAAGAGATGGCACTCTGGGTATTCGCATATATATTTACATTGGAATGTATGGATATATAAATGTTTTATATATGGATTTTTATTGCTCAATTTTGGTCCTATAATTTCAATGTAATTTTTTTTTTGGATTGTAACAAGAAGGGTGGTCTATTATCGCCATAATTTCCTTCTTGGTAGTTGCTAAGTTTTTTTTCATTTTGTTCTTGTAATAATAATAACAAAACTGCAGTATTTTGTTATGTAAATTCTTCTGTAATACATTCAAGTTTCGAAGACTCAAAGGTTTGAAGAATTAGGAGTAACCGGAACAAGTTTGGGACCGTGAGAGCCGTAACAACGAACGTGCGTGTGAAGAGCATGCAGCCACGTTTGTTGTGGCATGGGCTGCACACGGCAGCCCTTGTTGTAGCCATGGGCTGCGCATGGTAGACCTTTATGGGCTTGTGACATACGCACACCAATGGGTAAGGGAAAGGGGTGCACACGCCCATGGGAGGTAGCCGAGGGAGTCGGAACGATGAAGGTCGTGTGAAGACTTGTTTGCAAAGAAAGGAGTTCTTGTATTCCAAGACATATGTAATTTACTTGTTTTTCTAGGATGGACCAAAATTGTAGCTATTTTGTTTTGGTAAATATTGCAATGTTTGTCATTGTTTGACAACATGTCATATATAATACGAGTGCCACTCATATATCTCTTTTTGTATGAACATACATTGAATGGTTTAAGTATCTAAATTGGCATCTAGATAACTTGGTAAATCATTCTTTAGAATTCGATCACACGCCTTAAACAATTGAGTGGGAGAAGGTGTTTTGGCACACCTACGGCCTCCAAGTTTAGTTGAGCTTTATGTTTCGTGGATAACCTCCTAAGAGGTATTCATGAATGGAATTTAGCAAGATACTTCGTTACAAGGATAGACTAGACAATTAGCCCAAACGATATCTACTCCTAAATGAGGGATATTCATGAGGGATTATATTGAAGGTCGATAACTTGGTAACACACTCAATGTGAGTTTATTAATATCCTCCCAAGAGTTCTTGGTAATAAAATCACAAGGCTCAAAATAAAACGTTGGTTGTTATGTTAACAATTAGGTGGGATCTAGTCCAACTAGTAAATATTGCGAACTCCCAAAAGAGGTATGACATTTATGGGTGTTGGATCACCGTTGAATTTTTACGATTGAATTATTTTATTTAATTCAAGATAAATATTCAAAAGTGCTTAATCATGATTATTTACTTATATAATTTTGTTATTAAAAAGAAATCATGACCCCATCCCTAATCAATATCCTAAAAGATAATACTTTAACTGATGATAATTATGTCACATGGAAAAGGAATATTGGGTTGTTGTTGCAAATTGAAAAGTATATGTTCATTATGTATATTCCTTAACCATCAAACTAATGAATCTACTCAAGAACAAAGAGATGAGAATCAGTAGTGGAAGTCTTTAGATGAGATGGCTAAATGTATGTTACATTATGGCCATCATCTCTAACGTGTTGCAACAGCAATATGAAGGACTGGAGACTGCTGCCGATATTATGATGTCTCTAGACAGGGATTCATATGGTTGGCAAAGTTGCTACTGTTAAGATCCGTTAGAAGGTCAAGAAACAACAGAGGAAAAAGCAACTTGGGCCTTTTTATAAGGAGACCAAGAAAGTAACCAAGATCAAAGGGAAGTGTTTCCTTTGTGGTGAAAAGGGTTAAAGAAATAGACTGAATAAGAATGAATTCAACTTGTATTTAGGCAATGGAGCATTGGTGTCTACTAGTGTAGTGGGAGATATTAGAATCTATTTAGATTCTTCTAGGCATTTAGATTTAATAAATGTTTATTATGTACCACAATTCAAGAGGAATTTAATTTCGGTCTCTTGTTTAAATAAATTTGGATATTCGGTTACTTTTAATAAAAGGTTTTATTACTAGTAAGAATAACAAAATAATTTGTAAAGGTACATTGGAAAATGGTTTATTCTATTTGCATGGAAATATCTCTCACTTGTTAGACACAGGATATTATTTTTATAGTCCTTCAGATCTTAAAGTATTTGTTTCGACAAATACCAAATTTCTAAAAGAGGACTATATGAATAATTTTGTGCCTAAAAGTAGAATTGTCCAAAATGAGCTTTTAGGAGATACAATTCCACAAGAGGTTTCGCAACCAAGCCCAATTGTAAGTTCCTTACCAACACAAGATCAATAATCAACAATACCTCATCGTAGTGGGAGGGTTCTTAGACAACCAGAGAGATACATTGGTCTAGAAAAATCTATAGGGAATCTTCCGGATGACGATGATCACTATACATACAAAAAAGCAATGGAAAATGTTAATTGTCGCCATTGGCAAAAGGCAATGCAATCCGAAATTGAATCTATGTTCATAAATAAAGTCTAGTCTTTTGTAGACTTGCCTAAAGGGAGAAAACCCATATGGTGCAAGTGGGTATACAAGAGGAAAAGAGGAATGGATGGAAAGGTGGAAACCTATAAAGCTAGATTTGTAGCTAAAGGTTATACACAAAAGAAAGGTACCGATTATGAGGAAACCTTCTCTCTTGTGGCCATGCTTAAATCCATTAGGATACTCTTATCCATTGCGGCATCTCTAGACCTAGAGATTCGGAAAATGGAGGTCAAGACAGCTTTCCTTAATGGAAGTCTTGACGAAAGCATCTATATGATGCAACCAGAAGGATTCATTGAAAAGGGCCAAGAGGAAAGGGTATGCAAGTTACAAAGATCCATATATGGATTGAAGCAAACATCTAGATCTTGGAACATAAGGTTCTATCAAACGGTAACACTTTGATGAACCTTGTGTATACAAAAGGATTAAAGGCAACAAGTTGGTTTTCCTAGTTCTTTACGTTGATGACATACTACTCATCGGAAACGATGTAGGTGTATTGACATCAATAAAAGAATAGTTAGCAAAACAATTTGATATGAAGGACTTAGGAGAATCAAGTTATATTCTTGGTATCCAAGTCATAAGGGATAGAAAGAATAGAACGATTGCATTATCCCAAGCTTCATACATAGATAAAATCTTGTCTAGGTTTTCCATGCAAGATTCCATGAAAGGTATGTTACCTTTTAGACATGGAATCAAACTTTCTAAGGAAAAAGTTCCTAAGAATGATCATGAAGAGTAATTCATGAGAGGGATTCCGTATGCTTCGGCAGTAGGAAGTCTCATGTATGCAATGCTCTATACTATAAGAGATATTTTTTTTGCTATGGGCATAGTTAGCAAGTTTCAATAGAAGCCTGGTTTTTATCACTGCCGTCAAGAATATTTTCAATTATCTTAGGAGAACGAGAGATTATATGCTTGTATAATCTGGAGGGGATTTAATTCCCGTTGGGTATATAGATTCTAATTTTCAGTCAGATTCTAACTCGAAGAGATCGACATCAAGATCTGTATTTACCATTGGAGGAGGGGAAGTCATATGGAGGAGTATCAAGCAATCTTGTCTTGCTAATTCCACCATGGAAGTCGAGTATGTTGCCGCATTCGAGGCTGCTAAAGAGGCTGACTGGCTCCACCAATTCTTGATTGACTTGGAAGTGGTTCTTGAAGCGAATAAGCAGATCACTATCTATTGTTACAATAGTTGGGCAGTGGATAATTTGAGAGAACCAAGAAGTCAAAAGAAAGGGAAACACATTGAAAGAAAGTATCACCTTCTATATTAAATTGTGCATAGGGGTGACGTGACGATTACCAAAATCGCATCAGTAGAAAATCTAGTGGATCCCTTTACAAAGGCTCTTCCTTAAAAGAGTTTTGATGGGCATCTAGAGAACATGGGGATCAGAGATATGACACATTTGCTATAAAGCAAGTGGGAAATTGTTAGGATTATGCTCGATAGCAAGAGTGTAATATTGTAATTAACAATCTTTTCATATGAATAAAATGATTTCTAGTTTAACAAATCTTATAGTATTTATAGTTTAATTATTATAAATTTCAAAAGTAAATAATCTTAAGGTCAAAAGACTATGAGAAAAGAAGAATTATTCATACATCTAGATATGTATGAGGTTGACACAATTCTTTAGTTAGTCTTGAATAATATTCACAACTTAAGATAGGAGGTTGGGCGCCTTTATCTTGTCAAAGTTGTGGATTCTTTTGCAAGCATTTGAGTGTGATCAAATGTTTTATGATCAGTCTAAAATCATCAAAGTGTGGTGTCTTTGGGCAAAAGAATCTAGTGTACTGGGTGCATTGAATAGGATCAAAATGAAATACTTTATCTAGAACCGTCAATGGATAAAAGTTTTCATTTGAAGACAATCGGAGAGTCTATCTTAATCCTGAGATAAATGATGGACTTATGGTTGCAAGTGTTATCATTTGAGCTACCAATGAGTACGATCATATAGCATAGCCTATCCTTGATAGTTTGGTGGTATTCATTTGTTAATTGATTGAGGACTTCATTTATAGATATGGACATCGTGGCTTTATTTATTAAATTAGAGTAGAATACTATCATATGATGTTTTGAGGTATTGGATATTAAATTTTAACATTAAGTTTTCAATAGTGTCTATTGAAACATAGCTTCTGGACAAGTCAAAATATCCAAGTTCAAAATGTGGTCATATGAGTAAATATGGTAACTTGGAGAGCTATAGGCGGTCTATGAGCTCTTGGCGATTACTGGTATTCTTCACGTGGATACACTTTCTCCAATAAGGTTGTCTAGGGTATGAATGAGTAACATCAATTTATTCTATCTTTATTTAAGAGTTCAATTTTAGTTCTTTAGTGGAATGAAATAAAATTAATAGATCAGACCTAAGTGAATCGTTTGTTGATTGTGATTGGGTTGTTTCTATTGGAGCTTAAATTTAGATAGCCTACCAAGATCCCCAATCCACACGAACTTGCATGGATAACTTGATATATTTTACCAGACCAATTTAGGGGTCCATCTAGAATTGTAATAAGGCATGTGATTTTGTTTCTTTTTTGTAAGAATAGGTCTAGTTCACTTGTAGACTTTTTATTAAGGTCCAATGGATTTAATAAAATAAGAATAATATTATATGGCCTTTATACTAGGTATGGGCGGCAAAGGCTATTAATAATAGCTTTAATATATATTTTTTATTTTATTATCTAATTAAATGAGAATTAATTAATTTGTTGATTAATTAATTATTTAATTAAAAGTCAAAATCTTTTCCTAGTATGTGATGGTCTCCTAAAACTATACTATTGTTGGTAGTATAGTTAATGTTAAAGACTATATTTGATAAGTAGATAAATAAAAGGAGTTATTTATCTAATCAAATTAGGAAGTCTATAATATGGTTACAAATACACTATTGAGTTGGATTAGGAGTCTTGGTATTGGAAAAAATTCTTTTTGGAAAAGGATTCTTGGTCACCAAGTAAAACTACTTAGTGGTAGAATTCTTATTTGAAAAGGATTCATAACCACTAAGTTAATCTACCTAAGGATAGGATTCTTATCCATCAAGTAATCTTTCTTAGGAAAGATTGAACTCTACTAATCCATATCAAAGACCAAAAATTCGGCCAACAACATATGGTTATAGGAGTAGTTAGAATTCCTTTTAGATAAGGACTCTTAACTACCAAATAAATCCACCTAATGAAAGTATTCTTGCCAACCAAGTTAATCCTTCTTCGGAAAGGATTTATGAACCTATGTATATGTGTGAAGAATTTCGGTCATGACTATGGAGCATTAGAGAGGAATTTCGGCCAAGCTCTATTCTTCTTAGTGAAGAATTCGGCCATCATAAAATTTTGATGGAGAAAAATCTGATTTTACTTTGGACAAAATTCAATCATCTCTAAGCAATAGTGTGTGAATTAGGCCAAGTAGAGAAAAAAGGGGAACGTTTTTATATTCGATAGTACACTAATATCCTTTACATCAAAAGGTTTTTGTGTACAAGATCGAATCAAAGTTCACGCGAGTTACAATCAAATTGATTGATAATTCACAAGTGACCGGACGTTCTTGGATTTTTCTCTTGGAGGATATTTGTAACTAACAAGGAAAAGATATTTGCTTTGTCTCCATGCTCAGGAATACAATTTAAAGAGAGGGAGCCCACACTCCTAGGTGATTCACGTTCGTGATTGGATTGGAAGATCTTACGGAATCAATTCGACGCTTGTTCAATCGTCACAAGAAAAAGGTACGATACTTTCATATACATCAATTAATCTAGGGTTAAGGTTCTTGTTGCATAAAAGGAAATTTTTTTATTTATACGCAAACCCTTATTTCATTTTTTATAATGCTTCTGTTGCGTTTTTAACCATTTTTTCCTTACAAAAAGTGATTTATAGTTTAACAAGTCTTATAGCATTTATAGTTTAATTATTATAATTGTCAAAAGTAAATAATCATAAGTTCAAAAGACTATGAGAAAATAAGAATTGTTCATACATCTAGATATGTATGAGGTAGACATAATTCTTTAGTTAGTCTTCAACAATATTCATAATTTAAGATAAAAGGTTGGGTCCTTTATCTTGTCACAGTTGTAGATTCTTTTGCTAGCATTTGAGTGGGATCAAATGAGTTATGATGAGTCTAAAATCATCAAAGTGTGGTGTCTTTGGGCAAAAGAATCTAGTGCACTAGGTGCATTGAATATGATCAAAATGAAATACTTTATCTAGAACCGTCAATGGATAAAAGTTTTCATTTGAAGACAATCGGAGAGTCTATCTCAATCCTGAGATAAATGATGGACTTATGGTTTCAAGTGTTATCATTTGAGCTATCAATGAGTACGATTATATAGCATAGTCTTTCCTCGATAGTTTGGTGGTATTCATTTGTTAATCGATAGAGGACTTCATTTATAGATATGGACATCGTGGCTCTATTTATTGAGTGAGAGTAGAATACCATCACTTGGATGTTTTGAGGTATTGGATATTAAATCTTAACGTTAAGTTTCACTAGTGTCTATTAAAACATGGCTTCTGGACAAGTCAAAATATCCAAGTTCAAAATGTGGTTATATGAGTGAGTTAATATGGTAACTTGGAGAGCTATAGATGGTCTATGAGCTCTTGGTGATTACTGGTATTCTTCACGAGGATACACTTTCTCAAATCTAAGGTATGAATGAGTAACATCAAATTAATCTATCTATATTTAAGAGTTCAATTTTAGTTCTTTAGTGGAATGAACTAAAATTAAATAGATCGGACCTAAGTGAATCTTTTTTTTATTGTGATTAGGGTTGTGCCCATTGGAGCTTAATATTAGATAGCCAGCCAAGATCCCCAATCCACACGAATTTGTATGGATCACTTGATATATTCTACCAGACCAATTTAGAGGTCTATCTAGAATTGTATTAAGGCATGTGAACTTGTTTCTTATTGCAAGAATAGGTCTAGTTCACATGTGGACTTTTTATTGAGGTCCGATGGATTTAATAAAATAAGAAAAATAATATATGGCCCTTAAATATGGAATGGGCGACAAAGGCTATTAAGAAATAGCTAAAATATATTATTTTATTTTATTATTTAATTAAATAGAAATTAATTTATTGTTAATTAATTAATTATTTAATTAAAAGTCAAAATCTTTTTCGTAGTAGGAGATGGTCTCCTAAAACTATACTACTGTTGGTAGTATAGTTAACGTTAAAGACTATATTTGATAAATAGATAAATAAAAAGAATTATTTATCTAATCAAGTTAGGAAGTCTTTAATATGGTTACAAATACACTATTGAGTTAGATTAAGAGTCTTGGTGAAGGATAGAATTCATTTAGAAAAAGGATTCGTAACCACCAAGTAAATCTACCTAAGGAAAGATTCTTAACAACCAAGTAAATCCTTCTTAGGATAGGATTTGTGATCTTAATCTATATCCAATGAAATTTCGGCCAGCCCATATATATATATATATATACATGAGGATAGAATTCCTTTGAGATAAGGATTCTTAACTACCAAATAAATCTACATAAGGAAAGGATTCTTGCCAACTAAGTAAATCCTTCTTAGGAGAGGATTTATGATCCTATATATATATATATATATATGTTAGGAAATCCGGCCAGCCCTAAGATTTTCTATGAGTAAATTTCGGCTATGTTAGGTAAATTTCAAAAGATATTTTGGCTTAGCATGAGAGAATTTTTAGGGAGAAAAATTTAGTTTTTTGCTGTAGACAAAATTGAATCAACTCATAGATATAGGGTGTGGAATTCGGCCAAGGAGAAGAGAGAAAAAGAGAACGTTTTTGTTTTTGATAGTAAACTAGTATTCTTTACATCAAAAGGGTTTTGTGTACTACATCAAATCAAGGTTCACGCGAGTTTCAATCAAATTGATTGATAATTCACAAGTGGCCGGACGTTCTTGATTTTTTTCTTAGAGGATATTTGTAACTAACAAAGAAATAGATTTTGTTTGTTTCCATCCTTAGGTATACAATTTGAAGAAAAGGAGCCCACACTATTAGGTGATTCAAGTTTGTGATTGGATTGAAAGATCTTGCGGAATCAATTCGGTGCTTGTTCAATCGTCACGAGAAAAAGGTACGATACTTTTATATATATCAATTAATCTAGGGTTAAGGTTCTCGTTGCATAAAGGTAAATATTTTATTTATACGCAAATCCTAATTTTCTAATTTTGTCATGCTTCCATTGCATTTTGAACCGTTCTTTTCCCTACATTTGGTATCAGAGCCAGGTTGTACCCTTGATCAATTGATGTATATGCTCGTGAATCTTTTTCTTTTATTGTATATATGCATGTTTTAGAAAGAGATGGCACTCTAGGTATTCGCATATATATTTACATTGGAATGTATGGATATATGTATGTTTTATATGTTGTTTGTTATTGCTCAATTTTGGTCCTAGAATTTCAATGTATTTTGTTTTGGGATTGTATCTATTATCGCTCAATTTTGGATTTTTTTTATTTTGTTGTTGTAATAAAAAAAACAGCAATATTTTATTATTTAAATTCTCTTTTAATACATTCAAGTTTATAGGACTCGAAGGTTTGAAGAATTAGGAGCAACCGAAACAAGTTTGGGACAGTACGAGCCGTAACAACAAACATGCGTGAGAAGAGCGTGCAACCACGTTTGTTGTGGCATGGGCTGCGCACGGCTGCCCTTTTGGTAGCCATAGGCTGCGCATGGCAACCCTTTTTTGGTTTACCGCACGTTCACACCCATGGGCAAGGGCGAAGGTTATGCATGCCCACGGGAGGTAGCCGAGGGAGTCCGAACAACGAAGGTCGCGTGAAGACTTGTTTGCCAAGAAAGGAGTTTTTGTATTCCAAGATATATATAATTTACTTGTTTTTCTAGGATGGACCAAAATTGTATCTATTTATAATTTTGTAAATATTGCAATGTTTGTCATTGTTTGATAACATGTCATATAGAATAGGAGTGCCACTCGTATATCTCTTTTGGTATGAACATGCATTGACTGGTTTAAGTATCTAAATTGGCATCTAGATAACTTGGTAAATCATTCTTTGGAATTCGATCACAGGCCTTAAACAATTGAGTGGGAGAAGGTGTTTTTGAACACCTACGGCCTCCAAGTTTAGTTGAGCTTTATGTTTTGTGAATAACCTCCCAAAAGGTATTCATGAATTGAATTTAGCAAGATACTTCCTTGCAAGGATAGACTAGACAATTAGCCCAAACGATATCTACTCCCAAGGGAGGGATATTCGTGAGGAACTATATTGAAGGTCGATAACTTGGTAACACACTCAATGTGAGTTTATTAATATCCTCCCAAGAGTTCTTGTTAATAAAATCGCAAGGCTTAAATTGAAAACGTTGGTTGTTATGTTAACAATTAGGTGGGACCTAGTCCAACTAGTAAATATTGCGAACTCCCAAAGGAGGCGTGACATTTATGGGTGTTGGATCACCGTTGAATTTTTACGATTGAATTATTTCATTTAATTCAAGATAAATATTGAAAAGTGCTTAATCATGATTATTCACTTATATAATTTTTGTTATTGTTCGGAAATCATGACCCCATCCCTAATCAACATCCTTAAAGGCAATACTTTAACTGGTGATAATTATATCACATGGAAAAGGAAAATTGGGCTTCTATTACAATCCGAAAAGCATAAGTTTGTTCTGTGCACTTCTAAACCAATGAATCTACTCAGGAGCAAAGAGATGAGTATCAGCAGTGGGAGTCTTCTGATGAGATGGCTAAATGTTACATTATGGCCACCATTTTTGACGTGTTGCAACAACAATATGAAGGAATGGAGACTGCTGCCGATATAATCAGGCCTTTAGAGAAGATGTTTGCTATGAGGTCTAGGACGACTAAGAGAGAGGCAGTGACTGCTTTTATGAATCTTATGATGAAACCTGGATAGGCTGTGAAAGATCACATGATGAAAATCTTAGCACATCTCAACATTGCTGAACTGAATGGTGCTAAGATAGATGGTGAGACAAAAATTGACATGATTGTCAACTCACTGTTGGATTCCTTTGGTCAATTCAAGTTGGACTACACATTGAATAATAAGGAATACAGCTTGCAGGGCCTGATGCAAGATGTTCAAAGCACGATAAAAATCCGTGTAAAAGGCAAGGGTCAAGAGATTCATACCTTAGGAAAATTGCTGCTGTTAAGACCCGTAAGAAGGTCAAGAAACAACAGAAGAAAAAGCAACTAGGACCTACAAAGAAGGAGACAAAGAAAGTAAACAATATCAAAGGAAAGTGTTTCCTTTGTGATGAAAAGGGACATTGGAAATTAAATTGCCCAAAGTCTCAAGACAAAAAGGAAGAAGGTAATATTAATTATCTTGAAACATGTTTTTTGGTTAATTCTATGGATTCTTGGATCATAGATTCAGGAGCCACTAATCAAGTTGGTTTTTCCTTACAGGGGTTCAAGGAAAGGAGAAGGCTTAATGAGAACGAATTCAACTTGCGTTTAGGCAATGGAGCGTTGGTGTCTGCTAGTTCATTAGGAGATATTAGAATTAGTTTATATTCTTATAGGCATTTAGATTTAATAGACGTTTACTATGCACCTCAATTCAAGAGGAATTTAATTTCAGTTTCTTGTTTAAATAAATTTGGTTATTCAGTTACTTTTAATAAATATTTAATTATTAGTAACAAAGACAAAATTATTTGCAAAGGTACATTGGAAAACGGTTTATGTTTATTCTATTTGCATGGAAATATCTCTCACTTGTTAGACACGGAATCAACGGAACCTAATCATAAAAGAGTAAAATTATTAAAGGATGAAACCTACCTATGGCATTTGCGCTTAGGTCATATCAACCTTAATAGGATTAAAAGATTGGTATGTGACGGACCTCTAAGTGACTTAAAGGTTGATGATCTACCAACTTGTGAATCTTGTTTGGAAGGTAAAATGACCAAAAGGTCGTTTACGAACAAAGGCACAATAGCCATTGAATGTTTAGGATTGATACACACTGATGTGTGTGGACCTATGAGCATTCAAGCTAGAGGTCGATATGATTACTTCATCACTTTCATGGATGATCACTCAAGATTTGGCTATGTGTATCTCATGAGATATAATTCGGATGCTTTTGATATGTTCAAAGCATTTAAAGCTGAAGTAGAAAATCAGCTTGAGAAAGGCATAAAAATCATGAGGTCCGATCGTGGTGGAGAATATCTATCTGGTGAGTTTCAGCAATATCTTATTGATAATGGAATAATCTCTCAGTTTTCTTCACCAGGCACACCTCAACAAAATGGGGTGGTAGAAAGAAGAAATGGAACTCTTTTGGATATGGTTAGATCTATGTTGAGTTATTCAACGCTCTCTAATTCTTTTTGGGGATATGCTTTACAAACAGCAATGTACATTCTAAACGATGTACCATCTAAGTCGGTTCCTGAAACACCGCATGAGTTGTGGACTGGGTGAAAATCTATTTTACAACACTTAAGGATATTTGGATGTCCTGCACACATGTTAAAAGGAAAGACATACATGATGGAGTCCCGTTCAGAAACATGCATATCTGTAGGGTATCCAAAAGGAACAAAAGGATATTATTTTTATAGTGCTTCAGATCTTAATGTATTTGTTTCGACAAATGCCAAATTTCTAAAAGAAGACTATATGAATAATTTTGTGCCTAAAAGTAGAATTTTCCTAAATGAGCTTTTAGGAGATACAATTCCACAAGAGGTTTCGCAACCAAACCCTAATTGTAAGTTCCGTACCAACACAAGATCAACAATCTACCATATCTCATCGTAGTGGGAGGTTTGTTAGACAACGCGAGAGATGCATTGATCTAGGAGAATCTATAGACAATTTCCCAAACGACGATGATCCCTATACGTACAAGAAAGCAATGGAAGATGTTGATTGTCGCCATTGGCAAAAGGCAATGCAATCCAAAATTGAATTTATGTTCAAAAATAAAGTCTGGTCTCTTACAGACTTGCCTAAAGGGACAAAACCCATCGGGTGCAAGTGGGTATACAAGAGGAAAAGAGGAATGGATGGTAAGGTGGAAACCTTTAAAGCTATATTGGTAGCTAAAGTTTATACACAAAAGAAAGGTATCGATTATGAGGAAACCTTCTCTACTATGGCCATGCTTAAATCCACTAGGATACTCTTACCTATTGCGGCATCTCTAGACCTAGAGATTTGGAAAATGGAGGTCAAGACAACTTTCCTTAATGGAAGTCTTGACGAAAGCATCTATATGATGCAACCAGAAGGATTCATTGAAAAGGGCCAAGAGGAAATGGTATGCAAGTTACAAAGATCCATATATGGATTGAAGCAAGCATTTAGATCTTGGAACATAAGGTTCTATCAAACGGTAAAAAGTTTTGGAATTATTCAACACCTTGATGAACCTTGTGTATACAAAAGGATTAAAGGCGACAAGTTGGTTTTCCTAGTTCTTTACGTTGATGACATACTACTCATCGGAAACGATGTAGGTGTATTGACATCAATAAAAGAATAGTTAGCAAAACAATTTGATATGAAGGACTTAGGAGAATCAAGTTATATTCTTGGTATCCAAGTCATAAGGGATAGAAAGAATAGAACGATTGCATTATCCCAAGCTTCATACATAGATAAAATCTTGTCTAGGTTTTCCATGCAAGATTCAATGAAAGGTATGTTACCTTTTAGACATGGAATCAAACTTTCTAAGGAACAAGTTCCTAAGAATGATCATGAAGAGTAATTCATGAGAGGGATTCCGTATGCTTCGGCAGTAGGAAGTCTCATGTATGCAATGCTCTATACTATACGAGATATTTGTTTTGCTATGGGCATAGTTAGCAAGTTTCAATAGAAGCCTGGTTTTTATCACTGCCGTCAAGAATATTTTCAAGTATCTTAGGAGAACGAGAGATTATATGCTTGTATACTCTGGAGGAGATTTAATTCCCATTGGGTATATAGATTTTGATTTTCAGTCAGATTCTAACTCTAGGAGATCAACATCCGGATCTATGTTTACTATTGGAGGAGGGGCAGTTATATGGAGGAGTATAGAGCAATCTTGTATTGCTGATTCCTCCATGGAAGCCGAGTATGTAACCGCATGTGAGGCTGGTAAAGAGGCTGTCTGGCTTCGCCAATTCCTAATTGACTTGGAAATGGTTCTTGATGCGAATAAGCAGATCACTATCTATTGTGATAATAGTGGAGCAGTGGCTAATTTAAGAGAACCAAGAAGTCATAAGAGAGGGAAACACATTGAAAGAAAGTATCACCTTTTAAGGGAAATTGTGCATAGGGGTGATGTGACTATTACCAAGATCGCATCAGTAGAAAATCTAGCGGTTCCCTTTACAAAGGCTCTTCCTCAAAAGAGTTTTGATGGGCATCTAGAGAACATGGGGATAAGAGATATAACACATTTGCTATAGAGCAAGTGGGAGATTGTTAGGATTATGGTCGATAGCAAGAGTGTAATATTGTAATTAACAATCTTTTCATATGAATAAAGTGATTTCTAGTTTAACAAATCTTATAGCATTTATAGTTTAATTGTTATAATTGTCAAAAGTAAATAATCATAATGAGAAAAGAAGAATTGTTCTTACATCTTGATATGTATGAGGTAGACACAATTCTTTAGTTAGTCTTGAATAATATTCACAACTTCAGATAGAAGGTTGGGCGCCTTTATCTTGTCAAAGTTGTAGATTCTTTTGCTAGCATTTGAGTGGGATCAAATGTGTTATGATGAGTCTAAAATCATCAGAGTGTGGTGTCTTTGGGCAAAAGAATCTAGTGCACTAGGTGCATTGAATATGATCAAAATGAAATACTTTATCTAGAACCGTCAATGGATTAAATTTTTCATTTGAAGACAATCGGAGAGTCTATCTCAATCCTGAGATAAATGATGGACTTATGGTTGCCAGTGTTATCATTTGAGCTATCAGTGTGTACGATTATATAGCATAGTCTATCCTCGATAGTTTGGTGGTATTCATTTGTTAATCGATAGAGGACTTCATTTATAGATATGGACATCGTGGCTCCATTTATTGAATGAGAGTAGAATACCATCATATGGATGTTTTGAAGTATTTGATATTAAATCTTAACGTTAAGTTTCACTAGTGTCTATTAAAACATGGCTTCTGGACAAGTCAAAATATCCAAGTTCAAAATGTGGTCATATGAGTGAATATGGTAACTTGGAGAGCTATAGACGGTCTATGAGCTCTTGGCGATTTCTGGTATTCTTCACGAGGATTCACTTTCTCCAATAAGGTTGTCTAGGGTATGAATGAGTAACATCAACTTTTTCTATCTTTATTTAAGAGTTCAATTTTAGTTCTTTAGTGGAATGAACTAAAATTAAATAGATCGGACCTAAGTGAATCATTTATTGATTGTGATTGGGTTGTGTCTATTGGAATTTTATATTTAGATAGCCCGCCAAGATCCCCAACCCACACAAACTTGAATTGATCACTTGATATATTCTACCGGACCAATTAAAGGGTCCATCAAGAATTGTAATAAGGCATGAGAACTTGTTTCTTTTTGTAAGAATAGGTCTAGTTCACATGTGAACTTTTTATTAAGGTCCAATGGATTTAATAAAATAAGAAAAATAATGTATTGCCCTTATATATGGAATGGGCGGCAAAGGCTATTAAGAAATATCTTAAATATATTTTTTTATTTTATTATTTAATAAAACAGAAATTAATTAATTGTTGATTAATTAATTATTTGATTAAAAGTCAAAATCTTTTTCCTACTAGGAGATGGTCTCCTAAAACTATACTATTGTTTGTAGTATAGTTAATGTTAAAGACTATATTTGATAAGTAGATAAATAAAAAGAATTATTTATCTAATCAAATTATGAAGTCTTTTATATGGTTACAAATACACTATTGAGTTGGATTAGGAGTCTTGGTGAAGGTAGAATTCATTTAGAAAAAGGATTCGTAACCACCAAGTACATATACATAAGGAAAGGATTCTTAACAACCAAGTAAATCCTTCTTAGTAAAGGATTTGTGATCTTAATCTATTTCCAATGAAATTTCGGCCAGCCCATATATATATACATGAGGATAGAATTCCTTTGAGATAAGGATTCTTAACTACCAAATAAATCCACCTAAGAAAAGGATTCTTGCAACCAAGTAAATCCTTTTTAGGAGAGGATTTATGATCCTATATATATATGTTAGGAAATCCGGCCAGCCCTAAGATTTTCTATGAGTAAATTTCGGCCATGTTAGGTAAATTTCAAGAGAGAATTTGGCTTAGCATGAGAGAATTTTGTTGGAGAAAAATTTCGTTTTTTGCTCTAGACAAAATTCGATCAACTCATAGATATAGGGTGTGGAATTTGGCCAAGGAGAAGAGAGAAAAAAAGAACGTTTTTGTTTTCGATAGTACACTAGTATCCTTTAAATCAAAAGGGTTATGTGTACCACATCGAATCAAGGTTCACGCGAGTTTCAATCAAATTGATTGATAATTCACAAGTGGCCGGACGTTCTTGATTTTTCTCTTGGAGGATATTTGTAACTAACAAAGAAATAGATTTTGTTTGTTTCCATCATCAGGTATACAATTTGAAGAAAGGGAGCCCACACTCCTAGGTGATTGATGATCATGATTGGATTAGAAGATCTTGCGGAAACAATATGGCGCTTGTTCAATCGTCACGAGAAAAAGGTACGATACTTTTATATATATATATCAATTAATCTAGGGTTAGGGTTCTCGTTGCATAAAGGGAAAATTTTTATTTATACGCTAACCCTAATTTTCTAATTTTCTCACGCTTCCGTTGCATTTTGAACCCGTTTTTCCCTACAATGACGAGGTATGGTAGATTGTTGATCTTGTGTTGTTTCAGAACTTTCAATTGGGCTAGGTTGTGAAACGTCTTGTGAAATTGTATCTCTTGAAAGCTCGTTCAAGACAATTCTACTTTTTGGGACAAAATTATTCATGTAGTCCTCTTCCAGAAATTTATCATTTGTCGAAACAAATACTTTAAGATCTGATGGACTATAAAAATAATATCCTTTTGTTCCTTTTGGATACCGCACAAATATGCATGTTTCTGAACGGGATTCCACTTTTTGGTCTTTCTTTTTAACACCTGCACAGGACATCCAAATATACTTAAGTGTTGTAAACTAGGTTTTCGCCTGGTCCACAACTCATGCGGTGTTTTAGGAACCGACTTAGATGGTATATCATTTAGAATGTACATGGCAGTTTGTAAAGCATATCCCCAAAAGGAATTAGGAAGCATTGAATAACTCAACATAGACCTAACCATGTCAAAAAGAGTTCTATTTCTTCTTTCTGCCACCCCATTTTGTTGAGGTGTAGTTGGTGTAGAAAACTGAGAAAGTATTCCATTTTCAATAAGATATTGCTGAAACTCACCAGATCGATATTCTCCACCACGATCAGACCGCAAGATTTTTATGCGTTTCGCAAGCCGATTTTCTACTTCAGGTTTAAATGTTTAGAACATGTCAAAAGCATCCAAATTATGTCTCTTAAGATACACATAACCAAATCTTAAGTAATCATCCATGAAAGTGATGAAGTATTTATATCCACCTCTAGCTTTAATGCTCATAGGACCACACATATCAGTGTGTATCAATCCTAAATATTCAATGTTGTGCATTTGGTCTTGAACGACCTTTTGGTCATTTTACCTTCCTGACAAGATTCACAAGTTGGCAGATCGTCAACCTTTAAGTCACTTATAGGTCCATCACTAACCAATCATTTAATCCTATTTAGGTTGATATGACCCAGGCACAAATGCCATAGGTAGGTTTCATCTTTTGATAATTGTACTCTTCTATGATTAGGTTCCTTGATTCTATGTCTAACAACTGAGAGATATTTCTATACAAATAGAATAAACCATTTTGCAATGTACCTTTGTAAATAATTTTTTCATTCTTACAAATAATAAAAGCTTTATTAAAACTAACCGAATAACCAAATTTATTTAAACAATAAACTGAAATTAAATTCTTCTTAAATTAAGGTACATAATAAACGTTTTTTTTTAAATCTAAATGCCTATAAGAATATTAATTGATTCTAATATCTCTCGCAACATTAGTAGACACCAACGCTTCGTTGCCTAAATGTAAGTTGAATTCATTCACATTCATTCTATTCCTTTGTCCCTTTTCACCACAAAGAGAACATTTTCCTTTGATCTTGGTCACTATCTTGGACTCCTTTTAGGTAGACCCAAATTGCTTTTTCTTTTGTTGTTTCTTGACCTTCTAATGGGTCTTAACAGTAGCAACTTTACCAACCATATGAGTATATTGACCATTGCCTTTTACAAGAATCTTTTCGGCATTGTGAACATCTTGCATCACATCTTTCAAGGTGTATTCCTTATTTGTTCAAGGTGTAGTCCAACTTGAACTAATCAAAGGAATCTGACAGTGAGTTGACAATCATGTCAATTTTTCGTTTCACCATCTATCTCATAACCACTGAGTTCAGCAATTTTAGTGATTATTCTCAGCCTGTCCAGGTTTCATCCTTAGATTCATGAGAGAAGTCACTGCCTCTCTCTTAGTCGTCCTGGTCTTTATAGCGAACATCTCTTCCAAAGACATCATTATATTGACAGCAGTCTCCATTCCTTCATGTTGTTGTTGCAACACGTCGGAGATAGTGGTCATAATGTAATTTACATTTAGCCATCTCATTTGTAGACTTCCACTATTGATACTCATCTCTTTACTCCTCATTAGATTCATTAATAGGAGTAGATGGTTTAGGAGATGGTTTAGGAGTAGACAGAACGAACTTATGGTTTTTCAACATGCAACAACAACCTAATTTTCCTTTTCCATTTAACATAACTATCATCAGTTTAAGTATTATCGTTTAGGATGTTTGATTAGGGATGGGGACATGATTTATTTTCAATAACAAAAATTATATAAGTAAACAATCATTATAAAGCACTTTCAAATATTTATCTTGAATTAAATAAAATATTTCAATTGTAAAAATTCAACGGTAATCCAACACCCATAAATGTCACACCTCCTTTGGGAGTTTGCACCACTTACTAGTTGGACTAGGTCCCACCTTATTGTTAATAAAATCACATTGAGTGTGTTTCCAATTTGTCGACCTTCAATATAATCCCTCACGAATATCCCTCCTTTAGGAGTAGATATCGTTTGGGTTAATTGTCTAGTCTATCCTTATATGGAAGTATCTTGCTAAATTCCATTCATGATTACCTCTTGGGAGGTTATTACACTTAACATAAAGCTCAACTCAACTTGGAGGCCGTAGGTGTTCCAAAACACCTCCTCCCACTCAATTGTTTAAGGCTTGTGATCGAATTCCAAAGAATGATTTACCAAGTTATCTAGATACCAATTAGATACCTAAACCATTCAATGCTTGTTCATACCAAAAGAGATATATAAGTGGCACTCCTATTCTATATGACATGTTATCAAACAATGACAAACTTTACAATATTTACAAAAACATAAATAGCTTCAATTTTTGTCCATCCTAGAAAAGCAAGTAAATTACATATGTCTTGGATTACAAAAACTCCTTTCTTGGCGAACAAGTCTTCACTCGACCTTCGTCATTTGGACTACCTCGGCTGCTTCCCATGGGCGTGCATACATTTGACCCCATCCAATGGGCATGTGCATGCCACAACCCCATAAATGGCTGCCATGCGCATCCCATGGCTTCCGTTTGGCTGCCGTGTGCAGCCCATGCCACAACAATCGTGGCCGTGTGCACTTCACATGGACGTTTGTTGCTATGGCTCACACTGTCCCAAACTTGTTCCGGTTGCTTCCAATTCTTCAAACCTTTGGGTCTTCGATACTTGAATGTATTAAAGAATAATTTTAAATAAAAAAAATACTGCAGTTTTTTTATTACAATATAGTGCAGTTTTTTTATTATTACAACAACAAAATAAAAAAAAATCTTAGCAACTACCAAGAAGGAAATTATGGCGATGATAGACCACCCTTCTTGTTGTAATCCCAAAATAAAATACATTGAAATTCTAGAACCAAAATTGAGCAAAAACAATCCACATATAAAACATATATATCCATACATTCCAATGTAAATATATATGCGAATACTTAGAGTGTCATCTCTTTCTAAAACATGCATATATACAATAAAAGAAAAAATTCACGTACACATACATCAATTAATCAAGGGTACAACCAAACTCTGATACCAATTGTAGGGAAAAGTGCACAACGGAAGCATGAAAAAAATATTAGGGTTTGGTATAAGTAAAACTTTTTTACTTCTTAATAACAAGAACCTTAACCCTAGATTAATTAATGTATATAAAAAGTATTATACCTTTTTTTGTGACGATTGAACTAGTGTCGAATTGAATCCACAAGATCTTCCAATCCAAACACAAACGTGAATCATCTGGGAGTGTGAGCTCATTTTCTTTAAATTGTATACCTGAGGATATGAACAAACAAAATCTTTTTCTTTGTTAGTCACAACAATCCTCCAAGACAAAAACCAAGAACGTCCGATCACTTCAAATTTATAAATCAGTTTTGTTGAAACTCGCGTGAACCTTGATTCTATGTTGTACACAAAACCCTTTTGATGCAAAGGATACTAGTGTATCATCGAAAACAAAAACGTTCCCTCTTTTCTCTACGCTTGGCCGAATTCTTCACACAATGAGTTAGACGGATTTTTTTTATATAACAATAAAAAACAACTTTTCACACCAAAATATAATTCTTTATCGAATTTAATAGTTATTATATATAGGAGACCAAATCCTCTCATAAGAAGGATTTACTTGGTGGGCAATAATCCTTTCCTTAGGTGGATTTACTTGGTGACCAAGAATCCTTTTAAAAAAAGAATCATTTTCTACACCAAGACTCCTAATCCAACTAAATAGTGTATTTGTGACTATATTAAAGACTTTCTAATTTGACTAGATAAATAATTCCTTTTATTATCTACTTATCAAATATAGTCTATAATATTACTTATACTACCAACAATAGTATAGTATTAGGAGACCTTCTCCTATTAGAAAAATGATTTTGACTTTTAACTAAATAATTAATTAATCAACAAATTAATTAATTTCCATTTAATTAAATGATAAAATAAAAACAATATATTAGGGTTTTATATATATTAGCCTTGCCACCCATGACATAATATAGGCATTTATTATTTTATTTTTTTTATTAAATCCACTGGATCTTAATAAAAAGTCCACATGTGAACTTGACTCATTCTTACAAAAAGAAACAAATCCACATGCCTTAATACAATTCTAGATGGACCCCTAAATTGGTCTAATAGAATATACCTAGTGATCCATGCAAGTTCGTGTGGATTTTATATCTTGGCGGGCTATCTATATTTAGGCTCCCATAGACACAACCCAAACACAATCAACAGATGATTCACTTAGGTCTGATCAATAAATTTTAGTTCATTCCACTAAAGAACTAAAATTGAACTCTTAAATAAAGATAGAATAAGTTGATATTTCTCATTCATACCCTAGACAACCTTTTTGGAGAAAGTGTATCCTCGTGAAGAATTTCAGTAATCACCAAGAGCTCATAGACCGCATATAGCTCTCCAAGTTACCATATTTACTCATATGACCACATTTTGAACTTGGATATTATGAATTGTCCAGAATCCATGTTTTAATAGACATTATTGAAAACTTAACGTTAATATTTAATATCCAATACCTCAGAACAACCAAATTATGATATTCTACTATCATTTAATAAATGGAGCTACGATGTCCTTATTGTTAGGTTCTAGATTTATGTTGGCTTGATTCCATAACAAAACTTCATTTCTTTGTAATGCTTAGTTGCTTAAGTGGTTCATGATGATAAGAACTTCAAGGAAGAAAAACAACTTCTCATGATGCAAAGTTCATCTTCAAGAGGATTGGTACTATTCTTGGATGCTAAGGTATCAAGATCTTTCTTCCCCTTGCAAGGAGTAGGAGCACACACACATAATTCATTCATATGTGTCCCAGTTTTGTTGTGCATCATTATATGCGCACACATACAAAATTCATACATTTGTGTCCATACATCATAGCGCATCATTTGGTATAACACTTCCATACACTTGAAGTTGAATGCTCATGCATTGGTATGAAAGTAACATGTTTTTGAAAATGCATGATTGTAGACTATCTGTATGTAGTTTGCATTCTTGTGTGAAATGTGTTTGTTTGTGTATATGTTTGTGTAACATGGATATTGAACTTGAATTTATTCTTCAATCATTCTTGATTGAGTTCCAATCATTTCGGTTACTCATACTATTGATTTCGAGTTCGAGGTCAAAAGATACTACACTTTCAACTCATGTTGCATATATTGTCTTCGTCATCGTATATCGAGTCGAATTCTTATTTTCTTGGTTGAGTATTTTATATGTCCATGTTGATGAGGGAGTCCCGGTTTGTAATCTTCAAATGAATTCGAATTCGGAGTTCAGAGTTCAAATAACGGTTGAAGAACCTGAGAGGAGCGCAAGGGGTGAGGTGCGATGGCTCAAGCCATCACCATGCACCATCCCGAGATGGCGCGTGGCCATCCCGGCCCCAAGAGTGCTCTGTCCCGAGATACACATGCGCCATCTTGGAGAGATACTAAATAAAGAGGGGTAAAAATGTCTTTTGGCTTTTATCTCTTTAAAACCTCTCATTCCCTCTCATTCATTACAAGTTGAGAAAATTGAAATTGAAGAACAAGTGCAGAAATTTCTCTCAACATTTTTGAATTTTGTTTTTGTGATAACTTCTTCATTTCTTCTCCGAATCACTTTATTCAAAAACCGATTTTTAGTTTCTTGAAGATTTCTACAAACCCCAAGCATTTCTAGAACCAAAGTATGTCTACATGTTTCGTTGTGATCTAATCTTCAGTTCGTGGTTTGCATCCTTGTTGGTAAAATCATCTTCTTCTTTGTTTTCTTCTTAGATCTTCTTATTGATTGATGTTATTTGATTAAGAAGCATGACTAGGATGATTTTGATGTCATTTTGTGGTTTGTTGATTTGAATTTCAAGTTTAGCTATATTTATGATATATTGAATGATTTGTGCTAAACTTGATAAACAAAATATTGTTTTTAAAAATCTTTTATTCTTATGCTTGATTGATTGTTTCTAGATCTAATTTCATTTTCTAAGAACTAGGTTATGTTTCAATTGGTGTCTATATTTTCAAATCTATGTTCTTAGTTGATAATATGCTTAGATTGTCTAGATACATTTGTGATTGTTCTTTGAAAGCATAATCTAGCTATCTAGTTGCATGTCCATAAAATTTGTTGATCATCATTTTCTATGTTGAGTGCTTGTTTGCATTTTGCATTCATGATCACTTAGATGCTTTGTGAAGAGGTAGAAAGTCTCATATCTTAGAGTGATTCTTTGATTTGAGCAATTGTAAGTCTTAGCTAGAGTCAGGAGGACTTGGATAGCTAAGCAAGTGGAAATCTTGACAAGAGGTGTGAGACCTCGGATTGTTGAGCAAGGAAGTGCTGACTAGAGTCGGGAGAACTCGGATAGTTGTGCAAGAAGTCTTGCCTAAGGTCTGGAGGATCCGGATAGGTGAGTAAGGAATCTTCCTAGAGACAGTGGGTCTTGGATAGGAAGTCGGCTTAGTAGATCACTAGGTTCAAGGATAGAGTGAGAGTGAGAGTGATAGCTTGTAGAGCATGTGTGATTGCTTGAGTGTGTAACTCTATTTGAAATAGTGGATTCACTTTTGCCTGTGGTTGTGGTATCAACCCGTGGATGTTTCCTTTTTGGAGGTTTACCACGTAAATATTGTGTCATTGTTTGCAATTTTCATTAAGCATTGTTAGAATTGCATTGTTTTTATAAGAAGATAAAAATTGGAGCACATACCTATTCACGCCCCCCCCCCCTCTAGGTATATTCACACTATAAAGATAAAGGGAATTTCAATTGGTATCAATGCCGGTGTCTAGATGCACTTAGATAGATCTTCTTTGTAGTGTTTGTTATCTTTGTTTGTTTCAACATGATTAAAGAAATGTATTCTTTTGTGGCTTCTCTTGCTGAAGTTGGGTCTACTGACTTAGATGATCAAAAGATCAAAGATCTTATTCAAGAAAATGAAAGGATCCCTAAGATCAATAAGTCTCTCACTAAGAAGTTAGAATATCATGATTGTAGCCAAAAATGTGTTATTGATCGTAATGACAAAATTCTTAATCTTGAGAAAAACTTGATTGATAGCAATGATAGATTAAGTATTTTGAAGCATGAAATTGATCAAAGAGATGAATCTCTTGATCGTGCTAGGAGAATTGAAAATGTGCTTAAAGCAAAACTTAATGAGCATGAGATTCAAAAGAAAGTTCTTAATGACAAACTTAATGAGGCTAAAGAGATGATTAACAAGATGTTATCTAGCTCTAACAAAGTAAAAGCTCTCATTAAGGTTGGAAAGCCTTTTAGCGACAAAAGAGGTTTAGGATATGTTAATGAAAAATCAACTCCTTCATCTAAAAAATCTAATTTTGTCAAAGCTTGTAGCAATTTAATTGTAGGTACACTCTCTAACGGTAAAGCCATGAATGCCACCGGAGTTGCCTCAACATCAACAATGAAAGTCAAGGAAAAGACTCAACAATGCCAAAGACAAGCTACATCATCATCAAATGCAAAAAGCAAGACATCTAGTGTTGCACGCCAAAGAGGTAAAAATGTGAGAAGGAAAAATGAGTTGAATGCTCAAGCAAATGGTAAAATTCTCAAATTCATACCTATTTGTCATTATTGCAACATGGTAGGACACATAAGACCTAGATGTTATGAATACATTCGTAAATGTAGAATTGCCAATGATTTGCATGATATGTCTTTAAATGGTCCTAGGCAATAATCCATGTATGGATCTAGAATTAGACCTAAGAAGACCTTGGAAAAGCATGTTGAGAATAAATGTGTTGATGATTTGTTTGTTAAATCTTGTGTTGTGCCTCGTTCTACTATGCATAAGAAAGTTGATAATGCTTTGTTTGATTTGTTTAAAAATGTGGCTAATAGAGTCAATGTGAATAGAAACAAATCAAAGCATGTTAATAAAAGTAGGAATGAGAAACTTGTCAAGAAGGTTGGGGTTAAGAAAAACATAACACAATGTTTTGTTGCACAATATGTTTTAAGAGCTAATTCATCCTACTGTTGGAACCTAGATAGCAGTTGCTCTAGTTATATGACCGGTAACAAGGAATTCTTTAAGAATCTTGTTATGAATGATGGTGGAGGGGTTAGATTAGGTGATGACTCTAAAAAGCAAGATCTAGGCAAGGGAACAATTTGTATCCCCGGATTACCTAAACTTCGTGACACCTTGTATGTAGATGGTCTACAAGCTAATCTAATAAGCATCACTCATTTGTGTGAAATTTTTAAAGAAGTTAGCTTTAACAAGGATGTGTGCATGATAATTAATAAAAAGGGCAAAAAAATTTTAAAAGTCAAAAGGTCTTCGGACAATTGCTATTGTTTAGAGGTTGATCAACTAACATGTAATATGACACATGAGTGCAACAAGGTTGAATTATGGCATGAAAGATTGGGCCACATGAATTATAAAGATTTAAAGAAGCTTGAGAAATATGACATTGTTAGAGGTCTTCCTAGTCTTGGTAAAATGCTTGATGGTGTTTGTGAACCATGTCCATTAGGTAAACAAGCCAAAGTGTCTCATAAAAAGAACACTAATTTTGCTACCAAGAAGCCCTTAGAACTTGTGCATATGGACTTAATGGGACCAATCCAAACCGAAAGCATAAATGGTAAAAAATAAATTTTTGCATGTGTTGATGACTTCTCTCGGTTTGCTTGGGTAAATTTTCTTAGAGACAAGACCGAAACTTTTGGTTACTTTAAAAAGTTTTGTAATCAAGTTCAAAATGAAAAAGGTCTTGGGATCAAGAAAATATGTCTCATTAGGAGTGATCATGGGAGTGAATTTGAAAATGCTAGATTTAGTGAGTTTTGTGATGATTATGGGATTTCACATGAGTTCTCGGCTCCTAGAACTCCTCAACAAAATGGTATTGTTGAGATCAAGAATTGTGTCTTGCAAGAGATGGCTAGGGTCATGCTCAATAGCAAGAAAGTCCATAGAAATCTTTGGGCCAATGCGGTCATATCCGCATGCTATGTCACTAATAGAGTTTTTAGAAGGCTCGGAACAAAAAAAACCTCCTATGAATTTTGGAAGGGCAAGAAGCCCAATGTGAGTTACTTTCACACTTTTAGGAGTAAGTGTTTTATTTTGAATGATAGAGATCACTTAGGAAAGTTTGATGGTAAAAGTAATATTGGTCTCTTTCTTGGGTATGCTAATAATAGTCGTGCATATAGAGTGTTCAATTTGAAAACTAAGACTATTGTGGAATCTATTAATCTGAAAATAGATGATCTTAGCATCATTTGTGTGATAATAATGGTGTCAATGAATCTAAAGAACATTTGTTGAATGAAACTAAAGCACCTATTGATGTGACTAGTTGTGATGAAAGTGAGTCTAGTCATAATGATGATAATGGTAGTGTTGCTAGATAAGAAAGTCAAGAGTTAAAAAATGGTTTAAATGATGACCAACAAGATGTTGAAAATTCTAATTCTAGACTTAGGAACATGCATTACCAACAAGACATCATAGGTGATTTAAATGAAGGGGTTAGAACTAGAAGGCAACTAGCTAACCAAATTTCATATGCTTGCTACACTTCTCAAATTGAACCCAAAAATATTAATGAAGCAATTATTGATGAATATTTGGTTAATGCCATGCAAGAAGAACTAAATCAATTTGAGAGGAATGAAGTATGGTCCTTAGTTCATAGACCAAAAGATATCAATGTGATTGGTACAAAATGGGTGTTTAGGAATAAGACCGATGAATGTGGCAAGATTGTGAGAAATAAAGCAAGACTAGTGGCTCAAGGATACACTCAAGTTGAGGGTGTAGAATTTGATGAGACTTTTGCACCCGTTGTACGTCTTGAGTCCATTAGGCTTTTGTTGTCCATTGCATGTCTAAAGAAATTTAAATTGTTTCAAATGGATGTCAAAAGTGCTTTTCTCAATGGATACCTTCAAGAAGAAGTGTATGTTAAACAACCTAAGGGTTTTATAAACCCACACTCTCTTAATCATGTGTTTAAGTTGAAAAAGGCTCTTTATGGCTTTAAGCAAGCCTTTAGAGCTTGGTATGATAGGTTGACTCAATATCTTATTGACAACCAATATAAGAGAGGTGGTATTGATAGAACATTATTTGTCAAGCATTATAACAATAACAATTTTGTTGCACAAATATATGTTGATGATATAGTGTTTGGGTGTACATGTAAAACCAAGGTTAATGATTTTGTGAATGTTATGTCAAGAGAATTTGAAATGAGTATGGTAGGTGAACTCAATTACTTTCTAGGCATGCAAGTGAAACAATCTAGCAATGGTATCACGTTGTCTCAATCTAAATATGCTAGAAATCTTGTTAAGAAATTTGGCCTTGAAAGTTGAAAAGAATTTGAAACACCTATGAGTACAACTTTAAAACTTGACAAAGATGAAAAAGGATAAAATGTTGATCAAAGTCTCTATAGGAGCATGATAGGTAGCCTTCTCTACCTAACGGCTAGTAGGCCGGATATTTGTTTTAGTGTAGGTTTATGTGCTAGGATTCAAGCTAATCCAAAAGAATCTCCCTTGAAAGCCGTTAAAAGAATCATTAGGTATATAAAAAGAACACACAATCTTGGTTTATTCTATTCCCTTGATACTAATGATATTCTAGTTAGCTATTGTGATACGGATTGGGGCAGGAAACATTGATGATCGTAAAAGCACATTGGCGGTTGCTTTAACTTGGGGAACAATTTGATTGCTTGGCTAAGCAAGAAACAAAATTCCGTCTCTCTTTCATCATCCGAAGCCGAGTACATTGCAGCCAGAAGTGCTTGCACACAACTTCTATGGATGAAACAAATTCTCAAGGATTATGAGATAAATCAAGGTAAAATGACTCTTTATTGTGATAATATGAGTGCCATTAACATCTCTAAAAATCCGGTTCAACACTCATGCACAAAGCATATAGACATTAGGCATCATTTAATTAGAGAACTTGTTGAACATTCAATAGTAACTCTTGAACATATGCCTACTAAGAATCAACTTACGGACTTGTTCACAAAGCCCTTGAACAAAGAGAGATTTACATCTCTTAGAAGATTCATTGGCATGATTTGTGTTGATTATTGCTTGTGTGTGATTATGAGTGGCTTGATAAGCAAAACTATATTGTATATCTATTTCTTTGAGAGCTACTCATGTGAGAAGTAATGATCTTGATAAAATAGCTTTTATTGCATCTAGATCATGCACTTAAGTCTTTGTAAATCTTGTTTTTAAAAGTGCACAAATGCTTATCTTATATGTTTAAGTTTGAGTAATTGAGATTGAAAGCATGTAGATTATGGATGCATCTTGAAGTTTATTGTCTAGTACATGATAGATGACCTATGGTTATTATCCATTTTGCTTCGGCATCTACATATAACTCAACGGGCACCTTCATGGAAAGGGCTACACACCTTGGTTTTGAAGCCGCCCAATGTAAGAAAAGGCTACACCATTGTGATGAGTGAAATCCATCATGAAGAGTACATGTTTACGTTTGAAAAAATCAAAGAAGTGTTGAAAAAGAATCATTCAAAAATCTTTGATACATAGTCTAAAAAGAAAAGAAGGAAGGCTTAAAATGGAGTTTAGTTGAAATTGTGATTGCTCGGGTTGAAAAACAGAAATGGGATGACGAGCCACATGCACACACATGCTCACATGTTGAAATCTATTCTCTTTAAAGCAAAAATTTGGATGATAATCGGTTTGACCTTGATTGGAAAAGCTTTAGATGGATAGGTGTTGATGTGGTTTGCATGTTGATATCACAATCACTCCTTTTATATATGTTTGAAGCATTTTTCGCACACACACATTTTTGCTTAATGTGCTTGATTCATTAGCAATGAGAGATTATCTTTGAGAGAATAATAAAAATCTATGATTCTCTTATTAATTTTGAAAAATAATGGTTTACCATCTTTTATTGCTTGAAATGTGTGATTATGTGATTCCCTTGTGAACAAGTTAACTTGCTTATTAATATGTGGAGCATATGTTAATGGGGAGCTTAGTTTGTTAAACTTAGTTCTCTATACAACTTGTTTTCTCACTATCTCATGATTTCATTGTGCATCCATTATACCCTTGTAGGTATTTTCAATTGGCATTTATCTCTCTCTAGGTTGTGTAATATGTTTTTGTCCATTCCTTGCCAAAAAGGGGGAGAAAGTTTTTTCCTGACCATGTTACTTACTTTTGATATAAAGGAGAGACAATCCATTAAGAGGGAGAAATTTTGTCTTTAGGAGGAGAAATAAAGGGGGAGAAAAATTTGTGTTTGCATGAGATAAGAAGAGTTAAGCGATCTTTTGATTTTGTTTGTATATTGGTTGTTTATCTCACTTATCTTCTTTGTAGAAGATTTCTTTTGGTTGTTCTTGTCTTACAGGTGCTTTGAATGTGTGAAATCTTGAAGACTCATGAAGATATTTTAGTCTTGGAATATCTCTTTGTAATGTGAGGATGTGAGAATGCAATCAACATTGATTATGAGAGATCATTGTATGGTAAGGTAGAGGTTTTGCCATGGAATAGCCAAAAGGGGAGATTGTTAGGTTCTAGATTTGTGTTGGCTTGATTCCATAAAAAAACTTCCTTTCTTTGTAATGCTTAGTTGCTTAAGTGGTTCGTGATGATATGAACTTCAAGGAAGAAAAGCAACTTCTCATGATGCAAAGTTCGTCTTCAAGAGGATTGGTACTATTCTTGGATGCTAAGGTATCGAGATCTTTCTTTCTCTTGCAAGGCATAGGTGCGCACACACACAATTCATTCATATGTGTCCCTAATTTGTTGTGTATCATTATATGTGCACACACACAATTCATACATTTATTTCCCGGCATCGTAGAGCATCATTTGGTATAATACTTTCACACACTTGAAGTTGAATGCTCATGCATTGGTATGAAAGTAACATGTTTTTGAAAATGCATGATATGTAGTTTGCATTCTTGTGTGAAATGTGTTAGTTTGTGTTTATTTTTGTATAACATGGATATTGAACTTGAATTCAGTCTTAAATCATTCTTGATTGAGTTCCGGTCATTTCGGTTACTCATACTATTGATTTCGAGTTCTAAGTCAAGAGATACTTCACTTTCAACTCATGTTGCATACATTGTCTTCGTCTTTGTATATAAAGTCAAATTATTATTTTTTGGGTTGAGTATCTTATTTTTCCATGTTCGTGAGGGATTCCTGGTTTGTAATCATCAAACAGATTTGAATTCAGAGTTTGGAGGCCAAAGAACGGCCGAAGAATGCGAGAGCAGCGCAAGGGGTGAGGTGCGATGGCTCAAGCCATCACCATGTACCATCTCGAGATGGCGAGTGGCCATCTTGGCCCCAAGAGTGCTCTGCCTCAAGATGCCAACACGCCATCTCGGGGAGACACTAAAGAAAGAGGGCAAAAATGTCTTTTTGCTTTTCTCTCTTTAAAACCTCTTCTTTCCTCTCATTCCTTACTAGTTGAGAAAATTGAAATTGAAGAACAAGTGTAGAAATTTTCTCTAAACATTTTTTATTTTTGTTTTTGTGATAACTTCTTCATTTCTACTCCGAATCACTTGATTCAAAACCCAATTTCGAGTGTCTTGAAGATTTCTACAAGCCCCATGAATTTCCAGAACCAAAGGATGTCTACAGTTTTCATTGTAATTTGATCTTCAATTCGTGGTTTGCATCCTTGTTGGTAAAATCATCTTCTTCTTAGTTTTATTCTTAGATCTTCTTATTGATTGATGTTATTTAATTAAGAAGAATGACTAGGATTATTTTGATAATCATTTTATGGTTTGTTGATTTGATTTTCAAGTTTAGGTAGATTTGTGATATATTGAATGATTTGTGCTAAACATGATAAACATGAAATTGTTTCTAGAAATCTTTTGTTCTTATGCTTGATTGATTGTTTCTAGATCTAATTTCATTTTCTAAGAACTAGGTTGTGTTTCAATTGGTGTCTATACTTTCATATCTATGTTCTTAGTTGATAACATGTTGCATGTCCATAGAATTTGTTGATCATCATTTTCTATATTGAGTGCTTGTTTGCGTTTTGCATTTATGATCACTTAGATGCCTTGTGAAGAAGTAGAAAGTCTCATATCTTAGAGTGATTCTTTGATTTGAGCAATTGTAAGTCTTAGCTAGAGTCGGGAGGACTTGGATAGCTAAGCAAGTTAAAGTCTTGACAAGAGGTGTGAGACCTCAGATTGTTGAGCAAGGAAGTCTTGACAAGAGTCGGGAGGACTCGGATAGTTGAGCAAGAAGTCTTGCCTAGGATCGAGAGGATCCGGATAGGTGAGCAAGGAATCTTTCTAGAGACAGGGGGTCTTGGATAGGAAGGTCTTAGTAGATCACTAGGTTCAAGGATAGAGTGAGAGTGATAGCTTATAGAGCATGTGTGATTGCTTGAGTGTGTAACTCTATTTGAAATAGTGGATTTTCTTTTGCCTGTGGTTGTGGTATCAACCCGTGGATGTTTCCTCTTCGGAAGTTTACCACGTAAATATTGTGTGTCATTGTTTGCAATTTTCATTAAGCATTTTTGGAATTGCATTGTTTTTATAAGAAGATAAAAATTGGAGCACATACCTAATCGCCCCCCTCTAGGTATATTCACACTATAAAGATAAAGGGAATTTCAATTATCTATAAATAAAATCCTCTATCGATTAACAAATTAATACCACCAAACTATCCAGGATAGACCATGCCATATAATCGTACTCATTGATAGCTCAAATGATAACACTTGCAACCATAAGACCATCATTTATCTCTGGATTGAGATAGACTCTCTGATTGTCTTCAAGTGAAAACTTTTATCCATTGACAGTTCTAGATAAAGTATTTCATTGTGATCCAATTCAATGCACCAACTACACTAGATTCCATTTCCCAAGGACACCACACTTTGATGCTTCTAGACTTATCATAACCCATTTGATCCCACTCAAGTGCTAGCAAAAGTGTCTACAACTTTGACAAGATAAAGGCGCCCAACATTTATCTTAATTTGTGAATATTATTCATGACTAACTAAATAATTGTGTATACCTCATACATATCAAGATGTACGAATAATTCTTCTTCTCTCATAGTCTTTTGACCTTATGATTATTTACTTTTGGTAATTATAATAATTAAACTATAAATGCTATAAGATTTGTTAAACTAGAAATCACTTTATTAATAAGAAAAGATTGTCAAATGCACTATTATACTCTTGCTATCAAGCATAATCCCAACATTACTTGGCAGGCATGAATCCTTTCTCTAGGTGGATTTAATTGGTGATAAAAAATCCTTTTCAAAAAAGATTTCTTTTCCATACCAAGACTCCTAATCCAACTCAAATTGTGTATTTATTCATTAACAAATTATTGAATATAATTAAACTGTGACTATAGATTATTGAATAAAATTACATTAAGTGTGTTACCAAGTTATTGACCTACAATATAATCCATCATGAATATCCCTCCTTTGGGAGTAGATATCGTTTGGGTTAATTGTCTAGTCTATCCTTGTAAGGAAGTATCTTGCAAAATTCCATTCATGAATACCCATTGGACGGTTATTACACAAAACATAAAGCTCAACTAAACTTGGAAGCCGTAGGTGTTCCGAAACACTTTCTCCTACTCAATTATTTAAGGTGTGTGATCTAATTCCATGGAATGATTTACCAAGTTATCTAGATGCTAATTAGATACCTAAACCATTCAATGCATGTACATACCAAAAGATATATGTGAGTGGCACTCCTATTCTATAGACATGTTATCAAACATTGTAATATTACAAAATTGTAAATAGCAACAATTTTGGTCCATCCTAGAAGAGAAAGTAAATTACATATTTCTTTGAATACAAAAACTCCTTTCTTTACGAACAAGTCCTCACGCGACCATCATCCGTTTGGACCCCTTGGCTGCCTCCCATGGGCATGTGCACCTCTTGGCTCTATAAAGGTCTGCGTGCGCAGTCCATGGCATCCATAGTGCTGCCTTGCGCAGCCCATGCCACAACAATCGTGGTTGCATGCTCATTCGCATGCACCATTGTTAATGTGGCGCGCACAGTACCAAACTTGTTTTGGTTGCTTCCACTTCTTCAAATCTTCGATACTTGGATATATTCCAACAGTATTTTAAACAAAAAAATACTGCAGATTTTTTTGTTTATAAAAACAATAAAATAAAATAAAAAACTTAGCAACCTACCAAGAAGAAAATTATGGCAATGACAGGCCACCATTCTTGTTACAATCCCAAAACAAAAATACATTGAAATTATAGGACCAAAATTGTGCGATAAAAAATCACATTATAAAACATATAAATATCTGTACATTCCAATGTAAATATATATGCGAATATCTAGAGTGTCATTTCTTTCTAAAACATGCATCTTATCAATAAAAAGAAGTAGATTCATGTACATATACATTACTTAATCAAGGGTAGAACCAGGCTTTGATACCAATTGTAGGGAAAAATCAATTCAAAACGCGGTGGAAGCATAAATTTAGGGGTTCGTATATTTAAAAAAAAATTCCATTTAAATGAAAGAACCTTAACCTAGATTAATCAACGTATACTAAAAGTATCATACCTTTTTCTCGCGATGATTGAACTAACATTGAATTGAATCCACAAGATCTTTCAATCCAATCATGAAGGTGAATCACCTAGGAGCGTGGGCTCCATTTCTTTAAATTGTATACCTGAGGATGGAAACAAACAAAATCTCTTTCTTTTGTTAGTCACAATAATCCTCCAAGAAGAAAAACAAAGAATGTTAGGTCACTTGTGAATTATCAATCAATTTGATTGAAACTTGCGTGAACCTTGATTTGATGTTGAACACAAAACCTTTTGATGTAAAGGCTACTAGCGTACTATCGAAAACAAAACGGTCTTTCTTCTTTTTCCTCTTTGCAGAATTTTCACGCACCTATCTTTAGAGTTGGAAGAATTTATCTAGAGCAAGAACCAGACTCTCTACATTCAAAATTCTCCTTTGGACGAATTTTACTTTCAAAAAACATGCCTTGGCTGAATTTTCTCTAGTAAAAATATAATGTGGCCGAATTAAACCTATATATATATATATATACATATATATATATAGGTTTCTCAAATCCTCTCCTAATGAGGATTTACTTGGTAGACATGAATCCTATCTCTAGGTGGATTTACTTGATGACAAAGAACCGTTTAAAAAAAAAAATCGTTTCCACACCAAGACTCCTAATCCAACTCAAATAGTGTATTTATTCAATAATCAATTATTGAATATAATTAAATTGTAAATATATTAAAACTTCCTAATTTAACCAATTATCAACTAGAGTTTTAATAGAAATCAAATACTTCCTAATTTAGCTAGATAAATAAATTCCTTTTATCTATCTACTTATCAAATATAGTATGTTGACGTTGATTTCTTGATGGTCAAGAAAGTCAACAGTGTTGTATTTGGTAATGACATGTTAAAAGAGAAAGAGAAAGAGAATGCATTTGATATGTTAGTGACAGAAGTTTATGTGGTAAAACTTTGATGGTCGGAGAAACTTCCACGGGTGGTTGAATGACCAGCCAAGCCAAATCCACTATTGAATAATCAGTTACACCACTCGATCTCTCATTTTTCTCTCTTACAATGATTTCTTCTCTATTCTGTTTACCGTATTGCCTATCTTTTTTTTGTGTCTATCGTTATGTCCTTTATAGTAAGATTATGGGTGTGTTTATACATGCATAGAACCCTAATATGTGTTGTACAAGTAAAATAAACTGTATTTAATTGAGACTGGTTACTTGGTGAAGTTGTTTGTCTTCTTTCATATTTCTGAGATCTTATGGATCGAGTATGAATCTTCATGGGATTCTAGTAGCACAGTCCGTTTAGGACTTATTTCCTTATCGGTGTGCAGTCTTCTGGAAGAATATAGTTATTACTTAACTTGGACTCGCTTCATGTTTGGTGTTTTATCCTTCTAGAAACTTTATGAACTTTTCCTCCTTTGATACGGGGGATGAAATACAGATGTTTGTGTACCGGAGTATGATTCTAGATTCTTTCTTGGGATTATTCACGTATGTGGATCGAGTATCGAACATCTTTATTCGGGCTTCTTGTGTTGTCTCGAGTAGAATATAATCTGCCGAGTACCAGTATTCGTGCTTATTCGGGTTCTTGTTCCTTAGTAATGTCACGGATAGTGTCTTCTAAATGCCAGCTCAAATGCTCATTGGCAATCTCTTTAGGGGATTATTCTACATGTCAATGGAATGTACATCCAATAAAATATACATATAACAATACCCCCTTAAAATACTTTTGCTGAGTAGAATTAATTTTGGCGGAAGTATTTTAATCGTTTGGAATGCCGACTAGCTTTTGTTCTACCCTTCTTTAATGCCTCATTAAATAGGGATTATAACCCTTAAATCAATTCTAAGCATTTATGATGTGTCTTAATGGCAACCTTGTATGTTCAATTAAGAAGGAATGAATTTCTTTTGGGATTCCTTCTTTCCGATGATTGCGATGTTTTGAAATTTTGACAGCTTGATCTATTCTTTCCATGACACGTGCCCTTTAATCACTTGGTTTCTCTGATAGCATTTATAAGATAAGACCTGCTGATTATCTGGTACGCCGCTTGCATCACTGAACGTTCCTTCTATCCTTTCAATTTTTCCCACTTCTCGAAACCTTAGGGTTTCGCGTCTTTCGCTCATTGAGTGGTTTATTTAAACTGAAGGGGGTTATTCTTATCGTTCATTTTCACAGCAAAAGGAAAATTCCCAGGCTCTTTTTTTTTGCACTAATTCGTCTTGGTTCTTCACCGAAGTTTTTTTTAGTTTCTCTGCGTCTACTTTTAAGGCCAGTTATCATCGATCCTATTGAAAGCCACCGTATTTTTGTTATGGCTTTCGACACACTTGAGCGTGGAGACACTCAATTAGCTTCTTAAATTAATTGATTATTGGGGGAATAACCTCCTGATTAGCCTTATTTTCTAAATATTGATGTTTTCAGACTTTATCCTGATGTCCTTTTCAGTTCTAGCTCTGAATCTTTTTCCAGCTCTGAATCTTCTTCCAACTCTAAGTCTTTACTTTCTGATCATCACAGGGTTCCTCCACGATCTAGGATGGGAAAGCATCGAAGTAATCACTCGGTTCGTAAACATGGTTCAAGTGACATTTTGATTGGGAGGCAAGTAATTAATGAGAATGATGTGGAAGAAGAGCATAATGCCTTTCGAATTCTCTTCTCTCTTGATTGTCCGAGTGCATATGATGCCGAACCGAACATGGTTAGGGAAGCCGAGATCGAGAAATATGGTACTTGATTTGATCTGGACGACTCAGTTTTGATGGTTCGTGCTGGAAATAGGGCTGCATGGAACCCTCATCCGGGCATGGTAGCAGTTTATGGATCTATGCTCTGTTGCCTTTCATTGCCTTGTTCCTAAATGAGGCAGGGATTGCTCCATCCCAGCTAGCCCTGAACAACTATAGGATCCTAATGTGTAAGAGGCATATGTGGAGCTGGATGAATTTTGAAAATACATACACGGTTAAATGCTCAAGGCTAACCTAGAGAGGGGGGTGAATAGGTTAGCCACATTTTGTGACTCCATTAGAAACAAACAAAAGTTTGTCCCTCTAGATTGCTTGTATCACAATATATATATATATATATATATGTATATCAATTATCAATTAAAGACACTTAATCAATAGATAAAATAAGCAAAGTGTGATACAAACAAGTAATCATAACAAATACACAATTTATATTATAGAAAGGAAGTCAACTTACATATAAAGTTCTATCCATAGTATTCAAATAACAAATACAAATACAAGAGAGATAGGGATAGTGAAAAGTTGACACAAGATATAACGTGGTAAACCTCCGAAGAGGAAACATTCATGAGTTAGCAACCACCGGCAAACAAAATCCACTAGTAGATAAGACATGTACAATCTCTCAAGTGACCCTTTCACCTAGAAACTACCCTCATTTCCTACTCATGAAGATGTCGTCCTGTTGCTCAACAATCTGAGGCCTCACACCTCTTGTCAAGACTTCCTCACTCACCTTTCTAAATCCTTACGACCCTAGGCAAGACTTCTTGCTCAACTATCCGAGTCCTCCTGACATAGTCAAGACTTCCTCGCTCACCCTTTCGAATCCTTATGACCCTATGCAAGACTTCTTGCTCAACTATCTGAGTCCTCCCGACTCTAGTCAAGACTTTCTTGCTTGACAATCTGAGGTCTCCCACCTCTTGCCAAGACTTCCTTGATCAACAACATAGGTCTCACACCTGTTGTCAAGACTTCCTTCTAACAAGGCATCTAGGTGATCATGAATGCAAAACGCAAACAAGCACACAACATAGAATGTTATGATCAAAACATCCTATGGAAAAAACTAGACATGAGCATGAATGCACAAAACAAATGTAGTCTAGTCAATCATGCATGTTTAATCCATCTAGATCATGTAAGATATGTTCAACATTAATTACAACCTAGATACATGCATAGATCTAAATCTTGAATCACAAGATATGTTCAATTAACACATAATCAAGTTTAAATCTCATATACCAAAAACATGCTAAAATCTTGTGACAAAGTCATTTAGATTAAAGTAAGAGTTCTAGAGCATATTTCCTATTCGTAGATTCAACAAAGCACATGAATAGCTCAAAAGATCACAAGCACATGTATTATAGTGAGATTTTGGCCAAATAGAGCCTAATACATGTGAGGAACTATTTTTCACACAATCAATCAATCAAAGATCATCAAACAGTCCTAGAATCAAAGCTAGCACAATACAATCCCAAACATGTGAAAACATAGGCAAAATCAAAACCTAACTCAACATGTGAGATTTCAATTGAAACTTAATCTATCTTTAAATGAGTTCAAAACTGAAATCAAAACAATCACAAGACACATATACATGTTGAAGAAGAAAACCCAAGGCAATTGACCAAGTTTTAAAAGAAAACTTTGAGAGAAAATCAATACCTTAGTTGATTTGGTGCAGTCCCGTTTTTGTGAGATTAGACTCCAAAAACAACAATAAAACTAACTCAAATCTTCAGAGAAAAGATGGAGGATATATAGAAAAACATTCTCAACTTTGAATCACTAAAATTAGAGTTCAAATGTAGAAGTTATGGTGATTGGAAGGTGAGAATATTTGAGAGAAAATTCTGCACTCAAATATGAATCTCTTCTTAGAATGAAAAATGAGAGGGAAGGGATATATAAAGGAGAGGGAAAGAATAGAAGCAAAAGGACCAAAATGACCTTAAGTGCACCAAGCATACTTGCTGCCAGAGATGGCACGTGGGCATCTCGGGTCAGCAAGAATTCTGTCCCGAGATGGCCACATGTCATCTCGGGAAAGAGTGCTTGTTTGCACTTCTTTTCCTTGCACGTTCCCCTCGTGTTCTTCGACCATTCTCCGGCCTCCAAACTCGGAATTCGAGTATGTTTGCGGATTACAAACCATAACTCTCTCATAGACATGGAAATATAAGATACTCAACCAAGAAAATAATAATTCGACTAGATATATGAAGACGAAGACAATGTATGCAACATGAGTTGAAAGTGTAGTATCTTTTGACTTAGAACTTGAAATCAATAGTATGAGTAACCGAAATGACCGGAACTCTATCAAGATTGATTTAAGACTAAAATCAAGTTCAATATCCATGTTATACAAACATATACACATACAAACACAATTCACACTAGAATGCAAACTACATAGAGATAGTCTCCAATCATGCATTTTCCAAAACATGTTATTTTCATACCAATGCATGAGCATTCATCTTCAAGTGTGTGAATGTGTAATACATAGTGCACAATGATGCAGGGACACATATGATTGAGTTATATGTGTATGCCTATAATGGCACACAATGATGCAAGGACACAAATGTATGAATTGTATGTGTGTGCCTAAGCCTTATAAGAGAAAGATAAGGTCTTAGTATACCTTTGTAGAACCATATGGCATCCTTTCTCTTTGAAGACTTTGAACTTTATTTGATTAGTTGTTCCTTCTTCTTTGAAGCTTGAATCATCATGAATCTAAACAACTAAATCATTACAAGTAAACATCATTTTGATATAGAATTAATGCCCACACAATCTATAACCTAACAAATTTGCCACCGCCCTCTCCACACAAATTTAGAAATTTTTATACTCTAAGGCAATCTGGTTGGATTCAGACTTACTTTCTCCTATCCAGACAGCTAGATAGTTTGATTCCCGAGGGGACGAAGGTGAACCAGGGAGTCAATATCTCCTCGAATCTTAAGATTAAAGGTTTTGTATGGAGTTTTCCTACCTCCAATAAGTACTAGAAAAGCAATTGGTTTTTTGCCGAAGGAAACTGGGGACAAGAGATCGAGATCTCAGCCGGGGAAAACCAAGAAATTTTAAGGGTTTCTCATTTTTTTTACTCTATTGCTCGCTGGAACGGTCTGTCTTCATTGATACCGAGTTGAGTAACCTTGCTCGGGTGGCCGTGCATACTCTGGAGAAGAGGAGTAGGTCTTATCTTTTTGAAGAGAAGAATATGATAGCTCTCATCGTTTTTGCTAAGATTTCAGCTTACCGCAGACGTTGTAAATGGGATTTTTCTCGTTGCTTTTACTTTTTTGCTTTCACTATGCCTTTTTAACTCATCCTTTTTTAAATTTAGTGTATGGTATGGATGTCATCTATAACGCCCAAGCCAACCAAGTGAAAATAATTACTTAGGTGAGTCGTAAAGAGACTTCTCATAAAAATGAAGAAGGGATTGCTTTGCCTGATGATGAATCAGATGCAGATTCCAAGGAGGCAGACGAGCAGGTTCCTGAATATATTCCTGAAAGGTCGATCAGTCGATCAAGGGGGAATCAAGTTGTTCGAGTGGGCCTATAGGACTCGATAGTGACCAAAGGGTTTTTGAGGATGAAGGTAGGTAAGGAGGGCATTCGGGTGGTGTAACATCTGATGATCCTAGTTTGATAGGTGAAGGATGTAGAAACCCCCATGTTAAACAGGTTGGCCCTATTCCTAATCTTTTCGAATCCTTTGATGATATCATGGAGGATCAGGCAGATCCTGTAGCTGACCTTGGCTTCCATTGTACTCGAGCTAAGAAGAGGAAGGCAGTTGATTCTCCCGTTCGACCTCTTAAAAAAATTCCCAGAGTTTTTTCATTCATCGAGTCGAGCGATGAGGATGCTGTTATTAGGGGTTCCCTAAGTGCTCAAGTAGAGTGGCCTTTGGAAAGAGAGGAACCTCCAAAAAATTTGAACATAAAAGATTCTTTGCCCCGTGAGGTTGGGGATGTAGGAGTGGGATCCTCGAGAAACCATACACATCCCACCCCCAGGGTATGCTGAGAACGATGTCATTCGGTCGGGATTTTATTGGTGACGACCATTGGAGTCGCTTCAGAAATGGTTCTTCTACGGAGCGTCTTCATAGCATTTTTAATAGTGCGACTTACGTAATTCTTCTATCGCGAACTACATCTTAATGCTTTAATTAAGATTTTTAACTTACTTCCCTGTAGGTGGTTACTGAGTTTACTGAGTTTATTCAGATGCAACAATATCAAGCTAATCGGATTAGGAGTCGTGAAGCTCAGATAAAGAAGAGTGAGGATCACCGTGCTCAGATTGAGGTGGCTTGTCAAAAAGATGTGAGTTCTGCCCAAGAGTTTGTCTATCATTGTTTGGCGAGACAGATGGAGGTCGAAGAGTCAATGCTTCAGGCCAAGCAAGAGATTAAACAAGCCAAGTCTTCTTATAAGCGCAAGATTGAAGATCTCAAGTGCCAAGCTTTAACGGTCGAATCCTTTTCGAAGGAAGCCAAGCCTTATAATGCCTTACTCTTTAGGGAGTTCCAACGGGGGTTGGTCTCGTCTGGCAATTTTTTCAAGGTTAAGAATCTAACGACTGAAAAGGCTCGAGCCAACTGGGAGCTATCAATCAAAAATCACGTGGATCGCTAATTGGAGGTTCTTTGGATTCAAATGAATGAGTGAAGAGCCTATTGTCATTGCAAAGGTAAAGAATCCCATCCTATGCATCTGGAGGTATCGTCCAAGCACTCTCTTTTGACTTTTTATGCCAGTCAAGAAACTTGTGTGGATGGGTCGGAGTCTAACATTGGACCGGTCTCTATAATGGATTATAGTGAATGGATGGATGATTCGGTTGACACAATCACCTGGCCTTCTAATGAAAGTTTTCTACATGAATTTGAAATGGTACTTGATCCGAGCATCGACAAGGGCTCCAAATCCTCAGCCCCACCTTAGGCATATTTTTAAAAATCTTTAGGATTAATAAATTCCATATTTTTCTTGATTGCATTTTGTTGCGAATCCTGTTACGAATATTAAAATGCCAAGTATATTATTAACTTGCCAATATCATTGTCAGAACATCTCTTTTTAAATGCCAAGTATCTTATGAACTGGCTAAGGTTGTGGCCCGAATAACTTCTTCGAAATCTTAATTGCTAAGTATCTTATTAAACTGGCTAACATAATTTTAAGTTCCAAGTATCTTATTAAACTAGCTAATATTATTAACCGAGTCATCTCGAAATAGGCAAGTATATTTGTACTTGTCTTTCATACTCGGTTGCTACCCAAACGTTTTATCGAGGCTCACCACGATCATACGTTTGAGACCTTACGCAAGTCACTGAGGACGTCTCCTAGTTTTTTCTGTGTAAGGGTTTGCCGAATCGTTAAGCTCTGAATTGCTAAACACAGTTGCGTAACTCACTGGGATTTTCCCGACGGTGCCCCGATCTGTTTTCCAAAATCTAGTGCATCAGGTTTGCCTTTTGGCTAAGGTCTTGGCTGACATGCTCTTTTGAGCTTCTCCGCCCATTTGGGATTTTTACCAAATTAATGTCCCCAAGCATTTTATTTCATGCAGTTTCATGTCATTATCATATGCTCAATATTTTTCATTTGTTCTTATTATCATATGCTCAATCTTTTTCATATGTTCTTATTATCATATACTCAGATTCCTGGAATCCTGTGTCAGGCTTTTATTCATAACTGCAAAACTAATAATATGAAAATCCCAAAGGATTGCTAAGAGTAAATAAAAAAAACATTCTGACTAAGAAATAAAAAAATTCAAGGGTAGAAGATCTTTGAATATCGGGCATTGCATGGTCGGGGTAAAATCCCTCCATCTGGTCGGGCAATCCAGTAAGGTTCATGACCAGCTATTCCTTCTATTTTGTATGGGCCTTCCCATTTGTTAGCCAATGACCCCGTAACTTTGTTTTTCGTGTTCAGCGATACTTTTCTGAGCACCAAGTCTCCTAACTTGAACATCCTAATCTAAACATGAGAATTATAGTGACGGGCCACTCTTTGCTGGTAAGCTGCATTTCGTAATCGTGATTTCTCCCTTTATTCTTCCAACTCATCCAAGCTTTGTAATAGTATATCATCATTTTGATCTTCATAATACAGACCGACTCTAGGCGAGATATACGATGTTTCTACTGAGATGACAGCCTCTGTTCCAAATGCCAGAGAAAATGGTGTTTCTTCTGTACAAGTCCTTGTTGTCGTCTGATAAGCCCATAATACTTCATGATGTTTTTCAACCCAACTGCCATTTATGGCATCTAACTTTGCTTTGAGTGTGTGCTTGATGACTTTTTTTACTGCTTCAGCTTGTCCATTTGGTTGAGGGTGGGCAAGTGTGGCATAATAATTTACAATTTGGTACTCTTTACACAACTGGCTAAATTTTTTATTGTCTAATTATGTGCCGTTTTCAGCGATGATAGTATTCGGGACTCCAAACCTGTAGAGTATATTTTTCTTTATAAAGTTTTTGGTGTTTGCTTTCGTGATGTGATCTAGTGCTTCAGCTTCCACCCATTTAGTAAAGTTATCAACACCTACAATTGCATGCTTCTCTCTACCCCTTGTTCTTGCTGGTATCAAAACAATTAAGTCTGGGCCCCATATAGCAAACGACCATGGGGATGTGAGGCTTCTAAGGTGTACTAGGGGTTGTCGAATGTCATTGGTGATCCTTTGGCAAGCATTGCAACTTTCTAAACATCATTATGCATCAGTGAATAGAGAAGGAGAGTAAAAACCTTGCCTGAGTACCTTGTGTGCCAAGCTTTTACCTCTTGTATCTTTCCCACATACTCCACCATGGATTTCCTATAGTATCCGGTGTGCATCCTCTTCTGATACATATCTTCGGATTGTTCCAAAAAACCCTCTTCTGTACAGTTCTCCTCTGATCAGTTTGTATCTTGTTGACCTATACTTTATGTGTTTTGATTCTAAGGGATCTTCCGGGAGTTTATCTTCTTCTAGGTACCTTTTTAGCTAAGTCATCGAACAGTCTAACGGTGTTTGGATTTCTGAGACTTCAAAGTCTATTGGCTCAACTATACTTGGTTTGAGAAGATGTGCAACCAGAATATTCTTTGGCCTGATTGTGGTTGTTGCTGATTCTCGTTTGGACAAAGCATCAACCTTTTTATTTTCTTCTCTAGGGATCTGGGCAATCCTATATTCCTTTAACTTTTGGGGGAGTTGTTTTGCTATGCCCAAATAAGTCATCATACTTTCATCTCTGGCCTTATACTCATCTAAGCCTTGGTTGACGACTACCTATGAGTCGCTGAATATCTCGATCTTATCTGCTCCGAGAGCTATGCAAACTCTAAGCCCTGTCAACAATGACTCATATTCCGCTTGGTTGTTTATTGCTTTGAAATCGAATCTCATGGCACTTTCAACGTCATCTTCCTCTGCGGTGCATACTATGATCTCTGCCCCACTGCTATGAGTGTTTAAGGAACCATTGACATATAATTTCCATGAGAAACTCTTGTCCAACACTCTTTTTGCTTCCTGATTTGGTTCTGTGAACTCAGCTACGAAATCTTCCACTCCTTGGTCTTTGAGTGTTGTCCTGGTCATGTACTGAATATTGAATTCGCTTAGCTAGATTAACCATTTAGTTAATCTCCCTGAAATCTCAAGCTTCTGCAGAATTTGCTTAAGCGGGCAGTTGGTGAAAACCCTGATTGTATGTGCCTGAAAGTACGGCCTCAACTTTCTTGTTTCCAAAACCAATTCTAAAGCAATTTTTCCCTGCATGTGAGTATCTGGTACACTAGCCTATGTATCATGTCTTCTAACCTTACTGGAACCGAGCTTACTGCTAACTCTATAAGGGACAAGTACAAGTAGAGTATTTCACCCACCTTAGGTTTTGACAGGATTGAAGCCTGACCTAAGTATTCTTTGATCTTCCGAAATACCTATTCACATTCTTCGATCCATTTAAGTCCTTTCCCCTTTTTGATCACGTTGAAAAAATGAGCATATATATCCGTGGCCTTTGAAATGAACCTGCCTAGGAAAGCTAAGCATCCCGTCAAGCGTTGTAGCTCTTTTAACGTCCTTGGTGAAGTAATTTTTTAAAGGCTTGGATCTTCTCGGGATTCACTTTGATCCCCCTCTGGTGAACTTAGAACCTAAGGAACCTTCTTGAAGGAACTCTGAATAGGCACTTGCTTGGATTTAACTTCATCTGATACCTTCTCAGGACATCGAATGTTTCGCCCAGGTCCGAAACATGTTCACCTACCGAAATACTTTTGATCAACATGTTGTTTGTGTACACTTCCATGTTTCTTCTTATTTGGCGAGTAAAAATTATGTTGACCAATCTTTGATTTATGGCCCCAGCATTTTTTAGCCCAAAGGGCATTACCGTACAACAGTATAAACCCTGATCGGTCGTGAATGCTACTTTTTCTTCATCAGCTTTATTCATCCATATCTGATTGTATCCCGAATTAGCATCCAAAAAACTGAGTAATTCTTGACCTGATGTAGCATCAACTAGTTGGTCTATTCTCGGGAGTGGAAAACTCCTTTTTGGGCAGGATTTATTCAGATCAGTAAAATCCACACACATTCTCCATTGGCCATTCTTCTTTCGGACCAAAACCACATTTGCTACCGAGGATAGTTGATTTCTCGAATTGACCCTACAGTGAGTAATTTCTCCACCTCCAGCTTGGTCGCTCGACTTCTTTCGAGGTTGAAAGAGCTTCTCTTTGTATCATAGGTATCGCATTCACATCCCCACCAAGTGATGTGATATTACTCGTGCGTCTATCCCCACAATGTCTTCATGACTCCATGTGAACACATCTTTGTATTGTCTGAGTAAATTGATAAGATCTAGTTTGACCTTTTCTTTTAAGTTGGCTCCAATTTTGATCTTCCTATTCGGCTCATCTTCCTTTAAGGCCACCTCCTTTATTGGTTCATTCTTTGACATTTCTGGTTCCTCCTTTGGATCGAACTCGAACAACCGTGATTCTTTTTGCTAAATATGATCTGGCTGAGTTTAAGTGCATACTTAATGTTCACTATTATCTCTATCTTTGTAAACTGAGAGATTAGCTCTTCTGGCCATCTCCTATGACCCCTTGATTATTCGTAACCCCCATTCAGTTGGGAATTTAATAATTAGGGCATAGGTTGTTGTTACCGCCTTTGTTTTGTTCAGGAAAGGTCAACCTAGTAATGCATTATAAGGCCAGTTGTGCAGATCTACCACCACAAAGTCGAGTAGCATTATTTTCTAGCAAAGAGCTACTTTGATCTTCACGGGAAGCTTAGCTGTTCCAAGAGACCTAACCTAAACACCTTTGAATCCTCTTACCGAGGTATGGAAAGGTTGTAAGTCCTTTCGATCTAATCTGAGCTGATCATAAACAGTCACATTAAGGATGTCTATTGAGATACCATTATCCACTAAAATTCTCCTGACTTCTCTATGGCCAATTCGGGCACTAATGACGAGAGCGTATTTGGTCGGACATCAACCCCATGTGAGTCAGCTTCAATGAATATTATCGGGTCCCATCATTCTTTTATTCTCTTTGGATCATGTTTGATAGAATTAACGTTGAAATTCTATCTTGCTTCCACTGCTTCTAGGATTTCGTGAGTTCACTCTCGGTTACTTCTCTCTGTTGATGGTCCTCCACAGATTATATGTATCGCTCCATTCACCTCGGGACTGGCCCTTTTATTCCAACAAGAATTATGATATCCTATCTTGGTTTCTTTCTAAATTTCTGACTTCTCATCTTTCTTCAAAATTATATCTTGCAGATGTCCTTCTCGCATGAGGGTTTCTATGTAGTCTCTGAGCTGGTAAAATTTAGAGGTCTCATGATCGGTTTCCTTATGGAACCTGTAATATTTCATCTTATCTCACTGAGCAAATTACGACTGCCGATGTGGCTGTTTCACTAGATTTTTCTTTTCAAGTAATACTAGGATCTCTTCCTTCCATTTCCGAAGCGGGGTGTAGTTTGTATATTTTCCTCGACATTTCTCTCTGGTTTGGTCAGTATTACGTCTATTTCCCCCGTCTTTGATCCTCTCTTTGCTATTTCTTTTTTGTTTCCCTTTATGGTTTTGCAACTTTGACTTGGCATCTTTTTGTTCGGGTTTCCCCCATGCATGTGACTACCTCCTGTCTCCAACTCTTATTCTTCCGCCAAGGCATATCTGTTTGCCATATCCATCATCTCTGCATATCTAGTTAGACGAGCCCTTCTTAGGTCAAAAGACAAATGTCCATTATATAAGTTATTTATGAACACAACGACTATTGTTTCATCATTTGCGCTGTAGATTTCTGAGACCGCCTGACCGAATCTACCTAGATACTTCTTTAGCGACTCATCTTTCCTTTGTTTCAGTTGAGAAAGGTAAGCCACAGATTTTTTCATGTGTACATTCCTTAAAAATTGTATTGAGAATCTTCTGATCAACTTGCTAAAACTCCCAATACATGTCAAAGGCAATCTCCCAAACCATATTGAACCAGTATCCCGGAGAGTGTATGGAAAGTTAAGTCACCACAAAGGATCGTTGTGGGCATACTGGGCCATGACGCTCTTATATAGTCTGACATGCTATTTAGGATCTATATCCATTTTGAATTGTTCCACGTGTGGCATCCTAAATCTCTCTAGGAATGGTGTTCGCAGAATGTTTCTAGTAAAAGGGCTATAAGAATCATCGTAAGACAACTCATTATATCCATATCGCCTAATAATTGTGTCCATTTGACGCCTGTAGTTCTCGACTTCTCGGGTCAGGCTCTGAATCATGACATCTCTGTCGTCCACCGGCTCTCCCTGATGGTCGACCCGTCGTGTGACTGTCATAGCACTCATCATCTCCTTTTCATCTTGCCTCCGAGTTTCATGGGCTAACCCTTAAAGGCGTATCGATCAATAGCGACATTTGCGAAGATATCGGTCACTGTCTTCTGATGACGATGACCGATCTCTTCACCGATCGTATTTACAGTGCCTATCATGGCCCACTTGATTATGGTTTCATCTTTGGTGGTGCCATTCTTCAACGGGTGTATCACGATCCTTGTCCTGGTTGTACATTGTACCATAGTCTGGTTGATAGGATCTTATTGGGATTCTGCTCGATAGCAGGAGTATAATAATGTATTTGACAATCTTATCATATTAATAAAGTGATTTCTAGTTTAACAAATCTTATAGCATTTATAATTTAATTATTATAATTGTCAAAAGTAAATAATCATAAGGTCAAAAGACAATGAGAAAAGAAGAATTGTTCATACATCTAGATATGTATGAGGTAGACACAATTCTTTAGTTAGTCTTGAATAATATTCACAACAAAAGATTAAGGTTTGGCGCCTTTATCTTGTTAAAGTTGTAGATTCTTTTGCTAACATTTGAGTGGGATCAAATGTGTTATGATGAGTCAAAAATCATCAAAGACTGATGTCTTTGGGCAAAAGAATCTAGTGCACTGGGTGCATTGAATTGGATCACAATGAAATACTTTATCTAGAACCGTCAATGGATAATTATTTTTTATTTGAAGACAATCAGAGAGTCTATCTCAATCCTGAGATAAATGATGGACTTATGGTTGCAAGTGTTATCATTTGAGCTATCAATGAGTACGATTATATAGCATAGTCTATCCTCGATAGTTTGGTGGTTTTCATTTGTTAATCGATAGAGGACTTCATTTATAGATATGGACATCGTGGCTCCATTTATTAAATGAGAGTAGAATATCATCATATGGATGTTTTGAGATATTGGATATTAAATCTTAACATTGAGTTTTCAATAGTGTCTATTGAAACATGGCTTCTGGACAAGTCAAAATATCAAAGTTCAAAATGTGGTCACATAAGTAAATATGGTAACTTGGAGAGCTATAGGTGGTCTGTGAGCTCTTGGAGATTACTGATATTCTTCTCGAGGATACACTTTCTCCATTAAGATTGTCTAGTGTATGAATGAGTAACATCAACATATTCTATCTTTATTTAAGAGTTCAATTTTAGTTCTTTAGTGGAATAAACTAAAATTAATAGATCGGACCTATGTGAATCATTTGTTGATTGTGATTGGGTTGTTTCTAATGGAGCTTAAATTTAGATAGCCCGCCAAGATCCCCAATCCACATGAACTTGCACGGATCACTTGATATATTTTACCAGACCAATTTAGGGGTTCATCTAGAATTGTATTAAGGCATGTGGACTTGTTTCTTTTTGTAATAATAGGTCTAGTTCACATGTGGAGTTTTTATTAAGGTCCAATGGATTTAATAAAATAAGAAAATAGTATATATACCTATATATTATTATAGGCGGCAAGGCTAATGTATAAAAGCCTAATATATTATTTTTTATTTTATTTTATTATTGAATTAAATGGAAATTAATTAATTTGTTGATTAATGAATTATTTAATTATAAGTCAAAATATTTTTCCTAGTAGGAGATGGTCTCCTAAAATTATACTATTGTTGGTAGTATAATTAATATTTAAGACTATATTTGATAAGTAAATAAATAAAATGAATTATTTATCTAATCAAATTAGGAAGTCTTTAATATGGTTACAAATACACTATTGAGTTGGATTAGGAGTCTTGGTGTATGAAAGAATTCTTTTTTGGAAAAGAATTCATTTCCAAAAATAATTCTGTTAGGTTTTAGTTTGTGTTGGCATGAATTCCATATCAAAATGATGTTTACTTGTAATGACTTAGTTGTTTAGGCTCATGATGATTCAAGCTTCAAGGAAGAAGAAACAACAAGTCAAAGCAAGTTCTAAGTCTTCAAAGAGAAAGGATGCAATTTGTTTCTACAAAGGTATACGAAGACATTATCTTTCTCTTACAAGGCTTAGGCACACACACACATATCATACATTTGTGTCCCTGCATCGTTGTGCACCATTAAAGGCACACACACACGCATATCGTACATTTGTGTCCCTGCATCGTTGTGCACCATTAAGGGCACACACACGCATATCATATATTTGTGTCCCTACATCATTGTGCACCATGTATAACACATTCACACACTTAAAGATGAATGCTCATGCATTGGTTTGAACATAACATGTTTTGGAATATGCATGATTCGAAACTATCTCTATGTAGTTTGCATTCTAGTGTGAATTGTGTTTGTGTGTGTATATGTTTGTATAACATGGATATTGAACTTGGATTTAGTCTTAAATCATTCTTGATTGAGTTTCGGTCGTTTCGGTTACTCATACTAGTGATTTCAAGTTCTAAGTCAAAAGATACTACACTTTCAACTCATGTTTCATACATTGTCTTTGTCTTTGTATATCGAGTCGAATTATTATTTTCTAGGTTGAGTATCTTAGATTTCCATGTCCGTGTGAGAGTTGTGGTTTGTAATCCGCAAACGGATTTGAATTCTGAATTTGGAGACCGGAGAACAGTCGAAGAACACGGAGCGTGAGAGGAAAAGATTATATCCAAGCAATCTTTCCCGAGATGTCGCGTGGCCATCTCGGGATAGAATGCTTGCTGCCCCGAGATTCCCACATGCCATCTCGGGCAGCATGCATTATTGGGCTCTTAAGGGTGTTTTGGTCTTCTCATAATTCATTCTTATCCCAGTCCTTTATAACATCTTTCCTTCTCACATTTCATTCTAAGAAGAAATTCAAATCAATTGTGCAGAAATTTTCTCCCTAAATTGTCTCACCTTCCAAACACTATAACTTCTTCATTTGAACTCCGATTTGATTGATTCAAAGTTGAGAGTGTTCGTATATTCATCCTCCATCTTTTCTTTGAAGGTTTAACTTTATTTTTCTGCTTTATTTGGTGTCTAATCATACAAAAACGGGACTGCACCTAGATCAACTAAGGTATTGATTTTCTCTTAAAGTTATCTTTTAAAACTTGATCAATTGCCTTGGGTTTTATTCTTCTACATATATTTGTATATTGTGATTGTTTTGATTTATGTTTTGAACACTTTCCAAGCTAGATTGAATTTCAATTGAAATCATACATGTTGAGTTAGGTTTTGATTTTGCCTATGTTATCACATGTTTGGGATTGTATTGTGCTAGGACTATTTTATGATCTTTGATTGATTGATTTTGTGGAAAATAGTTCTTCACATGTATTAGGCTCTCTTGGCTGAATTTCTCACATAATACATGTGTATGTTCTTTTGAGCTATTCATGTGATTTGTTGAATCTATGATTAGGAATATGCTCTAGAATTTTTGCTTAGATCTATTTGACTTTGTCATATGATTTTAGCATGTTTTTTATTTGTGTGATTTAAACTTGATCTTGTGATTTGTTGATCATATCTTGTGATTCAAGTTTAGATATATACATGTATCTAGGTTGTGATTAATGTTGATCATATCTTACATAATCTAGATTGATTACACATGCATGATTAACTAGACTATATGTGATTTGTGCTTTCATGCTCATGTCTAGTATTTTCCAAAGGATGTGTTGATCATAGCATTCCATGTTGCGTGCTTGTTTGCGTTTTGCATTCATGATCACCTAGATGCCTTGTTAGAAGGAAGTCTTGACAATAGGTGTGAGACATATGGTGTTGAGTAAGAAGTCTTGGCAAGAGGTGTGAAGCCTCGGATTGTCGAGCAAGGAAGTCTTGGTTAGAGGTGTGAAGCCTTGGATAGTCGAGCAAGAAGTCTTGCCTAGAGTTGGGAGAATTTGGATAGGTGAGCAAGGAAGTCTTGACTAGAGTCGGGAAGACTCGGATAGTTGAGCAAGAAGTCTTGCCTTGGGTCGTGAAGATCCGGATAAGGTAAGCAAAGAAGTCTTGACAAGAGGTGTGAAGCCTCAGATTGTTGAGCATAGGGCGGCAACTTCTAGAGTAGGATAGAAGGGTAGTTTCTAGGAGAAGAGGTCACTTGAGAGATTGTACTTGTCTTATCTACTAGTGGATTTTGTTTGCCGGTGGCTACTAGCCCGTGGATGTTTCCTCTTCGGAGGTTTACCACGTTATATCTTGTGTCAACTTTTCTTTATCCCTATCTCTCTAATATTTGTATTGTGGATATAACTTTCTTTGTATGTTGACTTTCTCTTTATAATGTTGATTGTGTATGTGTTACAATTACTTGTTTTTATCACACTTTACTTGTGTTTATATATTGATTAATTGTCTTTAATTAATATATATATTGTGATACAAGCAATCTAGAGGGACAAACTTTTTTTTTATTTCCTAGGGATTCGAAAAATGTGTCTAACCTATTCACCCCCCCTCTAGGTTAGCCTTGTGCATTTAGCCGTGATTGTATTTTCAATTGGTATCAAAGCAGGACACTAGATTGTACTTAGTGTGAGTCCGGGGTGATACTTTCACAGTTTTTGCAAGGTGTTTGAAGTCATGGGGTTTACAAGATGATGTAATGGCGGAAGGAGCCTGAAATACTAAACCACCATTACTTCGTGGTACTAACTATGGGTTTTGGAAGTTGAGGATGAAAGCCTACATCCGCTCTATTGATAAAAGGGCTTGGATGGTAGTAGAAGAAGGTTATAGTTCTCCTACCAAGGTTTTAGAGGATGGAACCATGATACTCAAGCCAAGAAGTGAATGGACAACGAATGAGTTTAAGGTTGCTAAATGGCATCATCGTGACATGAATGCCATTTTTGGAGGAGTTGATGGGCATCAATTCTCCTACATTCAAAATCTTGAATCTACAAATGAAACTTGGGATACTCTCCAAGTTACTAATGAAAGAACCTTAGTGGTAAAGAAATTGAGGCTTCAAATGTTGGCATCATAGTTAGAAGGTTTAAGTATGGGTGAGGATGAAAAGTTTGAAGACTTCCAGTTCCGGCTTCTTAACATAGCTAACCAATGTCAAGCACTTTGAGCACCTATCTTAAAAGAGCGTTTAAATTGAAAAATTCTTAGGTCTCTTCCTAAGAGATTCAAATCAAAGGTGAAGGTCATTGAGGAAAGCAAGGATGTGGATAGTATGAACATCGATGAGTTGCTTGGGTCTCTCCAAATTTATGAGATGTGCTTGAAGCCAAAGATCAAGAGTAAGGGAATTGCTCTCAATGCTATTGAGGAGGACAGTGATGATGAAAATGAAGAAATGGCACTCTTGTCTAGAAGGTTCAAGAAGTTTCTAAAGAAGAATGCAAAGCCTAAAGGCAAGTCTTCTAAGGAAAAAGGAGTCAAGAGAACATCATCTCCAAGGATTGTGAAGAATGGTCAAGCCATGAACAAAAAGGAGGTTCAATGCTATAATTGTCAAGGTTTTGGTAACTTTGCTAGTGAGTGTACCAATAAGCCATCTAAAAAAGACAAGAAAGGCAAAGTGTTGGCGGCTACTTGGAGTGATGATAATTCTAGTGACAATGAGAGCTCTAGTTGTGAGTCTTCAAGTGATGAAGAGTTGGTGAGCAACTTTGTAGCTCTAACGGCTTCTCATTCTTCACTAGATGTTGGTAGTACAATATCTTTTAACAAGAACCTTGATGCAAATCATAATGGAAGCTATAGTTCCATTCCTACTATTCTTGAGTTTTTGAAAAAGATAGAAAAGCTTGAAGAAGATAGAGACAATGCTCAAAGAGAAGTAGTTGAGAAGGATGATTTAATCAAGAAGCAACTAGATTAGTTTGTGGTTGTTACTCGTAGACTTCTTGGTGAAAAAGGTGATATTGTGAAGAAGTTTAGAGAACTTGAAAGGATAAAACTTGAGAAGGATATTGTGATATCTTCTTTAAGGAAGAGAGAACAAGAATTGATGGAAGAGATAGACACGGCTAAGAAGGCTATCAAGGACTTAGTGAATGATTCGGTTAGTGTGTCTAGTGTTAGGAATCTTGTTAACTCTCATAGTGGTGAAGACGGCTTGGTAGTTGAAGAGGATCTCTAGGAAGCATCATTTCCTACACACTTTGATGAAGTCGTGAATGATAAGAAACCACGCAAGAAGAGAAGATCAAAAGCCAATAAGAAGTTGGCAAACAAGGTATCTTTACAAACTCCTAGTGAAGCTAGTTCAACTCCAAAAGGTACAATCTCATCTTTTATTCCAATTTGCCATTATTGCAACACAATAGGTCACATTAAGCTGAGGTGTTATAAATATATTGAAAAATGCAAATTAGGAAATTAATCTAGAGATAAGGAGATTAACCTTCAACTTGAACATGCTAAGGCCTTGAGAATTGAGAAACATGATAATTTTGCTAAGCATGAGAAGAAGTTGTGTAGTAGAAAGAATTCTAATCTTGTTCAACTTGACAAAACTTGTGTTGAAAATGTTAAGGAAGAGTGTGTTAATGATATTCTTGTTAATCAAGTCATTGAAGGACTTTACTCTAGATTTAACATTGTTGTCAAGGATGATATTGGAAATTTTTGTGTAGGTACACCCAAGAACAAGTGGTTCAAGGGTGAGTGTTGTTATCACTAATATAAGAAGCACATGTGAGATAGCTTTGAGGCTATATATCAATTGTGTTGAGAATTTTAACTTGCTAGCTTTGAATACTCCATGTATTGATATGAACTTGGTTATCTCACGTCCTGATTGTTATAATGGTCAAAATTTGTTAATTAACTTTGAAGAAGTTCTTTTGTTATATCTGTTGATTGAGTTGAGATATTATGCTTTTTATACTCTTGTTGTGAAACATCGTCAAATTGATGTCATGAGGACATTCAAGACAAGAGTGCTCATGAAAAGGGCGGAAGTATGATATTTGGTGAATATAATGTGCAAAAAGGTATATCTATACTCTAATGCATGTTCTCTTATATATTCGTCTTTTGACTCAATTTTCGACATACATCTCATAGCATGTTATATTAGAGAATTTTGTATAGCATACATATGGTTCTCATTGAAATTTGCTATTTTAGGATCTAATAGTGATATTGTTCACATTGATCTTAACTTTGATGATTGTTTGTGTTTAGTATATTGAGTGGCATTACTTTTGAAAATATGAGCTTCATATTCTTTGAAAGCTACTCATTAGAGAAGTAATGATCTTGAATAAGTCTCTACTTATTGCTCTTAGATCATGTGATTATGAGCCATAAAATCTTGGTTTTCTAAAATTGCACCTCACTTCTCTTATTTTTTTTGCTAGTAGGTTGAGTTTACTAATATGTAAACATTGGATACACCTTGAAGTTTTTGTGCTTAAGTACATTTAAAATGACCTATGGTTAGTATCCATTTTGCTTCGGCAATTACATAGAACTCAATGAGCACCTTCATGAAAATGGCTACACACATTAGTTGTGAAAGCTACCCAATATTGGAAAGAGCTACACCATTGTGATAAGTGAAAGCCGTTATGAAGTGAATTTTTGTTTATGTAAAAAAAAATGAAAAAATCAAAGAAGTGTTGAAATGAAATCAATAAAAAAAATTCTTTGATTCAAAGCCTAAAAAGAAAATGAGGAAGGCTTAAAAAGAAGTTTAGTTGAAAATCAAATGAGCTCGGGTTGAAAAACAGAAATGGAATGACGAGCCACATGCACACACATGCTCATATGTTGAAATCTATTCTCTTAATAGCAAAAAATTCCGGATGATAATCGGTTTGGATTTTTATGGAAAAAAGTTTAAGATGACTAGTTATTGGAAATTGTTTGCATGTTGATTATCAAACTACTTCTTGATATATATTTGAAGCATATCTCTCTCACACACACACTTTGTTTATGAGTCTGATGATATCTTTGCAATTGTTGAAGAATTATGAGAGAACTTGAAAAATCATTGTGTATCTCGCTTAGCATATGAAGCTTATTTTGTTGATCTTTCTTCAAATTACTTGAATGTGTGATTGTGTGAACATCTTTGTGAACTTTATGCTATCATGAATTTTAGTTATAGCATTTATCAAGGGGGGGCATTGTATGCTAGACATTGTTCTCTTTTATGATATGTTCACATGCTTCATTTTTTTACATGCTGGCATATTTTGACAGAATGATACTTGTAAGATAGTACTCACTATCTTTGTCTTGCATGATGATTCATTCTTAAGTCATATGTCATTGTTTTATATATTTGTGACTAATAAGCTTGTTTTGTCTTTCACTCACTTTTGTATGTTTATAGCATCTTATTTCACAAGAACAAATGGGAAGAACTAAAGTTACCGAAAGTGGAAATCAATCGAATCCCATTGTGAAAGCCAAGTCAACCTCAAAGGGATCCGACGCTTCAAGGTCAAAGGATTTAGGGATCTTTGCAACTAAGAAGATATTTCAAGAGAGAGGCATTGACTTAGGTAAATGTAAAGATTCTTATGTTCTTAAATGCATTAAGGATAGAATTTGGGAATCTTGGGTGAGAATGCTAGGAATAGTGAATGACACTATTGTTAGAGAATTTTATCATGAATATAGAGAGAGTGCCACCTTATTGGATGCTTTGATGGAGATTAGAGGTCTTGTTTTTGGAGTTAACCCGAAAAACATTAACATGTTTCTTGGGCTATCTAGTGATATTGATTCAAACTTTCTAGTTGTTGATATTATTGAGAATCTTAATATCATGGGTAGAACTCTATGTGACAATGCTTCTTTTGAGTGGAAAGGTAGAGCATATATTAGTCAACTTAAGTTAACTAAGGCAAGTGCATTTTGGCATCTTTTCATTTGCACAAATATTATTGGATCTTTGAATTCAACCGAGTTGAATAAAGACAAGATCAAAATAGTATATGCCTTGGTGACTAATCAACCTATAAACCTTGGGGATTTGCTTATGTTTTATTTGGATAATGCGGCTTTCTCAACTAGAGGAGATAAGAAGCTTGCATTACCGAGGTTTATAACTTCTTTGTGTTAGCTCGTGGTGTTCAAAGTAGTGGAGATGATATGTTGGTACAACCATTGGGAAAGTATAGTGATAAACGTGTGGCATACATGTCATATAAGGATAAGGGTAAGACATGTGATACTTTTGGACTATTTAGTAGTTCACAAGTTGATTGTCAAGTGACTAGCATGAACATTCTTCCGGATTGGGCTTTACATTTGAAGAAGAAGGTTGATGAGCTTAGTGCTATAGTTGGAAAACAAGATGCTAGAATAAAATAGTTGGAGGAGTGTATTGCATCAAGTTCAAGACCACCTCTCAAGCATTATGTTAGGTCAACTACACGCACATCTTTCTTTGATGGATCTAGTAACTAGTATTTGAGTCTCATGGTATGTTTATTACCTTTTGGCATCATTTCATGTCAAAAAGGGGGAGAAAGAGTTTTTATGAATTGCTAGTTACTTAGTTTCCTTTTTATGTTATTTTTATGAACTTTTGAACTTTCAATGGCTTGTAATAATTAGTCTTAGGATTTGTTTAAGGATTTTTGTATTTGGCATGTATTAAGAGGGAGATACATGTATTTGTGGACTTAATTGAATATTCTTATCCATATTATATGTTGTCATTTGTTGTTTTTCTCTTGTATATGCATTGTGCTTTGAGATGATTTGTAGGTTGCTTCAAGAGAAGATCAAGATGAAGTTCAAGAGTTGGTGAAGATTAGTTATAGGAATCTTACTCATTGTAATGTGAGTGAGTGATTTTGTGACCTATCTTCATTTTTATATTTGTAGTAAATGTATAGGTGTTTGAACATGGAATTTGCCAAAGGGGGAGATTGTTAGGTTTTAGTTTGTGTTGGCATGAATTCCATATCAAAATGAGGTTTACTTGTAATGACTTAGTTGTTTAGGTTCATGATGATTTAAGCTTCAAGGAAGAAGAAACAACTAACCAAAGCAAGTTCTAAGTCTTCAAAGAGAAAGGATGCAATTTGGTTTTACAAAGGTATACTAAGACCTTATTCTTCTCTTACAAGGCTTAGGCACACACACACATATCATACATTTGTGTCCCTGCATCATTGTGCACCTTTATAGGCACAAACATACAATTCATTCATATGTGTCCTTGCATCATTGTGCACCATGTATAACACATTCTCAAACTTAAAGATGAATCCTCGTGTGTTGGTTTGAACATTACATGTTTTGGAATATGCATGATTGGAAACTATCTCTATGTAGTTTGCATTCTAGTGTGAATTGTGTTTGTGAGTGTATATGTTTGTATAACATGGATATTGAACTTGGATTTAGTCTTAAATCATTCTTGATTGAGTTCGGGTCGTTTTGGTTACTCATACTATTGATTTCAAGTTCTAAGTCAAAAGATACTACACTTTCAACTCATGTTTCATACATTGTCTTTGTCTTAGTATATCGAGTCGAATTATTTTTTTCTAGGTTTAGTATCTTATATTTCCATGTCCGTTTGAGAGTTATGGTTTGTAATCCTCAAACAGATCTGAATTTCAAGTTCGGAGGACGAAGAACGGTCGAAGAACGCGAAGGGAGCGCGAGAGGAAAAGATTACATCCAAGCAATCTTTCCAGAAATGGCACGTGGCCATCTCGAGACAGAATGCTTGCTGCCCCGAGATGCCCACACACCATCTCGGGCAGTATGCATTCTTGGGCTCTTAAGGGTGTTTTGGTCTTTTCATAATTCATTCTTATCCCACTCCTTTATAATCTCTTTCCCTCTCACATTTCATTTTAAGAAGAGATTCAAATCAAGTGTGTAGAAATTTTCTCTCTAAATTGTTTTACCTTCCAAACACCATAACATCTTCATTTGAACTTCGATTTGAGTGATTCAAAGTTGAGAGTGTTCATCTATTCATCCTCCATCTTTTATCTGAAGGTTTGAGTTTATTTTTATGCTGTATTTGGTGTCTAATCATAAAACAACGGGACTACACCTAGATCAACTAAGGTATTGATTTTCTCTCACAGTTTTCTTTGAAAACTTGAACAATTGTCTTGGGTTTTCTTCTTCTACATATATTTATATATTGTGAGTGTTTTGATTTGTGTTTTGAATACTTTCAAAGCTAGATTGAATTTCAATTGAAATCATACATGTTGAGTTAGGTTTTGATTTTGCCTAGGTTATCACATGTTTGGCATTGTATTATGCTATCTTTTATTCTAGGACTATTTTATGATCTTTGACTGATTGATTTTGTGAAAAATAGTTCTTCACGTGTATTAGGCTCTCTTGTCCGAATTTCTCACATAATACATGTGTTTATGTTCTTTTGAGCTATTCTTGAGATTTGTTGAATCTATAATTAGGAATATGCTCTAGAACTTTTGCTTAGATCTATTTGACTTTGTCATATGATTTTAGCATGTTTTTGATTTGTGTGATTTAAACTTGATCTTGTGATTTGTTGATCATATCCTGTGATTCAAGTTTAGATATATACATGTATCTAGGTTGTGATTAATGTTGATCATATCTTACATAATCTAGATTGATTACACATGCATGATTAACAAGACTATATGTGATGTGTGCATTCATGCTCATGTCTAGTATTTTCCATAGGATGTGTTGATCATAGCATTCTATGTTGCATGCTTGTTTGCGTTTTGCATTCATGATCACCTAGATGCCTTGTGAGAAGGAAGTCTTGACAATAGGTGTTAGACCTATGGTGTTGAGCAAGAAGTCTTGGCAAGAGGTGTGAAGCCTCGGATTGTCAAGCAAGAAAGTCTTGGCTAGAGTTGTGAAGCCTTGGATAGTCGAGCAAGAAGTCTTGCCTAGAATTGGGAGAACTCGGATAGGTGAGCAAGAAAGTCTTGACTAGAGTCGGGAAGACTCATATTGTTGAGAAAGAAGTCTTGCCTTGGGTGGTGAAGATCCGGATAAGGTGAGCAAGGAAGTCTTGACAAGAGGTGTGAAGCCTCGGATCGTTGAGCATAGGACGGCAACTTCTAGAGTAGGATAGGAGGGTAGTTTCTAGGTGAAGAGGTCACTTGAGAGATTATACTTGTCTTATCTACTAGTGGATTTTGTTTGCCTGTGACTGCTAGCCCGTGGATGTTTCCTCTTCGGAGGTTTACCACGTTATATCTTGTGTCAACTTTTCTCTATCCCTATCTCTCTAATATTTGTATTGTGGATAGAACTTTCTTTGTATGTTGACTTCCTCTTTATAATATTGATTGTGTATGTGTTACAATTACTTGTTTGTATCACACTTTACTTGTGTTTAAATATTGATTAATTGTCTTTAATTAATATATATTGTGATACAAGCAATCTAGAGGGACAAACTTTTGTGTGTTTCTTAGGGAGTCGAAAAAATTGTCTAACCTATTCACCCCCCCCCCCCCCCCCCTCCCTTGGTTAGCCTTGAGCTTTTTACCGTGATTGTATTTTCAAATTCTTAACCACCAAGTAAATCCACCTAAGGAAAGGATTCATAACAACCAAGTAAATCCTTTTTAGGAGTGGATTTATGATTCTATATATATTTATCTTAAATTTCGGCTAATCCATACAATTCTAAGAGAAGATTTCATCCAGCCCTATTTCAATTCTAAGTGAAGAATTCGGCCAGCCCTAGTTTAATTTAACAGAATAATTCGGCCAACCTAAAGAATTCAACTTGGAGAGAATTTTGCCACCATAAGAATTTTGGGAGAAAATTTTGTTTTTCCTCGAGACAAAATTCGATCAACTCTAAGAAATAGTGTGAGATTCGGCAAAGAAGAAAAGGAAGAAGGAATGTTTAGTTTTCGATAGTACATTAGTAGCCTTTACTTTTAAAGGTTTTGTGTACAACATCGAATCAAGGTTCACGCGAGTTTCAATCCAATTGATTGACAATTCACAGGTGACCTAACGTTCTTTGTTTTCTTCTTGGAGGACAATTGTAACTAACAAATAAAAATATTTTGTTTGTTTCCATCCTCAAGTATACAATTTAAAGAAAGGGAGCCCATACTCCTAGGTGATTCATGTTCGAGATTGGATTGAAAGATCTTACGAATTTAATTCGGTGCTAGTTCAATCGTCACAAGAAAAAGGTACGATACATTTTATATACATCAAATAATCTAGGGTTAAGGTTCTTGTTATAGTAAAGGGAAATTATTTTATTTATACTGAAACCCTAATTTCTAATTTTCAGGCTTCCGCTACACGATTTTCTCTACAATTGGTATCAAAGCCTGGTTGTACCCTTGATTGATTGATGTATGTGTATGTGAATCTTTTTCTTTTAATTGTATATATGCATGTTTTATAAAGAGATGACACTCTAGGTATTTCGCATATATATTTACATTGGAATGTATGGATATATATATAATTTTTATATGTGGTTTGTTATTGCTCAATTTTTGTCATAGAATTTTAATGTATTTTAGTTTTGGATTGTAACAAGAAAGGTGGTCTATCATCCCTATAATTTCCTTCTTGATAGTTGCTAAGTTTTTTTTTATTATTTTGTTGTTGTAATAAAAAAAATGCACCATGTTGTAATTAAAAAAAAAAAAAAAACAGCAGTATTTTTTATTATTTTAAATTCTTATGTAATACATTCAAGTACCAAAGACTCGAAGTTTTGAAGAATTGGGAGCAACCGGAACAAGTTTGGGACCGTACGAACCGTATCAACAAATGTGCGTGCGAAAAGCACACTGCCACATTTGTTGTCATGCCCATCCCATGGTTTCCATAGGGTTGCGCACGCCCGTGGGTAGGGGCCAAGGGTGCCCACGCCCAAGGGAGGCAGCCGAGAGAGTCCAAACGACAAAGGTCGCATGAAGACTTGTTAGCCAAGAAAGGTGTTTTTTATATTCCAAGACATGTAATTTACATGCTTTTCTAGGATGGATCAAAATTGTAGCTATTTATAATTTTGTAAATATTGCAATGTTTGTCATTGTTTGATAACATGTCATATAGAATAGGAGTGACACTCATATATCTCTTTTGGTATGAACATGCATTGAATTTTTTAGGTATCTAAATTGGCATCTAGATAACTTGGTAAATCATTCTATGGAATTCGATCACACGCCTTAAACAATTGAGTGGGAGAAGGTGTTTTGGAACACCTATGGCCTCCAAGTTTAGTTGAGCTTTATGTTTTGTGTAATGACCTCACAAGAGGTATTCATGAATAGAATTTAGCAAGATACTTCCTTACAAGGATATACTAGATAATTAGCCAAAACGATATCTACTCCCAAATGAGGGATATTCATGAGGGATTATTGATGGACGATAACTTGGTAATACACTCAATGTGAGTTTATTAATGTCCTCCCAAGAGTTCTTGTTAATAAAATCACAACCAAAATTGAGAACGTTGGTTCTTATGTTAACAATTAGGTGGTACCTAATCCAACTAGTAAATGTTGTGAACTCCCAAAGGAAAAGTGAAATTTATGGATGTTGGATCACTGTTGAATTTTTACAATTGAATTATTTCATTTAATTCAAGATAAATATTCGAAAGTGCTTTATGATGATTACTTACTTATATAATTTTTGTTATTGTTCAGAAATCATGACCCTATCCCTAATCAACATCATAAAAGACAGTACTTTAACTTATGATAATTATGTCACATGGAAAAGGAAAATTGGATTTTGTTGCAATCCGAAAAGCATAAGTTCATTATGTGCACTCCTGAACCACCTACTCCTACTAATGAATCTACTCAGGAGCAAAAAGATGAGTATCAGCAGTGGGAGTCTTCAGATGAGATGGCTAAATGTTACATTATGACCACCATTTTTGACGTGTTGCAATAGCAACATGAATGAATGGAAACTGCTACCGATATAATGATGTCTCTAAAGGAGATGTTTGCTATGCAGTATAGGATGACTAAGAGAGAGGCATTGACTGCTTTCATGAATCTTAGGATGAAACCTAGATAGGTTGTGAAAGATCACATGATGAAAGTCATAACATATCTCAACATTGCTGAACTGAATGGTGTCGAGATAGATGGTGAGACCAAAATTGACATGCTTGTCAACTCACTATCGGATTCTTTTGATCAATTTAAGTTGGACTACACCTTGAATAATAAGCAATACACCTTGCAAGGCCTGATGCAAGATTTTCAAAGAGCAGAAAAAATACTTATGAAAGGCGAAGGTCACGAGATCCATACCGTAGGTAAAGTTTCTACTGTTAAGACTCGTAAGAAAGTCAAGAAACTATAGGGAAAAAATGGTTCAAAACGCAACGGAAACGTGAAAAAATCAGAAAATTAGGGTTTGCGTATAAATAAAAAAAATTCCCTTCGACTAACAAGAACCTTAAACTTAGATTAATTTATGTATATAAAATTGTTGTACCTTTTTCTCGTGGCGATTGAACAAGAGTCGAATTGATTCTGCAAGATCTTCCAATCAAATCTCAAATGTGAATCACCTAGGAGTGTGGGCTCCCTTTCCTTAAATTGTATACCTTAGGATGGAAACAAACAAAATCTTTTTCTTTATTAGTTAAAATTATCCTCCAAGAAAAATATCCAAGAACGTTCGGTCACTTTTGAATTATCAATCTAATTGATTGAAAATCGCGTTAACCCAATTTGATTTTGTACACAAAACCCTTTTGATGTAAAGGATACTAGTGTAGTATCAAAAACAAAAACATTATTTTTTTTTTTGGCCGAATTCTACACCCTATATCTATGAGCTGATCGAATTTTGTCTAGAGCAAAAAAAAAAAAAAAATCCCTCAAATTTCTCTCTAGCTAGGCCAAATTCTCTTCTTATAAATTGTTTAGCTTGGCCGAAATTCGTCTTATGGAAAACCTTAGACCTGGCCAAAATTTCCAAACCTATATATATATAGGATCATAAGTCCTCTCCTAAGAAGGATTTACTTTGTTGGCAAGAATCCGTTCCTTAGGTGGATTTATTTGGTAGTTAAGAATCCTTTTTTAAAAGGAATTCTATCCTACTCTTATATATACATAGATGGCCGAAATTTAACTTAATATAATTAGGATACTTAATTTTTTTCCTAAGAAAGATTAATTTGGTAGTTAAAAATCCTTTCCTTAGGTAGATTTACTTGGTGGTAAAGAATCCTTTTCAAAAGGAATTCTATCCTACACCAAGACTCATAATCCAACTCAATAGTGTATTTGTAACCATATTAAAAACTTCTTAATTTGATTAGATAAATAATTCCTTTTATTTATCTGCTTATCAAATATAGTCCTTAATACTAATTATAGTACCAACAATAGTATAATTTTAGGTACCATCTCCTACTAGGAAAACGATTTTGACTTTTAATTAAATAATTAATTAATCATCAAATTAATTAATTTTTATTTAATTAAATAATAAAATAATATAATATAATTAAGCTATTCTAAATAGCCTTGCCGCCCATACCATATACATGGGCAAATATATAATTTTCTTATTTTATTAAATTCATTTGACCTTTATAAAAAATCCACATGTGAACTAGACCTATTCTTACAAAAAGAAACAAGTCCACATGCCTCAATACAATTCTAGATGGACCCCTAAATTGGTGCGGTAGAATATATCCAGTGATCCATGGAAGTTCGTGTGGATTGGGGATCTTGACGGGCTATATAAATTTAAGCTCCAATAGACACAACCTGAACACAATCAACAAATGATTCACTTAGGTCCGATCTATTTAACTTTAGTTCATTCCACTAAAGAACTAAAATTGAACTGTTACATAAAGATAGAATAATTTGATGTTACTCATTCATACCCTAGGAAGTAGATAAAATCCTCGAATAAAGTATGAATTATGAACTACACAACCTTATTGGAGAAAGTGTATCCTCGTGAAGAATATCAGTAATCACCAAGAGCTCATAGACCGCCTATAGCTCTCCAAGTTACCATAATTACTTATATGACCACATTCAGTCAGACAGGGATTCTAGAAAATCCATATCTGGATCAGTATTCACCCTTGGTGGTGGAGCCATTGTGTGGAGAAGTATCAAGCAATCTTGCATTGCTGACTCCACCATTGAATGAACCAGAAGTTGTGAAGCTGCTAAAGAGGCTGTTTGGCTCCGTAAGTTCTTGAATGATCTGGAAGTTGTTCCATATTTGGAAATGCTCATCACACTTAGTGTTGTGGCTAATTCCAAAGAACCAAGAAGTCACAAAAGAGGGAAGCATATAGAGAGAAAGTATCATTAATTAGAGAGATAATGTAGAGAGGAGATGTGATCGTCACAAAGATAGCCTCACAAGACAATCATGCTAATCCATTTACAAAGACCTTACCGGCTAAAGTGTTTTTGGGTCTCCTAGATGGTCTAGGGTTACGAGACATGCCTCACATGCTTTAGTGCAAGTGGGAGATTGTTGGAGTTTATGCCCTAAAGATGTAATTTGTAAATGGATTTATGAAATAAATAAAAAGAAAAATTTAATTCATTCTTGTTATGTTATTTATTTATTTTATAAACTTGTGCATATATCTTTAACATCCAAGATTGCCAGATGTAATCTCGAACTGTGTATATGAGTGTCATATACGGATGGATACAGTAAGAGACGTGCAATCTAAAAAGTCCATAAAGAGCAAATAAAGATGGGTACTTTATTTGTGGTTAATCTATAGTTACGGTCCATTCCGTAATGTACGGTGATTCTATCCTGAATCATTCGTATGGAGATATGAGAATGGAGGCACCTTGTATGATGTGATCATATAGGACTGGGCCATGATCTATATGAATCTCTCACCAAGATCCGTTTACCGATGAGATTCATATATATCAACTAATGATGGCTATATGTGGGTGAACTTAATCCTGAGTGTCTTATCGACTCCTTCAGGTTAGATCATGGTCTTTGATATACCGTGGGTGAGGTCAGATGCATTTCCAGATCAATATACTCCATATATTGGGATTGCGGTTTGGCCTGTGGCTGGGAAGGTTTGTACACAATAGTGGAATCGACTCCTTCTTGTGAGAAGTAGATAGTAGTTCCCTTAAGGGTTGATTCGGGGCCAGGACAATATGAGCGCTCTCCTAATTCTGTGAGGAAATAGGATTTATTGTCCATTAGAGAATCAATGGTACTTAAAGGATATATGTGATTAGAGGGGTATAACGGACATTATGACCCAACTTTAATTATGAACTATTGTGGAGGATCACACTATATGTAATAGCTATATCGATGGGCACCGAGTTGTATCGGTCTGTGTAAAAGCGTCTACAGTTGCGAGAGTGCAACTTCGGGTTTTTAGTGGAATAAAACCGGAGTTAATAATCAAGGAATATTAACTAAAGAGTTTAATTTATGATTCCGAAGATTATTGGAGCTCAAAATACTGTGGGTCCATTAGGTCCCCTTGATAGCCTGATCGATTTAGGTAACAAGGGTCACGGTTAATTAATTGGATTGTCCAATTAATTGTGTTACAAAAGTGACACGTATATATTTGGGAAATAATTGAATAATTTGATTATTTAATTAATGAATGTTAATAGTTAAATTAATTAAATAATTAGATTATTTAATTATATTGATAATTATGAATTATTAATTAGCTATTAATTTGAGGGTGTTAGTTGATATATGGATTTAGGTGAAGATAAAATAATAGGATTATTTTATTTTACTAAATCATTTATCTAAGTATTTAAATTTAAGTTTAAATTTAAAATACTTATTGTCACTTTTAATATATTAGATATCTTTTAAAGGGATAATTAAAAGATATATATCAACTAATAACACAAGAGATTGAATTGGATGTAAATTAGTGTGTACATGAAACAATAGTCAAAAGAAGAATTTGCATAGGATGCAAATACTTAATTTATATATATATATATATATATATATATATATATATAGATATATAATGGAACGGGGGTGAAAGAGCAACAACAGAATTTATATATATATATATATATATTGTGATAAAAACAAAATCATGCGTGATATATGTATATTTGTGATATAAGGAGCAGCAGTGCGGAGACATATTTTTTTGTGAAGCAGTGCAAAGATATTATATAAATATATATATATATATTCGTGAAAAGTGAAGGAGTGCAAAGATATTATATATATATATATATATATATATATATATATATATATATTTGTGATAAACAAAGCAAGCAATAGATATATATATATATATATTGTTTCATGTTTTGTGTGTTTTTGAAACACATAGAAGAAAGAGTTTCTTCAATTCTCTCTACATCCTCCATTCATGCTCCTGAGACCTTGATACGCCCACATGTAGTTACCAATACCGGGAGATAGCGAGGAAGATTGAGTGGTTCAAACAGGAGCATAACGTAAAGTGAAGGAGCCTCGAAGCGTTGGTATGTTCTTCTGATTTTATTGATTACAATTTCCTGTGTATACATATTGTATGTATTAGTTCCGAAAAATAATTACGATCCAAAGTTCACTGGTCCTATATACAGATATGATATGTATAAAAATTTTAAAACCTAGTTCCGTTGCGTGACCGGTTAACGGGAAGGTTCCAAACAAATCCCTATTTGGAGTTCATTCAGGAAGGTTACTGGGTTTCCAAGTTCACCAGAGGGGAATTGAAGTAAACCCTGAGAAGATCCAAGCCCTTCAGAAAATGACTTCGCCAAGGACACTAAAAGAAATGCAATGTTTGACAGGATGCTTGGCTTCCTTAGGTAGATTTATTTCAAAGGCTCCAGATAGATGTGCTCCGTTTTTCAAAATAATCAAAAAAAGGGGAGAATGGAATGAAGAATGTGAGCAGGCATTCCTAAAAATCAAAGAATTCTTGGGGCAGGCTCCCATCCTTTTAAAACCTAGAATGGGAGAAACTCTTCAATTATAGTTGTCAATTACATAATTAACAGCAAACTCGGTTATAGTCAAAACAGAAGACGGGGTATAGAGACCAGTATACTACACCAACAAGGCTCTTCTTTAGGCTAAAACAGGTATTCATATTCGGAAAAAATGTCCCTAGCATTGGTTTTGGCAGTAAAGAAACTGAGCCCATACTTTCAGTCTCATACGTTCCAGGTCCTCACCGATTGCCCATTAAAGTAAATCTTATATAAGCTAGAAATTTCAGGGAGATTAACTAAATGGGCAATCGAGTTGAGTGAGTTCGATATTCAGTACGTCCCCAGGACATCTCTCAAAGGCCAAGCAGTGGCAGATTTCATAGTAGAATTCACTGAACCAAACCTGGAAGTGAAAAGTATGTTGTGCAAGAAATTCTCGTGGAGGCTGTATGTTGATGGTTCCTCGAACACTCATGGCAGTGGGGCAGGGATCATATTATGCAGCCCAGATGGAGATGATGTTGAATGTGCCTTGAGAATTGACTTCAAACCAATAAATAACCAAGCCGAGTATGAGGCATTACTAACTGGACTCAGAGTATGCATAGCCCTCGGAGCAGATGAGGTTGAGATATTCATTGACTCGCAGGTAATCGTCAACCAAGTTCTGGACGAATACCAAGCTAGAGATGAAGGTATGATAGCTTATTGAGACATAGCAAAACAACTCTTTCAAAAATTCAAGGAATATTAGATTGTTCAGATTCCCAGGGAAAAGAATGAAAAGGCAGATGCTTTGTCTACACTAGCATCAGCAACAACCACAATCAGGCCAAAAACTATTCTGGTCGCACATCTCCTCAGACCGAGTATAGTTGAGCTTAAAAAATTGGAAATCTCATAAATCCAAACACTGCCAGATTGTTGGATGACTCAACTAAAAAGATACCTAGAAGATGGCGTGCTCCCGGAAGATCCCTTAGAAGCCAAACACACCAAATACAGGTCAAAAACGTTACACGTTGATTGAAGGAAAATTGTACAGTAAGGGGTTTTCCCGAACACTCCAAAGATGTGTATCAGATGAAGATACATATCACATACTATAGGAAATCCATGGCGGAGTATGCGGAAACCATTTTGCGGGTAAAAATTTAGCACATAAGGTATTGAGGCAAAGTTATTATTGGCCCTATTTGCTCTCAGATGCACAGCGATGTTCAGAAAGTTGTAATACATGCCAAAGGATAGCCAACAATATCTGACAGCCCCCCTGAACAACTTAGAAGCCTCACATTCCCATGGTCATTTTCCATGTGGGGTCTAGACTTAATTGGCCCAATGCCGGTAGAGATTGGGGTGAAGCAAAACATATGATAGAAGACGTTGATTATTTCACGAAGTAGGTGGAACCAGAAACATTAGTACACATCATGGAGGCAAATACAACAAACTTTGTAAAGAAAAACATACTTTATAGGTTTGGAGTCTCGAGTACTCTTATTACTGATAATGGCACCCATATCGTCAATCAAAAATTTAGACAGTCGTGCAACGAGTACCAAATAGCAAATTATTATACCACACCTGCCCACCCTCAAACCAACGGGCAAGCTGAAGCAGTAAAAAAAATTATTAAGCACACACTCAAAGTAAAATTGGATGCTAAGAAAGATAGATGGGTTGAAAAACTTCCTTAAGTATTATGGGCATATCGGACAACGACAAAGACTTCTACAGAAGAGATTCCATTCTCTTTGGCATTTGGAACTGAAGCTGTTATCCCTGTAGAAACCTCATACATGTCGCCTAGGGTCCGGCTGTATGATGAGAACCATAATGTTGATATGCTGTTACAAAACTTAGATGAGCTAGAATAGAAGATGGAGAAATCCCGAGTATAAAATACAACATATCAGCAAAGAGTGGCTCGGCATTACAACTCTCATGTTCGGATCAAGAAATTCTAGCTAGGGGGACTGGTACTCAGGAAAGTGTCACTAAACACAAAAAATAAAGTTGCAGGCTCCTTGGCTGACAAATGGGAAGGCCTATACAAGATTGAGAGAGTGGCTGGTCATGTAGCATATTGGATTGGGGCATATTGGATTGCAGGCTCCTTGGATGACAAACCTGATGCACCAGATTCTAGAAAATGGCTTGGGGCACCATCGGGAAAAAACCCGGTAAAATGCGCAGCTGTGTTAAGCAATTAAAAACTTAACAATTCGGCAAAACCCTGTGCAGACAAACTAGGAGACGTCCTCAGTGATCTACGTAAGGACTTGTACATATGATCATAGTGAGCCTTGATGTAATATTCGGGTAGCAACCGAGTATGAAGCACAAGCGTAAATCTGCTTACCTGTTTCAGGATGACTTAGTTAATAATGGCTAGTTAAATAAGATACTTGGCACAAATTACATTAGCCTATTTAATAAAATACTTGGCACAGATTACATTAGCCAGTTTAATAAGACACTTGGCACAAACAAGTTGCATTAGCCAGTTTAATAAGATACTTGGCACAGATTGCATTAGCCAGTTTAGCAAAATACTTGGAGTTAGAAATTATTCGATTAACGAGACAAAGTTAAAATAAGACACTCGGTGAAATTATTTAGGCAATAGAGTTAGCCAGTTTAAATAATACTTGGCATTCCGAACAAAGCAGTTGGCAAAAGTAAAGCTTTACTGATAATTCTTTTCTATAAAATTTTGCTAAAATAACTAAGACTGGGATGAGGACTTGGAACTCTTGCCAACACTCGGGTCATGCACCATCTTATATTCCTGGAGGAGAATTTCATTTGAAGGTCAAGTAATTGTGTCGACCAAATCATCCATCCACTCACTTTAATCTGCTTCTAGGACTGGACCAACATCTGGAGTCGAACCATCCATGCCAGATTCCTGACTGGCATAGAAGGTCGAGAGAGAATGCTCTGATGGGACCTCTAGATGCTTTGGATAAGGCTCATTACCTCGGTTACGACAATAAGCTCTCCATTCCTTCATCTGAGTCTGAAAATACTTCAGGGACCGGTCTACAAGATTTTTGATCGACAACTCCCAGTTGGTTCAAGCTTTATCAGTTTCCCGATTCTAGACGTTAAATAATTCGCCAGCTGAAACTAACCCTCGCTGAAATTCCTGAATGAGAAGGGCGTCATAAGTCGGGGACCTTTTGTAGCGATCAACCCCCTAGACCTCAAGTTCTAGCCTAGCCTCCTTTGATAGGGATTCGACTGTCAAATTTTTGAGCTCCAAGTCTTCAATTTTCTGCTCATAAGATGACCGAGCCTTTTCAGCATCCTGTTCAGCTTTGAGCATCTACTCTTGGGCAGTAGCTAATAAATTTTAGAAAGACGCAGCTTTCTCTTCTGACACAAAAGCTCTCTCCTCAGCCTCCATTTGCTTAGCCAAGCAATGATCGATGAATTCCTGAGCAGAGCTCACCTCCCTCTAATAAGCCGCCTCAACCCGAACACGGTTATCCTCACTTTCCTTTAGCTGAGCTTCAAGACGCCTTATCTTATCGGCGTGACGTTGTTGCGTATGAAATAACTCAAGAAACTCGGCCACCACCTGCAAAGCAAAAGTTTTTCTCAACAGAAACTAACAGTCGTTAAAATCAATGGGTGGAATAGAAGACTTTACATAGAATACGCTGTTGAAAATATTTTTAAGACGATCCGTTAGAGAACCAACCCTGAAGTGGCTCCAATAATCATCCCTAATGAAAGCCCGACCAGAAGACATCGCCCTTAGCATATCTTGGGGAGAATGATAAGAAGGGTCTCCCAAGAATTCTACCCATGTGTCTTCAGCCATAAAGGGTAAAGAGTCCATGTTCAGGTTTGAAGTTTCTGCTCTTCCTACAGAAGCTTCGACTTGAACGCTCGGGGAAACTCTAACCTCGGTATCATCATCACTCGACTCAATGAATGACACCACCCGAGGGTTTTGAAGAGGACGAGCGGGAGAGTCTGCCATCTTCATTTTCTCAGACCGAGTACGAAGAAAGTTGAGGTCAGCCGAAGGATCTTCCTGATAAACATCCTGGAAGGATCTTAAAAAACCAGGATCAAGATTTACTTGTTCATCTCCATCCCTAATAGTAAACTGCCCGACAGGAACCTCATTAACTGAAGAGTTTAGCTCACCAGGCCCCTCGCCACCAAGACAATCTCCTTGTCCGCTTTCATCTTCAGACAACTTTTGGGCATTGGCAGTTTCAGTAGGGGTACTCAGACAACTAGATTCCACCATGGTCGGCTGAATGACCACTTAGGAACGTACTCAAGAATTTGCTCATCAGCCTCATCGAACATTTCATCTCATTCATCAGACAATGCGATACCTTCTTTGTTTTGGCGAGAAGCTTCCTTTTGGCTCGCTAGAATAATCAATTTCACTTGGCGAGCCTGGACATCGCAGATGATATCCGAGTCATATACTTCACAAGTTAGAGAAGAAAAACCATGTCAGATAACGTAGGAAGTAATAACGTAGGAAATAGAAATAAGGTTCTACTTACATCACCTGCGATAATCTGAAATCTAAGCAAAGAAGCCAAGTTCAATCATTTTCTTTTTGTTTAAAAGATAGGACTTGCTTCTCTTTTCGAAAGTATGCACAGCTGCCCGAGCAAGTTTAGTAATGGTAACACATACACAATCTATATCATAGAAAGAAGGTCAACTTACATAAAGAGTTCTATCCTTAGTATTAAAATAGCAAATACAAACACAAGAGAGATAGGGATAGAGAAAAGTTGTCACAAGATAAAACGTGGTAAACCTCCGAAGAGGAAACATCCACGGGTTAGCAACCACCGGCAAAAAAAATCAACTAGTAGATAAGACAAGTACAATCTCTCAAGCGACCCCTTCACCTAGAAACTACCCTCCTATCCTACTTAAGAAGATGTCGCCCTAATGCTCATCAATCCGAGGCCTCACACCTCTTGTCAAGACTTCCTCGCTCACCTTACCGGATCCTCACGACCCAAGGTAAGACTTCTTGCTCAACTATCTGAGTCCTCCCGACTCTAGTCAAGACTTCCTCGCTCACCTTACCGGATCCTCATGACCCAAGGCAATATTTTTTGCTTGACTATCCGAGTTCTCCCAACTCTAGCCAACACTTCCTTGCTTGACAATCCAAGGTCTCACACCTCTTGCCAAGACTTTCTTGCTCAACAACATAGGTCTCACACCTATTGTCAAGACTTCCTTCTCACAAGGCATCTAGGTGATCATGAATTCAAAACACAAACAAGCACGCAACATAGAATGTTATGATCAACACATCCTATGGAAAATACTAGACATGAGCATGAATGCACAAAACAAATGTAGTCTAGTCAATCATGCATGTTTAAATCATCTAGATCATGCAAGATATGTTCAATATTAATTACAACCTAGATACATGCATAGATCTAAAACTTGAATCACAAGATATGTTCAATTAACACATAATCAAGTTTAAATCACATAAACCACAAACATGCTAAAATCATATGACAAAGTCATTTAGATTTAAGCTTAAGTTCTAGAGCATATTCCTATACATAGATTCAACAAAACACATGAATAGCTTCAAAGAACATAAGCACATGTATTAATGTGAGAATTCGGCCAAGAGAGCCTAATACATGTGAGGAACTATTTTTCAAAAAATCAATCAATCAAAGATCATCAAATAGTCCTAGAATCAAAGGTAGCACAATACAATCCCAAACATGTGAAAACATAGGCAAAAACAAAACCTAACTCAACATGTAAGATTTCAATTGAAACTCAATCCAGCCTTAAAAGAGTTCAAAACTTAAATCAAAACACTCACAATACACATATATATGTTGAAGAAGAAAACCCAAGGCAATTGACCAAGTTTTAAAAGAAAACTTTGAAAGAAAATCAATACCTTAGTTGATTTTGGTGCAGTCCCGTTTTTGTGAGTTTAGACTCCAAAAACAGCAATTAAACTCACTCAAACCTTTAGAGAAAAGATGGAGGATGAATAGAAAAACACTCTCAACTTTGAATCAATCAAACCGGAGATCAAATGAACAAGTTAAGGTGTTTGGAAGGTGAGAAAATGTAGAGAAAAAATTTCTGCACACAAGTTTTAAAATTCTTCTTAGAATGAAATGTGAGAGGGAAAGAAATATAAAAGAGAGGGAAAGAATGGAGCAAGAATGACCAAATTGTCCTCCTTTGTTATTGCTTCCCCGAGATGGCACGTGGGCATCTCAGGGAAGCAAGGAGTTGCAGCCGAGATGGCCACGCGCCATCTCGAGCTTGCACCTCTTGTTGGCCTTTGGTCAAGGTGCAACTCCCTAGCACTCCTATCACGTTCTTCGACCGTTCTTCGGTCTCCAAACTCGAAATTCCAATATGTTTGCAGATTACAATCCATAAATATCACATGGACATGGGAATATAAGATACTCAACCCAGAAAACAATAATTCGACTCGATATACGAAGACGAAGACAATGTATGCAACATGAGTTGAAAGTGTAGTATCTTTTGACTTAGAACTTGAAATCAATAGTATGACTAACCGTAATGACCGGAACTCAATCAAGAATGATTTAAGACTAAATTCAAGTTCAATATCCATGTTTTACAAACATATACACTTACAAACACAATTCTCACTAAAATGCAAACTACATAGAGATAGTCTTCAATCATGCATTTTACAAAAGCATGTTATTTCCATACCAATGCATGAGCATTCATCTTCAAGTGTGTGGATGTGTTATACAAGGTGCACAATGATGCAGGGACACATATGAATGAATTGTATGTGTGTGCCTAAGCCTTGTAAGAGAAAGATAAGGTCTTAGTATACCTTTGTAGAACCATATTGCATTCTTTCTCTTTGAAGACTTTGATCTTGCTTTGACTTGTTGTTCATTCTTCTTTGAAGCTTGAATCATCATGAATCTAAATAATTAAATCATTACAAGTAAACATCATTTTGATATATAATTAATGCCAACACAAACTAAAACCTAACACCCCAAGATGAGAAAGTGACCTCAAGACCCAAGTTCCCCCCAGCAAAAAATCAATTGATCTTCCAATACTTGTTCGAAGAAGAGAATCCCCACACAAAGCCTCTCTTCTTGGGCTCCGAAGAAATATCAACTCCATGTTTCACTTTTGTCCCCTCAGGGACCCAGCAATCTGGCAGATTTGACATAAGAAAATAAGTTCTAGTTTGACCAGATTACCTTAGTGTGAAAAAATGCCTAAGTTTGCTTGGAGAAGGTGGCAAAAGGTTTTTCCGGCTCCTCATTTTCCACATACACGTCGGGATCCTGTAGCTATACGGAACAAGTTAGGCTGGAGTGATCCCCGCTTTGGCAAGGAACCTAATGATGAATGGTTGAAGTGGAAGAGTCACACCACAATAGAGCATGGACCCATAAATCGCCACCATACCCGGAGGTAGGTTCCATGCGGCTCTATCACCAGCAGGAGCCAATATGACCGAGTCATCTAGGTCAAACCGAGCATGATACTTCTCGATTTAATCTTCCCCCACTATATTTGGCTCGACATCATATCCACTCGGACGATCAAGAGAAAAAAGGATACGAGATGCGCTGTGTTCTTTCTCAACATAATTTTTGTCAATTATTTACCTCTTGATTTAGAAACTACTTGAGCCATTTTTGTGAACTACATGCTTGCTCTGATGTTTTCCCATCCTCGATCGCAAAGGAACCCTGTGATGATCAGAAACAGATGATTCAGAACTAGAAGAAGATTTAGATCTAAAACTAAAGTGAGTATCAAGATGAAGCCCAAAAACATCAACATCCAAAAAAAGAGGCTCATCTTGAGGAATTTTCCCCAATAATCTACATACACAGTAAACCAATTGATGGTCTCCATGTTCGAGAGCTTCAAAAGCTATTACAAGGAGGCGATGATGGGAAGCTAGGTTCATCAAAACTAACCTTTCAAGTAAATGTAAAGAAATTCGGAAAAGCTTCAATAAACAGTTGGAAGATGAAATCTCTGCACAAGAAAATCTGGGTTGAGTAATTGCTTCTGTAAAAATGAACCGGAGCAGCCCCTTTCAGTAGAACATTTAAAGAGGCAATGACATGAAACCATAAGGTCTCAAAAAATGGGAAAAATAAAAATAAAGAATTGATAACAAAAGCGGCGCATTAGTTAACCCACCGGCAGTCGCGTCTCATAAATGCTACCAGAGAAATCGAGCAGTTAAAGGACACGTGTCATGGAAAGAACTGACCAAGCCGTTAGAATTTCAAAATGTCATAATCATTGGGATTTCGTATGAAGAGATAAATTACACATACATGGTAGCCATTAAGACACGTCGTTAATATGAAGTGCCATTTTAAGAATTAATTATTCCAGTATTAATGAAGACGAAAAACTAGTTGGGAATTCGATTAAAATACTTTTGCCAAGAACCAATTTCTATTTGGCAAAAATATTTTATGGGGATATTGTTATATGTATACTTTTGTCGAATGTACATGTCACTGACAATATGGATAGTCCTTTAAAAATTGCCAGGTAGACATCTGAATAGGTATCCAGAAAGTACCCACCAAGACATTGCAAAGGAATAGGAACCCGAGTAAGTAAGAATACAAAGTACTCAGGAAAAAGCCATGACCTGCTTGGGACCAAGTAATGACATGTTCTACTCGGGACAGATACAAGATTCTCGAATAAAGAAATCCAGCACATAATTTACACGTGGAAAAACCGTGAGTCTTGCTCCAATACGCAAGATATCCATATCAAGAAGAATTTCTAGAAGAATAAAATACTAAACAGGAAACAGGTTCCAAACCAGGCAACAACTTTACTTTGAGAAGATTACATAATTATAAGGAAATAATTCCTATATGGACTATATCACTAGAGTCCCAATCGATCTCCATGCAATCACCAAAATAGAAAAGAATTTAAAGACGACTCCAACAAGCAACCAATTATAATTACAAATGAATTCTTTCATTACTTGTTGTACAAGGATTAGGGTTCTATGCATGTATAAATAGACCCATAATCTCATTGTTAAAGGGAGATAGAACAAAAAATATACGAAAAATCATTAGAAGAAAAAAAAAGAGATCGAGTGGTTTAATTCTTTATTTCAATCATGGATTTTGGCTCGGTTGTCTATTCAACCACCCGTGGACGTTTCTCTGATCACCGGAGTATTACCACGTAAATTTGTGTCGTAATTATTCACGTTACAATCTCTTTCTCTTTCTCTTTGACAAGTGATAATCAAATGCAATCTTGTTGACCTTCTCATCCATCGAGAAATCAACGTCAACATCACTATTTAAGCAAAATGAATGTAGACAACAATTTACATGTGATACAATTTCACTTTGTATATGGGCTTTTTAAACATAAGACCTTTTGCATATACAAAACTTGATAGAATATGAATATCTATTACATAGATACCAAACAAGATATTTATCAACACATATACTAATATCAAAGAGATAGGGATAGAGAAAATAAACACAAGGTTTTTACTTGGTAAAACCTCTTAAGAGGAAACATCCATGGGTTAATACAACAACCACCAGCAAAACAACTTCAACTAGTAAGATAAAAGTACAATCTCTCAAGTGACCAATCCACCTATAGAGCTACCCTTCTATCCTACCCAATGAAAGAGTTGCCTCCCTGTCTGACTACCTAGATCACCCCAATCCTAGTCAAGACTCCATGCTTAGCTATCCAGATCACCCCAATCCTAGTCAAGTCTTCCTCGCTTAACTATTCGGATCACCTCGATCCAAGTTAAGATTTAATGCTTAGCTATTCGGATCACCCCGATCCTAGCTAAATGCAATGAACAAACAACCGGTAACATAGAATATGATGATTAACACATCCTATGGGAACTAGATATATGCATGAAAGTTCACAAATCAAAATTGACTACTTACTATGCATGAATAAAAATTCTAGAATATGTGAAACACCAAAACACATTTAATTTCTAGATTTGTTTGTCACTAAACCTTGAATCAATCATATACATTTAAGCACATATTCAAGATTTAGTATTAAAAAAATCATGCTAGATTCACAAGATACAATCAATGAAAGTTCTAGCAAAAAATATAAAGCATGTATCTACAAAGTATTCAGTACAAACCTGTTACGCTCTATATATACAAAAAATTGTGCTAATCAAGGATATAGTTAGTTAAGGAGACCTAGCACAAGTAGAGATTATTCCAAATCAAAATCAATCAATAAAAGTCCAAAATACCTAGATAGAAAGCTAGCACAATACAAAACACAAACATGTGAAAACATAGGCTTTCTCAAAATCTAACTCAACATGCAAGGTTCTAATCAATTTCAATCTAGCTTTAGTAGAGTATAAAACTCTAATCAAACATTATACAACATACATACATGTACTGAAGATGAAAACCCAAGGTAATTGAGCACTATTAAGAACAATACTCAAGAAAAGATTCAATACCTTAAGAAAAACTGTGCAGTCCATTTTTTAGTGAATAGCCACCTAAAAACGTGATTGAATAACCTCAAATATTCTAGGAGATGATAGATAATTGATAGATGAACAATCTCCAATTTGAATCACTTAAATATGAGTTCATATGAAAAAGTTATGGTGTTTGGAAAATAAGAAAATTTAAGTGGAAATTCTGCACAAGTGTTTTGCAAGTTTTTTTTTCTTGGAATAGAATGAGAGGGAAAATGAGATATTTAAGGGAAAAGAAAAGAGTGAAAAGGTCATCCAATAGGAGGGTGCCACCTATACTTTCTTGTGGAGGTGTATGGCCTCCACGGCGGTAGAGGGAATCTTTTCTCGTTGAGACAACGCGATCCACAGGGAGAGGTGCAATGGCCACTTTCGTCCACGTTGTCTCCCCTCGTGCAGCTGTGTGCTCTATAACCGTTTTCTAGCTTCCGAACTCCGAATTTGACTCTACTTTTGGATTACAAACTGAGACTCCCTCACACCCAAGGATGTCAACAAAGATTTCACAAAAAATATGGAACTCAACTTGGTACATAAGGTTGAAAACTATGTATGTGAAAGATACAGAATGTTTCATAACATCATAATTGGTCCTTGAAACTTAATGAATGAGTAACCAAAATGAACAGAACTTAATGAGGAATAATATAAGCACAAATTCAAGTCTAATATCTTACAAACACAAAAATATAAATACAAGAACACACAAGTATGACATTTTCTAGAGATAGTCCTAGAACATGCAATTTACATAAGTTCTCAATTCAGGTGTAATGCATGTGCATACTATAACATGTGTGTATATGTTATACCAAATGTGCACAACGATGCAAGGACGCATATGGATGTAATGTGTGTGTGTGTATGTGCCTAAGCCTTGTAGGCGGATTAAGGTCTTATTATACCTTTATTAAGCAATAGTGCCCGTTCCTCTTTGAAGACTTCAACTTTGCTTGATTTTTTGTCCAATCTTCCTTGGAGCTTGATAAACCTTGATACTTAGACAACTAATCAATACAAATGAAATGTTGATTTGATATGGAATTATGCCAACACAAGATTGAAGCACACAACAGATAATCAACAAAAGTATTATTAAACTTAAGGTTGTTATCTAGAATTTGTAAATAACCTTATAGATCCTGAATCACACTAATTAACCTAAGTGACCCACTATAATACCAATTGAAATTTACACAAGGTTATGAACTAAACAACCTAGAGGGGGGTGAATATGTTGACACTTTATTCTTAAAACGTTTTGATACTTTTGTCCAACACTAAGTGAGCATAGAAATTAACCTATAGTATGATTGTTATTTAGAAAGCAATCATCAAATGTAAGCTCAACTCACCACCATTAGTCTATAAACATAAATTCACAAATGTGAAAGAATGCGATACTCTTAACACATAAAAAAAAAACAAGAGACAAAGTATCTCATAATCAAGAATGTTCAACACAAAGCAAATTTCATAAGTTGATCTTTTGAATAATACAAAGTAAATTCACTAAGTAGAACTTTACAACTGGATATAGAATTTCACAAGATACAGTGTTTAAACACTATAAAGATAAAAGAAGCAAATATTGTTCAATAAAGTGTTTGCGAATCAAACTTGCCAAGAATCTTGTTTACAAAGATATTCATTATAGATTCAACAAGATTCAATCATTCACATATACAAATATAAAAGAGTTTGAGTTAGAGACATTTCACACATTATTTTTCACGTGGTAAAACCTCCGAAGAGGAAATTTCCACTGGTTGAATCCATAACCAGCGGCAAACTATAAAGTACACCTTCAAAAGTGGCCATCACATATGATACACCCTCTAAGATATACCATTTATTCTACCCTCGGGCCTAATGAAAGACTTGCCTACTTTCTATCAAAGACATCTCACATGTCTCAAGAAAGCAACTTTCTATCTAAGACACCTCACCTGCCTCTGTAAAGATTTCTAGCTCAACTGTCTGGACCATCATGATCCTAGCCAATACTTTCTTGCCCAACTAGCCAGAACATCACATTCCTAACCAAGACTTCTTGATCGAGTTGAAGCCCCACACTCCATTAAGAAACTTTTATCTCTTGCATTGCAAACGATCTAAGCAAAAAGAAAATGATGCAAACACATGCAATAGAATATTTGATCAATTTAGGCTATGAAAACTAAAAATGATCAATGAGCTCAAAATGTACATTTTCTAGTTTACAATTCAAATAACAATTACATTATACAAATGATGCATGTACATATGAAATATATAGATTAGGTACTCTCCATTAAGAACTAGACTTAGGCATTAAAGCACACAAAATAAGATTGTCTAGTTCTTAATTATGAACAAAAACATACAGCATGTAAAACGCCAAAAACATGCCAAATCCTAGATTCTATTCATGTTACAAAAGCTTGAAAACATATCATATTCATAAAGCACATAATCAAGACTTTAGAACTAAAAAAAATTGCTAGAATCATAAGATTTGATAAATAAGATTATCTAGTTATCATTTAGAGCACATATGCACAAAATAATCAACTAAATCCTAATAGGCTCTAAATATCAATTAATTGTGCTAATCCTAAATACGTGCAACTAAAGAGTTCTAGCATATGTAAAGGCTATCAATAATCAAAATACAGTCAATTAAAGCTCAAATAGCTCGAGATAATGAGCTAGCCATAATACAACTCACAAGCATATGAAAACATAGGTTTCAAGAAACTCACATACAAGTCTATAATCAAGCACACCTAGCTTAAAATGGAAGCTCTATCACTTAATAGCAATTTTTCAAGTAACATACATATAGAGAAGAAGAAATCCCATGGCAATTAAAGCTCATAAAGATCAAAAGACAAAGATAAAACAATTATCTTGACAAAAAGTGCAGCCATGAAATTAGGTGTAGAACCACCACAAAACTTGAACAAATGACTTCAAAGTTGCTTAAAGATAATAGAGAACTCCATTACAAAGATTTTCCAACTTGAATCACTCAAATCAAATGAGAAATAAGTGATATGGTTTTTGAAAATTGAGAGAATTTGGGAGATAATTTCTGCACTTTTCTTCTTTGAAATCATAATGAGAAGGAGAGAGAATTTAAATGAAAGAAAGGAGGGAAGATGATGTGGTATGGGACGGGGCATGCATGGCACTATATGGCACACCACCTAACCACCCCGTGGAGGCACATGTTCTCCACGGTGGCAGAAGTATTCTTTTTCCATGGGGCACACGCGCCTCCACTGGAGAGAAGTAATGTGGCACTTTGCCACACACTTATTCCCTCACAAACCTCTCGCATTCTTCGATTATATTGCGGCCTCTAAACTCCAATTCAAATCTATTTTCAAATTATAAATTGGGACGCTTGCACGGACATGGATGTCAACAAAACTTTTACAAAAAATATTGAAATCAACTCGATATACAAAGACGAAAACCATGCACGTTAAAAATAAAATGTTTCATAACTTCAAACTTACTAGCTACATCCGTAACATGCATATTTTTTATCTCAAATTATTCAAACTAAACACATGAGAGAAGCAATATGTGCACTTTTAAAAACCAAAATTTAAGGCTTAAACGTGCATGATCTAAGAGCAATACAAAGAGATTGACTCAAGATCATTACTTTTCAAGAGAGTAGCTTTCAAAGAATATGAAGCTTATATTTTTCAAAGATGCCACTCAACAATTAAACAATTACAAAAACATAAATTTTTGTATCATGTATAGATCTTTGTGAATAATTTCACTAAATTATCTCTAGATGGCAATTATTAAGAAGAACCATGTGTATCATAAACAAGGCTCTCTAAGATAATATGCCGTAAGATACCATGCACATAAAGAGTTGATAAGATGAAATAGAAAGCAAGTTTAAGTTTAGAGAAATACCTTAGCAAGCTTTTTCATCAATCTGAGGTGTCTGCTCTTTTTATGAGCTCTCTTGGCTAGTTTGTCCTTATGACAACAAGGTTGTGGTATGTCGTTCTAGGAGAATAAAGACCAAACATCTCAACTCAAACAAACATATAACAATGACTTTCTTTAAAATTCCTAACAATCAACTGTCACCATAATGATTTCAAAAATTGAATTCTCTAAAGTCAATCAAAAGTTTTTGACTATCATAGCGAATATATGTGAGATAGCCAAGTTCATATCTAAGCTATAGAGAAATAAAGCTAGCGAGCTAGGTTACTCAAACTTGGCACTACTCTCAAAGCTAACTCTCATGTGCACCTTACACCAGTGGTAAGAGCACCCACCATTGACCTTGTGTGTACTTACACAAAACTATCACAATCTTTCTTGAATTTGATATTGAACCCTAGTATAGAGATTTTAAATAATTTGATTCATGAGAATATCATTTATACTCATCTCCTCAACATCTTAAGTTTTACAAGCTTTGTCATGCTTAAAGTGATCAACACTTTTCTTCACCCAATTTCTTTTGGCATGCTTTGAAACAATAACATGCTTACCAAAATATAATGCCCTATCATGCTTCAATTTAAGGTTAATGCCCTTATCTCTAAATACATTTCCTATCTTGCAATAGTCAATATACTTATAAAGTTTTTTTTTAATATGACCAGCCATATTGTAAAAGTGATAAACAAGAACAAAATATGAGATTGTACACTGTAGGGTTAAAGAAGTTCTAATGGAATTTTGTAGAGTTACCTTGCCCTTATTTTTAACTTTGGCTTGGAAGGACTTACCTTGGGAGACTTTTTGATACTCTTCTATTTTGCCTTTTTTGAAGGAGGTGATTCTACTACAAGTTTTTCCTCGGCTTTGAAGATGCTAGAGTCTCCTTGAGGTTGAATAAGATTCATAACTTTCTTCGTGTCGATCAAGACATTGGCCAAGTCTTTGATAGCTTGACTAGCAACTTTGAAATCCTCTAGATAGTCTTGCTATCTCTTTTTCTCATGATAGATATAAACTTATCTTTTTAAGGGTAAGCATTTCAACCTCTTTAAGCATCTTCACGATCATTCTTCTCACACATGAGCCTATGTGAAGCTCAGCAAACTCGTCCACTTGAGTTTTAATCAAATCATCTTTCTTTTTAACCTCTCTCAAAGCTTCATTCATTTACTTCTCAAGGTTCTTTACTTTAGCCAATAGCTTAAGATCGGTTGTATAAGAACTAGAGCACTCTTAGTGATTTAGATCAATCTCAGTGTCCACGAATACTTGACATTTATCCTTTAGCTTTGAATAAGAGGTCGTTAAAGCAACAAAGTTGCTATCGTGATCTTCTTCACAAGTTTACTCATCGCTGGAGCCTTCCTCATCACTAGAGCTTTCATCACTCTAAGTGGCTGCCATACCTCTTCTCTTATTGTTCTTCTTAATCTTTCCTTTAGGAAAGCAAAGTGCCCAAAGCCTTGGAACTTGAAGCATTGAACCTTGCTTTTGTGTTTGGCTTGACTATCCTTGTCATTCCTTGGAGTGGATGACTTCCTAACTTTGTTTCCTTTAGATAGGTTGCCACTGGTTTGTCACATCTTCTCATGAACTTCTTGAATTTTCTAACAAGTAAAGCCATCTCCTCATCGCCATCTTCATTTTCCTCTTATGTGGCTTTGAGAGCTATACCTTTGCTCTTGGCTTTTGGTTTCAAGCTCATTTCATCGGTTTGTAGCGATCCAAGTAATTCGTCGATGCTTATGTTAACAACATCCATTCTTTCTTCGATAGCCTTCACATTAGCCTTGAACCTTTTGGGTAGTGTGTAAGAGATAACACACGGTGAAAATGAAAATATCGATTGGTATATTTAAAAGAAAAAAACTTTAAAAGATTGGACCTTAACCCTTGTTTAATTAATATATAAATTAAAGGTATCGTACCTTTTTCACATGATGATTGATGTTGCACAAAATTGAATCCGTAAGATCTTATAATCCAATCACGAACGTGAATCACCTAGGAGTGTGGGCTCCCTTTCTTTGAATTATGTACCTGAGGATGGAAAACGAAAAACATTTTTCTTTTATTAGTCACAATAATCCTCCTTTAGGAAAATGAAGAACATGGTCACATGTAAATTCTCAAGGTATTGATTGAAACTCGCGTGAACCCGATTCGAAGTTGTACACAAAACCTTTTGATGTAAAGGATATTAGTGCACTATTGAAAACAAAAATGTTCCCTCCTTTCTCTGTGCTTGGCCTAATTCTTCACAGCATGAGTTGGATGAAGTTTTTTTTTCATTGTCGAAAGCAAAATAAAAAAAAACTTCTCACATGACCGAATTCTTTGATAGGGATATATATAGGTGGCCAAATCCTCACATAAGGAGGATTTGGATTGTGGCCGAAAATCCACTCACAATGAGGATTTGTTTTCCACCACAACTTCCATCAACTTTTAGAATTCTACCCTATTCCAACTCGTTAGTGTATTATCCAATAATAAATTGTTGAATATAAATTAATTGTGACTTTATCAAAAACTTCCTAATTTGACCAATTGTCAATTAGAGTTTTGATATATATCAAAGACCTCTGTTAGGTTTTATATTTGTGTTGCCTTGATTCCATAAAAAACTCTTTTTCTTTGTATGTCGTAATTACTTAGGTTGTTCGTGATTGAATTGGGCTTCAAAGAAAAAAAGTAATTTCATATGCAAAGTTCGTCTTCAAGAGGAAATGTGCCTGCTTGGATGCAAAGGCACCAAGATTCTTCTTCCTCTTGCAAGGCATATTAGGCATACACACACACACATTGTATTCATATGTGTCCCTGCATTGTTGTGCTCATTTTGTATAACACATTTAAACACTTGATATGGAACGATCATGCATTGGTGTTAAATTGACTAGTTTTGGAATATACATGTATATGGACTATGTCTCTTAAATAAGCATTCTTGTCTGATATGTGTTTATATGTTTATTTGTTTTTATAACATGGACCTTAGACTTGAATTAAGTACTACATTGTTCATTTTTGAGTTTTGTATATTTCGATTACTCATACATTTGATTTTGAGTTCCGAGTCAAGAGTTACAAAACTTTTCCGTCATGCTACATCCATTGTCTTCATCTTCATATATCAAGTCAAATTCATATTTTTTGTCTAAGTTTTATAGATTTCCATGTGCATAAGAGATTCATGGTTTGTAATCCATAAATGGATTCAAATTCAGAGTTCATAGGCCAGAGAACGGTTGAAGAACGTGAAGTGAGCGTAAAAGGAAAGTGATGATGGCCGAAGCCATCAAGCCCCACCTACCCGAGATTGTGCATGGCTATCTCAGGAGGGATAAACCTCTACCCCCGAGATGGCCACATGCTATCTTAGGGTGGTCATATGCTTCCCTTTGCTTTTTTTTAGTTTCCCTCTCTTTTTTCTCTCAGATATTCATAAGTTGAAAAAGTTGAAGTTTGAAGAACATGTACAGAAAATTTTCTTCCAACTTTTGAATTTTTGTTTTTATGACATCTTCTTTAATTTTAATCCAATTTAGTTGATTCAACAACTTAAATTGAGTGTCTTGAGGAGATATACAAACCCCAAGAAATTACAGAACCAAAGGAGCGTTTGATTTTTCATAGTGTACAGATTTCTACTCGAGATTTCATCTTTTGGTGGTAAATCATTCTCTTCCTACTTTTCTTATATGATCTTCTTCATAAATGTTCTTAATTGATTAATAAAAATGATTAGGATGATTTTGATTTCATTTTGTAGTTCGTTTGATTTACTTTCAAGTTTAGCTAGTGTTGTGTTCATTTGAGGATTTTCAGGCTAAACTTGATTAACATGAATTTGTTCTAGAAATACTTTTATGTTCTTGTGATTGATTGTTAGTTTCTAGATTTGATTTCATTTTTTAAGAACTAGACCATATTCAATTTGTATTTCTATTTTTCCAAACTAGTTCTTAGTTGATAACATGCTTAATTTTCAAGATATATTTGTGATTGATCTTTGAAAGCCTTATCTTGTTATCTTGTTCCATATTCATTGAGTCTTGTTTTATCAACATTCTCTATTTGTTTCTGATTGCATGTGTGCACATCACTTAGATCATTGCCTTGTAAGAGGTTGAAGTCTCTTCTTAGATTGAGTGAAGATTTAACTTGAGCAAGGAGTCGTGGCTAAGACATGTGGTCTGGATAGTCAAGCAAGAAGACTTATCTAGGATCGGTGGATCTGGATAGGCAAGCAAGAAACCTTACTCGGGGCAAGTGTGTCTTGGATAGGAAGTTGCTTCCTGGAAGTGCGTTTGTCACATCTTGGATATCGTGTAGACAAGTAATTCAATAGGCCCGATGGTAGAGTATAAGTGATAGCTTGGAAAGCATTTCATTTGTTGATTGCTTGAGTTTTTAACTCTTATTCGACATAGTGGATTATAGTTTGCCGGTGGTTGTGGCATCAACCCATGGATGTTTCCTCTTTAGAAGATTTACCATGTAAATCTCTTGTTTATTGATCTTAGCAATTTTAATTCTTTACTTACTTGTGTTTGTATCACTTTAACACTTGATATATAGTATTTCTAATTATCTTGTGAAAGTGATAATCTTTTGAGCATATATCTATTCACCCAATGACTAAGGAACTTTCAACTTCCTAATTCGACTAGATAAATAAATTCTGTTTATTTATCTACTTATCAAATAAAGTCTTTGATACTTATCATACTACGAATAATAGTATGACACCAGGAGACCTTCTCTTACTTAGTAAAAGATATTGACCTTTAATGAAATAATTAATGGATAAATTAATTATTAATTTCCATTTAAATAAATAATAAACTAAAAACAATATATTAGGCTAATATCCTTAGCCTTGCTGCCTAAGCCTATAGTATGGGCAATATGTTATCCATTGGACTTTAATAAAAAGTCTACATGTAAACTAGACTCACTCTTACTAAAAAGGAAACAAGTCCACATGCCTTAAATTAATACATTAATAAAATTTAACAGCCCATTTAATTAAAATGTGCAAATTATATTCTTAATGTATTAATGGAATGTTAATCGCACCCCATTGGGGTCACCTAAGAATTCCCACATCCTTGGCCACCCATTCCAGGTACTTGAAAAGTTACCACATGTCTTGATCACACATGACCGCACCACTCAAAAATTTTAGGATTTCTAAAATAAATAAAAAATGTAGATGGACCCAAAGATTGGTCTGGTAGAATATATCAAGTGATCTATGCATGTTCGTGTGGATTGGGTATTTGACGGGCTATCTAAATTTAAACTCCAATAGACATTACATAATCACTATCAACAAACGATTCACTTAGGTTCGTTATATTAATTTTAGTACATTCCAATAATGATGGTTCAGGATAAAGTATCTCACTATGATCCTATTCAATACACCTAGTGCACTAGATTCCTTTGCCCAAAGACACCATACTTTGATAGTTTTAGACTCATCATAACACATTTCATCCCACTTCATTGCTAGCAAAAACTCTACAGCTTTAACAAGGTAAAGGCGCCCAACCTTTATCTTAAGTTGTGAATATTTTTCAAGACTAAGTAAAGAACTGTGTCTACCTCATACATATCTAGATGTACGAAAAATTATTCTTTTCTCATAGTCTTTTGACCTTATGATTATCTACTTTTGAAAATAATAATAATTAAACTATAAATGCTATAAGATTTGTTAAACTAGAGAACACTTTATTAATATGAAATGATTGTCAAATACATTATTACACTCTTGCTATTAAGCATAAACCTAACAATCACCCACTTGCTTTATAGCCAATTTGTCATATCTCTTATTCCTGTATTCTCCAGGTGCCCATCAAAACTCTTTTGTGGAAGAGCCTTTGTGAAGGGATCCGCTAGATTTTCTATTGACGCAAGCTTGGTTATCGTCAAGTCTCCCCTATGCACAATTTCCCTTAAAAGGTGATACTTTCTTTCAATGTGTCTCCCTCTCTTATGACTTCTTTGTTCTCTAGAATTAGCCACTGCTACACTATTGTTATAATAGATAGTGATCTACTGATTCGTATCAAGAACCACTTCTAAGTTAATCAAGAATTGGAGGAACCAGACAGCCTCTTTAGCAGCTTCGCATGTGGCAACATACTCAGCTTCCATGGTGGAATCAACAATACAAGATTGCTTGATACTCCTCCATATGACTACCCTTCCTCCAAGTGTAAACACAGATCTTGATGTTGATATTCTGGAGTCAATCTGATTGGAAATCGGAATCTATACACCCAATGGGAAATAAATCCCCTCTAGAGTACACAAGTATATAATCTCGCATTCTCTTGAGATACGTGAAAATATGCTTGACTGTCGTCAAATAATCAGGACTAGGTTTTGATTAAAACCTACTAATTATGTCAAAAACAAAACAAATATCAGGTCTAGTGCAGAGCATTGCATACATGAGACTCCCAACTATCGAGACATAAGGAACCGTATTCATGAATTGCTCTTCATGCTCATTCTTTGGAACTTGTTCCTTATAAAGTTTTATTCCATGTCTGAAAGGTAACATACCATTCTTGGAATCTTGCTTGGAATATCTAGACAAGATTTTTTCTATGTATGAAGCTTGGGATAATGCTATCGTTTTATTGTTTCTATCCTTTATGGCTTGGATACCAAGAATATAACTCGCTTCTCCTTAGACCTTTATATCAAATTACTTTCGTAAACCATTTTTTTGCTAATGTCAATTCACTTACATCGTTTCTGATGAGTAGTATATCATCAACATAAAAAACTAGGAAAACCAACTGTCACCTTTGATCCATTTGTATACACATGGTTCATCAAGGTTTTGAATGAACCCAAAACTTTTCACAGCTTGATCAAACATTATATTATAGGATCTAGATGATTGCTTCAATCCATATAAGGATATTTGCAATTTGTAAACCTTTTCCTTTTGGCTCTTTTCAATTAATCCTTATGTTTGCATCATATAGATGTATTCGTCAAGACTTTCATTAAGGAAAGTTGTCTTGACGTCCATTTGCAAAATCTCTAGGTCTAGAGATGCTGCAATGGATAAGAGTATCCTACTGGATTTAAGCATGGCCACAGGAAAAAAGGTTTCCTCATTATCGATACCTTCCTTCTGTGTGTAGCATTTAGCTACCAATCTAGCTTTAAAGGTTTCCACCTTTCCATCCATTCCTCTCTTCCTCTTGTATACCAACTTTCACCCAATGGGTTTTATCCCTTTAGGCAATTCCATAAAAGACCAGATTTTATTTTTGAACATAGATTCAGTTTCAGATTATATTTCATTTTGCAGTGGCGACAATCAACATCTTCTATAGCTTCTTTATACGTGAAGGGATCATCGTCGTTCGGGAGATTCTCTATTGATTTTACTATTCTGGTTTCTACTAAACCTCCCACTACGTTGAGGAATGGTAGGTTGTTGATCCTATGTTGGTGCAGAACTTTTAATTGACTAGGTTGTGAAACCTCTTGTGGAATTGTATCTCCTGAAAGCTCATTCAGGACAATTCTACTTTTAGTCCCAAAATTATTCATATAGTCCTCTTCCAAAAATTTAGCATTTGTTGAAACAAATACTTTAAGATGAGAAGGACTATAGAAATAATATCCTTTCGTTCCTGTTTGGATACCCAACAAATATGTACATTTCTGAATGGGACTCCATCTTTTTTGTCTTTCCTTTGAATACTTATGCTGGACGTCCAAATATCCTTAAGTGTTGTGGAATATGCTTTCGCCCAATCAATATCTCATGCGGTATTATAGGAACTGACTTGGATTGTACATCATTTAGAATGTACATAGCGGCTTGTAAAGCATATCCCTAAAAAGAATTATGGAGCATTGAATAACTCAACATCGACCTAACCAAAAGAGTTCTATTTCTCATTTTTACCACCCCATTTTGTTGAGGTGTACCTGTGCAAAATATTGAGAAATTATCCCATTATCAATAAGATATTGCTGAAACTCACCTGATAGATATTCTCCACCACGATCAGACCTCAAGATTTTTATGTGTTTCTCAAGCTGATTTCCAACTTCAGCTTTATATGCTTTGAATATGTTAAAAGCATCCGACTTATGGCTCATTAGATACACATAGCAAAATCTTGAGTAATCTTCCGTGAAAGTGATGAAGTACTCATATCCACCTCTAGCTTGAATGCTCATAGGACCATACACATCAGTGTGTATCAATCATAAACATTCAGTGGCTTTTGTGCCTTTCATCGTGAACGACCTTTTGGTCATCTTACCTTCCAAACAAGATTCACAAGTTGGTAGATCATCAACATTTAAGTCACTTAAAGTTCCATCACTAACCAATCTTTTGATCCTTTCAAGGTTAATATGACGTACCCATAAATGTCATAGGTTGGTTTCATATTTCAAAAACTTTACTCATTAATGATTAGGTTGCAATGATTCTGTGTCTAACATGTGAGAGATATTGCTAGGCAAACAGAATAAACCATTTTCCAATGTACCTTTGCAAATAAATTTGTTATTCCTACTAATAATAAAAGCTTTATTAGAAGTGACTGAATATCCAAATTTATTTAAACAAAAAACTGAAATTAAATTCCTCTTGAATTGAGGTACATAATAAATGTCTATTAAATCTAAATACCTATAAGAATCTAAATTAATTCTAATATATCCCACTGCACTTACAGACACCAACGCTCTATTGCCTAAATACAAGTTGAAATCATTCGCATTAAGCTTTTTCTTTTCCTTAAACCCCTATAAGGAAAAACAAACATGCTTAGTGGATTCAGAGTCTATGATCCATCAATCCAAAGAATCCGTCTAAAAACATGTTTCAAGATAATTAATATTACCTTCTTCCTCCTTGTCCTAAGACTTTGCCACAAAGAAAACGCTTCCATTTGATCTTGATCACTTTATTTGTCTCCTACTTAGTAAGTCCTAGTTACTTTTTCTTATGTTGTTTCTTGACCTCCCTACGGGTCTTAACAGCAGCAACTTTACCTATCTCATGAATCTCTTAACCTCTGCCTTTCACAAGGATTTCCTCGGTGCTTTGAATATCTTGCATCAGGCCTTACAAGTTGTATTCCTTATTGTTCAAGGTGTAGTCCAACTTGAATTGATCAAAGGAATCTGATAGTGAGTTAACAATCATGTCAATTTTTTTCTCACCATCTATATTAGCAGCATTGAGTTTAACAATGTTGAGATGTGCTATGACTTTTGTCATGTGATCTATCATAGCCTGTCCAGGTTTCATTCTAAGATTCATGAAAGCATTTACTGCCTCTCTCTTAGTCATTCTTGACTTTATAGAAAACATCTCTTTCAGAGATATCATTATATCGGCAGCAGTTTCCATTCCTTCATGTTGTTGTTGCAACACGTCAGAGATGGTGGCAACAACGTAACATTTAGCCATCTCATCTGAAGACTTCCACTGCTGATACTCATCTCTTTGCTCCTGAGTAGATTCATGAGTAGAAGCAGGTGGTTTAGGAGTACACAAAATGAACTTATGGTTTTTGGATTGCAATAAAAGCCAAATTTTCATTTTCCATGTGACATAATTATCACCAGTTATAGTATTATCTTTTAGGATGTTTATTAGGGATGGGGGTCATGATTTCTTTACAATAATAAAAATTTTATGAGTAAACAATCATGATTAAGCACTTTTGAATATTTATCTTGAAATAAATAAAATAATTCAATTATAAAATTCAACGGTGTTCCAACACCCATAAATGTCATGCCTTCTTTGGGAGTTCGCACCATCTGCAAGTTGGACTAGAACCCACCTAATTGTTAACATAACAACCAGCGTTTTCAATTTAACCCTTGCAATTTTATTAACATGAACTCTTGGAGGATATTAATAAAATCACATTGAGTGTTTTACCAAGTTATCGACCTTCAATATATTCCCTCACGAATATCCCTCCTTTGGGAGTAGATATCGTTTGGGTCAGTTGTCTAGCCTATCCTTGTAAGGAAGTATCTTCCTAAATTCCATTCATGGATACCCCTTGGGGGATTATTACACAAAAGATAGAGCTCAACTAAACTTCAAGGCAGTAGACATTCCGAAACACCTTCTCTCGCTTAATTGTTGAAGGCGTGTGATTGAATTTCACAGAATGATTTACCAAGTTATCTAGATGCCAATTAGATACCTAAACAATTTAATGCATGTTCATACCAAAAAAGATATATGAGTGGCACTCCTATTCTATATGTCATGTTATCAAACAATGACAAACATTGCAGTATTTACGAAAATATAAATAGTTGTCATTTTGGTCCATCCTAGAAAAGCAAGTAAATTACGATTTTTGTAATACAAAAAACTTCTTTCTTGGCGAACAAGTCTTCACACGGCCACCATCGATTTTTGCACACCCCTTGGTTGCCTCCCATGGGCATGCACACTCCTTGGCTCCGTAAAGGGCTACCATGCACAGCCCATGGCATCCATAGGGCTGTCGTGTGCAGCCCATGGCATCTGAGGGCTGCCGTACATAGCCCATGCCACAGTTATCGTGGTTGCGTGCTCATTCGCACAAACAATTGTTGTTATGGCGTGCACGGTACCAAACTTGTTCCAATTGCTTCCAATTCTCTAAATCTTTAAATCTTCGATACTTAAATATGTTACAACAGTATTTTAAATAATAAATTACTGCATTTTTTTTATATTACAACAATAAAACAAAATAAAAAGCATAACAACTACCAAGAAGGAAATTATGACGACAATAGGCCACCCATCTTGTTACAATCTCAAAACAAAAATACATTGAATGTCTAGAACCAAAATTGGGCAATAGCAAATCACACTATAAATATATATATATATATATATATATATATATATATCTTAATACTTTCCAACGTAAATATATATGTGAATACCTAGAGTGTCGTCTCTTTCTAAAACATGCATATTTACAAGAAAAAGAAATAGATTCTCGTATATATACATCAATTAATCTAGGGTACAACTAGCTCTGATACCAATTGTAGGGAAAAATCGATTCAAAATGCGGCGAAAGCATAAAATTAGGGTTTGGTATATTTAAAAAAATTTCCCCTTATAAAGAAAGAATCATAACCCTAGATTAATTGACGCATGTTAAAAGTATCATACCTTTTCCTCATAACGGTTGAAGTTGCGTTGAATTGAATCCGTAAAATCTTCCAATCCAATCAAGAACGTGAATCACCTAGGATTGTGGATTCCCTTTCTTTGAATTGTATACCTGAGTATGGAAACAAACAAAATCTTTTTCTATTGGTTAGTCACAATAATCCTCCAAGAGAAAACCAAAGAACATTTGGTCACTTGGGAATTATCAATCTATTTGATTGAAACGCGCATGAACCCGATTCGATTTTCGTACACAAAACCTTTTGATGTAAAGGATACTAGTATACTATCGAAAACAAAAATGCTTCCCCTTTTCTCTTCTACTTGGCCGAATTCTACATACAATGGTTGGATGAAGTTTTTTTTTAACTATATAAGAAAAATAAAATAAAAAACTTCTGTTAAGTCACCAACAAGCCTTGGCCGAATTCTAGAGTATTGAATTATTAGCTTGGTCAAATTCCTTTATAGGAATATATATATAAGTGACCAAATCCTCTCCTTAGGAGGATTTACTTGATAGGCAAGATTCCTACCTATAGAAGGATTTACTTGGTGACCAATAATCCTTTTTAAAGAGGAATTCTTTTCCACATCAAGACTCTTAATCCAACTCAATAGTGTATTTATTCAATAACAAATTATTGAATATAAATTAAATTGTGATTATATCAAAACATCCTAATTTGACCAATTGTCAATTAGAGTTTTGATAGAAATCAAGTACTTCCTAATTTGACATATAAATAAATTCCTTTTAGTTATTTATTTATCAAATATAGTATTTGATACTTATCATATTACCAACAATAATATGACTCTTAGAGACCTTCTTGGAGATCTTCTCCAACTAGAAAAAAGATTTTGACTTTTAATTAAATAATTAATTATTAATTTTTATTTAATTAAATAGTAAAGTAAAAAACAATATATAAGGCTATTATACAGGCCCTTGCCGCCAAAGCTACATAAATATGGGACAAATATTGTTTTTCCATTTTATTAAATCAATTGGACTTTAATAAAAGGTCCACATATGAACTAGATCCATTTTTACTAAAAGAAACAAGTCATCATGCCTTACCACAATTCTAAATGGACCCATGTATTGGTCCGGTAGAATATATCAAGTGATCATTGTAAGTTCATGTTGATTAGGGATCTTGGTGGGCTATCTAAATTTAAGCTCCAATAGACATAACCTAATCACAATTAACAAATGATTCCCTTAGGTCTGATCATTTAATTTTAGTTCACTCCACTAAAGAACTAAAATTGAACTCTTAAATGAAGATAGAATAAGTTATTATTCCTCATTCATAACCTAGAAAATCTTAACGGAAATAGTGTATCCTCGTGAAGAATACTAGTAATCGCCAAGAACTCATAGACCGTCTATAGCTCTCCTAGTTACCTTATTTACTCATATGACTACAATTTAAAATTTGATATTTTGACTTATCCAGAAGCCATATTTCAGTAGACACTATTGAAAACTTAATGTTAAGATTAAATATCCAATACCTCTAAACATCCATATGATGATATTCTACTCATATTTAATAAATGGAGCCACAATGTACAAATCAATAAAAGTAGTCCTCTAACGATTAACAAATGAATATAACCAAACTATCGAGGATAGACTATGCTATATAATTGTACTCATTGATAGCTCAAATGATAACACTTGCAACCATAAGTTCGTCACTTATCTCAGGATTGAGATAGACTCTCTGATTGTCTTCAAGTGAAAACTTTTATCCATTGACAATTCTGAAAAAAGTATCTCATTGTTATCCTATTAAATGCACCTAGTGCACTAGATTCTTTTGCGCAAAGACACCACACTTTGATGATTTTAGACTCATCATAACACATTTGATCCCACTCAAATGCTAGCAAAAGAATCTACAACTTTAACAAGGTAATGGTGCCCAACCTTTATCTTAAGTTATGATCATTATTCAAGACTAACAAAGGAATTGTGTCTACCTCATACATATCCAGATGTACGAACGATTCTTCTTTTCTCATAGTCTTTTGACCCTATGATCATTTACTTTTGACAATTTTAATAATTAAATTATAAATGCATTAAGATTTGTTAAACTAGAAATCACTTTTATTAATTTGAATAGATTGTCAATTACATTATAACTTTCTTGCTATTGAGCATAATCCTAACTTAGTGACCTTAGGATTTTCCATTTACGGCGCTCTTACGAGATTGGCTCACCAAGTGCTTAGCATTGGTTAGAAATCTTTAAAAGTTTGAACTGAAAGTCTTCAAATTTATCCTCTTCACTTATTTGCACATTTTCAAATTGTAATGTGAGCATTTAATGCCTTGATTTCCTAACAACCATAGTTCCTTCACTGGTAACTTTTAGAGCATCCCATGCTTCCTTGGTGGTGTAAGAAAAATCGGTTCAAAAACATGACGGATGTGCAAAATTAGGTTTGGAATAATTTAAAAAAAAATCTCTTTAAAAGAAAGAACCTTGACCATAGATTAATTGGTGTATATTAAAAGTATCGTACCTTTTACTCGTGACGATTGAACTAGCGCCAAATTGGATCCCCAAGATCTTCCAATCTAATAAAGAATGTGAATCACCTAGGAGTGTGGGCTCCCTTTCTTTAAATTGTATACCTGAGGATGGAAATGAACAAAATCTCTTTCTCTTGTTAGTCACAATAATCCTCCAAGGGAAAACCCAAAAACGTTCGGTCACTTGTGAATTATCAATCAATTTGATTGAAACTCGCGTTAACCTGATTCGATTTTTGTACACAAAACCCATTTAATGCAAAGGATACTAGTGCACTATCAAAAACAAAAATGTTACCCTTTTCTCTTCTCCTAGGCCAAATTCAATACACAATACCTATGAGTTGACCGAATTTTGTCCAGAGCAAAAACTAATAGTTTTTCTCTTAAAATTCTCTGGTGGTTGAAATCTTTCTCTAACCAAAAACTAAGGCTTGGCCGAATTCTACATCCCTTATATGTAGTGGCCAGATTCCTCTTGTCTTTAGTTTAGGAGACATAATCCTCTTCTAAGAAGGATTTACTTGGTGGGCAACAATCCTTTCCTTAGGTGGATTTAATTGGTAACCAAGAATCCTTATCAAAGAAGAATTCTTTTCTACACCAAGACTACTAATCCAACTCAAAGAGTGTATTTATTCGATAACCAATTATTGAATATAATTAAATTGTGAGTAAATTAAAAATTCCTAGTATGACCAATTATCAATTAGAGTCCTAAAAGAAATCAAATACTTCCTAATTTGACTAGATAAATAAATTCCTTTTATTTATCAACTTATCAAATATAGTATTTGATACTTATAATATTACCAACAATAATATGAATATAGGAGACAATCTCCTACTAGGAAAAAGATTTTAAGTTTTAATTAAATAATTAATTAAAAAATTAATTAATTAATTTCCATTTAATTAAATAATAAAATAAAAACAATATATAAGGCTATTATATATACCCTTGCCGCCCAAGCCATATAAATATGAGCCAAATATTATTTTTTCTATTTTATTAAATCAATTGGACTTAAATAAAAAGTTCACATATGAACTAGACCCATTCTTACTAAAAGAAACAAGTTCACATGCCTTAATACAATTCTAGAAGGACCCATAAATTGGTTCGGTAGAATATATCAAGTTGTCCATGCAATTTCGGGTGGATTGGGGATCTTGGTGGGCTATCTAAATTTAAGCTCCAATAGACATAACCTAACCACAATCAACAAATGATTCACTTATGTCAGATCTATTAACTTTAGTTCATTCCACTAAATAACTAAAGCTGAACTCTTAAATAAAGATAGAATAAGTTAGTATTGTTCACTCATACCCTAGACAATTTTAATGGAGAAATTGTATCCTCGTGAAGAATATCAGTAATTTCCAAGAACTCATAGACCTCCTATAGCTCTCCAAGTTACCATATTTACTCATATGACCACATTTTGAACTTGGATATTTTGACTTGTCTAGAACCCATATTTCTGTAGACCCTATTGAAAACTTAACATTAAGATTTAATATCCAATACCTCAAAACATCCTTATGATGATATACTATTCTCATTTAATAAATGGAGCAACGATGCCCATATCTATAAATGAAGTCCTTTATTTATTAACAAATGAATACCACCAAACTATCGAGGATAGACTATGCTATATAATCATACTCATTGATAGCTCAAATGATAAAACTTGTAACCATAAGTCCAACATTTATCTTAGGATTGAGATAGACTCTCCGATTGTCTTCAAGTGAAAACTTTTATACATTGACCGTTCTGGATAAAGTATTTCACTGTAATCCGTTTCAATGCACCCAGTGAACCAGATTCTATTGCCCAAAGACACAACACTTTGATAATTTTAGACTCATCATAAGACATTTTATACCACTCAAATGCTAGCTAAAGAATCTACAACTTTGACAAGATAAAGGTGCCCAACCTTTATCTTAAGTTGTGAATATTATTCAAGACTAACTAAAGAATTGTGTCGAGCTTATACATATCAAGATGTATGAACAATTATTCTTTTCTCATTGTCTTTTGACCTTATGATTATTTACTTTTGACAATTATAATAATTAAACTATAAATACTATAAGATTTGTTAAACTAGAAATCACTTTTATTAATATGATAAGATTTTCAAATACATTATTACACTCTTGCTACTATGCATAATCCCAACAATCTCCCACTTGCTCTATAGCAAATGTGTTATGTCTCTTATCCCCATATTCCCCAGGTGCCGATCAAAACTTTTGTGGAAGTGCATTTGTGAAGGGATCCACTAGATATTCGACTGACATGATATTTCCGTTAAAATGTGATACTTTCTTTCAATGTGTTTCCCTCTCTTATGACTTCTTGGTTCTCTCAAATTAGCCACTGCTCCACTATTGTCACAATAGATAGTGATCTGCTTATTCGTATCAGGAACCACTTCTAATTCAATCAAGAATTGACGGAGCCAAATAGAATCCTCAGCAGCCCCATATGCGGCAACATACTCAGCTTCCATGGTGGGGTTAGTAATACACGGTTGCTTGATTCTCCTTTATATCAGTGCCCATCCTCTAAGTGTAAACACAGATCCTGATGTTGATCTTTTGGAGTCAGAATCTGAATGGAAATCAGAATCTTTATTCCCAACTGGAATTAAATTCCCTCCGAAATATACAAGCATGTAATCTCTCTTTCTCCTAATACACTTAAAAAAATGACTTACTTTCATCTAGTGATCATGACCAGGTTTCGATTGAAACCTGCTAACTATGCAAACAGAAAAACAAATATGTGGTTAAGTGTAGTGCATTGCATACATGAGACTCCCAACTATCGAGGCATATGGAACCCTACTCATAAATTGCTCTTCATGCTTATTCTTAGGAACTTGTTCTTTAGAAATATTGATTCCATGTCTGAAAGGTATCATACCTTTCTTGGAATCTTGCATGGAAAATATAGACAAGATTTTATCTATGTATAAAGCTTGGGATAATGGAATCATTCTATTCTTTCTATCCCTTATTACTTGGATACCATGGATATAACTTGCTTCTCCTAAGTCCTTCATATCAAATTGTTTTGCCAACTATTCTTTTACAGGTGTTAATACACCTACATCGTTTCTGATGAGTAGAATATCATCAATGTAAAGACCTAGGAAAACCAACTTGTAACTTTTAATCCTTTTGTAAACATAGGGTTTGTCAATGTTTTGAAAAAATCCAAAACTTTTCACGGCTTCAATTCATATATAGATCTTTACAACTTGCATACCCTTTCCTCTTGACCTATTTCAACGAATCCTTTTGTTGCATCATATAGATGCTTTTGTCAAGACTTCCAATAAGGAAAGTTATCTTGACGTCCATTTGCCAAATCTCTAGGTCTAGAGATGCTACAATGGATAAGAGTATCCTAATGGATTTAAGCATGGCAACAGGAGAGAAGGTTTCCTCATAATCGATACCTTCACTCTACATGTAACCTTTAGCTACCAATCTAGTTTTAAAGGTTTCCACATTTCCATCCATTCCTTTTTTCTTCTTGTGTACCCACTTGCATCCAATAGGTTTTATCCCTTAAGGGAAGTCTACACGAGACCAGACTTTGTTTTTGAACATTGATTCAAATTCGGATTGCATAGCATTTTGCCAATACAGACAATCAACATCTTCCATTGCTTCCTTGTACGTATAGGGATCACGTTATTTGGGAGATTCTCTACTGATTCTCCCAGACCGATGTATCTCTCGAGTTATTCACTAACCTTTCCACTACGATGAGGAATTGTAGAGTATTGATCTTGTGTTGGTGCAGAATTTATAATTGGGCTAGATTGTGAAACCTTCTATGGAATTGTATCTCCTAAAAGTTCGTTCTGGACAATTCTACTTTAGGCACAAAATTATTCATAAAGTCCTTTTCCAAAAACTTAGCATTTGTCAAAACAAATACTTTATGATCTGAAGAACTATAAAAATAATATCCTTTTGGTTCCTTTTGGATACCGTACAAATATGCATGTTTCTGAATGGGACTCCATCTTTTCTGTCTTTCTGTTTAACACTTGCGTAGGACATCCAAATATCCTTAAGTATTATGAACTAGGCTTTCGCCCAGTCCACAATTCATGTAGTATTTTAGGAACCGACTTAGATGGTATATCATTTAGAATGTACATAACGATTTTTAAAGCATATCCCCAAAAAGAATTAGGGAGAGTTTAATAACTCAACATAGATCTAACCATGTCCGAAAGAGTTCTATTTCTCCTTTCTGCTACCCCATTTTGTTGTTGTGTTCCTGGCGTAGAAAACTGAGAAATTATTCCATTATCAATAAGATATTGCTGAAACTCACCAGATAGATAATCTCCACCATGATCAGACCTCGAGATTTTTACGTGTTTCTCTAGTTGATTTTCAACTTCAGCTTTAAATGCTTTGAATATGTCAAAAGCATATGACTTATGTGTCATGAGATACACATAACCAAATCATCCATTAAAGTGATAAAGTACTCATATCCACCTCTAGCTTTAATGCTCATAGGACCACACACATAAATGTGTATCAATTCTAAACATTCGGTAGCTCTTGTGCCTTTTGTCATGAATGACCTTTTGGTCATCTTACCTTCCAAACAAGTTTCACAAGTTGGTAGATCATAAACCTTTAATTCACTTAAAAGTCCATCACTTAACCAATCTTTTGATCCTATTAAGGTTAATATGAACTAGGAGCAAATGCCATAGGTAGGTTTCATCTTTTGATAACTTTACCCATTTATGATTAGGTTACATTGATTTGATGTCCAACAAGTGAGAGATATTGCTATGTAGATAGAATAAACTGTTTTTCAATGTACCTTTGTAAATAATTTTGATATTCCTACTAATAATAAAAGCTTTATTAAAAGTAACCGAATATCCAAAATTATTTAAACAAGAAATTGAAATTAAATTCCTCTTGAATTGAGGTACATAATAAATGTCTATTAAATCTAAATGCCTATAAGAATCTAAACTAATTCTAATATCTCCCACTGCACTAGCAGACACTAACACTCCATTTCCTAAATGCAAGTAAAATTCATTCGCATTAAGCCTTCTCCTTTCCTTGAACCCTTATGTTTAAATGCAAACATGATTAGTGGCTCCAGAGTCTATGATCCAAGAATCCATAGTTACCAAAAAAACATGTTTCAAGATAATTAAAATTACCTTATTCCTTCATGTCTTGAGAATTTAGGCAATTTCTTTTCCAATGTCTCTTTTCACCACAAAGGAAACACTTTCCTTTGATATTGGTTGCTTTCTTTGCCTCCTTCTTAGTAGGTCCTAGTTGCTTTTGCTTTTATTGTTACTTGACCTTCTTACGGGTCTTAACAATAGCAACTTTACCTACGGCATGAATCTCTTGTCCATTGCCTCTCATAAGGATTTTCTCGACGTTTTGAACATCTTGCATAAGGCCTTGCAAGGTGCATTCCTTAATATTCAAGGTGTACTCCAACTTGAACTGATCAAAGGAATCTGATAGTGAGTTGACAATCAAGTCAATTTTTGTCTCAGCACCATTTAGTTCAGCAATGTTGAGATGTGCTATGACTTTCATCATGTGATCTTTCATATCATATCCAGGTTTCATCCTAAGATTCATGAAAGCAGTCGCTACCTCTCTCTTAGTCATCCTAGATTTCATAGCAAACATCTCTTACAAAGTCATTATTATATAGACAGCAGTGTCCATTTCTTCATGTTGTTGTGGCAACACATCGAGATTATGGCCATAATGTAACATTTAGCCATCTCATCTACAGGCTTCCGTTGTTGATACTCATCTGTTTGCTCTCTAATAGATTCATTAGCAGGAGTTGGTGGTTTAGGAAAAGATAGAACGGACTTATGTTTTTTCACCTTGCAATAACAACCCACTTTTCCTTTTCCATGAGACATAATTATCATCAGTTAAAGTATTATCTTTTACTATGTTGATTAGGGATGGGGTCATGATTTCTCTATAATAACAAAAATTATATAAGTAAATAGTCGTGATATGGCACTTTTGAATATTTACCCTAAATTAAATAAAATAATTCACTCGTATAATTCAACGCTGATCCAACACCCATAAATGTCATGCCTCCTTTGGGAGTTCGCACCATTTACTAGTTGGACTAGGTCCCACCTAATTGTTAACATACAAACCAGTGTTTTAAACTTTAGCCTTGTAATTTTATTAATAGGAACTCTTGGGAGGATATTAATAAAATCACATTGACTGTGTTACCAAGTTAGCGACCTTCAATAGACTCCCTAACGAATATCCCTCCTTTGGGAGTAAATATCTGTTGAGTTAATTAACTAGTCTATCCTTGTAAGGAAGTATCTTGTTAAATTCCATTCATGAATACCCCTTGGGGGGTTATTACATGAAACATAAGGCTTAACTAAACTTGGAGGCCGTAGGTGTTCCAAAACACCTTTTCCCACTAAATTATTTAAGGTGTGTGATTGAATTTCATAGAATGATTTACCAAGTTATCTAAATGCCAATTAGATGCCTAAACCATTCAACGCATATTCATACGAAAAGAGATATATGAGTGACACTCCTATTCATATGACATGATATCAAACAACGACAAACATTGTAATATTTACGAAAATATTAATAGCTACAATTTTGGTCCATCCTAGAAAAACAAATTACAATTTTTGGAATACAAAAAAAAACTCCTTTCTTGGCGAACAAGTCTTCATGCGTCCATCGTTTGCGCATACCTTGGTTGCCTCCTTTGGGCGTGCGTACCCCACAACCCTATAAAGGGTTGCCGTGCATATCCCATGCCTTCTATAGGGCCGTTGTGCACAACCCATGCCACAACAATCGTGGCCACATTCTCATTTGCATGCACATTTGTTGCTATGGCTCACACGGTCCCAAACTTGTTCCGATTGCTTCCAATTCTTCAAACATTCGAGTCTTCAATACTTGAATGTATTACAGAAGAATTTTAAATAATAAAATACTGCAGTATTTTTAATACAATATAGTGCATTTTTTTAATACAATATTTTTTTGCAATATTTTTATTACAATAGCAAAATAAATAAAAATATAGCAACTACCAAGAAGGAAATTATGGCGATGATAAGCCACCATTCTTGTTACAATCTAAAAACAAAAAATACATTGAAATTCTAGGACCGAAATTGAGCAATAACAATCCACATATTAAAACTTATATATATATATATATATATGTCCAGTGTAAATATATATATGTGAATACTCAGAGTGTCATCTCTTTCTAAAACATGCATACTAACAACAAAAAGAAATATATTCATGTACACATACATCAATTGATTAAGGGTTCAACCAGGCTCTGAATCCAATTGTAGGGAAAAATCGGTTCAAAAATGCGACGGAAGCATAAAATTAGGGTTTGGTACATTTTTAAATTTTCCCTTTAAAAGAAAGAACCTTAACCCTAGATTAACTGACTTATATTAAAAGTATTGTACCTTTTACTCATGACGATTGAACTAGCACTGAATTAAATCATCAAGATCTTCCAATCCAATCATGAACGTGAATCACCAAGGAGTGTGGGCTTCCTTTCTTTAAATTGTATACCTGAGGATGGAAAAAAACAAAACCTCTTTCTTTTGTTAGTCACAATAATCCTCCAAGAGAAAACCTAAGAACGTTCGGACACTTGATAATTATCATTCTATTTGATTGAAACTCGCGTAAAGCCAATTAAATTTTTGTACACAAAACCCTTTTGACGTAAAGGATACTAATGCACTATCAAAAACAAAAACGTTCCTCTTTTCTCTTCTCCTTGGCCAAATTCAATACACAATACCTATGAGTTGGCTGAATTTTCTGTAGAGCAAAAACTAATTTTTTCTCTCTCAAAATTCTCTGGTGGTCGAAATCTTTCTCTAACCAAAAACAAAGGAACAACTGAAATTTACATCCCATATTTGTAGTGGCCGAATTCCTCTTGTCTTTAGTTTAGGAGACCTAATCCTCTCGAAAGAAGCATTTACTTAGCAGGCAAGAATCCTTTCCATAAATGGATTTACTTGGTGACCAAGAAACCTTTTCAAAGAAGAATTCTTTTCTACACCAAGACTCCTAATCCAACTCAAATAGTGTATTTATTCAATATCCAATTATTGAATATAATTAAATTGTGACTAAATCAAAAACTTCCTAATTTGACCAATTGTCAATTAGAGTCCTAACAGAAATCAAATACTTCCTAAATTGACTAGATAAATAAATTCTTTTTATTTATCTACTTATCAAATATAGTATTTGATACTTATCATATTACCAACAATAATATGACTCTAGGAGACCATCTCCTACTAGGAAAAAGAATTTGAGTTTTAATTATATAATTAATAAACAAATAAACAAGTAAATTTCCATTTAATTAAATAATAAAATAGATAACAATATATAAGGCTATTATATATACCCTTGCCGCCCAAGTTACATAAATATGGGCCAAATATTATTTTTCCTATTTTAATAAATCCATTGGACTTAAATAAAAAGTCCACATGTGAACTATTCCCATTCTTACTAAATGAAACAAATGCACATGCCTTAATACAATTCTAGATGGACCCATATATTGGTCCGATAGAATATATCAAGTGATCCAAGCAAGTTCATGTGGATTGGGGATCTTGACAGGATATCTAAATTTAAGCTCCAATAGACATAACCAAACCACAATCAACAAATGATTCACTTATGTCCGATTTATTAATTTTAGTTCATTCCACTAAAGAACTAAAATTTAACTCTTAAATAATGATAGAGTAAGTTAATATTGCTCACTCATACCCTAGACAATTTTAATGGAGAAAGTGTATCCTTGTGAATGTTAGGTCTGTGAGTTTTGTTGGCATTATTCTATATCAAAACAACATTTCCTTTGTATTATTTAGTTGTCTAGGATTCATGGTGATTCAAGCTTCAAAGAGGAAATGACAACAATTCAAGCAAGTTCAAGTCTTCAAAGAGAAAGTTCTTCATGATTCTACAAAGGTACATTAAGACCTTTCATTTCTCTTTCAAGGCTTAGGCACAAACACACATATCATACATTTGTGTCCCTGCAAAGTTGTGCACCATAATAGACACACGCACACATATCATACATTTGTGTCCCTGCATCATTGTGCACCTTTATAGGCACACACATACAATTAATTAATATGTGTCGCTGCATCATTGTGCACCATGTATAACACATTCACACACTTTAAGATGAATGTTCATGCATTGGTATGGAAATAACATGTTTTGGAATATGCATGATTTGAAACTATCTCTATGTAGTTTGCATTCTAGTGTGAATTGTGTTTGTGTGTGTATATGTTTGTATAGCATGGATATTGAACTTGGATTTAGTCTTAAATCATTCTTGATTGAGTTCCGGTCATTTCAGTTACTCATACTATTGATTTCAAGTTCTAAGTCAAAAGATACTACATTTTCAACTCATGTTTCATATATTGTCTTCGTCTTCATATATCGAGTAGAATTATTATTTTATGGGTTGAGTATCTTATATGTCCATGTCTACGAGAGTTACATTTTGTAATCCATAAACGGATTCAAATTCCGAGTTCGAAGGCCGGAGAACGATCGAAGAAGGCGAGGGAAGCGCGAGGGGAATGCACCAAGGCCAAAGGCCAGGGAGGTGTGCATGCCTGAGATGGCACGTGGCCATCTCGGCTGCACAACCTTGCTGCCCCAAGATGCCCACGTGCCATTTCGGGGGAGTACTTCCAAATGAGGGCAAATTGGTTTTTTAGCTCCTTTCTGTCCCTCTCTTTTATAAACTCCCTCCCTCTCACATTTCATTCTAAGGAAGAAGAAAATGTAGTGCGAAAAAATTCCAGATTTTTTCTATCAACTTTGAATCACCATATGTCTCTCATATCTTATCCGATTTCAGTGATTCAAGTTGGAGAAGTTTTGTATTGAAGTCCTCTATCATCTCCAAGCAACCTTGAAGTCAGCTGTTTAGGTTTTCTGGTGGATAGTATCATTTTCGTGACTGCACTCGAAATTTTCATGGTAGTTGTTTATCTTTTGATTCCTAAATTCTAATGTTCAATTACCTTGGGTCTTTTTCCTGTTGTTGTGTATTTGACTTGAAAAAATGTTGATAAGTGATAGATCTTCATTTAAAAGTTAGATTGAGTTTCAATTGAAATCTCACATGTTGAGTTAGGTTTTGATTTTGCCTATGTTTTCACATGTTTGGGATTGTATTGTGCTAGCTTTGGATCTAAGACTATTTGTGCTTTGATTGACTTTATTTTCATGACAAATAGTCTTACCATGTGCTAAGAACTCATTTGTTGAAAAGATCTAGGATTAGCACATTTGATTTTATATTTAGAGTCTATTAGAGTTTAATTTACTGTTTTTGTGAATATATGCTCTAAATGATTGCTTGAGATTTGATTGATTATATCTTGTGTTTCTAGCATTTTTGTGTTAGTACTAAAGTCTTGAATATGTACTTCATGAACATGTTTATTTTAAAGCTTTAGCATCATGAATAAATTCTATGTTTAAAGTGTGTGTTTGGAAATTTGGCATGCTCTAGATTTTTGTTCAAGTATAAGATCTAGACAATCTTGTTTTGTGAACTTTTTTTACTATGTCTAGATCTTTATAGAGTGTACCTAATCCATACATTTCATATGCTCATGCATCATCTTGTGTGGTGTCACTTTTGGATTATAAACTAGAAAAATATACTTTGTGTGCTCATTGATTAATTCTAGTTTCCATAGAATTTGTTGATCATCTTATTCTATGTTGCGTGCTTGTTTGCATTTTGCATTCATGATCACCTAGATGCCTTATGAGCAGGAAGTCTTGACAATAGGTGTTAACCTATGGTGTTGAGCAAGAAGTCTTGGCAAGAGGTGTGAAGCCTTGGATTGTCGAGCAAGAAAGTCTTGGCTAGAGGCGTGAGGCCTTAGATAGTCGAGCAAGAAGTCTTGCCTAGGGTCGTGAAGATCTGGATAGGTGAGCAAGAAAGTCTTGACTAGAGTCGGGAAGACTCGGATAGTTGAGCAAGAAGTCTTGCCTTGTGTCGGGAGGATCTAGATAAGGTGAGCAAGAAAGTCTTGACAACAGGTGTGAAGCCTCAGATTGTTGAGCATAGGGCGACAACTTCTAAAGTAGGATAGAAGGGTAGTTTCTAGGTGAAGGGGTCACTTGAGAGATTGTACTTGTCTTATCTACTAGTAAATTTTGTTTACCGGTGGCTGCTAGCCCATGGATGTTTCCCTCTTCGGAGGTTTACCACAATATATCTTGTGTTAACTTTTCTCTATCCCTATCTCTCTTATATTGCTAATTGTTATTTGAATAATATGGATAGAACTTTATATATAAGTTGACTTCCTTATACAATATTTTTTGTGTATGTTAGATAACTTTGTATCTTGTGATATTTCATTCAAGTTGTAAAGTATCACATTGTAATACTCTAAGTACAACTTATGGAATGTTATCTACATTGAATATATTTGTTCATAAGATACATTGATTCTTGTTGTATGTTTTGTAGACTAAGAGTAGAGATTTGAGCATACATGAATATATTGTTTTCTCATAACAATCATGTTGAAAGGCAAGGAAGAAGAGTTGGCAATCATGAAGGCCAAAGAGTTTTGGTAATCTTCATGGAGATTCAAGTGACTTAAGCAATGTAGATAAGCAAGTGGAGTCTCCTGCAACTAAAGGCAAGTCACTAAGGAACAAGAGGATTTCAAAGGCCATGTCTTCCAAGGTCAAGTGTAAAATCAAGGAAATTAAGTCTTCTTCACCATCGGTACACTCTCACCTAAATAGTAACATCTCAAAATTTATTCCGGTTTGCTAATTTTGCTATATTGTCGTGAGTATATTAGATGATGCAAACTAGGGAATGTGATGCATGCTAATGAGATGTGAAATTCTTCTATGAATATTTCTTGCATGATAACACTTTGAATTTTGTTTGTGAAGAAAATAGTTGAGAAGATTTGGGTGAAAATGAGTGTTTCACATGATCATATGTATAGTCTTGATGATATCTTTGTTGATGGCAATAATGATGTGTTTTATATGAGTAAAATCTGTATAGAGAAGATAGTTGATGATTTATCTTCTAGATATATTTTTGCCATGAGAAATGATCATGATTTTTGTGTGAAAGTTCACCAAAAAACAAACAGTTCAAGGGTGAGTGCTCTTACCTCTAGTGTAAGTAGCACAAGTGAGTTAGCTTTAAGGCTAAGTGTCAAGCGTGTTGATAATTCTAGCTAGCTAGCTTGGAATACTCTACGGTTAGACACAAACTTAGCTATCTCACTTAACTTTGTTTTGATAGTCAAAATCCATTGATTAACTTTTGAGAAGTTACTCTTATGAAATCTATTTGGTGATTATCTTGTTAAGACTTTTGGGGAAAGTCATTTCTATGCTTGCATTGCATCATATAGCATGTCATATTAGAGAACTAGTATAGTATTCATATGGTCCTTATTGACATTTGCTCTCTAAAGATCTTGTTGTGATGTGTTCACAAAGATCTTACTCATGATGCTTGAAATGCTTGCTTGAATGATGAGTGGCATACTTTTTTAAAATATGAGCTTCATATTCTTTGAAAGATACTCATTAGAGAAGAAATGATCTTGAATAAGTCTTTACTTATTGCTCTTGGATCATGTGCTTATGTGCCATAAAAACTTGATTTTCAAAAATTGCACTTTGCTTCTCTTATATGTTTAAGTTTGAGTAGTTGAGTTTGAAAATGTGTAGATTATGGATACATCTAAAAGTTTATTGCTTAGTACATGATAGATGACCTATGGTTAGTATCCATTTTGCTTTGGCAACTACATAGAACTTAACGAGCACCTTCATGGAAAGGGCTACACACTTTGGTTGTGAAGCCGCCCAATGTAGGAAAGGGCTATACCTTTTTGATGAGTGAAAGCCGTCATGAAGAATTTATGTTTATGTATACAAAATCAAAGAAGTGTTGAAAAAGAATCAATAAAATAAAAATCTTTGATTCAAAGCCTAAAAAGAAATGGAGGAAGGCTTAAAATGGAGTATAGTTGAAAGTTGTGATTGCTCGGGTTGAAAAATAGAAATAGGATGACGAGTCACATGCACACACAAGCTCATATGTTGAAATCTATTCTCTTTAAAGCAAAAAATCCAGATGATAATCGATTTGACCTTTAATGAAAAAGCTTTAGATGGATAGGTGTTGAAATGCTTTGCATGTTGATATCACAATCACTCCTTTTATATATGCTTGAAGCAAAATTCACACACACGCTTTTTGTTTATAGAGTATTTTGATATTCTAGCAATTTTTAGAAGAATTATGAGAGAGTTTGAAAATCTTGGTTTATCTCTCATAGTTTGTGGAGCTTATTTTGTTGAATTTCTTTAAAATTGCTTGAATGTGTGATTGTGTGGATTTATTGTGAACATTATTCTATCTTGATCTTAGATAGAGCACTTATCAAGGGGGAGCATAGTATGCTAGACTTTGTTTTCTTTTATGATATGTTCACATGTTTCTAGTTGATATTTGTTGGCATATTCATTGGTTGATATAATGAATCATGTAGATGCTATTTCATATTTCTTGATTTGCATGATGATTCTTTGTATTAACTTATGCCTTTGTATGTGTGATCACAAATAATGCATGAAACATTTTTGTAATAATTGTATGATTGTATTTGCAGTCAACTTCTCCTTATTTGGGGTTGTATAGTAGTTGAGATTGCAATCAATTCCTTCATTCTTGAAATTGAAATGAGAATAGTTACAATGAATTCTTCTTTGTTTTGGAGTCGATAGTAATTGTAATTGTAATTAATTATATTGATTGTAGTTACAGTGAATTCCTTTTTGTTTGGAGTCGATAGTAATTGTAATTGTAATCAATCCAATTGGTTATAGTTGCAGAAAATTCCTCCTTGCATAGGGTGATAGTAATTGTGGTTTTAATCAATTTAATTGATTGTAATTGCAGAAAATTCCTCCTTACTTTGAATGATAGTAGTTGTGGTTGTAATCAAATATTTTCTTGTTTGAGGTTGATATGATTGTCGTTGATACCGATTCCTTCATATTTGGGATTAATATGATTGTTAATGCAATTGTTGAACTTGGTAGAAATGACCTATATGCTTAAGAGTAAAAATTTATGCATTTGTGATTCACTATACCTTGATGAGTTTGTTGTGGTGTATAGATTTGAATAACCTTTGATAGGTTAACATGGAAAAGCAAACTATAATCAAGGGAGAAGATATGGGAGATAGATTCTTGAAATAAATGAATTCTTCAAGTAAGGCATCCACCTCCGAACATTATGTGAGATCACCAATTGTTTCATTATTTGATCTCAAGATATCATTTTTTTTCTTTGGCATAATTTTATGTCGAAAAGGGGGAGAAATATGATATTGTTTTAGCATATCTTCTTTGAATATTTGTCAAGTATTGAACTTCTTATGGCATGTAATATTGTGATTTCATTTGGTTAAGAATATTTTTGAGATAGCATGTATTAAGGGGGAGATACATGATTCATTTTGGATTTAAACGTTTAATTCTTGCCATAATTGTCTATTGCCATATGTGTCTTTCTCTTGGATATGCTTTGTGCTTTAAGTTGATTTTAGGTGGCTACAAGAGAAGATCAAGAATGTGAGGGTGTGATTTTGTGACAAATCTTCATTTTATGTGTTTTAGTATTTTGTATAGGTGTTTTGACATAGAATTTGCCAAAGAGGGAAATTGTTAGGTCTGTGAGTTTTGTTGGTATTATTCTATATCAAAACAACATTTCCTTTGAATTGTTTAGTTGTCTAGGATTCATGATGATTCAAGATTCAAAGAGGAAATGACAACTATTCAAGCAAGTTCAAGTCTTCAAAGGGAAAAGTACTTCATGATTCTACAAAGGTATATTAAGACCTTTCTTTTCTTTTTCAAGGCTTAGGCACACACACATATCATACATTTGTGTCCCTGCATAGTTGTGCACCTTTATAGGCACACACATACAATTTATTCATATGTGTCCCAACATCGTTGTGCACCATGTATAACACATTCACACACTTGAAGATGAATGCTCATGCATTGGTATGGAAATAACATGTTTTGGAATATGCATGATTTGAAACTATCTCTATGTAGTTTGCATTCTAGTGTGAATTGTGTTTGTGTGTGTATATGTTTGTATAACATGGATATTGAACTTGGATTTAGTCTTAAATCATTCTTGATTGAGTTCAGGTCATTTCGGTTATTCATACTATTGATTTCAAGTTCTAAGTCAAAAGATACTACACTTTCAACTCATGTTTCATACATTGTCTTCGTCTTCATATATCGAGTCGAATTATCATTTTCTGGGTTGAGTATCTTATATTTCCATGTCCGTGTGAGAGTTACGGTTCGTAATCCATAAACGGATTCAAATTTCGAGTTCGGACGCCGGAGAACGGTCGAAGAACGCGAGGGAAGCGCGAGGGGAATGCACCAAGGCCAAAGGCCATAGAGGTGTGCATGCCCGAGATGGCGCATGGCCATCTCGGCTGCACAACCTTGCTGCCCTGAGATGCCCATGTGCCATGTCAGGGGTGCACTTCCAAAGGAGGAATAATTGGTCTTTTAGCTCCTTTCTTTCCCTCTCCTTTATAAACTCCTTCCCTCTCACATTTCATTCTAAGGAAGAAGAAAATGTAGTGCAGAAAAATTTCCAGATTTTTCTCTCAACTTTGAATCACCATATCTCTCTCATCTCTTGTCCGATTTGAGTGATTCAAGTTGGAGAAGTTTTGTATTGAAGTCCTCTATCATCTCCAAGCAACCTTGAAGTCATTTGTCAAAGATTTCTGGTGGATCGCACCATTTTCGTGACTGCACTCGAAATTGTCAAGGTAGTTGTTTATCTTTTGATTCTTCCTATTGTTGTGTATTTGACTTGAAAAAATGTTGATGAGTGATAGATATTCATTTAAAAGCTAGATTGAGTTTCAATTGAAATCTCACATGTTAAGTTAGGTTTTGATTTTACCTATGTTTTCACATGTTTGGGATTGTATTGTGCTAGCTTTGAATCTAAGACTATTTGTGCTTTGATTGACTTTATTTTCATGATTAATAGTCTTATCATGTGCTAAGAACTCATTTGTTGAATAGATCTAGGATTAGCACATTTGATTTTATATTTAGAGTCTATTAGAGTTTAATTGACTATTTTTGTGAATATATGCTTTAAATGATTGCTAGAGATTTGATTGATCATATCTTGTGTTTCTAGCATTTTTGTGTTAGTACTAAAGTCTTGAATATGTACTTCATGAACATGTTTAGTTCAAGCTTTAGCAACATGAAAAAAATCTAGGTTTAAAGTGTGTGTTTGGAAATTTAGCATGCTCTAGATTTTTGTTCATGTATAAGATCCAGACAATCTTGTTTTGTGAACTTTTTTGACTATGTCTAGATCTTCATAGAGTGTACCTAATCCATACATTTCATATGCTCATGCATCATCTTGTGTGGTGTCACTTTTGGATTATAAACTAGAAAAATATACTTTGTGTGCTCATTGATTAATTCTAGTTTCCATAGAATTTGTTTATCATCTTATTCTATGTTGAGTGCTTGTTTGCATTTTGCATTCATGATCACCAAGATGCCTTGTGAGAAGGAAGTCTTGACAATAGGTGTGAAACCTATGGTGTTTAGCAAAATATCTTGGCAAGTGGTGTGAAGCCTCGGATTGTTGAGCAAAGAAGTCTTGTCTAGAGGCGTGAGGCTTTAGATAGTCGAGCAAGAAGTCTTGCCTAGGGTCATGAAGATCCGGATAGGTGAGCAAGGAAGTCTTGACAAGAGGTGTGAAGCCTTAGATTATTGAGCATAGGGCGACAACTTCTAGAGTAAGATAAGAGGGTATTTTCTAGGTGAAGGGGTCACTTGAGAGATTGTACTTGTCTTTTCTACTAGTGGGTTTTGTTTGCCGGTGGCTGCTAGCCCGTGGATGTTTCCTATTCGGAGGTTTACCACATTATATCTTTTGTCAACTTTTCTCTATACCTATCTCTCTTATATTGCTCATTGTTATTTGAATAATGTGGATAGAACTTTATATGTAAGTTGACTTCCTTATACAATATTGTTTGTGTATGTTAGATAACTTTGTATCTTGTGATATTTCATTCAAGTTGTAAAGTATCACATTGTAATACTCTAAGTACAACTTATGGAATGTTATCTACATTTAATATATTTGTTCATAAGATACATTGATTCTTGTTGTATGTTTTGTAGACTAAGAGTGAGATTTGAGCATACATGAATATATTGTTTTCTCAAAACAATCATGTTGAATGTTAATTTGTATGCTTATCAAGGTTTTGTCACTAGTCTCGGAAGATTTGTCAAAATTGAGAGACAACATATTCACCCCCCCCCCCCCCCCCCCCCCCCCCCCCCCCCCTCTAGGTTGTTTAGTATAACCTTGTACACATTCTTTCAGTGAAGAATATCAGCATTCACCAAGAGCTCATAGACCGCCTATAGCTCTCCAAGTTACCATATTTGCTCATATGACCACATTTTGAACTTTGATATTTTGACTTCTCCAGAAGCCATATTTCAATTGTCACTGTTGAAAACTTAACGTTAAGATTTAATATCTAATACCTCCAAACATCCTTATGACGATATTCTATTCTCATTTAATAAAAAGTGCCACAATGTCCATATTTATAAATGAAGTTCTCTATCGATTAACAAATGAATACCACCAAACTATCGAGGATAGACTATGTGCTATATAATCGTACTCATTGATAGCTCAATGGTAACACTTGTAACTGTAAGTCCATCATTTATCTTAGGATTGGGATAGACTCTCCAATTGTCTTCAAGTGAAAACTTTTATCCATTGACGGTTCTAGATAAAGTATTTCGCTGTGATCATATTCAATGCACCGAGTGCACTAGATTCTATTGCCCAAAGACACCACACTTTGATGATTTTAAACTCATCATAACACATTTGATCCCACTCAAATGCTAGCTAAAGAATCTACAACTTTGACAAGATAAAGGTTGCTAACTAAAGAATTGTGTTTACCTCATACATATCCAGATGTATGAACAATTCTTCTTTTCTCATAGTCTTTTTACCTTATGATTATTTACTTTTGACAATTATAATAATTAAACTATAAATGCTATAAGATTTGTTAAACTAGAAATCACTTTTATTAATATGAAAAGATTGTCAAATACATTTTTACACTCTTGCTATTGAGCATAATCCCAACTGATGGACTCTAGGATTTGAATATGTGATAATTGATGAAAGTCAACTCCTTCTAATATGGCATTCATGGCTCGTTGATGCCACTTGTCTAATTTAAACTCATTCACCATTCATTCACTGCTTGGTTTAGAAACTATGGAACCATCTTCTAGCATCTTGTTTAGAGGTGTGTAATGTTCTTCTACCACCATCCATGCCTTCACCTCAATAGAGCGGATATAGGCTTTCATCCTTAAGTTTCAAAATCCACAGTTATGATCTTTAAGTAATGGTGGTCTCAAATTTTAAGCCTCTTTAGCCATTATCTCTTCTTTTAGCACCATGACTTTAAAGCCTTACACTTTACCGTGGGAGTACCCCATATCTTATTAATTTCCTTTTAAAGACCCGCTCTGATATCAACTAAAAATACAAACATGGTTAATTTGTCGAAAACTAACCAAAAGGGGAGTGAATAGGTATTTACACCTCTTTTCAATCCCTTGAAACAAACAAAAGTTTTTCCCTATAGATAGCTTGTATCACAATTTATTAAGCACAAATATGCACACATAGAATACTGAAAAGCATGTTCAATCTAGCATAGTCAAATATAGTCTATGATTTGTGAAAATACAATAATGGTTAAATGCTCAAGGCTAACCTATAGGGGGGGTGAATAGGTTAGGGACCTTTTTCGATTTCCTTAGAAACAAACAAAAGTTTGTCCCTCTAGATTGCTTGTATCACAATATATATATTAATTAAAGACAATTAATCAATATATAAACACAAGTAAAGTGTGATACAAACAAGTAATTGTTACACATACACAATCTATATTATAAAGAAGAAGTCAACATACATAAAAAGTTCTATCCACAATACAAATATTAGAGAGATAGGGATAGAGAAAAGTTGACACAAGATATAACGTGGTAAACATCCGAAGAGGAAACATCCACGGGCTAGCAGCCATCGGAAAACAAAATCCACTAGTATATAAGACAAGTACAATCTCTCAAGTGACATCTTCACGTAGAAACTACCCTCCTATCTTACTCTAGAAGTTGTCACCCTATGCTCAACAATCCGAGGCTTCACACCTCTTGCCAAGACTTCCTTGCTCACCTTATCCGGATCTTCACAACCCAAGGCAAGACTTCTTGCTCAACTATCTGAGTCTTCCCGACTCTAGTCAAGACTTCCTTGCTCACCTATCAGAGTTCTCCCAACTCTAGGCAAGACTTCTTGCTCGACTATCCAAGGCTTCACACCTCTAGCCAAGACTTCCTTACTCGATAATCCGAGGCTTCACACCTCTTGCCAAGACTTCTTGCTCAACACCATAGGTCTCACACCTTTTGTCAAGACTTCCTTCTCACAAGGCATCTAGGTGATCATGAATGCAAAATGCAAACAAGCACGCAACATAGAAAGCTATGATCAAAACATCGTATGGAAAATACTAGACATGAGCATGAATGCACAAATCACATATAGTCTAGTTCATCATGCATGAGTAGTCAATCTAGATTATGTAAGATATGATCAATATTAATCACAAACTAGATTCATGCATATATCTAAACTTGAATCACAAGATATGTTCAACAAATCACAAGATCAAGTTTAAATCACAAAAACCTAAAACATGCTAAAATCATATTACAAAGTCAAATAGATCTAAGCATAAGTTCTAGAGCATATTCCTTATCATAGATTCAATAAATCACATGAATAGCTCAAAAGAACATAAACACATGTATTATGTGAGAAATTCAGCCAAGAGAGCCTAATACATGTGAAGAACTATTTATCTCAAAATCAATCAATCAAAGATCATAAAATAGTCCTAGAATCAAATCTAGCACAATACAATCCCAAACATGTGATAACATAGGCAAAATCAAAACCTAACTCAACATGAATGATTTCAATTGAAACTCAACCTAGGTTTGAAAGTGTTCAAAACACAAATCAAAACACTAAAAATGTACAAACATATGTAGAAGGAGAAAACCCAAGGCAATTGACCAAGTTTTAAAAGAAAACTTAGAGAGAAAATCAATACCTTAGTTGATCTAGGTGCAGTCCCGTTTTTGTATGATTATACACCAAAAACAGCAGCAACATTAACTCAAACCTTTAGAGAAAAGATGGAGGATGAATTGATGGACACTCTTAACTTCGAATCGCTCAAATCGGAGTTCAAATGAAGAAGTTATGGTGTTTGGAAGGTGAGAAAATTTAGAGAGAAAATTCTGTACACTTGATTTGAATTTCTTCTTAGAATGAAATGTGAGAGAGAAAGAGTTTATAAAGGAGTGGGAGACTTGGACATGTGAAATTACCAAGAGGGGAAAAATGAAGCCAAGCAAGCTTGCTGCCCAAGATGGCGTGTGGCCATCTCGGGGCAGAAGGCTTGCTTCTTTCTCCTTCGACCCTTCTTCGCATTCTTTGACCGTTCTCCGGTCTCCGAACTCGGAATTCAAATCCGTTTATGGATTACAAACTGTAACTCTCATATGGACATGGAAATATAAGATACTCAACCCAGAATATAATAATTTGACTCGATATACGAAGACGAAGACAATGTATGAAACAAGAGTTGAAAGTGTAGTATCTTTTGACTTTGAACTTGAAATCAATAGTATGAGTAACCAAAATGACCGGAACTAATTCAAGAATGATTTACGACTAAATCCAAGTTCAATATCTATGTTATACAAACATATACACACACAACCACAATTCACACTAGAATGCAAACTACATAGAGATAGTTTCCAATCATGCATATTCCAAAACATGTTATTTCCAAACCAATGCATGAGCATTCATCTTCAAGTGTGTGAATGTGTTATACATGGTGCACAATGATGCAAGGAAACATATGAATGAATTCCATATGTGTGCCTATAAAGGTCCACAACGATGCAGGGACACAAATGTATGATATGTGTGTGTGTGCCTAAGCCTTGTAAGAGAAAGATAAGGTCTTAGTCTACCTTTGTAGAACCAAATTGCATCCTTTCTCTTTGAAGACTTAGAACTTGCTTTTACTTGTTGTTTCTTTTTCCTTGAAGCATGAATCATCATGAACCTAAACAACTAAGTCATTACAAGTAAACATCATTTTGATATGGAATTCATGCCAACACAAACTAAAACCTAACAATTTGGATGTGAAGAGTTTATACTAAAACATTAGTCATCAAGCACTTGTATTTATTAATAAATGTTTCATACAAACAAGTACTAATCAAAGTGTAACTATATACAAATAAATCAAGTTACAAGAATAAATGAATATACTACTTTGATCAAGTAGACATCTGTATCTCACATTTATACAAAAATCTTGTTCTTACAAAGATATTAATCAATAGGGATCCAAACAAGATTTAATCAAACATATACACAAATATAAAAGGGATAAGGATATAGACATTTGGCACATTTTTTTTTACGTGGTAAAACCTCCAAAGAGGAAACATCCATGGGTCGATTCCACAACCACCGGCAAAACCACCTTTCACTAGTTGGATAAAAGTACTCCCTTAAAAGTGATCACTTCACATGAAACACCAACTCTTTCATATCCCTCCTATCCTACCCTCGGGCTTTTTACTAATGAAGAATTTGGCCAACATACTATCCAAGACATTTCAATAGTCTCGAGGAAGTTTACTTGCTTGACTATCCGAAACTTCGCATTCCTAGCCAAGACTTCAATGCTAGACTATCCAAAAATTCACATTCCTATCCAAGACTTCTTGCTCAAGTTGATGTTGAGATTATGCTCCATAGTAAGAGTGTAATAATGTATTTGACAATCTTTTCATATTAATAAAGTGATTTCTAGTTTAATAAATCTTATAGCATTTAATGTTTAATTATTATAATTGTCAAAAGTAAATAATCATAAGGTCAAAAGGCTATGTGTAAAGAATAATTGTTCGTACATCTGAATATGTATGAGGTAGACACAATTTTTTAATTAGTCTTGAATAATATTCATAACTTAAGGTAAAGGTTAGACTCTTTTATCTTGTCAAAGTTGTAGATTCTTTTGCTAGCATTTGAGTGGGATCAAATGAGTTATGGTGAGTCTAAAATCATCAAAGTGTGGTGTCTTTGAGCAAAAGAATATAGTGCACTTGGTGCAATGAATAGGATGACAGTGAAATACTTTATCCAGAACCGTCAATGGATAAAATTTTTCACTTGAAGGCAATCAGAGAGTCTATTTCAATCCTGAGATAAATTACAGAATTATGGTTGCAAGTGTTATCATTTGAGCTATCAATGAGTACGATTATGTAGCATAGTCTATCCTCGATAGTTTGGTGATATTCATTTGTTAATCGATAGAGGACTTCATTTATTGATATGGACATCGTGGCTCCGTTTATCAAATATGAGTAGAATATCATCATATGGATGTTTTGAGGTACGGATATTAAATCTTAACGTTAAGTTTTAAGTAGTGTCTATTGAAATATGGCTTCTGGACCAGCCAAAATATCCAAGTAAAAACTGTGCTTATGAGTAAATATTGTAAATTAGAGAGCTATAGGTTGTTAAACTAGAAATCACTTTATTAATATGAAAAGATTGTCAAATACATTATTATATTCTCGCTATCGAGCATAATCCCAACAAAATGTAATTTGTAAATGGATTTATGAAATAAAAAAAAAGTTCAATTCCTTCTTGTTATGTTGTTTATTAACCCATATTTATTTGGGAATTAATTGAATAATGAGATTATTTAATTAATGAATAATGGTGATTAAATAAATTAAATAACGAGATTATTTAATTATGTTATTAATCACTAAATGGAGAATGTTTGTTGATGTTTGTTTTTGAGTAAAATATGATAATCTGCTTATTTTATTTTATTAAATTTAAATTTAAATTTTGAATTTGAATAGTTTAAATTCAAAATGGATGGTATCTTTTAATAAAAATAAAATAAAGATTTTTTTAAATAAAAATATATCACGAGGTTTTTAAAAGAGAAAATATATATCTGATATATATTCTTTGAAAATCGATCAAAACAAGATATCAATTAAAAAGGAAAAATATATATTTGATATATATATATATATATATATATTCTTTAAATGAAACACACATCAGAGTTTGTATATGATGCAAACCGAGGGTTATTAAAACATAATAAAAGAAAATCTAATCAACACAATTAACACATGACAAGTGAATTTCAATTAAAAAGGCAATTGTTTTTCGTGAGAATCTACACACACACAGGTCAGTTCAAAAAGCTTTGGATTGACAATTGTTGATGTCGATTTCTCGATGGATGAGAAAGTCAACAACATTGGATTTGGTTATGACCTATCAAAAGATAAAGAGAAGAATACAATTGAAGTTATTATGACACGAGTTTACGTGGTAAAACTCCGATAACTGGAGAAACGTCCACGAGTGGGTGGATGACCAACCAAACCAAATCCACAATTGAACGAAGAATTACACCACTCGATCTCTCTTGCTTCTCTTTTTTAGAGATTCATTCTGTCTCACCTCTTTTTTATAGTAAGAGTGTGGGTCTATTTATACATGCATAGAACCCTAATCCTTGTTGTACAAGTAACGAAAAGAATTTTTATTTAATTATGACTGGTTGCTTATTGAAGTCGTCTTTATCTTATTTATTGTTTCGGAGATCTTGTGGGTTGAGTCTGAATCTTCGTGGGACTTTAACTACATAGTCTGCTTAGGATTTATTTCCTAATCGATATGCAGTCTTCTAGAATAATAGAGTTGTTTCCTGATTTGGGCTTGCTTCCTATTTGGTATTTTATCCTTCTAGAAGCTTTCTAAACTCTTTCCTCTTTTGATACAGATGCGTATTAGAGTATGATTCTTGGGCTTACTCACGTATGTGAATCGTATGTTGAACTTCTTTATTCGGGCTTCTTGTGTTGTCCCGAGTACAACTGAACGTGATGCTTCTCGTATTTGGGCTTACTCGGGTTCTTATTCCTTAATAATGTCATGGTAGGTATCTTCTAGATGCCAGCTCGGATGCCTATCGGGCATTTTTTTATAAGGGATTGTCTTACCTGTCAGTGAAGTGTACAATCAATAAAATATACATATAACAATACCCCCTTAAAATACTTTTGCCAAGTAGAATTTATATTGGCGGAAGTATTTTAATTGCATGAAACTCCAGCTAGCTTTTGTCTCGTCCTTCATTAATTCCTCATTGAATAGGAACTATAACCGGTAAATCAATTCGTGACATTTATGACATGTCTTAATGGTGACCATGTAAGTGCATTTTGTCCCTTCATGTGAAATCCCAATGATTGTGACGTTTTGAAATCCTGACGGCTTGGTCAGTTCTTTCCACGACACATGTCCTTTAATCGATTGGTTTCTCTTATAGCATTTATGAGATATGACCCGTTGATTACTAGATACATAGCTTACATCACTGAACGTTCCTTATATTCTTTAAATTTTTTCCTGTTTCTTGAAACCCAAAGGTCTCGTGCCTTTCAATTATTGAGTGATTTAATTAAACTGAAAGAGGTTGTTCTTATCGTTCATTTTTATAGAAAATAAAGGCAAAAAATCCTCACTCTCTCACACACAGACTCATCTAGGTTCTTCGTTGAAGCTTTTCTCCGATTTCTCTACGTCTGCTTTTAAGGTCAGTTTTCATGGATCCTATTGCATGATATCATCTTTTTGTTATGGATTTCGATGCGCTTGAGCATGGAGACACTTAATTAGTTTCGTGTATTTATAGATTGTTAAGGGAAACACCCCCTGGTCAGCCTTATTTTCTAAATGTTGATGTTTCCAGGCTTTATCCAGATGTTCATTTTAGCTCTGGTTCTTGATCTTTTTCTAGTTCAAGGTCTTCCATTTCTGAATGTCATAGGGTTCCTTTCAGAGTAATTGTATAGTTCACAAACATGGTTCAAGCTACATTCAGATTGGGAGGCAAGTGATTAACGAGAAAGATGTTAAGGAAGAGCATCGTGCCTCTCGGATTCTCTTTTCTCTTGATTTTCCGAGTGTGTATGATACCGAACCTAACGTTGTTAGAGAAGTAAAGATCGAAAAATATCATGCTCGATTTGATCTGGATGACTCAGTTTTGATGGTTCCCACTAGTAATAGGGTCGTATGGAACCTTCCTCCAGACATGGTGGTAGTTTATGGATCCATCCTTAGTTGAGGGGTGACTCATCCCTTTTTAGCCCTACATTGCCTAGTTCCTTACCGAGGCAGGGATTTCTCCAGCCCAGCTATCCCCGAATAGCTATAGGATCCTAATGTGCATGTGGCATATGTAGAGCTGGATAAATTTGTCACCGCCTTCTCATCACGAAATTAGACATTTTTATACTCTAAGGCAATCTTGTCAGACTGAGACTTTCTTTCTACTATCTAGCCAACCATATAGCTGGATTCTTGAGGAGCCGAAGGTGAACCGAGGAGTCGATATTTCATCCAACGTCAAGAAGAAAGGTTTTGTTTGGGGTTTCCCTACCTCGAACAATTACTGGAAAAATAATTGGTTTTTCACTAGAGAAAATTGGGGAAACAAGATCGAGCTCTCATCAGGGGAAAATAGGAAGTATTAAAGATTCCTCGATTCTTTTGCTCTCCCGCTCGTTCGAACAAGTCACGCCTGTTTTCACTGATGCCGAGTTAACTAACCTTACTCGAACAGCCGTGTGTTTATTGGAGAAAATGAGCAGGTCCTATCTGTTTGATGAAAAGAAGATGATAGCTCTCGGCTTTTTTACTCAGATTTCAGCTTACTACAGACGTTGTAAGTGGAATTTTATTTTTTCTTTCCACTTCTTTTTAACTCAATCCTTTTTGAATTTGGTGTATTATATGGATGTCGTCTGTGATGCCCAAACCCGCCAAGTGAAGTCAATTATTCAGGTGAGTTGTAAATATACTTCTCATCAAAATGAATAAGGGATTGCTTTGCGTGATAATGAGTCGGATGAGAGTTTGTAGGAAGCGAGTGAGCAATTTCTTAAGTATGTTCCTGGAGAGGTCGTTCAACCGACCGTAAGGGAACCAAGAGGTTTGAATGGCCCTATGGGACCTGATAGCGACCAGAAGGTGTCTAAGGATGAAGGCAGGTAAAGGAGGCATCTTGGTGTAACATATGATGATCTCAGTTCCATCAACGAGGTGTTAGTTGAGCAATTTGTTGATAGAGGTAAGATATGTAGAGAACCCCCTGCCAAACAGGGTAACCCTCTCCCTGATCTTTTTAAACCCTTTCAAGACATTGCAGCTAATCAAGAGGATCAAGCAGCTGATCTTGACTCTTATCGCATTTAGGTTGAAAAAAGGAAGGCAGTGGATTCTCCGGCTCCACCTCTTCCAAAAGTTCCCCAAGTGGTGTCGTTTATTGAATCAAGCGACGAAGATACCGATGTTGGTGATTCCCCGAGTCCTTGAGTGGAGAAATCTTTTAGTGAGGAGGATCCTCACGAGGGCTTAAACAAAAAAGATTTTCCTCCCTCAAAGATTGAGGATGAGGGTTCAATAGGATCCTCGGAAAGGCCTATGGGCCTTACCCCCAGGATATGCTAAAAATCATGTCATCTGCCTGTGCTTTTATCGGGGATGACCACTGGATCCATTTCAGGAGTGGTTCCCCTACAGATCGCCTTTAAAATATTTTCAACAGCGTGAGCTACGTAAGCTTTTTGATCTATTTCTTTACGTATCGTGCCTTAGGAATCTTTAACTCATTTCTCTGTAGATGGTTACTGAGTTTGCTCAAGTTGCTAAAGCCGTTTAAACACAATAATCCCAAACTGATTGGATATGGCATCTGGAAGCTCAATTAAAAGAGAGTGAGGATAACCATACTCGAATGGAGGTGGTCTATCAGAGGGAAGTAAGCTCTACTTAGGAGTTCATCGATCGTTGTTTGGCAAAACAGATGGTGGCTGAGGAAAGAGCTTCTGTTGCAGAAGAGAAGGCTAAATCTTATCAAAACTTACTCTCTGCTATCTAGGAGTCAATGCTTAAAGCAGAATAAGAGGCTGAATAAGTAAAATCATCTTATGAGCAAAAAATTGAATACCTTAAGCGTCAGGCCCTGACTGTTGAATCTCTTTCCAAGGAAACCCAGCTGGAACTTAAAGTTCAAGGGGTTGATCGTTTCAAGAGGTCCTCAGCTTATGATGCCCTACTTCTCAGGGAGTTCCAACGAGGGTTGGTTTCGACTGGAGAATTCTTCAAGGTCATAAACCAGGTGACTGATAAGGCACGAGTCAACTGGAAGTTATTGATCAGAAATCATGTGGATTATTTCTTGGAGGCTTTTCAGATTCAAATGAGGGAGTGGAGAGCCTATTGTCAAAGTAAAGATAAAGATCCCTACCCTATGCACCTAGAGGTCCCCGTCCGAGCACTGCCTTTCGACTTTTTATGCCAATCTAGAAGCTGGGATGGATGGGTCAGAGCCTGATGTTGGACCGGTCCCTAGAATGGATTATGATGCTTGGATGGATGACATGGATTACACAATCTTCTAGCCATCGAATGAGATTTTTTTTCGGCAGTATTAAATGGTTCCTGATCCGAGCATCGAGAAGAGCTCAAAGTCTTCGGCTCCGCTTTAAACCTTGTAAAAATTTGTTTTATTAAGAAAATTCCATATTTTTCATGATTTCTTGACGTGAATTTGAAAATGTTAAGTATCTTATTAACTGGTTATCCTATTATCTGAGCAACGTCAAGTGCCAAGTATCTTATTAACTGGCTTATGTCATTACCCGAGTAATTTTGCAAAAGTATCTTATTTAACTAGCTAACGTTATTTCCTGAGTAATTTTGCCAAGTATATTATGAAACTGGCTAACGTTCAGTATAATGCAATTTTAAGTACCAAGTATCTTATTTAGCTGGCTAATATTATTGACCGAGTCATCTCGAAACATGCAGATTGGTTTATACTTGTGTTTCATACTCCGTTGCTACCCAAACGTTACATCGAAGCTCGCCACGATCATACGTTTTGAGTACATGCACAAGTCACTAATGACGTCTCATAGTTTTGTCTGTGCAAGGGTTTACCGAATCGTTAAGGTTTAAATTGCTTAACACACTTATGTAACTCACCGGGGTTTTTCAGACGGTGCCCTAAGCCATTTTCCAGAATCTGGTGCATCGGGTTTGGCTTTTGGCTAAGGTCTTGGCTGACCTTGCTCGGTTGGCATGCTATATTTAGCTTGTCCATCCCTTCGGGATTTTTACCAAATAAATGGCCCCAAGCATTTTTTTCTTATTATGCAGTCAATTTCATATGGTCTTATTATCATATACTCTCATGTTCAATTTTTTTCATATGTTCTTATTTCTCAGATTTCTGGAATCCCATATCGAGCTTTTATTCACAACTACAAAACTAACAATATGAAGATCTCAAAGGATTGCTAAGAATAAAAGCAAAACTCCTTCTACTAGGGACACTTAGAGGTTTAAAGGCTTGTAGCATGTGCTCAATGCTATCGTGTTCCCTACGAAAGTGGCTTAGTTCATTTTTATTTTATTTTTAGACTTTTGTTTGTTTTAGTTTTTATTTTTATTCTAGTTTTGCTCGAGGACTAGCAAAAGATAGGTATGTGGGTATTTGATCGGCCTATTTCTATACATATTTTAGGTCCCCATTTCCTGTTATTTGTGCTTTGTTCTTGGGTAAAATTAGGTATTTTATATGTTTGTTGAGCATGTATAGGTCACATTCCATTCAGGAGGTGTTAGATGTTATTTTGGAGAAAAAGAGCAAAAAGTCGATTTTCGGCTTGGTTATTTATTGCTTTGAGATCGAATCTCATGGCACATTCAACATCATCTTCTTCTGGGGTGCATACCTCGATCCCCGCCCCACTGCCTTGAGGGTTCGAAGAGTTGTCAGCGTACAATTTCCATGGAAGATTCCTACCCACCATTCTTTTTACTTCTATGTCAGGTTATGTGAATTCTGTTACAAAATCCACCACTACTTGGCCCTTTAGTGATGTCGTGGGCTCATATTTAATATCGAACTCGCTTAGCTCAGTTGCCCATTTGGTTAGTATCCTAAAAATCTCAGGTTTCTAAAGAATTAGCTTAAGTGGGCAATCGATGTAAACCTTGATCGCATGTGCTTGAAAATACGGCCTTGACTTCCTTACTGCCAAGACTATAGCTAGAGCCATCTTTTCTACTCGAGAATATATGGTTTCGGCCGGGATAAGGGCTTTACTAGTATAGTATACTAGCTTTTGTATTCAATCCTCAGTTTGGATTAGGGCTGAACTCACTACTAACTTTGTTAGTGACAAGTACAGGTAAAGTACTTATCCTTCCTTAGGTTTTGAGAGAATGGGTGCTTGCTATAAATACTCTTTTATCTTCTAAAATGCATGTTCACATTTTTTGTTCCATTCAAGCCACTTCCCTTTCTTGATTATCTTGAAGAATGAAGCACATTTATCTGTAGCCTTCGAAATGAATCTGCTAAGGGAGGCTAAGCATCCCGTCAAATGTTGTACCTCCTTTGAGGTTCTTGGAGAATTAATTTTCTGAAGTGCTTCAATCTTATCTGGATTTACTTTGATCCCCCTTTGGCGCACCAGAAAATAGAGAAATTTTCCCAAAGGATCCCTGAGTAGCCACTTATTCAGATTTAACTTCATCTAGTACCTTCTCGGGACATCAAATGTTTCACGCAAGTCCGAGGCATGTTTAGCTACTGTGACACTTTTGGTTAACATGTCGACTGTGTAGACTTCCATACTGCTTCTTATATGGCAGGCAAAATTTCAATTGACCTATCTTTGATACGTGGCCTCAAAATTATTCAGACCAAACGGCATTACTGTATAACAGTATAGACCTTGGTCGTTCATGAACGCTGTCTTTTCTTCATCCGCTTTGTTCATCCGGATCTAAGTAGTTCATGACCTGATGTAGCATCAACTAGTTGGTTTATCCTTAGGAGTGGAAAGCTACCTTTTGGGCAGTCTTTGTTAAATCCGTGACGTCCACGCACATTGTCCATTAACCATTTTTCTTTTGGACTAATACAACATTTGCTACCCACTGTGGGTAGTTGATTTCTCTAATTGATCCTACCTTGAGTAACTTCTCCACCTCCTGCTTGATCACCCAACTGTTTTCAAGGTTAAAAGACCTCCTTTTCTGAATCATAGGTTTTGTACTCGGGTCTATGGCTATGTAGTGTGAAATCACTTACGCGTCTATCCCTACCATGTCTTCATGACTCCATGCGAATACATCTTCGTATTCTTTTAGCAAACTGATAAGATCTAGCTTAACCTTTTCTTATATGTTAGCTCTAATCTTAACCTTCTTATTCAGCTCATCTTCATTCAAGACCACCTCCTCAGCTGGTACATTTTTTGACATTTTGAGTTCCTCATTTGGATCAAACTCAAACAACAGTGATTTTCTTTGCTTAATCTGAACCGACTGAGTTAAAGTGCATACTTGGTGTTCACTGTTACCTCTGTCTTTGTAAACTAGGAGATTAGCTCTTCTGGCCATTTCTTATGACATTTTGATTGTTCATACACCCCACTCAGTTGGGAACCTGATCATCGGGGCATAGGTAGCAGTTATCGCCCTTATTTTATTCAGGAAAGGTCGACCTACTAGTGCATTATAAGGCCAATTATCCAGATCTACCAGCACAAAGTCGAGTAATATGTTTTTCTAGTAGGGTGCTACTCCGATCTTCACGAGAAATTTCACAATTCCAAGAGACCTAACCTCGACTCCTCTGAATCTTCTGAGCGGGGTATTGAGAGGTTGCAAGTCTTTTAGATCCAATATGAGTTGATCATAAACAGTCACATTGTGGATGTCTGTAGAGCTACCATTATCCATTAATATCCTCTTGACTTCTCTATGGCCAATTCGGGCACTAATGACGATAGCGTCATTTAGCCGGAAGTCGACCCCATACGAGTCAGCTTCAGTGAATATTATCGGGTCCCATCCTTCCTTTATTCTCTTCTGGTCAGGCTCGATGGAATTAACGTTGAAATTTTGTCTTGCTTCTATTGCTTCTCAGATTTCTTGAGTCCGCTCTCGGTTGCTTCTCCCAGTTGATGTTCCTTCAAAGATAGTCTGTATCACTCCACTTGTCTCGGGACTGGCCCTTTTATTTTGACAAGAGTTATGATCTCCCGTCTAAGTTTCTTTTTGGGTTTCTGACTTCTTATCTTATTTCAAGATTACATCTTGCAGATGTCCTTCTCAGATGAGGGTTTCTTTGTAGTCTCTGAGCTAGTAACATTTGGAGATCTTGTGAACGGTTTCTTTATAGAATCTTCAATACTTTGTCGTGCCTCGTCGGGCAAATTGTGATTACTGAGGTGGTTCTTTTACCAAATTCTTTTCTTCTAATATTGCCACGATCTCTTCCTGTCTTTTCCAAAGCGGGGTGTAGTTCATATACTTTCCTAGAAATTTTTCCATTGTTTGGTCAATATTACATCCACTACCCCCATCTTTGTTTCTCTCTATACTATTTCCTTTCTGTTTCCCTCTATGGTTTTGTGCCTTTTACTCGACAACTTTTTGTTCGGGTCTACCACCATGCATGTAGCTGCCTCCTGTCACTAACTTTTCTTCTTCTGCCAAGGTGTATCTGCCCGCCATATCCATCATATCTGCATATCTAGTTAGATGAGCTCTTATCAAATCAAGGGACAACCGCCCATTTTGTAAGTTATTCATGAATGCATAGATTATTACTTCGCCATTTGCACTTTCGATTTCTAAGACCGCCTATCTGATTCTTACTATATACTTCTATAGCGACTCATCTTTCCCCTATTTGAGAAAGATATGGCACCAATTTTTTCATGTGTACATTTCTTAGAAATTGTCTCGAGAAGTTTCGGCTCAACTCGTTGAAACTCCTGCCAGAGGCAAACTCCCAAACCATCTTGAACCTTTATCCCTGAGCGTTTGTGGGAAGTTGAAGCACAACAAATGGTTGTTGTGGGCATACTAGGCCATGGGGCTCTTATATCGTCGGACATGCTCTTTAAGATATGTATCCTTTTTGAACTGTTCCACGTACGACATCCTGAATCTCTTTGGAAATGGCATTTGTAGAATGTTTCTAGTGAAAGAGCTATCAAAATTGTAATCAGAAAACTCATTATATCCATATTGCCTAATCAATACGTCCATTTGATGCCTATTGTTCTCGACTTCTCGGGCAAGGCTCTGAATTACGACATCTCTATCATCCACTGGGTTTCCTCAATGGCCGACCCATTGTGTGTCTGTCATATATGTCATCATCTCCTCTTCATCTTGCCTTCGAGTCTCATGAGATAACCCTTGTAAGCGTGTGGTTCCACGGTGATGTTTACGATTGTGACGGTCACTGTCTTCTGATGACGATGAACGATCTCTTCACCAGTCGTATTTATGGTGCCTATGGGTGACCATGGCTTCGTCTTTGGTGAGGTCATTCTTCTATGGTTGTTTCATGATCCTTGTCCTAGTTGGGCATCGTACCTCTAGTCTGGTTAACAGGACCTAAATTCCTTACGGCTGCTTGTACACCCGATTTCAGCCCCACTACAATCGATCGGAGCCTATGTAGTGATGTAGGATCTGGGTGCGCCTCTCCTACAACCAACAAATATTCTCCTTCTCTCGCCGTATCCGTCAATAGTTGTTGCAACGCATCATGGAAATGACATGATAAGTCCTCGATGGTAGGAGGGACTTGCTGGATGCCAACCCGGGTATAGGTTGATTCCCGACGGTTGGGTGGGATCTTGAGTGGTTTCGCCTATATGAGCATTATCTATAGATTTTTGGATGTCTCCGAAACTGTCTCTACTTCCACTACCAGCCATTGCTTAAACAAATCGGAGGTTCACCCCCTTTTTCTAGCGCCAATTGTTGACGTCAATTTCTTGATGGATGAGAAAGTTAATAACTTTGGATTTGGCTATGAACTGTCAAAAGAGAAAGAGAAAGAGAATGCAATTGAAGTTATTAAAATATGAGTTTGCGTGGTCAAACTCTGATAACTAGAGAAACGTCCACGGGTGGCTAGATGACCAACCAAACCAAATCCACTATTGAATGAAGAATTACACCACTCAATCTCTCTTGCCTCTCTTATTTATTGATTCGTTATGTCTCACATCTTTTTTACAGTAAGATTATGGGTATAATTATACATGCATAGAACCCTAATATTTGTTATACAAGTAAGGAAAAGAATATATATTTAATTATGACTGGTTTCTTATTAAAGTCGTCTTTATCTTCTTTCTTGTTTCAGAGATCTTATGGGTTAAGTCTGAATCTTCATGGAACTCTAACTACACAGTCTACTTAGGATTTATTTCCTAATCGATATGGAGTCTTCTAGAATAATAGAATTGTTGCCTGATTTTGATTTGCTTCTTGTTTGGTATTTTATCATTCTAGAAGCTTTCTAAACTCTTTCCTCATTTGATACATATACGTATTGGAGTATGATTCTTGGGCTTACTCACGTATGTTAATCGTATGCTGAACTTCTTTTTTCTGGCTTCCTGAGTTTTCCCGAGTATAACTGAATGTGCCGCATACTCGTATTCGGGCTTACCCGGGTTCTCATTCCTTAATAATGTCTTGGATGGTGTCTTCTAGATGCCAGCTCGGATGCTCATCTGGCCATCTTTTTAAGGGATTTTCTTACATGTTAGTGACGTGTACATTCAATAAAATATACATATAACAACAGTTTTGTGTACAATTGTGTATTTTTTCTTTTGTGGTACCTAATCTCAACGCAACACATATCATATACTTTGGTTAGTGTGCCAAGTGCGGGTATTGGTATCAAAGATAGAAAAATATTGATAACAACTACAATTTTTCTAAGTTGTTTTCTCTTGAGATGAAAGAGTTTCTTCAAGTCTTTTCTCTACATCTTCAATTGAAGTTCCTAAGATCTTGACGCACCCACATGCCATACAGTTACTAGTCCTGGGAGATAGCGATAAAGATCGAGTGGTTCAGACATGAGCATATCTTTAAGTGAAGGGGCCTCCAAACGTTGGCAAGATTTTCTTCATCTTCTTTATATTGATTATAATTGCCTATATATACGTATATTTTATTATTGTAATCATTTTATATGTATAAGTTCTTAAAAGAATTAATATCTCAAGTTCACAGGTCCAAATCATTTATGATCTGTATATAAAATTTAATAACCTACTTCCGTTGCGTGACCGGTGAACGGGGTTCCTATAGCTAAAGCTTTGCATATATGCGTGCGAGACTACTGCATAAAAGCATAACAGCATAAAAATTTAAGATTGTATGTTGAAGCATTACATCGGATAAATGTACAACAATATAAAAATAATGTAGTAGTTCACTTGCACATGGGATGCATGTGCTTTGCACATCTAATGTGTGCCTGCTGCACGCATGCATAACAATTGTGCTTCGAAACAATGAGTTGCACAAAACTTGCGCAAACCCTGCTGCATGTTTGCTCATCAGATTCACTTGGCCCTATGGTTTGTCTTCCAGAGCTTCATTGATTTACGTAATCAAAAATAAAATACAGCAAATTAAAAAAAAAATTACAACCCGGAATTAATATTTCATCAGAAAAAATACATTTCATTTAATATCCAAAACCCTTAAACCCACCGTAGCATACAATTAACGATCAATCATGCTTAAAAAAATTAAACATCATACTTATAACAGATTGTGCCTACACATATATACATGCAATTAATCAAGAATAAGAATGTAACGGACAATGATGAGAGGTTCATAGAGATCGCGGCCCGTTCCTATATGATCACATCATATAAGGTGCCTCCATTCTCATATCACCATATGAGTAATCTAAGATAAGACCACCGTACATTATAGAATGGACCGCAGCTGTAGATTAACCACAAATAAAGTACCAACTTTTTTTGCTCTCTATGGACTCTTTAGATTGCATGTTTCAAACTGAATTCCTCTTTATACGACACTCAAATACTTAGTTTGAGATTACCTCCGTAAATCTTGGATGTTTAGCACACATGATATAAATGTATACGCCATATTAAAAGAATGAATAAACTACTTCTTTTATAAAAGTTTCATCTTCATTTATAAATTATAAGCTTTAGGGTAAAAACCTTAACAGAGAAGAGGAAAACCCAAGACAATTGAGGATCATAAAGCTCGAAATATAAAAGATGAATCAATTACCTTGATAAAATGTGCAGCCACGAAATTAGATGTATAACCATCACAAATTTTGAAAAAATGGCTCCAATTCTTTGAAGAGATGATAGAGAAATCCAATACAAAGATTCTATAACTTGAATCACTCAAATCAGATGAGAAATGAGTGAGATATGGTATTTGGAAGTTAAGAGAATTTGGAAGAAAATTTCTGCACTTTTTTCTTCCTCTTAGAAATCGTGAGAGAGGGAGAGAAGTTTAAAAATAAAAATTGGAGGCAAGATGATGTGGTGTGGGTACATCACGCATGGCACCAAGCACCAAAACAAGTCAGCACCCCATGGAGGTGCGTGTGACCCACAGGGACAGAAAGGTTCCCATCCCGTGGGGCACACGTGCCTCCATGGGAGATGGGGTAATGTGGCATTTTGCCACCCCTTTCTTCCCTTACATACCTCTTGCATTCTTCAATTGTATTTTGGCCTCAACACTCTGATTTTGAATATGTTTTTAGATTACGAACCATGATTCTTTAACGAACATGGGTGTCAACAAAACTTTTACAAAAAATATGGAAATCGACTCGATATACAAAGATGAAAACCATGCACTTTAAAGACACAAAAAGTTCCGTAACTTCTAACTCAGAACTTGAAAACCTATGATTGAGTTACCAAAATGTTCAAAACTCGGTAACAAATAATTTGAGAATATATTCAAGTTCAATATCACAAAAACACAAGCAAACATATACAAGAACACACAAGTATGTCATTTCCTAGATATAATCCTAGAACATGAAATTTTACTTTGTCAATTTAAATATAATGCATGTGCATACATTAATTTGTGTGTGTGTGTGTGTATTATACTAATTGAGAATAATGATACAGTGACACATATGAATGTAATGTATGTGTGTGCCTAAAAGCCTTGCATGAGGAATGTAGTCTTAAAATACCTTTGATATGCAATAAAGTTTGCTCCTCTTTAAGACTTCACTTTGCTTGATAAGTTGCCAATTCTTTCTTAAAGCTTAATTCATAATAGGCCTAGACAACTAATAGTTTACAAAGGAAATATTGTTTTGATATGGAATTGTGCAAACTTAACTCACAAACATAACAATCTCCCCCTTTGGAAAATTCAATGTCAAAACATCTATACAAATACTAAAAAGTAAAGTGAAGAATGGTCACGAATCACATTCTCACATTACAATGAGTTAGAACAATCCTAGTCTGATCTTGAATAAATATTGAACTTTTTAATTTGATCATCTCTTGATATTACCTAAAAGTGAACTTGAAGAGCAATATATATTCAAGAGAGAATATATGGCAATAAACATTTTTTAGTAAGATAAAGCAATAAAGTCCAAAATGGATACGTGTCCTCAAGTAAACTCCCTCTAAATACATGCATACTACCATCATCAAAATAAATCTCATTCAAATATTACATGCCAAGAAATTCAAGATACTAATTCAAAGTACAAAAAAAAAACACATAAAAATACTAAGATTAAGATGAGCTAACCTTTTATTATCATATTTTTCTCCCCCTTTATGACATGAAATGAAGCCAAAAGGAAAAAAAAATGATTGTTAGGTTTTAGATTTGTGTTGGCTTGATTCCATAACAAAACACTCTTTGTTTATATTGCGTAGTTGCTTAGGTGGTTCTTGATTAGATCGGGCTTCAAAGATGGAAAGAGACTTCGCATGCAAAGTTTGTCTTTAGGAGGATATATGCTTACTTGGACGCTAAGGTATCAAGATTCTTCCTCCTCTTACAAGGCGAAGGCGCACACACACAATCCATACATATGTGTCCCTGCATAGTTGTGCACCATTAAATGCGCACACACATACATATCATATATTTGTATCCCTACATCATAACACATCATTTGGTATAACACATTCACACACTTGAAATTGAATGCTCAGGCATTGGTATGAAAGTATCATGTTTTGGAAAAATGCATGTTTGGAGACTATCTATATGTAGTTTGCATTCTTGTGTGAAATGTGTTTGTTTGTTTATATGTTTGTATAACATAGATCTTGAACTTTATTTTAGCCTTATATTGTTCATGATTGAGTTCCGGTCAATTCGGTTGCTCATACTAATGATTTCAAGTTCTAAGTCAAAAGATACTACACCTTCAACTCATGTTGCATACGTTGTCTTTGTCTTCATATATCGAGTAAAATTTCTATTTTTTGGGTTGATTATATTATATTTTCATGTTTTTGATGGAGTCTCGGTTTGTAATCTTCAAATGGATTCAAATTCGGAGTTCAGAGGCTAAATGATGGTGGAAGAACGCGTGGGGAGCGCAAGGGAAGAGGTGTGATGGCTTAAGCCATCATTGAGCATCTCCCCGAGATGGTGCGTGGCCATCTCGGCCCCAAAGCTGAGCTGCCCCGAGGTACCCATGCTCCATTTCGGGGAGGCACTAAAGCATGGGGGCTTTTTGGTCTTTTGGGTCTTCTCTCTTTAAAACCTCTATTTCTCTCTCATTCATTACAAGTTGAGAAAATCGAATTTGAAGAACAAGTGCAGAATTTTTCTCTCAACATTTTGATTTTTGTTTTTGTGATAACTTCTTCATTTCTACTCCGAATCACTTGATTCAAAAACCGAAATCGAGTGTATTGAAGAGATATACAAGCCATAAGAATTTATAGAACCAGCAGATGTCTTTATTATTCAGAGTGTTCAGATTTTTAGTTCGAGATTTCATCTTTGTTTGGTAAAATCATTTTCTTCTTAGTTTTCTTCTTTGATCTTCTTATTGATGGATATAATATGATTAAGAAGCATGACTAGGATGATTTTTATTACATGTTATGGTTTTTTCTATTGATTTTCAAGTTTAGCTAGATTTGGTTTAAACTGAATGATTTGTGTTAAACTTGATAAACATTAAATTTACACTAGAAATCTTTTGTTCTTGTGCTTGATTGTTTATTTCTAGACTTGATTTCATTTTCTAAGAACTAGGTCATTTACAATTGGTGTCTCTATTTTTTTCTTGACTAGTTCTTAGTTTATAACATGCTTAGGTTTTCTAGATATATTTGTGATTGATCTACTTGCTCTATTTGTTTGTGTTTGCATCATTTGCATCCACTTAGACTATTGCCTTGTAAAAGGTTGAAGTCTCTTATTGAAGTGAGTGTAGCTTTGACTTGAGCAAGAAGACTTGGCTAGGATCGGGGTTATCCGGATAGTCAAGCAAGGACGTCTTAGTTAGGATTGGGGAGATCCGGATAACTAAGCAAGGAGTCTCAACTAGAGTTGGGAGGACTCAGATAGTTAAGCAAGAAGTCTTGCCTTGGATCAAGAGGATCCAGATAGATGAGCAAGGAATCTTCCTAGAGATAGAAGGTCTTGGATAGGAAGTCGGCATAGTAGATCACTATGTTCAAGGGTAGAGTAAGAGTGATAGCTTGGGTAGCATGTGTTGATTGCATGAGTGTGAAACTCTTATTTGAAATAGTGGATTTGCTTTTGCCGGTGGTTGTGGTATCAACTCGTGGATGTTTCCTCTTAGGAGGTTTTACCACGCAAATATCTTGGGTTGATTTTTAGTATCTTTAATTTCTTCACTTAGTTGTTTGTGTTGCTTGAACATTTGCTTTGTCATATATCATTTTGGATATTATACTTAGTGTTGTATAAGATTACTTGTGTTTTAAAAGAATATTAAAATTTGTGTATATACCTATTCTCCCCCCCCCCCCCTTTTCTCTAGGTATATTTTACATTATAACTGGTTAAGGGAATTTACAATGATGCCTTAAGATCATATTATCTTTTGTTAGCTGTTTGTGTCTTTAAAGAATTTTTCCCAATTGGTTGATCTTACATAGAACTTTAAGGTGGAAGCTTTACTTAAGGAGATGCTATCTTCCAAGCTCTTGAATTTAGCTTCTTGTTGCACTACCTTAGCACTTAGCTTCTCAGTCTTCTTCCTTATTTCTTGTATGTTCTCCATGTTAACCTAGCAATGGTTATTCAAATCTATACAACACAACAAACTCATCAAGGTTTATATAAACATAATGAATCACAAATGCATAGAATTCTACTCTTAAGCACATATGTGGTTTCCACCAGGTTTAACAATTGTATTAACAATCATATGAACCCAAAACATCAAGGAATTTATATTCTAATCATGATCATATCTACACCAAGCAAGGAGGAATTGATTGCGATCACAATCATATCGACCCTAAACACGGAAGAATTGATTGTAATCACGGTCATATCAACCCCAAATAAGGAGGAATTGATTGCAATCACAATCATATCAACCTCAAATATGGAGGAATTAATTGCGATCTCAATCATATCAACTTCAAATAAGGAGGAATTGATTGCAAACACAATCACTCAATCATTACAAGATAAGTACCATGCATTCTCAAGATTCATTATTTTAAACAAATGATATGCCGATATCTACCAAATCAAATCACATGAACATATCGTAAAAGAGAACAAAGTTTAATATACAAAGATCAATATAGGATATTGTTCACAATTATATTCACAGAATCACACACTCAAGCAATTTAAAGAAATCAAACAAAATATGTTCGACAAACTATGAGTGGTACGTCATGATTTTCAATCTCTCTCATAATTCTTCTAAAATTGGTAGGAAATCAAATACACTTAAAAGAAAAACAAGTGTGCATGTGAGATTGCTTCAATCATATGTATATATGATTCATTGGATCATAGACATGTAGACTACATCAACATCTATTCATCTTTTTTCCAATCAAGGTCAAATCGGTTTTAAATTCCTACAAGGTTACGAAATAAACAACCTTAGGGGGTTGAATCGGTTGACAATATATTTTTAAAACTTTTTTTATGTTTTTTTCTAATTCTAGGTGAGCATAGAAATTAACCTTTAATATGTTTGTTATTTAGAAAGAAATCATCATATATAAGCTCAATTCACCACCCTTAGTCCACAAACATAAATTAACAAATGTAAAAGAATACGAAACTCTTAACACATACACAAAACAATACACAACGTATCTCATATACAAGTATGTTCAACGCAAAGCAAATTCTACAAGTTATACTTTTGAATATTACAAGGTAAATTCACTAAGTAGAACTTGCCAAGAATCTTCTTTATAAAGATATTCAACATAAATTCAACAAGATTCAATCAATCATAGATACAAATATAAAAGATTTCGAGTAAAAGATATTTGACACATTATTTTTTATGTGGTAAAAACACCAAAGAGGAAATTTCCACAGGTTGAATCGATAACCACCGGCAAACTATCTTCCACTATGACAAATAAAAGTACACCCTTAAAAGTGACCATCTCACATGATACACCCTCTAAGATACCTTTAATTCTACCTTTTGGCCTAATGAAAGACTTGCCTACTTTCTATCGAAGAAATCTCATATGTCTCTAGAAAGAAACATTTTATCTAAGACACTTTGCATGCCTCTATCAATATTTTTGCTTAACGATCCAAATCCTCATGATTATTGCCAATACTCTCTTGCTCACCTATCTGGAACATCACTTTCCTAGCCAAGACTTCTTGATCAAAATGAAGCCTCACACTCCAATAAGAAACTTCCACCATTTCAAAGGAAAATGATTTAAGCAGAATGCAATTTATGCAAACACGTGCAAAATAGAATATGCAATCAATATATTCTATGGAAACTAGAAATGATCAGTGAGCACACAATGTACATTTTCCTAGTTTACAATCCAAGAAAAAATGACATCATACAAATCTTGCATTTACATATGAAATGTATAGAATAAGTACACTACATGAAGAACAAGACTAAGGCATTAAAGAACACAAAATAAGGTTGCCTAGTTCTTAAGCATGAACAATAACCTAGAGTAAGTAAAACACCAAAAATATGCCAAATCCTAGATTATATTCACGTTACAAAAGCTTGAAAACGTAGCATACTCATAAAGCACATATTAAGACTTTAGAACTAAAATAAAAAATTCTAGAATAATATGATATGATCGATAAGATTCTATAGCAATCATTTAGAGCACATATTCACAAAATAATCAATTAAATCCTAATAGCCTCTAAATATCAATTAATTTTGTGAATCCTAAATATGTTTAACTAAAGAATCCTAGCACATGTAAAAGTTATCAATCGTCAAAATAAAATTAATTAAAACCCAAAAAACCCTAGATAATAAGATAGTCACAATACAACTCACAAGCTTGTGAAAACATAGATTTCAAGAAACCTAACTTACATACAAGTCGATAATCAAGCACACTTAGCTTGAAATAGAAGCTCTATCTCTTGATAGCAATTGTTCAAGTAACATACATGTAGAGAGGAAGAAAACCCAAGGCAATTGAAGCAAATAAAGATCAAAATACAGAAGATAAATCAATTATCATGACAAAATATGCAGCCACAAAATTCTGTGTAGAACCACCATAAAACTTGAAACAATGACTTTAAAATTGCTTAAAGATGATAAAGAACTCCAATACAAAGATTCTCCAACTTGAATCACACAAATCGGATGAGAAATTTGTGAGTTATGGAGTTTGGAAGTTGAGAGAATTTGGAAGAAAATTTATGGACTTTTTCTTCTTAGAAATCAAAATGATAGGGAGAGAGATTTTAACTGATAGAAAGGAAGGAAGATGAAGAGGCGTAGGAAGGAGCACACTTGGCACTACATGGCATGCCACCTAACCACTACATGAGGCACACGTGCCTCCACGTGAGATAAGCAATGTGGCACTTTGCCACACCTTTCTTCCCTCGCTAAACTCTCACGTTATTTGACTATATTTTGGCCTCTTAATCCCTATTTCGAATCCGTTTTTGGATTACAAACCGGGACTCTCTCACAAAAATGAACGTCAATAAAACTTTCACAAAAAATACTGAAATCAACTCGATATACAAAGATAAAAACTAGCATATTAAAAACGCGTAAAGTTTAGTAACTTCCAACGAACTGGAAAACTAAGAATGAGTAACCAAAATGTTTGGAAGTCAATAAGGAACAATATGAGATTGTATGCAAGTTTGATATCACAAAACCATAAACAAACAAACACAAGAATACACAAGTATGCCATTTCCTAGATATAGTCGTAGAACATGCAATTTTAAATTATTTGTCAATTTATATATAATGCATGTGCATACATTAATTTATGTGTGTATGTGTTATAACAATAGAGCTTAATGATACAAGGACATATATGGATGCAATGTGTGTGTGTGTATGTATGTCTTAAATGCCTTGCAAGAGGAATGAGGTCTCAATATACCATTGATGTGCAATAATGCTCACTCGTCTTGAAGACTTCTCTTTGCTTGATAAGTTGTCATTCTTCCTTGAAGCTTGAATCACAATGAGCCTAGACAACTGATCAATATAAAAACAAATATTGTTTTGGTATGAAATTACGCGAACATGACTCAAAAACGTAACAATCTACCCATTTGGCAAATTCCATGTCAAAACACCAATACATATAGTAAAATATACAAAGTGAAGATTGTTCACAAGCACACCCTCACATTATAATGAGTATGAAAATCCAAAACTAATCTTCACCAAGTCTTGAACTTCTTCATTTAATCTTCTCTTGATATCGCCTAAAAATGAACTTGAAGAGCAATATATAAAAGAGAGAGATTATATGTTGCAATCTACATACTTGATAAGATAAAACAATAAATATCATATGGATACATGTCCCCTTTAATCTATGCCAAAATAAGTTTAAAATAAGCTAAACCAAGTATCATATTTTCTCCCTCTTTTAAAAATGAAATGAAGCCAAAAGAGAACAATAAATGATACCTAGAAGCTAATCACGAAACATAACAAATAAATTGAGACAATATCATCAAGACTAAAATACTTGTACACTCAACAAGGCAATTTGAGCAAGTACTCCCCCTAAAGTGATGCTTCTCAAACGTTACAAAAAAGCTGAAGATATTTTTCAATTAATCAAGCAACTCAACATCAAATTCTATGTCCCCTATGCCAATATATCAAAGTAAGTCAAAGATACCAAATGATGGCAGTATCTATCAAAGATAAGGAAAGAGAAACAATACAAATATTATCAAAGAATTGTAAAGGCATGATGCTCCAAATTTTGCTTGAAATAAATTGGCTCTTTTTAATCCTTGTTTTTTTTTTAAGAAAACCTATCAAGGTTATTCAAATCTATCCAATATGAACAACCACATAAAGACACCAATTTTTCATAAATGTGACAAAGTAAACAAGTATATCTATAAAGACATAAATGAGAAAATAATGAATCACGATGCATAGAATTTTACTCTTAAGCACATAGGTGGTTTCCACCAAGTTCAATAAATGTATTAACAATCATATCAACATCAAATATAGAGGAAATGATTTCAATCACAATCACATCAACCCTAAACGTGGAGGAAATGATTTTAATCACGATTATATCATCCCCAAGCAAAGAGGAATTCATTGCAATTACAATCATATCAACCCCACGCACAGAGGAATTGATTGCAACGTCGATCATATCAAACCGAAACAAGAATGAATTGATTGTAAACACACTCATACAATCATTAAAAGATAAGTATCATGCATTCTCAAGATTCAATATTTCAACCAAATAATATGCCAACATTTACGAAGTCAAATCATGTGAACATATCATATAAGAGAACAAACTTTAGTATACAATGCTCCCCCTCAATAAGTGCTCTATCTAAGATCAAAATAGGATATTGTTCACAATGATACTCATATAATCAAACACTCAAGCAATTTTAAAGAAATTAAACAAAATAAGCTCCACAAATTATGAGAGGTACAATAAGATTTTCAATCACTCGCATAATTCTTCTAAAATTGCTGGCAAACCAAATACGCTTAAAAGCAAAACATGTGTGTGTGTGAGAGATTACTTTAAGCATATATAAGGAAGTAATTGGATCATAGACATTTAAACTATATCAACATCTATTCATCTTAAGCTTTTCCAATCAAGGTCAAACCTATTATCATCCATATTTTTGCTTTAAGAGAATAAATTTAGACATATGAGTGTGTGTGTGCATGTGGCTCGTTATCTCATTTCTTGTTTTTTAACCTGAACATTTTCAATTTTCAACAAAACTCCTATATGCTTTTTAAAGCTTTTAATCAAAGATTTTTTTTTTTAAACACTTCTTTGATCCTTTTTTTTTATTTTACTTCATGATGACTTTCACTCATCATATTGGTGTAGCTCTTTTCTACATTAGGAGACTGCACAACCAATATATGTAGCTCTTTTCACGAAGGTGCTCGTTGAGTTCTACGTAGTTATTGAAGCAAAATGGAAACTAACCATATGTCATCTTTCATGTACTAGTCAAAAGACTACTAAGTGCATCCATAACTTACATACTATCAGATTCAACCTGCTCATACTAAACACATATGAGAGAAGCAATATGTGCACTTTTAAAAACCAAGATTTAAGGGTTAAAAGTGCATGATCTATAAACAATACAAAGAGAATTACTCGAGATCATTACTTCTCAAGAGAGTATCTTTCAAAGAATATAAAGATCATATTTTTAAAAAATGCCACTCATCAATCAAACAAGTACAAGATATACTTCCGCATCATGTAAAAGATCTTTGTGAACAATTTCATTAAATGATCTATATATGGTAATTATTTATAGAGAACCTTATATATCTTAAACATGCTCTCCAGAATAATATGCCATAGGCTTTCATGCACTCAAAAGTTGATAAGATGAAAATGAAAGCAAGCTTTAAGAGTAAATAATTACAATATCAAGTTTTTTCATCAATGTGAGGTTTTTGCTTTTTTTGTGAACTCTATTTGCTTGTTTGAGCTCATGAACGGTGTGTCATCCCAAAAGTATAAAGACCAAGCTTCTCAACTCAAACAAACATATAAAAATGAATTTCTCTAAAAGTCATAACAATAAACTATCACCATATAGCTTTCAAAAACATGAACTTCACTAATGTCAATCAACAAATTTTGACTATCATAGCGGACATATGTGAGATAGCCAAGTTCATGTTTAAGTTAAAGAAAAACAAATCTAGCGAGATAGGTTACTCAAACTTGACACTACTCTCAAAACTAACTCACATGTGCAACTTACACTAATGGTAAGAGCACTCACCATTTGAAGGGAAAAATCGATTCAAACGGAAGCATAAAATTAGGAAAAAATCGATTCAAACAGAAGCATAAAATCGATTCAAATGGAAGCATAAAATTTTTCCCTTTAAAAGAAAGAACCTTAACCCTAGATTAATCAACATATATTAAAAATATCATACCTTTTTCTTGTGACGATTGAACTAGCGTCAAATTGAATCTGTAAGATCTTCCAATCCAATCACGAACTTGAATCACCTAGGAGTGTGGGCTCCATTTCTTTAAATTATATATCTGAGGATGGAAACAAACAAAATCTCTTTCACTTTTTAGTCACAATCATCCTCTAAGAAGAAAAACAAAGAGCGTTAGGTCACTTGTGAATTATCAATCAATTTGATTGAAACTCGTGTGAACCTTGATTCTATGTTGTACACAAAACCTTTTGATGTAAAGGCTACTAGTGTACTATCGAATACTAAATATTATTTCTTCCTTTACCTATTTGCCGAATTTTCACACACCTATCTTAAGAGTTAGAAGAATTTATCTAGAGCAAGAATCGAATTCTCTAAGCTCGAAATTCTCTCTTGTCCAAATTTTACTCTTAGAAAACATGCCTTGGTTTAATTTTCTCTAGTAAAAATAATACCTTAGGTGAACTCAACCTAAACATATATATAGGTTTCTCAAATCCTCTCCTAAGGTGGATTTACTAGTAAGGAAAATCGCACAACTGAAGCGTGAAAAAAAAAATTAGGGTTTGATATAAATTTTTTTTTTTCCTTTTTAATAACAAGAACCTTAACCCTAGATTAATTGATGTATATAAAAAGTATTGTACCTTTTTATTCGTGACGATTGAACTAGCATCGAATTGAATCTGCAAGATCTTCCAATCCAATCTTGAAAGTGAATCACCTAGGAGTGTGGGTTCCGTTTCTTGAAATTGTATACCTGAGGATGGAAACAAACATAATCTTCTTCTTTGTTAGTCACAATAATCCTCTAAGACAAACAACAAGAACTTCCGGTTACCTGAGAATTATCAATCAATTTGATACAAACTCGTGTGAACCTTTATTCAATGTTGTACACAAAACCCTTTTGATGCAAATGATACTAGTGTACTATCAAAAATAAAAACGTTCCCTCTTTTCTCTGTGCTTGGCCGAATTGTTCACACAATGAGTTGGACGAAGTTTTTTTTATATAACAATAAAAAACAACTTCTCACACCAAAAATAAATTATTGGTCGAATTTAATAGGTATTATATATAGGAGACCAAATCCTCTCCTAAGAAGGATTTACTTGGTGGGCAAGAATCCTTTCCTTATGTGGATTTACTTGGCGACCAAGAATCCTTTAAAAAAAAGAATTCTTTTCTACACCAAGACTCATAATCCAACTAAACAGTGTATTTGTAACCTTATTAAAGACTTCTTAATTTGACTAGATAAATAATTTCTTTTATTTATCTACTTATCAAATATAGTCTTTAATATTAATTATACTGCCAATAATAGTATAATATTAGGAGACCTTCTCCTATTAGAAAAAAAAAATTGACTTTTAATTAAATAATTAATTAATCAACAAATTAATTAATTTCCACTTAATTAAATGATAAAATAAAAACAATATATTAGGCTTTTATATATATTAGCTTTGCCGCCCATGACATTATATATATATATATATATATATATTTATTAAATCCACTGGACCTTCATAAAAAGTCCACATGTAAACTAGACTCATTCTTACAAAAAGAAACAAGTCCACAAACCTTAATAGAATTCTAGATGGATCCCTAAATTGGTCTAGTAGAATATATCAAGTGATCCATGTAAGTTCGGGTGGATTGGGGTTCTTGGTGGGCTATCTAAATTTAAGCTCCAATAGACACAACCCAATCACAATCAACAAGTGATTCACTTAGGTCCGACCTATAAATTTTAGTTCATTCCACTAAAGAACTAGAATTGAACTCTTAAATAAAGATAGAATAAGTTAATATTTGTCATTCATACCCTAGACAACCATATGGTTTCATCATGTAGATACTTTTGTTAAGACTTCCATTAAAGAAAGCGGTATTGAAATCCATTTGCCAAATCTCAAGGTCTAAAGATGCCGCAATGGATAAGAAAATCCTAATCGATTTAAGCATGGCCATAGGAGAGAAGGTTTCTTCGTAATTGATACCTTCCTTCTATGTATAACCTTTAGCTACAAATTTAGCTTTAAAGGTTTCCACTTTTCCATCCATTTCTCAATTCCTCTTGTATACCCACTTGCACTCGATGAGTTTTATCCTTTTAGGCAAGTCTATAAGAGACCAGACTTTGTTTTTGAACATAGATTCAATTTTGGATTGCATTGCCTTTTGCCAACGACGACAATCAACATCTTCAATTTCTTCCTTGTACATATATTGATCGTCATCATCCAGAGGATTTTCTACAGATTCTTCTAGACCGATGTATCTCACAGGTTGTCTAGTAACCCTCCCACTATGACGAGGTATGGTAGATTGTTGATCTTGTGTTGGTGCGGAACTTTCAATTCGGCTAGGTTGTGAAACCTCTTGTGGAATTGTATCTCCTGAAAGCTCATTCAAGACAATTCTACTTTTATGCACAAAATTATTCATGTAGTTCTCTTCCAGAAATTTAGTATTTGTAGGAACAAATACTTTAAGATCTGAAGGACTGTAAAAATAATATCCTTTTGTGCCTTTTGGATACGCTACAAATATGCATGTTTCTGAATGGGGATTCCATATTTTATGTCTTTCCTTTTAAGACATGCATAGGACATCCAAATATCCTTAAGTGTTGTAAACTAGGCTTTCGCCTGGTCCACAACTCATGCGGTATTTTAGGAACCGACTTAGATGGTACATTGTTTAGAATGTACATGGCAGTTTGTAAAGCACATCCCCAAAAGGAATTAGGAAGCGTCGAATAACTCAACGTAGACATAACAATGTCAAAAAGAGTTCTATTTCTTCTTTCTGCCACTTCATCTTGTTGAGGTGTTCTTGGTGTAGAAAACTGAGAAATTATTCAATTATCAATAAGATATTGCTGAAACTTACCAGATAGATATTCTCCACGATAATCAGACCTCAAGATTTTTATGTGTTTCTCAAGCTGATTTTCAACTTCAGCTTTAAATGTTTTGAACTTGTCAAAAGCATCCGACTCATGTCTCATGAGATACACATAACCAAATCTTTAGTAATCATTCGTGAAAGGGATGAAGTACTCATATCCACCTCTAGCTTGAATGCTCATAGGACCACACGTATCGGTGTGTATCAATCCTAAACATTCAATGGCTATTGTACCTTTGGTCGTGGACGACCTTTTTGTCATTTTACCTTCCTAACATGATTCACAAGTTGGTAGATCATCAACCTTTAAGTCACTTAGAGGTCCGTCTGAAGGGAAAAAAATGGTTCAAAACACAACGTAAGGGTAAGAAATAAGAAAAAATTAGGGTTTGCGTATAAAAAAAAATTTCCCTTTTAATAACAAGAACCTTAATGCTAGATTAATTGACGTATATAAAAGTGTCATACCTTTTTCTCGTGAGGATTGAACAAGCACTGAATTGATTTTGCAAGATCTTCTAATCCAATCACGAATGTGAATCACCTAGGAGTGTGGGCTCCCTTTCTTTAAACTGTATACTTGAGGATGGAGACAAACAAAATCTTTTCTTTGTTAGTTACAAATATCCTCCAAGAGAAAAATTCAAGAACGTCCGGTCACTTGTAAATTATCAATCAACTTAAATGAAACTCGCGTTAACCCGATTTGATTTTATACGCAAAACCCTCTTGATGTAATGGATACTAGTATACTATCAAAAACAAAAACATTCTCTTTTTCTCTTTTCTCCTTGGCCGAATTCCACACCCTATATCTTAGAGTTGATTGAATTTTGTCTAGAGTAAAATACTAATTTTTCTCTCTCAAAATTCCCTCATGCCAAGCAAAATTCTCTCTTAGAAAAAACTTATGTTGGTCGAAATTTTTACGCTAAGAATCTTAGGGTTGGCCGAAAATCACACACACATATATATAGGATCATAAATCCTATCCTAAGAAGGATTAACTTGGTTGGCAAGAATCCTTTCCTTAGGTGGATTTTTTTGGTAGTTAAAAATCCTTTTCTAAAAGGAATTCTATCCTCTTATATATATTTATGAGCTGGCCGAAATTCACAAGAATATATATTAGTATCACAAATCCTTTCCTAAGAAGGATTTACTTGGTTGTTAAGAATCCTTTCCTTAGGTGGAATTACTTAGTGGTTAAGAATCTTTTTTCTTAATGAATTCTATCCTACACCAAGACTCCTAATCCAACTCAATAGTGTATTTGTAATCATATTAAAGACTTCCTAATTTAATTAGATAAATAATTCCTTTTTTTTATCTACATATCAAATATAGTCTTTAATATCAATTATACTACCAACAATAACAACATTTTAGGAGACTATCTCCTGCTAGGAAAAAGATTTTGACTTTTAATTAAATAATTAATTAATCAACAAATCAATTAATTTCCATTTAATTAAATAATAAAATAAAAATAATATATTTAAGCTAATCTTAATAGCCTTGCCGCCAACACATGTATATGGGCCATATATTATTTTTCTTATTTTATTAAATCCATTGGACCTTAATAAAAAGTCCACATGTGAAATAGACCTATTCTTACAAAATGAAACAACTTCATATGCTTTAATACAATTCTAGATGGACCCTTAAATTGGTCTGGTAGAATATATCAAGTGATCAATGCAAGTTCGTGTGGATTGGGGATCTTGGCGGGCTATCTAAATTTAAGCTTCAATAGACACAACCCAATCACAATCAACAAATGATTCACTTAGGTCCGATATATTTAATTTTAGTTCATTCCACTAAATAACTAAAATTGAACTCTTAGATAAAAATAAAATAAGTTGATGTTACTCATTCATACCCTAGACAACCTTATTAGAGAAAGTGTATCTTTGTGAAGAATATCAGTAATCGCCAAGAGCTCATAGACCTTCTATAGCTCTCCAAGTTACCATATTTACTCATATGACCACATTTTGAACTTGGATATTTTGACTTGTCCAGAAGTCATGTTTCAATAGACACAATTAAAAACTTAACATTAAGATTTAATTCCAATACCTCAAAACATCCATAAGATGATAATCTACTCTTATTTAATAAATGAATCCACGATGTCCATATCTATTAATGAATTCCTCTATCGATTAACAAATGAATACCACAAAACTATCGGGGATAGAATATGCTATATCATCGTACTCATTGATAGCTCAAATAATAACACTTGTAACCATAAGTCCATCATTTATCTCAGGATTGAGATAGATTCTCCGATTGTCTTCAAATGAAAAACTTTTATCTATTGACGGTTCTAGATAAAGTATTTCATTGTGCTCCTATTCAATGCACCCAGTGCACAAGATTCTTTTGCCCAAAGACACCACACTTCGATGATTTTAGACTCATCATAACACATTTGATCCCACTCAAATGCTAGCAAAAGAATCTACAACTTTTACAAGATAAAGGCGCCCAATCTTTTATCTTAAGTTGTGAATATTATTCAAGACTAAATTAAGAATTGTGTCTACCTCATACATATCTAGATGTATGAACAATTCTTTTTTTCTCATAGTCTTTTGTCCTTATGATTATTTACTTTTGACAATTATAATAATTAAACTATAAATACTATAAGATTTGTTAAATTAGAAATCACTTTATTAATATGAAAAGATTGTCAAATACAATATTACACTATTGCTATTTAGCATAATCCTAACACCGTTACTAACCAATCATTTAATCCTATTTAGGTTAATATGACATAGGCGCAAATGACATAGGTAGGTTCCATCTTTTGATAATTTTACTCTTTTATAATTAGGTTCTGTTGATTCTGTGTCTAACAAGTGAGAGATATTTCTATGCAAATACAATAAACCGTATTCGAATGTACCTTTGCAAATAATTTTGTCATTCTTACTAATAATAAAAGCTTTATTAAAAGTAACCGAATAACCAAATTTATTTAAACAAGAAACTGAAATTAAATCCCTCTTGAATCGAGGTACATAATAAACGTTTATTAAATCTAAATGCCTATAAGAATATTAATTGATTCTAATATCTCCCACTACATTAGTAGACACCAACACTCTGTTACCTAAACGCAAATCGAATTCATTCACATTCATTCTATTCCTTTGTCTCTTTTCACCACAAAGAGAACATTTTCCATTGATTTTGGTTACTATCTTGGTCTCCTTCTAGGTAGACCCAATTTGCCTTTCATAAGAATCTTTTCGACGTTTTGAACATCTTGCATCGTTCCTTGCAAGGTTTATTCCTTATTTGTTCAAGGTGTGGTCCAACTTGAATCAATCAAAGGAATCCGACAGTGAGTTGACAATCATGTCAATTTTTTGTTTCACCATCTATCTCAGCACCATTGAGTTCAGCAATGTTGAGATATGCTATGACTTTCATCATGTGATTATTCTCAGTCTGTCCAGGTTTCATCTGAAGATTCATGAGAGCAGTCACTGCCTATCTCTTAGTCTTCCTAGACTTCACAGCAAACATCTTTTTCAGAGACATCATTATATCGACAGCAATCTCCATTCCTTCATGTTGTTTTTGTAACATGTTGGAGATGGTGGTCATAATGTAACGTATATTTAGCCATCTCATTTGAAAACTTCCACTACTGATACTCATCTCTTTGATCCTCATTAGATTCATTAATAGGAGTATGTGGTTTAGGAGTAGATAGAACGAACTTATGGTTTTTCAACTTGTAATAAAAACCCAATTTTCCTTTTCCATTTGACATAATTATCATCAAATTAAGTATTATCTTTTATGATGTTTGATTAGGGATGGGGTCATGATTTCTTTTCAATAACAAAAATTATATAAGTGAACAATCATTATAAAGAACTTTCAAATAGTTAACTTGAATTAAATAAAATAATTCAATCGTAAAAATAAAACAGTGATCCAACACCCATAAATGTTATGTCACCTTTGGGAGTTCGCACCACTTACTAGTTGGACTAGGTCCCACCATATTATTAATAAAATCACATTGAGTGTGTTACCAAGTTATCGACCTTCAATATAATCCCTCACAAATATCCCTCCTTTGGGAGTAGATATCGTTTGGGTTAATTGTCTAGTCTATCCTTATAAGGAAGTATCTTGCTAAATTCCATTCGTGAGTACCTCTTGGGAGGTTATTACATGTAACATAAAGCTCAACTAAACTTGGAGGCAGTAGGTGTTCCAAAATAGATTCTCCCACTCAATTGTTTAAGGCATGTGACCAAATTCCAAAGAATGATTTACCAAGTTATCTAGTTACCAATTAGATACCTAAACCAATCAATGCTTGTTCATACCAACAGAGATATATAAGTGGCACTCCTATTCTATATGACATGTTATCAAACAATGACAAACATTACAATATTTACAAAAATATAACTAGCTTCAATTTTGGTCCATCCTAGAAAAGCAAGTAAATTACATATGTCTTGGAATACAAAAACTCCTTTCTTGGCGAACAAGTCTTCACTCGACCTTCGTCGTTTGGACTCCCTCGGCTCCCTCCCATGGGAGTGCCCACCCTTGGCCCCTTCCCATGGGCATGCACATTCCACAACCCCATAAAGGGCTGCCAAGTGCATCCCATGGCTTCCAAAGGGCTGCCATGCACAGCCCATGCCACAACAATCGTGGCCGCGTGCTCTTTGCATGTACATTTGTTGCTATGGCTCGCACGGTCCCAAACTTTTTCCGGTTGCTTCCAATTCTTCAAACCTTTGAGTCTTCGATACTTGAATATATTACAAAAGAATTTTAAATATAAAAAATACAGCAGTATTTTTTATTACAGTATAGTGCAGTTTTTTGTTATTATTACAATAACAAAATAAAAAAAAAACTTAGCAACTACCGAGAAAGAAATTATGGCGATGATAGCCACCTTTCTTGTTACAATCCCAAAATAAAATACATTGAAATTCTATGACCAAAACTGAGCAATAACAATCCACATATAAAACATATATATATCCATACATTCCAATGTAAATATATAAGTGAATACCTAGAGTGCCATCTCTTTCTAAAACATGCATATATACAATAAAAGAAAAAGATTCACGTACACATACATCAATTAATCAAGGGTATAACTAGGCTCTGATACCAATTGTAGGGAAAATTGCACGACAGAAGCATAAAAAAAAATCGTTTTTAATAACAAGAACCTTAACCCTAGATTAATTGATGTATATACAAAGTATCATACCTTTTTTTTCGTGACGATTGAACTAGCGTCGAATTGAATCCTCAAGATCTTCCAGTCTAATTACGAACGTGAATCACCTAGGTGTGTGGGCTCCCTTTCTTTAAATTGTATAACTGAGGATGGAAATAAACAAAATCTTTTTCTTTGTTAGTCACAATAATCCTCCAAGACAAAAACCAAGAACGTCCGGCCACTTGAGAATTATCAATCAATTAGATTGAAACTCGCATGAACCTTGATTCGATGTTGTACATAAAAGCCTTCTGATTCAAAAGATACTAGTGTACTATCGAAAACAAAAATGTTCCCTCTTTTCTCTATGCTTGGCCGAATTCTTCATACAATGAGTTGGACGAAGTTTTTTTATATAACAATAAAAAACTTCTCACACCAAAAATCTTTTTAAAAAAAGAATTCTTTTCTACACCAAGACTCCTAATCCAACTAAATAGTGTATTTGTGACCATATAAAAGACTTCCTAATTTGACTAGATAAATAATTCCTTTTATTTATCTACTTATCAAATATAGTTTTTAATATTAATTATACTACCAACAATAGTATAATATTCGGAGACCTTCTCTTATTATAATTTTTTTTTTACAAATAATTAAATAATTAATTAATCAACTAATTAATTAATTTCTATTTAATTAAATGATAAAATAAAAATAATATATTAGGCTTATATATATATATTAGCCTTGCCGTCCATGACATTATGTAGGCATATATATTATTTTTCTTATTTTATTAAATCCACTGGACCTTCATAAAATGTCCACATGTGATTTAGACCCATTCTTACAAAAAGAAACAAGTCCACATGCCTTAATACAATTCCAGATGGACCCATTAATTGGTCCCGCAGAATATATCAAGTGATCCATGCAAGTTCGTGTGGATTGGGGATCTTGGCGGGCTATCTAAATTTAAGCTTCAATAGACACAACCCAATCACAATCAACAAATGATTCACTTAGGTCCGATCTATAAATTTTAGTTCATTCCACAAAAGAACTAAAATTGAACTGTTAAATAATGATAGAATAAGTTAATATTTCTCTTTCATACCCTAGACAACCTTTTTGGCGAAAGTGTAACCTCGTGAAGAATATCAGTAATCACAAAGAGTTCATGGACCGCCTATAGCTCTCCAAGTTACCATATTTACTCATATGACCACATTTTGAACTTGGATATTTTGAATTTCCAGACGCCATGTTTCAATAGACACTATTGAAAACTTAATGTTAAGATTTAATATCCAATAACTCAAAACATCCATATTATGATATTCTACTCTTATTCAATAAATGGAGCCACGATATCCATATATATAAATGAAGTCCTCTATCGATTAACAAATTAATACCACCAAACTATCGAGGATAGACCATGCTATATAATCGTACTCATTGATAGCTCAAATGATAACACTTGCAACCATAAGTCCATCATTAACTCAAGATTGAGATAGACTCTCTTATTGTTTTCAAGTGAAAACTTTTCTCCATTGACGATTCTAGATAAAGTATTTCACTGTGATCCAATTCAATGTACCAAGTGCACTGGATTCTTTTTCCTAAAGACACCACACTTTGATGATTTTAGACTCATCATAACACATTTGATCCCACTCAAATCCTAGCAAAAGAATCTAAAACTTTGACAAGATAAAGGCATCCAACCTTTATCTTAAGTTGTGAATATTATCCATGACTAACTAAAGAATTGTGTCTACCTCATACATATCAAGATATACAAACAATTCTTCTTCTCTCATAGTCTTTTGACTTTATGATTATTTACTTTTGACAATTATAATAATTAAACTATAAATGCTATAAGATTTGTTAAACTAGAAATCACTTTAATAATATGAAAAGATTGTCAAATACATTATTATACTCTTGCTATCGAGCATAATCCCAACATTACTTGGTAGGCAAGAATCCTATCTCTAGGTGGATTTACTTGGTGACAAAGATTTCCTTTCCACACCAAGACTCCTAATCCAACTCAAATAGTGTATTTATTCAATAACAAATTATTGAATAATTAAATTGTGACTATATTAAAACTTCCTAATGACCAATTGTCAACTACAGTTTTAATAGAAATCAAATACTTCCTAATTTGACTAGTTAAATAAATTCCTTTAATTTATCTACTTATCAAATATAGTATTTGATACTTATCATATTACCAAAAATAATATGACTCTAGGAGACCTTCTCCAACTACGAAAAATATTTTAACTTTTATTTAAATAATTAGTTAATTAATAAATTGATTAATTTCCATTTAATTAATTAAAAAAATTAAAAAAATAGTATATTAAGCCATTTTACAGAACATAGCCACCCAAGCCTATACATGGGGCAATGTATTGTTTTTTCTATTTTATTAAATCCATTGGACTTAAAAAAAAATTCCACATGTGAACTAGACCCTTCTTACTAAAAAGAAACAAGTCCACATGCCTTAATATAATTCTTGATGGACCCATAAACTGGTCCGGTAGAATATATCAAGTGATCCATGCAAGTTTGTGTGGATTGGGGATCTTGGCAGGCTATTTAAATTTAAGCTCCATTAGACATAACCTAATCACAATCAACAAATGATTCACTTAGGTCCGATCTTTTAATTTTAGTTCATTCCACTAAAGAACTAAAATTGAACTCTTTAATAAAGATAGAATATGTTAATATTTCTAATTCATACCCTAGACAATCTTAAAGGAGATAGTGTATCCTTGTGAAGAATATCAGTAATCTCCAAGAGCTCATAGATCGCATATAGCTCTCCAAGTTATCATATTTACTCATATGACCATATTTTGAACTTGGATATTTTGAATTGGCCAGAATACATATATTTCAATAGACACAATTGAAAACTTAACGTTATGCTTTAATATCGAATACCTCCAAAACATCCATATGATGATATTCTACTCTCATTTAATAAATGGAACAACGAAATCCATATCTGTAAATGAAGTCTTCTATCGATTAACAAATAAATATCACAAAACTATCGAGGATAGACTATGCTATATAATTGTACTCTTTAATAGTTCAAATGATAACACTTGCTATCATAAGTCCACCATTTATCTCAGGAGTAAGATAGACTCTTCAATTGTCTTCAAGTGGAAACTTTTATCCATTGACGGTTCATGAAAAAGTATTTCACTGTGATCCTATTCAATGCACCCAATGCAATAGATTCTATTTTCCCAAAGACACCTCACTTTGATGATTTTAGACTCATCATAACACATATGATCCCACTCAAAAGCTAGTAGAAGAATCTACAACTCTGACAGAATAAAGGTGCCCAACCTTTATCTTAAGTTGTGAATATTATTCATGACTAACTAAAGAATTTTGTCGACCTCATACATATCAAGATGTACGAACAATTTTTCTTCTCTCATAGTCTTTTGACCTTACGATCATTTACTTTAGACAATTTTAATAATTAAAATATAAATGCTATAAGATTTGTTAAACTCGAAATCACTTTATAAATATGAAAAGATTGTCAAATACATTATTGTACCCTTGCCATTGAGCATAATCCCAATAATCTTCCACTTGTTCTCTAGCAAATGTGTCATATCTCTTATCCATATCTCTAGGTGTCCATCAAAACTCTTTTATGGAAGAGCCTTTGTGAAGGGATCCACTAGATTTTCTAATGACACGATCTCTGTTATCGTCACGTCTCCCCTACGCAAAATTTTCCTTATAAGGTGATACTTTCTTTCAATGTAATTCCCTCTCTTTTGACTTCTTGGTTCTCTCGAATTAGCCACTGCTCTACTATTGTCACAATAGATAGTGATCTGGTTATTCGTATGAGGAGCCACTTCCAAGTCAATCAATAATTGGTAGAGCTAGACAGTCTCTTTAGTATCTTCGTCTGCGATAACATAATTAGATTCCATGGTGGAATCGGCAATACAAGATTACTTGATACTCCTACATATGACTGTTCCTCCTCCAAGTGTAAACATAGATTCTGATGTTTATCTTCTGGAGTCACAATCTAATTGGAAATCAGAATATGTATACCCAATAGGAATTAAATCCCCTCTAGAGTATACAAGCATATAATCTCTCATTATCTTGAGATACTTGAAAATATGCTTGACTGCCGTCTAGTGATCAGGACCAGGTTTCGATTGAAACCTGCTAACTATACTAACACTAAGACAACTATCTGGTATAGTGTAGAGCATTGCATACATGAGACTCCCAATTGTCGAGGCATATTGACCCCTACTCGTGAATTGCTCTTCATGCTCATTCTTAGGAACTTGTTCCTTAGAAAGTTTGGTTCTATTACTGAAAGGTAACAAACCTTTCTTGGAATCCTGCATGGAAAATCTAGACAATATTTTATTTATGTATAAAGCTTAGGATATGACAATCGTTCTATTCTTTCTTTCCCTTATGACTTGGATACCAAGAATATAACTTGCTTCTCCTAAGTCCTTCATATCAAATTGTTTTGCTAACCATTCCTTTACTGGTGTCAATACACTTTTATCGTTTCCGATGAGTAGTATATAATCAATCTAAGGAACTAGGAAAACCAACTTGTCGCCTTTAATCCTTTTGTATACATAGGGTTCGTCAAGGTTTTGAATAAATCCAAAACTTTTTATAGATTGATTGAACCTTATGTTTCAGGATTTGGATGCTTGCTTTAATCCATATATGGATCTTTGTAACTTGCATACCTTTCCTCTTTGCCCATTTCAATGATTCCTTCTAGTTTCATCATATAGATTCTTTCGCCAAGACTTCTATTAAGGAAAGCTTTCTTGACATCCATTTGCCAAATATCTAGGTCTACAGATGTCACAATGGATAAGAGTATCCTTATAGATTTAAGCATGGCCATAAAGAGAGAAGGTTTCCTCATAATCGATAGCTAGCTTTAAAGGTTTCCACCTTTCCATCCATTCCTCTTGTCTTCTTGTATACCCAAACTTTATTCCTTTAGGTAAGTCCACAAGAGACCAAACTTTGTTGTTGAACATAGATTCAATTTTGAATTGCATTACCTTTTGTTAATGGCTACAATCAACATCTTCCATGGCTTTCTCATACTTGTATGGATCATCATTGTCCGGGAGATTCTCTACTGGTTCTTCTAGACAGATATATCTCTCGGGTTGTCTATTAACCGTTCCACTACGATGTGGAATGGTAGATTGTTGATCTTGTGTTGGTATGGGCATCCAAATATCCTTAAGTGTTGTAAACTAGGCTTTCGCCAAGTCCAAAACTCTTACGGTGCTTTAGGAACCGATGTAGATGGTACATCATTTAGAATGTACACAGCGGTTTGTAAAGCATATCCCCAAAAGGAAGTAGGAAGTGTTGAATAACTCAACATAGACCTAACCATGTCCAAAAGATTTCTATTTCTCCATTCTGCCACCCCAATTTGTTGAGGTGTACCTGGTGCAAAAAACTAAGAAACTATCCCATTATCAAAAAGATATTATTGAAACTCACTAGATAGATATTCTCCACCACGATCAGGCCTCAAATTTTTTATGTGTTTCCCATGCTGATTTTCTACTTCAGCTTTAAATGTTTTGAACATGTCAAATGAATCTGACTTATGTCTCATGAGAAACACATAGCCAAATCTAGAGTAATCATCTGTGAAAGTGATAAAGTACTCATATCCACCTCTAGCTTGAATGCTCATATGACCGTACACATCAGTGTGTATCAATCCTAAACATTCACTGGCTCTTGTGCCTTTTGTCATGGAAGACGTTTTGGTCATCTTACCTTCCATACAAGATTCATAGGTTGGTAGATCATCAACCTCTAAATCACTTAATGGTCCATCACTAACCAATCTTTTGGTCTTATCAAGGTTAATAAGACCTAGGCACAAATTCCATAAGTAGGTTTCATATTTTGATAACTTTACTCTTTTATGATTAGGTTGCGTTGATTCTGTGTCTAACAAGTGAGATATATTGTTATACAAATAGAATAAACCATTTTCCAATGTAACTTTGCAAACAAATTTTTCATTCCTACTAATGGTAAAAGCTTTATTAAAAGTAACTGAATATCCAAATTTATTTAAACAAGAAACAGAAATTAAATTCCTCTTGAATTGAGGAATATAATAAACGTCTATTAAATCTAAATGCCTATAAGAATATAAACTAATTCTAATACCTCCGACTGCACTAGCAGACACCAATGCTCCATTGCCTAAACGCAAGTTGAATTCATTCGAATTAAGCCTTCTTCTTTCCTTTAAGCCTTCTTCTTTCCTTAAACCTCTGTAGGAAAAAACAAACATGATTAGTGGTTCCAGAGTCTATGATCCAAGAATCCATAGAATCCGCCAAAAAACATGTTTCAAGATAATTAATATTACCTTCTTCCTTTTTATCTTGAATTAAATAAAATAATTCAATCTTAAAATTCAATACTGATCTGACACCCATAAATGTCACACCTCATTTGGGAGTTCGCACCATTTACTTGTTGGACTAGGTCCCACCTAATTGTGAACATAACAACCAACATTTTCAATTTTATCTTTGCAATTTTATTAACAAGAACTATTGGGAGGATATTAATAAAATTACATTAAGTGTGTTACCAAGGTATTGACCTTCAATATAATCCCTCACGAATATCCCTCCTTTGGGAGTAGATATCGTTTGTTTTAATTGTCTAGTCTATACTTGTATGGAAATATCTTGCTAAACTCCATTAATGAATACCCCTTGGGCGGTTATTACACAAAACATAAAGCTCAACTAAACTTGGAGGCCATATGTGTTCCGAAACACCTTCTCCTACTCAATTATTTAAGGTGTGCGATCGAATTCCATGGAATGATTTACCAAGTTTCTAGATGTTAATTAGATACCTAAACCATTCAATGCATGTTCATACCAAAAGAAATATATGAGTGGCACTCCTATTCTATATGACATGTTACCAAACATTGCAATATTACGAAAATATAAATAGCTACAATTTTGGTCCATCCTAGAAGAGCAAGTAAATTATGTATGTCTTGGAATACAAAAACTCCTTTCTTGACGAACAAGTCTTCACGACCATCGTCCGTTTGGACCCCTTGGCTGCCTCCCATGGGCGTGCGCACCCCTAGGCTCTATAAAGGGCTGCGTGCACAGCCCATGGCATCCATAGAGCTGCCGTGTGCAGCCCATGCCACAACAATCGTGGTTGCGTGCTCTGGCGCGCACGGTACCAAACTTGTTTCGGTTGCTTCCACTTCTTCAAATCTTCGATACTTGAATATATTCCAACAGTATTTTAAACAAAAAAATCCTGCATATTTTTTTTTTAACAACAATAAAATAAAATAAAAACTTAACAACCTACCAAGAAGAAAATTTTGGCAATGACAGACCACCATTCTTTTTACAATCCCAAAACAAAAATACTTTGAAATTATAGGACCAAAATTGAGCGATAACAAATCACATTATAAAACATATAAATATCCGTACATTCCAATGTAAATATATATGCGAATATCTAGAGTGTAATTTCTTTCTACAACATGTATATTATCGATAAAAATAAGTAGATTCATGTACATGTACTTTAATTAATCAAAGGTAAAACCAGGGTCTGATACCAATTGTAGGGAAAAATCTATTCAAAACGCGGTGGAAGCGTAAATCTAGGGTTTCATATATTTTAAAATATTGTCCTTTAAAAGAAAGAACCTTAGCCCTAGATTAATCAATGTATATTAAAAGTATCGTACCTTTTTCTCGCGACGATTGAACTAGCATCGAATTAAATCCACAAGATCTTCCAATCCAATCATGAACGTGAATCACCTAGGAGTGTGAGCTCCCTTTCTTTAAATTATATACCTAAGGATGGAAACAAACAAAATCTCCTTCTTTTGTTAGTCACAATAATCCTCCGAGAAGAAAAACAAAGAATGTTAAGTCACTTGTGAATTATCAATCGATTTGATTGAAACTAGCGTGAACCTTGATTTGATGTTGTACACAAAACCTTTTGATGTAAAGGCTGCTAGTGTACTATCGAAAACAAAACATTCTTTCTTCCTTTTCCTCTTTACAAAATTTTCACTCACCTACCTTTAGAGTTGGAAGAATTTATCTAGAGAAAGAACTAGATTCTATGCACTCAAGTTTCTCTTTTGGACGAATTTTACTCTTAGAAAACTTGCCTTGGCTGAATTTTCTCTAGTAAAAATAATACCATGGCCGAATTAAACCTAGAGATATATATATAGGTTTCTCAAATCCTCTCCTAATGAGGATTTACTTGGTAAACAAGAATCCTATCTCTAGGTGGATTTACTTGGTGACAAAGAACTGTTTAAAAAAAAAAAAATTCCACACCAAGACTCCTACTCCAACTCAAATAGTGTATTTATTCAATAACCAATCATTGAATATAATTAAATTGTGACTATATTAAAACTTCCTAATTTAACCAATTGTCAACTAGAGTTTTAATAGAAATCAAATACTTCCTAATTTGGTTAGATAAAAAAATTCATTTTATTTATCTGCTTATCAATTATAGTATGTTGAAGTCGATTTCTTTATGGTTAAGAAAGTCAACAATGTTGGATTTGGTAATGACTTGTTAAAAGAGAAAGAGATAAAGAATGTAACTGGTATGTTAGTGACAAAAGTTTATGTGGTAAAACTCTGATGGTCGGAGAAACGTCCACGGGTGATTGAATGACCAGCCAAGCCAAATCCACTATTGAATAATTAGTTACACCACTCGATCTCTCCTTTTTCTCTCTTACAGTAATTTTTTCTCTATTTTGTTTACCGTCTTGCCTATCTTTTTTTTTATGTCTATCGTTCCTTCCTTTATAGTAAGATTATGGGTCTATTTATACATGCATAGAACCCTAATATGTGTTGTACAAGTAAAATAACTGTATTTAATTGAGACTGGTTACTTGGTGAAGTCGTTTGTCTTATTTCCTGTTTTTGAGATCTTTTGGATCGAGTATGGATCTTCATGGGATTCTAGTGGCACAATCCATTTAAGACTTATTTCCTTATCGGTGTGCAGTCTTCTAGAAGAATAGAGTTATTACTTAACTTGGACTCGCTTCCTGTTCGGTGTTTTATCCTTCTAGAAATTTCTGAACTCTTTCCTCCTTTGATACGAGGGATAAAATACAGATGTTTACGTACCGGAGTATGATTCTAGATTCTTTCTTGGGATTATTCACGTATGTGTATCGATTATCTAACATCTTTATTTGGGCTTCTTGTGTTGTCCAATGTAGAACATAATCTGCTGAGTACCCGTATTCGGGCTTACTCGGGTTCTTGTTCTTTAGTAATGTCATGGATAATGTCTTCTAGATGCCAGCTTGAATGCTAATCTGGCAGTCTCTTTAGGGGATTATTCTACCTGTCAGTGGCATGTACATCTAATAAAATATACATATAACAATACCCCCTTAAAGTACTTTTGCCGAGTTGAATTAATTTTCGCGGAAGTATTTTAATCGCTTGGAATTTCGACTAGCTTTTGTTCTGCCCTTCATTAACACCTCATTAAATAGGGATTATAATCCTTAAATCAATTCAAAATATTTATGACATGTCTTAATGGCAACCCTGTAGATGCAATTTGTCTCTTCACGCGAGATCCCAATGATTGCGATGTTTTGAAATTTTGACAGCTTGATCTGTTCTTTCCACGACACGTGTCCTTTAATCGCTTGGTAACTATGATAGCGTTTATGAGATAAGACCTGCTGATTATCTGGTATGCCGTTTGCATCACCGAACGTTCCTTCTATTCTTTCAATTTTTCCCACTTCTCGAAACCTTAGGGTTTCGTATCATTCGGTCACTGAGTGGTTTATTTAAACTGAAGGAGGTTTTTCTTATTGTTCATTTTCACAGCAAAAGGAAAATACCCAGGCCCTTTTATTTAGCGCTAATTCGTCTTGGTTATTCACTGAAGTTTTTTTTAGTTCTCTACGTCTACTTTTAAACCTGTTATCAAGGTTCCTATTGAATGCCACCATCTTTTTGTTATGGCTTTCGACACGCTTGAGCGTGAAGACACTCAATTAGCTTTTTGTATTCATTGATTATTGGGGGAATCACCTCATGATCAGGCTTATTTTCTAAATGTTGATGTTTTCGGGCTTTATTCTGATGTCCTTTTCAGTTCTAGCTGTAAATCCTTTTCCAGCTCTGAATATTTCCTTTCTGATCATCACAAGGATCCTCCACAATCTAGTATGGGAAAGCATCGAAGTAATCGCTCGGTTCATAAACATAGTTCAAGTGACATTTTGATTGGAAGGCAAGTAATTAATGAGAATGATGTTGAAGGCGAGCACAATGCCTCTCACATTCTCTTCTCGCTTCATTGTCTGAGTGCGTATGATGCCAAACGAACGTGGTTGGGGAAGCAGAGATCTAGAATTATCGTACTCAATTTTATATGGATGACTCAGTTTTGATTGTTCCTGTTGGAAATAAAGCCGTTAGGAACCTTTCTCTGGGCATGGTAGCAGTTTTTGGATCTATGCTCAGCTGCGGTGTGACTCTCCCTCTTTAGCCTTTCATTGCCTGGTTCCTCGCTTAGGAGGGATTGCTTTAGCCTAACTAGCCCCGAACAGCTATAGGATCCTGATGTGTTTGTTGCATAAATGGAGCCAGATGAATTTGCCACCGCCCTCTCCAAACAAAATTATACATTTTTATACTCTAAGGAAATCTGGTCATACTGGGACTTACTTTTTCCTATCCAGCCAACCAGATAGTTGGATTCCTAATGGGACAAAGGTGAACCAGGGAGTCGATATCTCCTCGGACGTCAAGAAGAAAGGTTTTGTATGGGGTTTTCCTACCTCCAATAAATACCGAAAAAATGGTTGGTTTTTTTTTTCAGAGGAAACTGGGGACACGAGATCGAGCTCTCAACCGGGGAAAACAAAGAAGTTTTAAAGGTTCCTCATTTTTTTACTCTCTTGCTCGCTGGAACGGCTGTCTTCACTGATATCGAGTTGAGTAACATTGCTCGGGCGACCATGCGTACTCTAGAGAAGAAAAGTAGGTCTTATTTTTTTTATGACAAGAAGATGATAGCTCTCGGTTTTTTTACTCAGATTTCAGCTTACCGCAAACGTTGTAAGTGGGATTTTTCTCGTTGCTTTTACTTTGTTGCTTTTCAACATGCCTTTTTAACTTATCCTTTTTTGAATTCAATGTATGATATAGATGTCGTCTATGACGCCCAAGCCCACCAAGTAAAAATAGTTACTCAGACGAGTCGTAAAAAGACTTCTTGTCAAAACGAAGAAGGGATTGCTTTGCTTGATGATTAATCGGATGATAATTCCGAGGAGGCAGATTAGCAGGTTCCTAAATATATTCCCAAAGAGGTCATTCAGCCGACTGAGGGAAAAACTAGCTGTCCGAGTGGCTCTATGGGACTCGATAGTGACCAAAGGGTTTCTGAGGATGAAGGCAGGTAGGGAGAGCATCCTGGTGGTGTAACATCTAACAATCCTAGTTTGATAGGTGAAAGATGTAAAAACCCCTTACTGAATAGGTTGGCCCTCTTCCTAATCTTTTCAAATCTTTTGATGATATCATGGAGGATCAGGTAGATAGTACAACTGATCTTGGCTTCTAATGTACTCGAGCTAAGAAGAGGAAGCCAGTTGATTATCCTGTTAGACCTCTTCAAAAAATTCCCTTAGTGGTTTCATTCATCGAGTCAAGCGATGAGGATGTTGACATTAAGGGTTCCTTGAGTGCTCAAGCAGAAAGACCTTTGGAAAGAGATGAACGTCTAGAAAATTTGAACATAAGATATTTTTTGCCCCTAAGGGTTGAGGATGTAGAAGTGGAATCCGTGGGAAACCCTATGCATCCCACTCCTTAGGATATGCTGAGAACGTTGTCATCCAGTCGTGCTTTTATTAGTGATGACAATTGGAGTCGCTTCAAAAATGGTTTTCCTATGAAGCGTCTTCACAAAATTTTTAATAGTGCAACTTACGTTATTCTTTTATCCCGAACTTCATCTTAATGCCTTAGTTATGATTTTTAACTTACTTCCCATCAGGTGGTTACTAAGTCTGCTGAGTTTATTCAGAAGCAACAATATCAACCTAATTGGATTAGGCATCTTGAAGCTCAGTTAAAGATGAGTGAGGATCACCGTGCTCGGATTGAGGTGGCTTGTCAGAAAGAGGTAAGTTTTGCCCAGGATTTTGTCGATCGTTGTTTGGCGAGACAGGTGGAGGCCGATGAGAGGACCTCTGTTATGGAAGAGAGGGCAAAATCTCTAGAAGACTTAGTCTCCGCTGCCCAAGAGTCAATGCTTCGGTTCGAGCAAGAGGTTGAACAAGCCAAGTATTCTTATGGGCGTTAGATTGAAGATCATGAGCGCCAGGCTTTGACGGTTGAATCCCTTTCGAAGGAATCCATGTTGGAACTTGAAGTGTGAGGGGTTGATCAGTTTAACAGGTCCCCAACCTATGATGCCCTACTCCTTAGGGAGTTCCAACGGGGGTTGGTCTTGATTGGTGATTTTTCAAGGTTAAGAATCGAGCGACTGAAAAGGCTTGAGCCAATTGGAAGCTATCAATCAAAAATCATGTGGATAGTTCATTGGAGGCTCTTCATATTCAAATGAATGAGTGAAGAGCCTATTGTCATAGCAAAGGCAAATAATCCCATCCTATGCATCTGGAGGTCTCGTCCGAGCATTCTCTTTCGACTGTTTATGCCAGTCAAGAAACTGATGTGGATGGGTCGAAGCCAGACGTTGGACTGATCTCTGGTGGATTACAACAAATGGATGGATGATTCGGTTGAAAAAATTAACTGGCCTTCTAATGAAAGTCTCCCACATGAATATGAAATGGTGCATGATCCGAGCATCAGCAACGGCTCCAAATCCTTAGCCCTATCTTAGGTATATTTGTAAAAATCTTTAGGATTAATGAATTCCTTATTTTGCTTGATTGCTTTTTGTTGCTAATCCTGTTACGAATAGTAAAATGCCAAGTATCTTATTAACTTGCCAATATCGTTGTCCAAACATCTATTTTTAAAGGCCAAGTATCTTATAAACTGGCTAAGGTCGGGGCCTGAATAACTTCTTTGTAATCTTAAACGCTAAGTATCTTATTAAACTGGCTAATGCAATTTTAAGTGCCACATATCTTATTAAATTAGCTAATATTATTAACCGAGTAATCTCGAAACAGGTAAGTATACTTGTACTTGAGTTTCATACTCAGTTGCTACCCAAACGTTACATCGAGGCTCACCTCGATCAAATGTTTGAGTCCTTACGCAAGTCACTGAGGACATCTCCTAGTTTTGTCTGTGCAAGGGTTTGCCGAATCATTAAGCTCTGAATTGCTTAACACAGCTGCGTAACTCATCGGGATTTTCCCGATGGTGCCCCGATCCGTTTTCTAGAATATGGTGCATCAGGTTTACCTTTTGGCTAATGTCATGGCTAACCTTGCTAGGCTGGCATGCTCTTTTGAGCTTCTCCGCCCATTCGGGATTTTTGCCAAATTAATGGCCTCGAGTATTTTATTTGATGCATTTTCATGTCATTATCATATGCTCAATGTTATTCATATGTTCTTATTATCATATGCTCAATGTTATTCATATGTTCTTATTATCATATGCTCAATCTTTTTCATATGTTCTTATTATCATATGCTCAGATTTCTGGAATCCCGTGTCTCGCTTTTATTCATAACTGTAAAACTAACAGTTTGAAAATCCCAAAGGATTGCTAAGAATAAAAAAAAATCCTGACTAAGAAACAAAAAAAAATCAAGGGTAGAAGATCTTTAAATATTAGGCATCGAATGGTTGGGGTAAAATCCCTCCATTTGGTCGGGTAATCCAGTATGCTCAGTGACCAGCTATTCCTTCAATTTTGTATGGGCATTCCCATTTGTCAGCCAACGAGCCCGTAACTTTGTTCTTCATGTTCAGCGATACTTTTCTGAGTACCGGGTCTCCTAACTGGAACATCCTAATCCAAACATGAGAATTATAGTGTCGGGCCACTCTTTACCGGGATGCTGCAATTTGTACTCTGGATTTTTCCCTTTTTCTTCCAACTCATCCAAGCTATGTAACAGTATATCAGCAATCTTGATCACACAGCTTGACTTCAGGCAACATATATGATGTTTCTACTGGGATGATAGCCTCTGTCCTGAATGCTAGAAAAAACGGTGTTTCTATAGTACAAGTCCTTACTGTCAGCCGATAAGCCCATAATACTTCATGAAGTTTTTCAACCCAACTGCCATTTTTGGCATCTAACTTTGCTTGGAGTGTGTGCTTGATGACTTTGTTTACTGCTTCAGCTTGTCCATTTGTTTGAGGGTAGGCAGGTGTAGCATAATAATTTGCAATTTGGTACTCATTGCTAGCAATGCCTCGTATTCTGCTTGGTTGTTTATTGCTTTGAAATCGAATCTCATGGCACATTCAACGTCATCTTCCTCTGGGTGCATACTACGATACTTCCCCGCTACCATGAGTGTTTAAGAAACCATCGACGTATAATTTCCATGAGAAACTCCTGTCCAACATTCTTTTTACTTCTAGATTTGGTTCTGTGAACTCGACTATGAAATCTGTCACTGCTTGGGCTTTGGGTGTTATCCTGGGCATAAACTGAATATCAAATTTGCTCAGCTCCATTGACCATTTATTTAATCTCTCTAAAATCTCAAGCCTCCACAGAATTTGCTTAAGCGGGCAGTCGGTGAAAACCCTGATTGTATGTGCCTGAAAGTACAGCCTCAACTTCCTCGCTGCCAAAACCAATGCTAAAGCCATTTTTTATGCATGTGAGTATCTGGTTTTAGCTGGAAGAAAAGCCTTACAGGTATAGTACATTGGCATCTGTATCTATCTTCTAACCTGACTAGAACCGAGCTTACTGATAACTTTATAAGGGACAAGTACAAGTAGAGTATTTCACCCACCTTAGGTTTTGAAAGGATTGAAGCCTTAAGCATTCTTGATCTTCTGAAATGCCTATTCACATTCTTTGATTCATTTAAGTCCTTTATGAAATTCCCTTGATCTTTATACTGCGAAAAAACCTAGAGGGGGGGTGAATAGGTATATGCTCCAATTTTTATCTTCTTATAAAATCAAAGCAATTCAAACAATGCTTAATGAAAATTGCAAACAAAGACACACAATATTTACGTGGTAAAACCTCCAAAGAGGAAACATCCACGGGTTGATACCACAACCACCGGCAAAAGCAAATCCACTATTTCAAATAGAGTTACACACTCAAGCAATCACACATACTCTACGAGCTCTCACTCTTATTCTATCTTGAACCTAGTGATCTACTAAGCCGACTTCCTATCCAAGACCCCCTGTCTCTAGGAAGATTTCTTGATCACCTATCCGGATCCTCCCGACCCTAGGCAAGAATTCTTGCTTGACTATCCAAGGCTTCACACCTCTAGTCAAGACTTCCTTGCTTGAAAATCCGAGGCTTCACACCTCTTGCCAAGACTTCCTTGCTCAACAATCCGAGGTTTCACACCTCTTGTCGAGACTTCCAGTTGCTTAGCTATCCAAGTCCTCCCGACTCTAGCTAAGACTTACAATTGCTCAAATCAAAGAATCACTCTAAGATATAAGACTTTCTACCTCTTCACAAGGCATCTAAGTGATCATGACTGCAAAACACAAACAAGCACTCAACATAGAAAATGATGATCAACAAATTCTATGGACATGCAACTAGATGACTAGATTATGCTTTCAAATATCAATCACAAATGCATCTAGATAATTTAAGCATGTTATCAACTAATAACCAAATAAATGAAATGAATATATCAATTGATGTAGATCTAGTTCTTAGAAAATGAAATTAAATCTAGAAATAGTCAATCAAGCATAAGAACAAAAGATTTCTAGAAACAATTTCATGTTTATCAAGTTTAGCACAAATCATTCAATATATCACAAATCTAGCTAAACTTGAACATCAAATCAACAAACTACAAAATGATATTAAAATCATCCTAGTCATGCTTCTTAATCAAATAACATCAATCAATAAGAAGATCTAAGAAGAAAACTAAGAAGAAGATGATTTTACCAACAAGGATGCAATCATGAACTAAAGATCAGATCACAACAAAAAATGTAGAAATCCTTTGGTTCCGGAAATGACTGGGGTTTGTAAAACTCTTCAAGACACTGGAAATCGGTTTTTGAATCAAGTGATTCGGAGTAGAAATAAAGATGTTATCACAAAAACAAAAATCAAAATGTTGAGAGAAAAATTCTGCAATTGTTCTTCAATTTCTCAACTTGTTCTTCTCTATTGAAATGAGATGGAATGAGAGGTTTTAAAGAGTGAAAAGACCAAATGACCAAAACACCCTCTTTCCTTAGTGTCTCCCCAAGATGGTGCGTGGGCATCTCGGGGCAGAACACTTTTGGGGCCGAGATGGCCACGCGCCATCTCGGGTTGGTGCATGTTGATGGCTTAAGCCATTGCACCTCACCCCTTGCGCTCTCCTCGCGTTCTTCGATCGTTCTTTGGCCTCTGAACTCCGAATTCAATCTGTTTGAAGATTAAAAACTGGAAATCCCTCAAGGACATGGACATCTAAGATACTCCAACTAGAAAAAAAGAATTTGACTCGATATATGAAGACAAAGACAATGTATGCAACATGAGTTGAAAGTGTAGTATCTTTTGACTTAGAACTTGAAATCAATAGAATGAGTAACCGAAATGGCCGGAACTCAATCATGAACAATCCAAGACAAAAATCAAGTTCAAGATCCATGTTATATAAACATATAAAGAAACAAACACATTTCACATAAGAATGCATACTACATAGATAGTCTCCAATCATGCATTTTCCAAAACATGCTACTTTCATACCAATGCATGAGCATTCAACTTCAAATGTGTGAAAGTGTTTTTCCAAAAGATACGCTATGATGCAGGGACATAAATGTATGAATTGTATGTGTGTGTGCATATAATGATGCACAACAAATTAGGGACACATATGAATGAATTGTGTGTGTATGCGCCTACGCCTTGCAAGAGAAAGAAAGATCTCGATACCTTAGCATCCAAGAATAGTACCAATCCTCTTGAAGACGAATTTTGCATCATGAGTAGTTGCTTTTATACCTTGAAGCTCTTATCATCACGAACCACTTAAGCAACTAAGCGATACAAAGAAATGAATTTTTGTTATGGAATCAAGCCAACCCAAATCTAGGACCTAACAATTTCCCCTAGGACCTAACAATCTCCCCTTTTGGCTATTCCATGACAAAACCTCTACCTCACCATACAATAATCTCTCATAAACAATGTTGATTGCATTCTCACATCCTCAAATTACAAAGAGATATTCCTAGACTAAAATGTCTTCATGGGTCTTCAATAATATCTTCACACATTCAAAACACTTGTGGGACAAGAACAACCAAAAGAAATACTCTACAAAGAAGATAGGTGAGATAAACAAACAATATAAAAATACCAATCAAAAGATCCCTTAACACTTTTTATCTCATGCAAACACAAAAATTTTCTCCCCCTTACTTTCACCCTTTTAAGCCAAAATTTCTTCCCCTTAATGGATTGTCTTCCCTTTATATCAAAAACAAGTAACATGGTGAGGAAACACTTTCTCCCCTTTTTTGACAAGGAATAGACAAAAACATATTACACAACCTAGAAAGATAAATGCCAATTAAAAATGTCTACAAGGGTATAAGGGATGCACAATGAAATCATGAGATAGTGAGCAAACAAGTTGTATAGAGAACTATGTTTAACAAACCAAGCTCCCCTTTAACATATGCTCCACATATTAATAAGCAAGGTAACTTGTTCACAAGGGACTCACACAATCACACATTTCAAGCAATAAAAGATAGTAAATCATTATTTTTCAACATTAAATAAGAGAATCATTGATTTTTATTATTCTCTTAAAAATAACCCCTCATATTGCTAATGAATCGAGCACATTAAGCAAAAATTTATGTGTGAAAAATGCTTCAAGCATATATAAAAGGAGTTATTGTGATATCAACATGCAAACTATTTCAACACTTATCCATCTAAAGCTTTTCCAATCAAGATCAAACCGATTATCATCCGGATTTTTGGCTTTAAAGAGAATAGATTTGAACATGTGATTGTGTGTGTACATGTGGCTCGTCATTCCATTTCTGTTTTTCAATCTGAGCAATCACAATTTTCAACTATACTCCATTTTAAGCCGTCCTCCATTTCTATTTACGCTTTGAATCAAAGAATTATTTTTTTTAATTGATTCTTTTTCAACACTTCTTTGATTTTTCTAACATAAACATATACTCTTCATGACAGCTTTCACTCATCACAATGGTGTAGCCCTTTCCTACATTGCGCAGCTCCACAACCAAGGTGTGTAGCCCTTTCCATGAAAGTGCTTGTTGAGTTCTATGTAGATGCCGAAGCAAAAATGGATACTAACCATAGGTCATCTATCATGTACTAGACATTGAACTTCAAGATGCATCCATAATCTACATGCTTTCAAACTCAATTACTCAAACTTAAACATATAAGAGAAGCATTTGTGCACTTTTAAAAACGAGATTTACAAAGACTTAAGTGCATGATCTAGAAACAATCAAAGCTATTTTATCAAGATCATTAATTCTCAAATGAGTAGCTCTCAAAGAAATAGATATACAATATAGTTTTACTTATCAAGCCACTCAGAACCACACACAAACATTAATCAACACAAATCATGCCAATGGATCTTCTAAGAGATACAAATCTCTCTTTGTCCAAGGGCTTTGTGAACAAGTCCACAAGTTGATTCTTAGTAGGCATATGTTCAAGAGTTATTATTGAATGTTCAACAAGTTCTCTAATGAAATGATGCCTAATGTCTATATGCTTTGTGCTTGAGTGTTGAACTGGATTTTTAGAGATATTAATGGCACTCATATTATCATAATAGAAAGTCACTTTACCTTGATTTATCTCATAATTCTTGAGAATTTGTTTCATCCATAGAAGTTGTGTGCAAGCACTTCCGGCCCCAATGTATTCGGCTTCGGATGATGAAAGAGAGACGGAATTTTGTTTCTTGCTTAGCCAAGCAATCAAATTATTCCCCAAGTAAAAGCAACCACCCGATGTGCTTTTACGATCATCAATGTCTCCCGCCCAATCCGTATCACAATAGCCAACAAGAACATCATTAGTGTCAAAGGAATAGAATAAACCAAGATTATATGCTCCTTTTACATACCTAATGACTATTTTAACGGCTTTCAAGTGAGATTCTTTTGGATTAGCCTGAAACCTAGCACACAAACCTTTACTAAAACAAATATCCGGCCTACTTGTCATTAGGTAGAGAAGACTACCTATCATGCTCCTATAGAGACTTTGATCAACATTTTTTCCATTTTCATCTTTGTCAAGTTTTAATGTTGTACTCATAGGTGTTTCAAATTCTTTTCCACTTTCAAGGCCAAATTTCTAAACAAGATTTCTAGCATATTTAGATTGTGGCAACATGATACTATTGCTAGATTGTTTCACTTGCATGACTAGAAAGTAATTGAGTTCACCTACCATACTCATTTCAAATTCTCTTGACATAACATTCACAAAATCATCAACCTTGGTTTTACATGTAGACCCAAAAACTATATCATCAACATATATTTGTGCAACAAAAATGTCATTGTTATAATGCTTGACAAATAATGTTCTATCAATACCACCTCTTCTATATTTGTTGTCGATAAGATATTGCGTCAACCTATCATACCAAGCTCTAGGTGCTTGCTTAAGGCCATAAAGAGCCTTTTTCAACTTAAACACATGATTAGGAGAGTGTGGGTCTACAAAACCCTTAGGTTGTTAAACATACACTTCTTCTTGAAGGTATCCATTGAGAAACGCACTTTTGATATCCATTTGAAACAATTTGAATTTCTTAGAACAAGCAATGGACAACAAAAGCCTAATGGACTCAAGACGTACAACGGGTGCAAAAGTCTCATCAAAGTCTACACCCTCAACTTGAGTGTATCCTTGAGCCACTAGTCTTGCTTTATTTCTCACAGTCTTGCCCCATTCATCGGTCTTATTCCTAAACACCCATTTTGTACCAATCACATTGATATCTTTTGGTCTAGGAACTAATGACCACACTTCATTCCTCTCAAATTGATTTAGTTCTTCTTGCATGGCATTAACCAAATATTCATCAATAATTGCTTCATTAATATTCTTGGTCTCAATTTGAGAAGTGTAGCAAGCATATGAAATTTGGTTAGCTAGTTGCCTTCTAGTTCTAACCCCTTCATTCAAATCACCTATGATGTCTTATTGGTACATGTTTCTAAGTCTAGAATTAGAATTTTCAACATCTTGTTCGTTATCATTCAAACCATTTTCTAACTCTTGACTTTCTTCTCTAGCAACACTACCATTATCATCATTATGACTAGATTCACTTTCATCACAACTAGTCACATCAATAGATGCTTTAGTGTCATTACACAAATGTTCTTTAGGTTCATTGACACCATGATTATCACACAAATCAAGCATGCTAAGATCATCTATTGTTATATTAATAGATTCCTTAATAGTCTTAGTTTTTAAATTGAACATTCTATATGCACGACTATTATTAGTATACCCAAGAAAGAGACCAATATCACTTTTAGCATCAAACTTTCCTAAGTGATCTCTATCATTCAAAATAAAACACTTACTCCTAAAAGTGTGGAAGTAACTCACATTGGGCTTCTTGCCCTTCCAAAGTTCATAGGATGTTTTTTTTTTGCCGGGCCTACTAAAAACTCTATTAGTGACATAGCATGCGGTATTGACCGCTTCGGCCCAAAGATTTCTAGGGACTTTCTTGCTATTGAGCATGACCCTAGCCATCTCTTGCAAGACACGATTCTTCCTCTCAACAATACCATTTTCTTGAGGAGTTCTAGGAGCCAAGAACTCATGTGAAATCCCATAATCATCACAAAACTCACTAAATCTAACATTTTCAAATTAACTCCCATGATCACTTCTAATGCGACATATTTTCTTGATTCCAAGACCTTTTTCATTTTGAACTTGATTACAAAACTTCATAAAGTAACCAAAAATTTTGGTCTTGTCCCTAAGAATATATACCCAAGAAAACCGAGAAAAATCATCAACACATACAAAAATGTATTTCTTGCCATTTATGCTTTCGGTTTGAATTGGTCCCATTAGGTCCATATGCACAAGTTCTAAGGGCTTCTTGGTAGCAAAATTTGTGTTCTTTTTATGAGACACTTTTGTTTGTTTACCTAATTGACAAGGTTCACAAACCCCATCAAGCTTTTTACCAAGAATAGGAAAACCTCTAACAATGTCATATTTTTCAAGCTTCTTTAAATCTTTATAATTCATGTGGCCCAATCTTTCATGCCATAATTCAAGTTTGTTGCACTCATGTGCCATATTACATGTTAGTGGATCAACCTCTAAAAAATAGCAATTGTCCGAAGAACTTTTGACTTTCAAAACAATTTTGCCCCTTTTATCAATTATCGTGCACACATCCTTGTTAAAGCTAACTTCTTTAAAAATTTCACACAAGTGAGTGATGCTTATTAGATTAGCTTGTAGACCATCTACATATAAGGTGTCACGAAGTTTAGGCAATCTAGGGATAAAAATTGTTCCCTTCCCTAGAACTTGCTTTTTGGTGCCATCACCAAATGTAACCCATCCACCATCATTCATAACAAGATTCTTAAAGAATTCCTTGTTACCGGTCATATTCCTAGAGCAACCGCTATCTAGGTATCAACAATGGGATGAATTAGCTCTTAAAGCATATTGTGCAACCAAACATTGTGTTGTGTTTTTCTTAACCCAAAATTTCTTGACAAGTTTCTCATTCCTACTTTTATTAACATACTTTGACTTGTTTTTAGGCACATGGACTCCATTAGCCACATTTTCAAACAAATCAAACAAAACATTATCAACTTTCTTATGCATAGTAGAACGAGGCACAACACAAGATTTAACAAACAAATCATCAACAAATTTATTCTCAAAATGCTTTTCCAAGGTCTTCTTAGGTCTAATTCTAGATCCATACATGGATGATTGCCTAGGACCATACAAAGACATATCATGCAAATCATTGGCAATTCTACATTTATGAATGTATTCATAACATCTAGGTCTTATGTGCCCTACCATGTTGCAACAATGAAAAATAGGTATGAATTTGAGAAGTTTACCATTTGCTTGAGCATTGAACTCATTTTGCCTTCTCAAATTTTTACCTCTTTGGCGTGCAACACTAGATGTCTTGCCTTTTGCATTTAATGATGATGTAGCTTGTCTTTGGCATTGTTGAGTCTTTTCTTTGACTATCATTGTTGATGTTGAGGCACCTCCGGTAGCATTCATGGCTTTACCGTTAGAGAGTGTACCTACACTTAAATTGCTACAAGCTTTGACTAAAGTAGATTTGTTAGATGAAGGAGTTGATTTTTCATTAACATATCCTAAACCTCTTTTGTCGCTTGAAGGCTTTCCAACCTTAATGAGAGCTTTCACTTTGTTAGAGCTAGGTAACATCTTGTTAATCATCTCTTTAGCCTCATTAAGTTTGTCATTAAGCACTTTCTCTTGATTCTCATGCTCATTTAGTTTTGCTCTAAGCACATTTTCAATTCTCCTAGCACGATCAAAAGATTCATCTCTTTGCTCAATTTCATGCTTCAAAATAATTAATCTATCATTGCTATCAATCAAGTTTTTCTCAAGATTAAGAATTTTGTCATTTAGTTCAATAATACATTTTGAGCTACAATCATGATTTTCTAACTTCTTAGTGAGAGACTTATTGATTTTCTTGAATAAGATCTTTGATCTTTTGATCATCTAAGTCAATAGACTCATTTTCAACAAGAGAAGCCACAAAAGAGTACATTTCTTTAATCAGGATGAAACAAAAGAAGATAACAAACACTACAAATAAGATCAATCTAAGTGCGTCTAGACACCGACTCCGATACCAATTGAAATTCCCTTGATCTTTACAGTGTGAATATACCTAGAGGGAGGGGGGGGGGGGTGAATAGGTATATGCTTTAATTTTTATCTTCTTATAAAATCAATGCAATTCAATCAATGCTTAATGAAAATTGCAAACAAAGACACAATATTTACGTGGTAAAACCTCCCAAGAGGAAACATCCATGGGTTGATACCATAACCACAGGTAAAAGCAAATTCACTATTTCAAATAGAGTTACACACTAAAGCAATCACACATGCTCTACGAGCTCGAGCTCGAGCTCTCACTCTATCTTGAAACTAGTAAACTACTAAGCCGACTTCCTATCCAGGATCCCCTGTCTCTAGAAAGATTTCTTGATCACCTATCCGGATCATCCCGACCCTAGGCAAGACTTCTTGCTTAACTATCCAAGGCTTCACACCTCTAGACAAGACTTCCTTGCTTGACAATACGAGGCTTCAAACCTCTTGCCAAGACTTCCTTGCTCAACAATCCGAGGTTTCACACCTCTTGTCGAGACTTCAACTTGCTTAGCTATCCAAGTCCTCCCGACTATAGCTAAGAATAACAATTGCTCAAATCAAAGAATCACTCTAAGATATGAGACTTTCTACCTCTTCATAAGGCATCTAAGTGATCATGAATGCAAAACGCAAACAAGCACTCAACATAGAAAATGATGATCAACAAATTCTATGGACATGCAACTAGATGACTAGATTATGCTTTCAAATATCAATCACAAATGCATCTAGAAAATTTAAGCATGTTATCAACTAAGAACCAAATCAATGAGCATAAGAACAAAAGATTTCTAGAAACAATTTCATGTTTATCAAGTTTAGCACAAATCATTCAATATATCACAAATCTAGCTAAACTTGAACATCAAATCAACAAACCACAAAATGATATCAAAATCATCCTAGTCATTCTTTTAAATCAAATAACATCAATCAATAAGAAGATCTAATAAGAAAACTAAGAAGAAGATGATTTAACAGACAATGATGCAATCACGAACTGAAGATCAGATTGTAACGAAAAATGTAGACATCCTTTGGTTCTAGAAATGATTGGGGTTTGTATAACTCTTCAAGACACTCGAAATCGGTTTTTGAATCAAGTGATTCGGAGTAGAAATGAAGATGTTATCAAAAAAACAAAAATCAAAATGTTGAGAGAAATATTCTGCAATTGTTCTTCAATTTCTCAACTTGTTCTTCTCTATTGAAATGAGAAGGAATGAGAGGTTTTAAAGAGTGAAAAGACCAATTGAACAAAACACCCTCCTTCCTTAGTGTCTCCCCGAGATGGTTCATGGGCATCTCAGGGCAGAACACTCTTGGGGCCGAGATGGCCACAGCGCCATCTCGGGTTGGTGCATGTTGATGGCTTAAGCCATAGCACCTCACCCCTTGCGCTCTCCTCGCATTCTTCGATCGTTCTTTGGCCTCCAAACTCCGAATTCAAATCCGTTTGAAGATTAAAACCCAGAAATCCCTCAAGGACATGGACATTTAAGATACTCAAACCAGAAAATAATAACCTGACTCGATATACGAAGACGAAGACAATGTATGCAACATAAGTTGAAAGTGTAGTGTCTTTTGACTTAGAACTTGAAATCAATAGAATGAGTAAATGAAATGAACCAAACTCAATCATGAACAATCTAAGACTAAAATCAAGTTTAAGATCCATGTTATACAAACATATAAACAAACAAACACATTCCACACAAGAATGCAAACTTCATAGAGATAGTCTCCAATCATGCATTTTCCAAAACATGTTACTTTCATACCAATGCATGAGCATTCAACTTCAAGTATGTGAAAGTGTTATTCCAAAAGATGAACTACGATGCTGGGACACAAATGTATGAACTGTGTGTGTGTGCATATATAATGATGCACAACAAAATAGGGACACTTATGAATGAATCGTATGTGTGTGCGCCTACGCCTTGCAAGAGGAAGAAGGATCTCGATACCTTAGCATCCAAGAATAGTACCAATCCTCTTGAAGACGAATTTGCATCATGAGAAGCTGATTTTCTTCCTTGAAGCTCTTATCATCACGAACCACTTAAACAACTAAGCAATATATTATGGAATCAAGCCAACACAAATCTAGGACCTAACAATCTCCCCTAGGACCTAACATTTTCCCCTTTTTGATCACGTTGAAAAAAAGAGCACATATATCGGTTGCCTTCAAAATGAACCTGCCTAGGGAAGCTAAGCATCCCGTCAGGTGTTGTAGCTCTTTTAACATCCTTGGTGAAGTCATTTTTTAAAGGGCTTGGATCTTCTCGGGATTCACTTTGATCCCTTTCTGGTGAACTTGGAACCCAAGGAACCTTCTTGAAGGAACCCAATTAGGCACTTGCTCAGATTTAACTTCATTCGATACCTTCTCAGGACATCAATTATTTTATGCATGTCCGAAACATGTTCGCCTATCAAAATACTTTTGGTCAACATGTTGTCTGTGTAAACTTCAATGTTTCTTCCTATTTGGCGAGCGAAAATTCTGTTTACCAATCTTTGATATGTGGCCCTAAATTTTTTTATCCCAAAGGGCATCACTGTATAATAGTAAAAACCATGATCGGTCGTGAATGCTATTTTTTCTTCATCAACTTTATTCATCTGGATCTGATTGTATCCCGAATAAGCATCCATAAAAATGAGTAATTCATGACCTGATGTAGCATCGACCATTTGGTCTATTCTTGGGAGTGGAAAACTTCCTTTTGGGCATGCTTTGTTCAGATCATTGAAATCCATGCACATTCTCCGTTGGCCATTATTTTTTCAGACCAAAACCACATTTGCTATCTAGGATAGTTGATTTCTCGAATTGACCCTATAGTGAGTAACTTCTCCACCTCTTGCTTGGTCGCCCGACTTCTTTTGGGGTTGAAACAGCTTCTCTTTTGTATCACAAGTCTCGCAATCGCATCCACCGCCAAGTGATGTGATATTACTCATGCATCTATCCCCACCATGTCTTCATGACTCCATGCGAACACATCTTTGTAATGTCTGAGCAAATTGATAAGATCTAGTTTGACCTTCTCTTATTAGTTTGCTCCAATTTTGATCTTCCTATTCGGCTCATCTTTCTTTAAGACCACCTCCAATGTTGGTTCATTCTTTGACGTTTCTGGTTCCTCCCTTGGATCGAACTCAAACAACCATGATTCTTCTTGCTTAAAATGATCTGGCTGAGTTAAAGTACATACTTTGTGTTCACTATTATCTCTGTCTTTGTAAACTGAAAGATTAGCTCTTCCGGCCATCTCCTATGACCCCTTGATTATTCCTACCCCTTGATTATTCCTACCCCCCATTCAGTCAGGAATTTAATCATCAGGGCGTAGGTTGTTGTTACCGCCGTTGTTTTGTTTAGGAAAGGTCGACCTAGTAACGCATTATAAGGCCAGTTGTCCAAATCTACCACCACAAAGTTGAGTAACATTGTTTTCTGGTAAGGAGCTACTCCAATCTTCACGGGCAGTTTCACTGTTCCAAGAGACCTAACCTTGATTCCTCTGAATCCTCTGAGCGAGGTATGGAAAGGATGTAAGTCATTTCGATCCAATCATAGCTAATCATAAACAGTCACATTGAGGATGTCTATCGAGCTACCATTGTCCACTAAAATTCTCCTAACTTCTCTAATGACGAGAGCGTCATTTGGTCGGACGTCAACCCTATGTGAGTAAGCTTTAGTGAATATTATTGGGTCCCATCCTTCCTTTATTCTCTTTAGATCAGGTTTGATAGAATTAACATTGAAATTTTGTCTTGCTTCCAATGATTCTCGGATTTCTTGAGTTCGCTATCGGTTACTTCTTCCAATTAATGGTCCTCTGAAGATTATCTGTATCGCTCCATTCACCTCGGGTTTGGCCCTATTATTTCAACAAGATCTATGATCTCCCATCTTTATGTCTTTCTAAATTCCTGACTTCTCATCTTTCTTCAAAATTACATCTTACAGATGTCCTTCTCGGTTAAGGGTTTCTTTACAGTCTCTGAGCTGGTAACATTTAGAGGTCTCGTGATCGGTTTCCTTATGGAACCTGTAATATTTCATCGTGTCTCACCGAGCAAATTGTGATTGCCGACGTGGCTCTTTCACTAGATTTTTCTCTTCTAGTATTGCCAGGATCTCTTCCTATCTTTTCCTAAGCGGGGTATAGTTCGTATATTTTCCTTGAAATGTTTCCCTGGTTTGGTTAATATTACGTCCATTTCCCCTGTCTTTGCGCATCTCTCTGCTATTTTGTTTTTGTTTCCCTTTCTGGTTTTATGACTTTAACTCGACATCTTTTTGTTCGGGTTTCCCCCTAGGCATGTAACTACCTCATGTTGCCAACTCTTCTTCTTCCGCCATGGCGTATCCGCTTGCCATATCCATCGTATCTGTATATCTATTTAGACGAGCCCTTCTTAGGTTAAAAGACAAACGTGCATTCTGCAAGTTATTTATAAACACAACGATTATTGTTTCGTCATTTCCGATACCGATTTCTAAGACCGCTGACCGAATCTTTCTATATATTTCTTTAGCGACTCGTCTTTCCATTGTTTCAGCTGAGAAAAGTAAGCCACCGATTTTTTCCTGTGTACATTCCCTAGAAATTTTCTTGAGAAGCTTCTTCTTTACTCCTTGAAACTCCCAATACTTGTCGGAGGCAATCTCCAAAACCATATTGAACCTGTATCCCGGATAGTTTATGGAAAGTTAAGGCACAACAAAGGATCGTTGTGGGCATACTTGGCCATGGCGCTCTTATATCATCTGACATGCTCTTTAGGATCTGTATCCTTTTTGAATTGTTCCACGTGTGACATCCTGAATCTCTCTGGGAATGGTGTTCGTAGAAAATTTCTAGTAAAAGAGCTATCAGAATCATCGTATGACAACTCATTATATCCATAACGCCTAATCGATGCTTCTTTTTGACGTATGTAGTTTTCGACTTCTCGCGTCAGGCTCTGAATCACGATATCTCTATCGTTCATCGACTCACCCCGATAGTCGACCCATCGTGTGACTGTCACAACAGTCATCATCTCCTCTTCATCTGGCCTCCGAGTTTCATGGGCTAACCCTTACAGGCGTGTGGTTCCATGGTGACTTTTACAATGATATTGGTCATTATCTTCTGATGACAATGATCGATCTCCTCACCGGTCATATTTATGGAGCCTATCACGACCCGCTTGAACGTGGTTTCATCTTTGGTGGGGCAGCTCTTCTGTGGGTGTATCACGATCCTAGTCCTGGTTGTGTGTTGTAACCCTAGTCTTGTTGACAGGATCTTGTTGGGATTATACTCGATAGCAAGAGTAAAATAATGTATTTGACAATATTTTCATATTAATAAAGTGATTTATAGTTTAACAAATCTTATAGCATTTATAGTTTAATTATTATAATTGTCAAAAGAAAATAATCATAAGGTCAAAACACTACGAGAAAAGAAGAATTATTCATACATCTAGATATGTATGAGGTAGACACAATTGTTTAGTTAGTCTTGAATAATATTCACAACTTAATATAAAGGTTTGGCTCCTTTATCTTGTTAAAGTTATAGATTCTTTTGCTAGCATTTGAGTAGGATCAAATGTGTTATGATGAGTCAAAAATTAACAAAGTGTGGTATCTTTGGGCAAAAGAATCTAGTGCACTGGGTGCATTGAATTGGATCACAATGAAATACTTTATATAAAACCATCAATGGATAAATGTTTTTTATTTGAAGACAATCGGAGAGTCTATCTCAACCTTGAGATATATGATGGACTTATAGTTGCAAGTGTTATCATTTAAGCTATCAATGAGTACGATTATACGGTTATATAGCATAGTCTATCATCGATAGTTTGGTGGTTTTCATTTGTTAATCGATAGAGGACTTCATTTATAGATATGGACATCATGGATCCATTTATTAAATGAGAGTAGAATATCATCGTATAGATGTTCTGAGGTATTGGATATTAAATCTTAACGTTAAGTTGTCAATAGTGTCTATTAAAACATGGCTTATGGATAAGTCAAAATATCCAAGTTCAAAATGTGGTCATATGAGTAAATATGGTAACTAGGAGAGCTATAGGCGGTCTATGAGCTCTTAGCGACTACTGATATTCTTTACGAGGATACACTTTCTCTATGAAGATTGTCTAGGGTATGAATGAGTAACATCAACTTATTCTATCTTTATTTAAGAGTTCAACTTTAGTTCTTTAGTGGAATGAACTAAAGTTAATAGATAGAACCTAAGTGAATCATTTGTTGATTGTGATTAGGCTTTGTTTATTGGAGCTTAAATTTAGATAGCCCGCCAAGATCCCCAATCCACACAAACTTGCATGGATCTCTTGATATATTCTACCAGACCAATTTAGGGGTCCATCTAGAATTTTATTAAGGCATGTGGACTTGTTTCTTTTTGTAAGAATGGGTCTAGTTCACATGTGGACTTTTTATTAAAGTCCAATGGATTTAATAAAATAAGAAAAATAATATATATACCTATATATTGTTATAGGCGACAAGGCTAATGTATAAAAGCCTATATATATATATAATTAAATGGAAATTAATTAATTTGTTAATTAATTATTTATTTAATTAAAAGTCAAAATCTTTTTCCTAGTAGGAGATGGTCTCCTAAAATTATACTATTTTTGGTAGTATAATTAATATTAAAGACTATATTTGATAAGTAGATAAACAAAAGAAATTATTTATCTAATCAATTTAGGAAGTCTTTAATATGGTTACAAATACACTATAGAGTTGGATTAGGAGTCTTGGTGTAGGAAATAATTCTTTTTGGAAAAGGATTCTTAACCACCAGGAAAATCCTCCTAAGGAAAAGATTTTTTAACAACCAAGTAAATCCTTGTTAGGAGATGATTTATGTTCCTATATTTATTTCTCTTAAATTTCGGCCAGCCCATACACTTCTAAGAGAAGATTTTGGCCCGCCCTAGTTCAATTCTAAGAGAAGATTTCTGCCAGCCTAGTTCAATTTAAGAGAAGGATTCGGCCAACCTAAAGAATTCAACTTGGAAAGAATTCGGCCACCATAAGAATTTTGGGAGAAAAATCTGTTTTTGCTCTAGATAAAATTCAATCAACTCTAAGAAATAGTGTGAGATTCGGCAAAGAAGAAAAGGAAGAAAGAACGTTTAGTTTTCGATAGTACACTAGTAGCATTTACATTAAAAGGTTTTCTGTACAACATCGAATCAAGGTTCACGCGAGTTTCAATTAAATTCATTGACAATTCACAAGTGACCTAATGTTCTTTGTTTTCTTCTCGGAGGATAATTGTAACTAACAATGAAAAATATTTTGTTCATTTCCATCTTCAGGCATACAATTTAAAGAAAGGGAGCTCACACTCCTAGGTGATTCACGTTTGTGATTGGATTGGAAGATCTTGTGGATTTAATTCGGCACTTGTTCAATCGTTACGAGAAAAAGGTACGATACTGTTTATATAAATCAATTAATCTAGGGTTAAGGCTCTTGTTATAATAAAGGGAAATTTTTTTATTTATACTGAAACCTTAATTTCTAATTTTCACGCTTCCGCTGCGCGATTTTTCCTACAGATCTGAGTTCTTGACGGCTGTTAGCGCATCTGGTTCTGGCCCAACCATAGTCGATCGGAGCCTAGGGGGTGATGGAGGGTTTGATTGATGTGCCACTCCTTCCACCAATAGATCTATTCCTTCTTGCGCCGCATCTGTCTGCAACTGCTGTAATGCGTCACAGAAGCGATGTGCTATGTCCTCGCTGGTAGGTGGGACTTGCTGGATGCCAGCCAGGGATATTGGTTGGCTTTTGGTGGTTATGGTGGGATCTTGAGCGGTTCCGCCTATATGAGCATTATTTGGAGATTTCCAAATGTCCCTAGAATTGTCCTTACTTCCACTACCAACCATAGTTTAAACAGATCGGAGGTTCAACCCCTTCTTCTAGCGTAAATTGTTGACGTCGATTTCTTGATGGTCAAGAAAGTCAACAGTGTTGGATTTGGTAATAACCTGTTAAAAAAGAAAGAGAAAGAGAATGCAATGTTAGTGACACAAGTTTATATGGTAAAACTCCGATGGTCGGAGAAACGTCCACGAGTGGTTGAATGACTTGCCAAGCCAAATCCACTATTGAATAATCAGTTACATGCGTAGAACTCTTTTTTCTCTCTTATAATAATTTCTTCTCTATTTTGTTTACCGTCTTGCCAAACTTTTTTTTTGTCTATCATTCTTTCCATTAAAGTAAGATTATGGGTATATTTATACATGCGTAGAACCCTAATCCATGTTGTACAAGTAAAAGAAACTGTATTTGATTGAAAATGGTTACTTGGTGAAGTCGTTTGACTTCTTTCTTATTTCTGAGATCTTATCGATCGAGTATGGATCTTCATGGGATTCTAGTGGCACAGTCCGTTTAGGACTTATTTCCCTACCGGTGTGCAGTCTTCTAGAAGAATAGAGTTATTACTTAACTTGGACTCGCTTCCTATTTGGTGTTTTATCCTTCTAGAAACTTTTATCCATTGACGGTTTAGGATAAAGTAATTCAATGTGATCCTATTCAATTCACTCAGTGCACTAGATTCTTTTGCCCAAAGACACCTCACTTTGATGATTTTAGACTTATCATAACACACTTGATCCCACTCAAATGCTAGGAAGAAGAATGACATCAAGAAGGTACCAGCATGCTAAGAAGGGAACCACCCTTTCAAGAGAGGACCGGTACACCCTGGACTCAGGAATGGTACCACATATAAAGACATGAAGCTAGTTTCGTCTCTAACAAGGCAGAAGAGAGAGCTAACCGGTTTGACACTTAAAGCACTATAAATGAGATAATCAACTCTTTAAATTCCATTCACAACAACATTAATGAGAAATCAGTCAACTCTTCAACGGCCATTTACAATTCCGCCAATGAAGATTTGTCAACTCTTTAATGGCCATTCACAACGCCATTAATGAGAAATTAGTCAACTCTTTAATTGTCATTCACAAGACCATTAACGAGAAAACAACCAACTCCATCAATGCCAAATCAGTGTTCGTATGATTGTGAATTGATTAATTAAATTAACGGAGTGGGTAACAAGAATTAGGACCTATAAATATTATAAAGCTCTCTCAAAGAAAAGGATCCCCAGATCTGACCCTGACCTCAACTACTTTTGTAAGCACTCAGAGGTACTTACGTTGTACTACTTTGCTTTTCATGTAAACTTCACGAAGCACTTCTTATGATATATATAAATTTATTTAGAAAGAAGGATATCTCTTCTTCCTGTGGATACAACCTATGGGTTTTTCAGAATATGATCATTCATGATGCTTTTTCCATATAGGTCAGTCCATTTCTACTAAACGAATTATCTCTCTCCCTTCTATCTCTTTTATTATGCATGTATGTGAGTTAGATTCCAACCCTACCGGTACTAGATCTCTTATTCACCTATATGTATGCCAAGTCATGCATAAAGGTGGGAAAAATCATCTGGATCTGACACCGTAGATAGAAGAGACCTCCTCTTTGCTTGCTATTTGGGTCGAGAAACTATAAATGAGAACCAAAGAAGAGACCAAGTACCAGGATCGGGTACTGGGACTAGGTACAAGGACCAGGGTACGAGGACCAAGAATAAGGGACCAGAACCACCATCTCACACCAACAAGGGAACCTTAAGCGCAATGTCTCATTCTTATTCTCGAAGTAATGGGTAGGGTGATTTTAATCCTACCTACTGTACCTTACTCATTACTTGTACAAAACCCTACTACCTAGAAGTACTGACCCCACTACGATCTCCTAGGTTACAGTTTATGGGTGCTGATCAAAATTTTCTACCCAAATTAATTTTCAATTAACACTTTCTAGCGCCTTCTTTAGGGAGATCAATTGACGAACGTGGCTTCCTTGTCTTTACATGATCATCCATGAGATATATCATATTTGTTACAATGTAAGCTCGACTTTCTGCTATTGAGGTGATAGGTTCATTATTCATGACATATTATTCATTACTTATGATGTCCTTTCTTCATATTTGTATATACCACGTATGCACCAAGTGTCATGCCCATTTTGACGTTTGACAAATTTTGTTTGTTATGGAGTAAATATGTTATGTGAGATTCCTAGTGAATTCGATATACTATGTTGCCCTTATTTAGCAAATCCGTTCATATACTTGTGAAGCACCATTACAGCAACTCCGCGACTGGAGGACTCCTCTATAACAGAACCACTGCGATACTTCTAGAGCTCCTATACTGTAGAGTTTCACCTCTCATGCTTCTTTATAGAATATTTATTCTGCTACCAGTATATTTCCTCTACAGCAGATCTGCCATAGTACATATAGTGCTCCTATTTAGTAGAGCTACACTTCCCTTGTTTCCTTATAGAAGATTTGCTACACTGTCGACAAACCTCCTACCCAGCAGATCCACTAGATCTACACCTATTGATACGATTCCCCTCATGTCACCAGATCCACTCCTCAAAAGCTCCTAGGTAGCAGGCCAATATATGTACTCGAGAATCCAACTCAACTGTATGATCATAGGAGCATCATGATCGGCAGAGGCCTAGTGGCTCATTTCTATTTGTGTCTAGTCGTTCAGCGTCCAAGCGAGCCATTACGGTTTTGATTCCTTCTAGAAAGGTCCAAATTCTCATTTCAGTTGTTAGGATATTTTAGGATCTCAAAAATGACTCTGGACCGGTATCGTGTCAGTGGCTTCTCTTCATTTGTGCTAGACCAGTCAACTCCCTAGTAAGCCATCAAAGTCCTGATCTGTTCGAGAAGAGCCAAAAGGCTTCCCATATTTGTTAAGATCTGTAGGTACCTAGGGTTACAAATTGCATAGTGGAAGGGTCTTAATTTTTTTTATTCAAACATAAAGCTAACCTAATTGTACAGTAATAATCGAAAACAATAAGGGGGAGATGAAACTATTTCATACCAGCATTTGAAGGCTCCTTCTTTCTTTTTTGATTTGCTTCTAGATTAGAATCACAAGACGTTCCCGGCTATGTCCTGTGATTGGCAACATCGTGTGGGGTTGTCATGGTACTCATGAACTTGAATTGAGGTAGAAGAAAAGTTATGAAACAACTCTTGTTTTCTAAGTGTGGAATTCGGCTACCACAAATCAAAGACATTTAAAAAAAAAAAAAATTTCCTTTTTCTTTAACTGACCACACACCTCTGTTTTTTTCTCATGTTTCACTCACACACTTGTTTTGAGTTGCATTGATATGTGCTTCCATATCTCAATCAGTTTTTTAAACAATACCTTATATATTTATTTAAAACGATAACTTTTTTTAATTAATCCTTTAAAATATCTAATATCTATAAGGTTAATTAATAACTTTGAATTTAAACTTTTTAAATTCAAATTTGATATTTAATTTAATAAAAATAAAATAATCAAATTATCTTATCTTCATTCAAACACAAATATCAATCAACACCCTCCATCTAAGGATTAATTGAATAATTAAATAATGTTATTATTTAGTCAATTTAATCACTAATATTCATTAACTAAATAATCTCACTATTCAAATATTTCCCAAATAAATACGTGTTACTTTAGTAACACAATTAATTGGACAACCAATTAATCAACCGTGACCCTTGTTAACTATAGTGAATCAGGCTAGCCAGGGGACATAATAGACCCATAATATTTAGAGCTCCAAAAATCCTTAAAAAAATTTAATTAAACTGTTTAATTAGTATTTAATGATTATTAACTTCGGTGTTATTCCACTAAAAACTCAAAGTTGTACTCTCTCAACTGTAAATGTTTTTACATAAACCAATAATTTTCGGTGTCCAACAATATAGCTATTACATATGGTATAATCCTCCACAAGTAATTCATAATTAGAGTTGGGTCTTAAAGTTCGTCATGCCCCTCTAATTACATCTTTTCCATTAAGTACCACTGGCTCTCTAATGAACAATAAATCCTACATTCCTCACGGAATTACGAGAATGCTCATATTGTTCTAGCCCCGAATCAACCCATAAGGGAACTACTATCTACATCTCGTAAGAAGGAGTGGATTCCACTGTTGTGTGCAAACCTTCCAAGCCATAAGCTAAACAGTGATCCCAACATACGGAGCATATTGATTGGCAATGCAACTCCGACATCACCCATGGTACATAAAAAAAATATGATCTAACTTGAAGGAGTTGATAAGACACTTAGGATTAAGATCACTGACATATAGCCATCATAAGTCGATATATATGAATCTCATCGTGAAACAGGTCTTAGTGAGAGATTCACACAGATCGTTGCCCAGTCCTATAAGATCACATTATACAAGGTCGCTCTATTCTCAAATCACCATATGAATGATCCAGGATAAGATCACCGTACATTACAGAATGGATCGAAGCTGTAGATTAACCATAAATATAGTACCCAATTGTTTTTGCTGTTTATGTACTCTTAAAATCACTCGTTTCAAACTGAATCCATATGTATATGACATTTATATACTTAGTTCAAAATTACATCTGGCAATCTTAGATGTTAAGTACACATGTTATATAAGCATAGGACACAATTTGAATGAATAAACCACTTCATTTATTTATGATCAAATCACATTTTCAGTTTACAAGCTTTTGGGTAAAACCCCAATAATCTCCCACTTGCACTAAAGCATGTGAGACATGTCTCTTAAACCTAGACCCTCTAGGTGACCCATAACACTTTAGCCGGTAAGATCTTCATAAATGGATCAACACAATTATCCTGTGTCGATGTCTTGGTCACGGTTATATCTCCTCTATACACTATCTTTTTGATGAGTTGATATTTCCTCTCTATATTCTTTCCTCTCTTGTGGCTTCTTGGTTTTTTTGGAGTTAGCCATAACACCATTGTAATCACGATAAAGTGTGATGGGCTTATCCAGATCTGGAACAACTTCCAGATCACTCAAGAATTTATAGAGCCAAACAACCTCTTCAGCAGCTTCACAAGCGGCTATATATTCGACTTCCATGGTGGAGTCAACAATATAAGATTAATTAACACTCCTCTAAACAATGGATCCACCTCTAAGGGTGAATAATGCTCCAGACATGGATTCCCTAGAATCTCTGTCTGATTGAAAATTAGAATCCATATATCCTAACGGGATCAAATCCTGTCCAAAATATACTAGCATATAGTTTCTCGTTCTCCGAAGATACTTGAAAATAGTCTTTATAGTAACCTAATGATCCAATCCTAGGTTGGACTAGTACTTACTGGTTACTCCCATTGCGAATCAGATGTTAGGTTTCGTGCATAACATAGCATTCATGATACAGCCTATTGCAGACGCATAGGGAACAAGTCTCATATCCTCAACTTCTTGAGGTGTCTTAGGCACTGTTACTTAGACAAGTGAACTCATGCCTAGAAGGTAAATTACCTTTCTTGGAGTTCTGCATAGAAAATCTCATAAGAACCTTATCGATATATGATGCTCGAGACAATGCTAGGAGTTTGTTCTTACGATCCCTTATAAGTTGGATCTCTATAACATAATTTGCCTCTCCCAAATCTTTTATTTGGAATTGGCTAGCTAGCCAGCCAGCCCTTCACTTTCGATAATACCCCTACATCATTCCTAATGAGTCTGATATCATCTACGTATAGGACTATTATGTTGGGGTTTATGCCCTAAAGATGTAACTTGTAAATGGATTTATGAAATAAATGAAAGAAAAGTGCAATTCATTCTTGTTATGTTATTTATTTTATAACTTGTACATATATTTAACACCCAAGATTGTCGGATGTAATCTAGAACTATGTATACGAGTGTCATATACGAATGGATATAGTAATAGACGTGCAATCTAAAGAGTCCATAGATATCAAATAAATTTAGGTACTTTATTTATGGTTAATCAATAGCTGGAGTCCATTCTGTAATGTATGGTGATTCTATCCTGAATCATTCATATCAGATATGGGAATTGAGGGACCTTGTATGATGTGATCATATAGGACTGGTCCATGATCTATATGAATCTCTCACCAAGATCCATTTGTCGATGAGATTCATATATATCATCAAATGATGGCGATATGTGGGTGATCTTAATCTTGAGTGTCTTTGAAAAGTCCACATTTGTTGATTGGCTTATTTCGTGAGCAAACACAATGTTGGGGTTCATATAAGCGTAGCTTAGGCTCTCAAGACCTCAAGAGGAGAAGCACCAAAGGTAAAATTCTTGTGCTTACTTACTTTAAAGAGATAGTTGCACACACTCACATATTCATTCATAACTCTTGATCTTATATGTTGAGTGTTTTCTTGTGTGCATTTTAGTTTAAATGACTCTTGTTGACCTATTTGCATCTTGCTATGAAAGTTTTATGTCTTGCTAGGCATTGAAATAGGATGCATTTTCATCACTCTTGTACTTGTTGCTTGTATGGTTATTTGAGTGTCGATGTAGGAATTGCGCTGGTGGTGCGCTACTCGACCAACGCACCTCACCAGCGTAACATTCATAATGGACTGTCGCTAGTCATGCGCAACTGAGGTGCGCTACTGTACCCGTGAAAAGATGAAAAATGTGGGCGTGCACTGGTGGTGTGCTACTCGACTAGCGGAGCCCCACCAACGTAAACATTTCAGTTGTTTTGCATTTGTGCTGCGCCACTGACGTGTGCCACTTGACCAATGCGTATTGAAATATTTAGGCAGTGAGCTGGTGGTGCGCTACTCGACCAGCGCACCTCACCAGGTCACAATGAAGAAGTTGAAACTTTTTTTCCAAAATGACATCACTTTGTTTGGATCTCATATATATATATATATATAAATATATATATATATATATATATATATATATATATATATATATAATGTCTTAAGGTCGTGTAAGAGTTCAAAATATCATATATTTTCCTTAGAACATATTTCAAAGGAAAAACACTTCCAAGAACTCATTTTTACTCACTCAAAGCATTCCAATGTGTATCAAAACTTCATCTTGAATCATCTAAGTTCATCTAGAGTGCATCTATGGATAGGGTTGCTTCATCACATCTTTTTTGGTAAGCTCCTCACTATCTTCTTACAAGTTAAGTGTTTTTCGGTTGCTAAACCATCTCTTTAATTAATTGTATTCTCTTAGAATATTTCTATATACAAATTAGAGATTGTTGTGATGACATGATTGAGTGTTGTATTGTGATAGCTTCATAGGATTGATTGATCTATGTTTAGCTAAGCTATTTGAACATGTCATTTAGCACTTGATATCTAGGATTGCATTAATTGTCATCCTATTATCCTAGATAAGCATATAGGGTTTCCTAGCCTTGTTTTTTCATTGAATATCATCACATATTCACTTAGGACATTTTATCTCTTCATTGAGAAGTAAGACTTGTGTTGCTTCCGGGAGTAGGTAGCTTAAAACACAAGCAAGATGAACTAGGTTCACTTATACCAAGATTAGGTAGTGGTGGTGGATTAAACCGGGATTAGGTTGTAATTCCTTGCCATTAGTGGATTCAAGGTTCTAGTGTGGCGCACTCATCAGCCCATGGTTTTTTCCCATTTGGAGGATTTCCACGTATATCTCAAGTGTCATTTATATTTTCGTATTTTTACACTTATGATTTTATTGTAACTAGCTAGGGGCATTTTTGTAATCCTGACCTTAAACGAAAATTGGGTAAATTTGTTTAAAATCTATTCACCCCCCCTCTAGATTAATATTAAGCCCACCATAATATTTGTTTCAATTGGTATCAGAGCAGGTTCCTAGACATACATAGGTGATCCTTGCTCATTTTGGTGTGTGTTGCATTTTGTGTGTTTGTGTGGACCATTCATACACTTGCATTCATATCATTCATTCATAAAAACAATGAGTGGAAACAATGGCAATGAGGGAGCTTCCAGCACTAGACCTCCACTCCTCACCGGGTTGAATTATGCCTCTTGGAAAGGCAAGATGGAGTCGTACATATGCCAAATTCATGATAGGGCATGGATGACGGTTAAAGATGGCTACACTCCACCCATGATGACTCTTGCAGATGGAGGAGATGATGTACTCAAACCAAAAGCATAATGGAATGCACAAGAGTTTGAGGCTTCAAATGGTAATAGGAAGGCAATGCATGCCATCCTATGTGCAATGGATGATAACCAATACAAGTTGGTTCAAAACACTAGGATAGCTAATGAGGCATGGGATATCCTAGAAGTTGCACATGACTTTAAACGCAACTGGAATTGCTTAAGATGGATAAGAACGAGTGCTTCAATGGCTTCAAAGTGAGGTTGATGGACATTGTGAACCAAAGTCATCAACTTGGTGATCCTTATTTGGATAGGAAGATCAAGCAGAATATTATGAGATCTCTACCCGATATATTAGAGTCTAAGGTGACGGCTTTGGAAGAAAATAGTGGTTACAAGGACATGAAGCCAAGTGAAGTGATTATGAGGCTTTTAACTTATGAATCTAGGAAATGTCCTAACCCCACACCATCGAAAAAGAAAAAAGATATTGCTTTGAAAGCCTCCAAAGTTGAGAAGGAGGAAGGTGATGACTCGGATGAAGAGAAAGCTTTGCTAATGAGGAAGTTCAAGAAATTCTACAAGTCCGAGAAGAAAGGCTTTGGATCCAAGGGTCAAGACTTGAAGAAAAAGGCTTCTTTTAAAAAGTTTGAGCCTAGGCAAGAAAAGATCGAGAGTAAAGGAGTCCAATGTTATGAATATGGTGGAATAGGTCACTTTGCCCCGGAATGTGCAAATCACAAGAACAAGAAGAAGGGAAAAGTGATGGCTGCCACATGGAGTGAAAGTGATAACTCTAATGAAGGAGATGAGTCTTCAGATGATGAAGAACTCATGGCTAACTTCATAGCATTTACATCCTCTCTTAGGATCAAAGATGCTAGTGAAGAAGAGAATGATAGTCAAGAGGAAGACTACTCAAGTGATGATGGATCTTCATCACAATCCATAAATGGAAGTGTGGAGAGGATGGATCTCAAAGAACAAGAATGAGATCAAGAGATTAAAAGAAGAAAACCTAGACCTCTCAACTCAAGTTGAACAACTAAATGAAGAGTTGGAAAGATCTAATAGGAGTGAAGAAGGGTTGAAGAAAGAGCTTGAAGATGCTAGAGAGTTGTTGGCCAAGATGAATCTAGCACCAAGAAACTTGACCATATGCTAGATGTTGGAAAGAGGCAAAGTGACAAGAAGAGGCTTGGGTTTGAAGATGACAAGATGTCTTCCACTCCAAGCAAGACAATTTTTGTAAGAAGCATGAACTTCAATGGGTCCTCTCCTCATCAAACTTCTAAGAAAAAGCTTGATCTAGGAGAGTGTTCAAAAAGTGCTCAAGTGAAGGTGGCACCAAGAAGCCCACCTCAAGCTCATCCTACAAGGGCCCCTCAAGTTAACCTCCCTAAACCAAAAGCTCACAAAGGGAAGGCACCTATCATGCAAGCTCAACCAAGGAAGCAATCAAGTCTTGCTCAACCACAAAGACATGGAAAGGCTCCAATGCATCCTCAAGGATATGGTATAATTCCTAACTTTTTACCTACATGTCATTTTTATGGTATTGATGGTCACATTAGACCAAATTGCTTTAGGTATATCAAATTGTGTAGGATTAAAAGCATGACAGAAAAGACAAAGGCTAGAGCCATGAAGCATGATCCTATGACATCTAGAGCCATGATGCACGATCCTAAGAATTCTAGAGCCATGATGCATGTCACTAGGAAAAGTGGAACACTTTTGCATGATCCTAGGACATTTAGAGCCCATGTACCATTGACCACTAGGAAGGAAAATACTGCACCGAGGTGGATTAGAAAGGATGAACACCTTTGCCATGTTGCACAAATTGCTTTGAAAGCTCATTCTTGTGATTTTTGGTATTTGGATAGTGGGTGATCTAGGCACATGAATGGAAATAAGAGTTTTTTTGAGACTCTTATGATGGAGGAGGGAGGAAATGTCACCTTTTGTGATGGGTCCAAAAAGAAGGTCAAAGGAAAGGGAACCGTTTCCATTCCTGGATTACCTTCCTTGTCTAATGCTTTGTATGTTATTGGTCTAAAAGCCAATTTGATAAGCATTTCACATCTTAGTGATGATGGACTCTCCGTCTTGCTTAGGAAAAATGATTGTTCTATCCTATTTCCTAATGGACAAACATTGTTAAAAGGTATAAGGTCTAGTGACAATTGCTATTGTCTTGAGGCTAGAAGTGTGTCTTGTAATGTGTCCAAGGATGAACAAATAGAGTTGTGGCATGAAAGACTTGGTCACATGAACTTTAGGGATCTAAAAATCTTAAATAAGTTCAATGTTGTGCGAGGCCTTCCCAAGCTTGGGAAAAAGGTTAATGGTGTTTGTGGGCCTTGCCAACATGGGAAGCAAACCAAAAGTATGCACAAAAAGGGCAAGTATATAACCACCAAAGAACCTCTAGAGCTTCTCCACATGGATCTTATGGGTCCTGTGCAAACTGAGAGTTTAGGTGGAAAGAGATACATTTTTGTGTGAGTAGATGACTTCTCTAGGTACACTTGGACCTATTTCCTTAGAGAAAAATCTGAAACTTTTGACAAGTTTAAAATGCTTTGCTTTAAAATTCAAAATGAAATGAACTCTAAGATTAAAAACATTAAGAGAATTAGGAGTGACCATGGAAAGGAATTTGAGAATGCCCATTTTGAAAACTATTGCAATAGTCTAGGCATTTCTCATGAGTTTTCAGCTCCTATGACACTTTAACAAAATGGAATTTTGCTTAGCAATAATGTCCTTAGGAATCTTTAGGCCGAGGCCGTCAATACCGCTTTCTACATAGGAAATAGAGTCTTCCTTAAATCTCACACTAGTCAAACCTCTTATGCGTTATGGAAAGGTAGAAAGTCAACTGTTAGCTACTTCCACACTTTTGGAAGCAAATGCTATATTTTGAATGACCGTGATCAACTTGGTAAATTTGAATCTAAGGGTGATGAGGGTATCTTCATTGGCTATGCCTTGAATAGTAGAGCCTATAGAGTTTTTAATCTAAGAACTAGGACCGTAATAGAATCATCTAATGTTGTCATTGATGATACTAGGCTTAAAACTAATGACCATGAGGAGGAGGAGGTAGATTTAGTTGATGACTCCCCTTTGGAGAAGGTTATTGATGTCTCTAATGATGAAAAGACTAACCTTGATGATGACATAACACAACCTATTGATAGGCTTCCTCTCTTGAACTCAAAAGAACCTACTCCATGGATTAGGAAACTTCATGACAAAGAGGACATCATTGGAGAGGTTAGTGAGGGTGTTAGGACTAGGCATCAAATGGCTAATCTAATTAGCTACACATGTTACACCTCTTAAAGATGAATTTTGGGTTCTTGCTATGCAAGAAGAGCTTAACCAATTTGAAAGGAATGAGGTTTGGACTCTAGTCCATGGGCCCAAGAACACCAATGTGATAAGTACCAAGTGGGTATATAGGAACAAATCCGATGAGGATGGCAACATTGTGTGAAACAAGACTAGGCTTGTAGCACAGAGATACTCCCAAATTGAGGGCCCGTTGCTAGGATTGAGTCCATTAGACTTCTTTTATCCATTTCTTGTTTGTACAAGTTCAAATTATATCAAATGGATGTTAAGAGTGCCTTCCTCAATGGCTTCTTTCAAGAGGAAGTGTTTGTTGAGCAACCCAAGTGGTTTGTGGATCCTAACCACCCTAATCATGTCTATCACCTCAACAAAGCTTTATATGGGTTGAAACAAGCACCAAAGGCTTGGTATGAGCGTCTCACCCAATATCTCATAGACAATGGCTACACTAGGGATAGTGTTGACAAGACTCTATTCATCAAGAAAAACAAAGATGAGCTCTTTATAGTTCAAATATATGTTGATGATATAGTCTTTGGCTCCACCAATGACACCAAAGTCCAACAATTTGTTGATGTCATGTCTCATGAATTTGAGATGAGTCTTATTGGTAAGTTGAGTTACTTTCTAGGTTTACAAATTAAGCAAATGGATGATGGGATTTTCATATCTCAAGCTAAGTATGTCAAAAACCTAGTGAAGAAATTTGGCCTTGAAAGTGACAAACATTGTGATACATCCATGAGTACCACTTTGAAGCTTATCAAGGATGCTAGTGGTAAAAGTGTGGACCAAACTTTATATCGTGGCATGATTGGTATCTTGCTCTATTTAACCGCAAGTAGACCCGATATCTCCTTTAGTGTGGGTGTGTATGCTAGGTATCAAGCGGATCGTAAGGAGTCCCATCTCTCTTCTATTAAGAGAATCATTCGATATGTGAATGGGACATCCAACTATGGGATTTGGTACTCTTTTGACACTAATGCTAGTCTTGTAGGCTTTAGTGATGCAGATTGGGCGGGAAATTATGATGATAGGAAAAGTACATCGGGCGGTTGCTTTTTCCTTGGGAAAAACCTTGTCTCTTGGTTTTGTAAGAAGCAAAATTCGATTTCCTTATCCACTGCTGAGGCCGAATACATTGTTGTTGGGAGTGGATGCACACAACTCCTTTGGATGAAGCAAATGCTAGTCGACTATAGATTCAATCAAGGTACTCTTACTCTTTTTTTTGATAACATGAGTGCAATTAATATTTCAAAGAATCCGGTTCAACATTCTAGGACTAAGCATATTGACATCTGTCATCATTTCATTAGAGAACTAGTTGAGAGCAAATGCATGGTACTTGAGCATGTAGGTACAAATGACCAACTAGCGGATCTATTTACTAAACCTACTAGATTCAAGACTCTTAGTAGATCTATTGGGATTTGTTTAATGGAGTGATGTGTTGTGGTCTTTGACCCCATATGGGGAAATCAAGCAAAGAGAGCTATTGTATACTTGTTGCATTCAATTTCTCTTAAATATGTTTATGTCTCTTTATTGATTACTTGAGTAGCTTGGTTGCACTTATAGTATATTGTATTTTCTTAAATAAGTGTGAACTTTGCTTTGATTACAATCCATGTCATATTTATGTTCAAACATGCATTTTTGGACTAGAAGATATATATTGGAAGTACATAATTGAATGACCCATAATTATCTCCATGACATGATGATTCTTTAAATGACATGCTAATGAAAAATGATAAAGCATGATTTGATGATTGCAATTGTTAAATGAAACACATTGTGTGAAAAATGCTAGTGAGAATAAAATGTTTAATCAATGTCTCTCTTTCTTTATTAGTTGAACATGGCTACTATCATACTGGTATTCTCCCGAAAAAATTAAGTAGGGTGCAAAGTTGCTCATGCCATGTTTCACTTTTAAAGTTGGATATAGTGCCTTTAAAACTCGATATCTATAAGAACTCTATATCCTTGTTTCTCTCATGACAAATGGTGGAATTGGTTTGAATTATATTGGAAACCTTTGTCATTTGCTTTGCCAAATACCATTATTTTTGGACTTGAATGCAACATGTCTTGTATGCAAAGCACTTTTTGATTCACACATTGTCTTCAAATAAATCTCCTTGTGTCTCTCCCATAAATTGAGATTGCATAAATGTGGCTTATATAATTATGCAACAATCTTGTATGCTATTTTCTTTCTTTGCCTTGAGTGACCTGGTTGGGGACTTCTCCTTTGACTATATCATGACAAAAAGGGGGAGTAGTGTTGGCTAAAGGAGAGTAGCATGTGTTGGTTTGAAAAGGGAGATTACATGTAGGTGGAGTTGCCCGTTGAGGGGGAGCATTGCATGAGAATTTCATGATATCATACTCATATTTCTAAGTGCAAATGCTTTTGTTTTATATTCACTTGATCATCTCACATGCACTTGGTTTGGAAAGCGTATTTGTGCTTGCCTTGTGTGTAGGGTTGATAGTTCTACAAGAGATTGAAGACTTGAAGTTTTTTTTATGTTTATCTCTTTGTAATGTAGAATATATTTCCGATGTTTTTTCTATTTTGTTTTGTCAGGATCAATGTGAGTGGTGGTTTTGTCACGAAATAGACAAAGGGGGAGATTGAAAAGTCCTCATTTGTTGATTGGCTTATTTCGTGAACAACCACGTTTTTTGGATTCATGTAAGGGTAGCTTAGGCTCTAAAGACCTCAAGAGGTGAAGCACCAAAAATAAAATTCTTGTGCTTACTTACTTTGAAGAGAAAGTTACACACACTCACATATTCATGCATAACTCTTGATCTTATATGTTGAGCATATTTAATGACTTATAGATTTTATGTCATCTTATTTGCATCTTGTCATTTAACCCATTTTAGCGAAAATTGGGTAAATTTGTTTAAAATCTATTCACCCCCCTCTAGATTAATATTAAGCACACCATAATATTTGTTTCAGTCTTATCGACTCCTTCAGGTTAGATCGTGGTCTTTGATACCATGGGTGAGGTCGGATACAGTTCTAGATAAATATGCTCTGTATGTTGGGATTGCGATTTAGCTTGTGGCTGGGAAGGTTTGTACACAATAGTGGAATTCACGCATTTTTGTGAGAAGTAGATGGTAGTTTCCTTAAGGGTTGATTCGAGGCTTGGACAATATGAGCACTCTCCTAATTCCTTAAGGAAATAGGATTTATTGTCCATTAGAGAATCAACGGTACTTATAGGATATATGTAATTAGATGGGTATAGTAGAAATTAGGACCCATCTCTAATTATGAACTACTATGGAGGATCACACCATATATAATAGCTATATCGATAAACATCGAGTTGTATCGGTTTGTGTAAAAGCATTTGCAGTTGAGAGAGTGCAGCTTTCAGTTTTTAGTAGAATAACACCGGAGTTAATAATCAAGGAATATTACTTAAAGAGGTTAATTAATGATTTCGAGGATTGTTGGAGCTCAAAATATTGTGGGTCCATTAGGTCCTCTTGCTAGCCCGACCGATTTAGGTAACAAGGGTCACGGTTAATTAATTGGATTGTCCAATTAATTGTGTTACGAAAATGACACGTATTTATTCGGGAATTAATTAAATAATGAGATTATTTAATTAATGAATAATGGTGATTAATTAAATTAAATAATAAGATTATTTAATTATGTTATTAATCACTAAATGAAGGGTGTTTGTTGATATTTATATTTAAATAAAAAAAAAGATAATGTTATTACTTTATTTATTAAATTAAAAATTTTATTTTTGAATTTAAATATTTTGAATTCAAAAATAAAATCAAATAAAAGATCTGGTATATTTTTTATGAAAGATTTTAAAAATCCTATAAATTTTAATCAAGTTTTTTAAAAGTTAAATATATATATATATATATATATATAAAAATTTTAAAAAATAGAATCAAAGTGGGATTTCATTTTTTAAATTACAAAATATATATGATATATTTGTGCAAACCAAAAAAAACACACATCAGTTTAAAAAAGGTCGTTTTTGGTTGTGTGTGCGCGGGTTTATAAAAATAAAAAGTCAAAAGACTTTTGGCTTGATTTTTTTTGGTATTGTGTGAAAAATATGTTTATCGCAGAAAAGATAAAAACAACTAATGTGTGCATTAACACATATCAACACATACATAAGAGTTTACAAGAGATACAAACAGTGCAAGTGTTGCATAGTGAAAATAAAGAAAGAGTTTCTTAGTTTTCCTTCATTCTCCATTCTAAGATCTCGAGCCCGTGACGTAACCACACACAGTTACCAATCCCTTGATATAGTGAGGAAGATCAGTGGTACAGACCAGGAGCATATCGAAATATGAAGGAGCCTCCAAAAGTTGGTATGGTTTTATTTTAATCTTCTTCTTTATATCGATTTAAATTTTCTGTATATACATATATTTTATTATTGTAATAATTTTATACGTATTAGTTTCAAAAATAATTACGATCCCAAGTTCACTGGTTCCAGATCAGTTAAGATCTGTATAAAAAATTTAAAACCCATTTCCGCTGTGTTAATGGTGAACGAGGTTCCAACATTTGAAAACTACTTTCGTGTCAACGATGCTTGTAGACACAAGTGATTAACACTGAAAAATGTATGTTTACTAAGGGATAATATCATCATTTTACACTTCCAATATGATTAATTCCCTAATTTAGACATAATTTCGTTCACTCGTTTAAATAAATCTGTTGTGTAGTAATCAGTGTATTTTTCTTTGTATTTCAGAGGTAATACGATCAATTTAGAATTATGGAGAAATCAGATGCCAAAACAAACATCATTTTCAAGTTTAGAACATCAGAAACCTTAGGAAGACCACGAAGGGTATTTTTGTAATTTTGACTATTCACTGTTCACAGTTAACTTTCACTGTTTCTGAAGTTGTGGCACATTCCTATTGGACCAAACTTTAAGTGCACCATACACACGGCTGCAGAGAATCATATTCTAGAAGCCGGTGCACTGTTCACTATTCACTTCACAGATGCATTACTGTTCCCTGTTCACTGTTCACTATTCACTTCACAGATGCATTGCTGTTCACTGTCACTGTTCACTGATGACATGGCAAAATCTGGACGCTCCATTCTAAATTCATCCGATGGTCAATTTTCATCCGTATTTTGTATAAATAGGGGGCATCTCCACCTTAATTTTCAGATTCTAAATCTAAATCTGATATTAGATTTGTGAAATTCTCTCTCTTTTGTTCTTAAATTCTCAGTTTAAATAAAATAGTTATTTTCTAGTAAACTTATGTCTGGCTAATTTTATATAGCTGAGGCCAAAGGTGATACTGTTGGTATGGAAAATATGATCAAATTATGGTAAGTTTATTATTTTTGTGATTTCTCCCCTCTGATCTTTATGGAGTTTTTGACTCACTGTAGTCTGACAGATATTGTCTAGTACAGTGAGTACTTTTACCCATAATTATCGAAGAGTGGTTTCTTCCCTCTGATCTTTGTGGAGTTTTTGACTCAATGTAGACAGACAGATATTGTCTAGCACAGTGGGTACTTTTACCTATATCTATCAGAGAGTGGTTTATCCCCTCTGATCTTTGTGCAGTTTTGACTTACTGTAGAAAGACAGATGTTGTCTAGCACAGTGAGTACTTTTACCCACATCTATCAGACAGTGGTCAGTGGAGTGGAATACCATCCCATTAATCTAGTCTAAATATTAATAATTGGATCATATTCAAATTACCCACAGTGGATCCCTTAGCCCTAGTATTAATTTTAATTGATTTACATTTTATAACAAGCTTATTAATTAATCTAGAAAATTAATTCTACAAGGACAAGTGAACAACCTCCTTGTGATTTGACCCGGTCTTACTGGTTAATTTTTTACTATGACACTCTTATACTTGGGAGTAGGAACACTTCTTTAGGACGTGTCAAGTTTTTGGCGCCGCTGCGGGGAGGTAAGTCCACCTTTTCTTTGTAGAAATAATTTCTTTTTAATTTTATTTTAGTTTTGCTAAAAAAAAATTCTCTAACCTTTATTGTTTTTATTTTGTGTTCAGTTTTACATCACTCATCTCATTTGTAGATTTCATCCAGTTATAAAAAAAAAACACGTGTAATCAATAATCACATTTTTTACATTTTAGTCCTTCAATTTTTTATTTGCATTTTAGCTTAGATCTAGTTTACATTTGCATATAGATCATTTTATTTTACATTATTACGTATCAGCCCCTGTAATTATCGCATTTCCAATTTAGTCCCAATATTTATGATTATTTACACTTTTACCGCACTATTGTGTATATTTGCATTTACACCCCTAGAATTTTGCATCTTTTTATTTTTATCACTTTTTATTTTTTTTTATTTTTTTTGTGTATTTCACCTTCATGAACCCTCATTAAATTTGCATGAGATGGTGGTCTCGAACATCTAGTGGTAGATTAATTAGGAGATCACAATCATCCACATTCACCAACATGGCTGAAAACCCACATAGACATCCAACAAGAAACCAAGCCGAGAACCTTTTAGACATCCTTGACAACATATCTCAACACAGCAACGATCCGCCTTATGCTGACCATGACCAACACATTAACCCAAATCCACCTAGAACTCTTAGAGACTACATGAATCCCACACGTACTAGAGCACCTTCATGAATAGCTTTCCTACCAAATGCAACATACTTTAATTTTAAACCGGGAATCATTCAACTTTTACCTAAATTTCACGATCTTGAATCTGAAAATCCATATTTGCATCTTAGGGAGTTTGAGGAAGTCTATAACACTTGCACTGACCAAATTTCCTTTTTTTCCTTAAAAGAAAAGGCTAAAACTTGGTAACAAAACCTTAGGTCAAGATCAATCCAAACTTGGAATGATATGCAACAACAGTTCTTAAAGAAATCTTTCCTACCTTATAGAACAAACTCTCTTAAGAGGCAAATCACTTCATTTGCCCAAAAACCTGGGGAAACACTTTACCAATGTCGGGATAGGTTCAAAGAGTTATTAAATGTCTATCCACATAACGGTTTTGAAACATGGAGGATAGTAACACATTTCTATGAGGTACTCACACCCCAAAGTAGACAAGTCATTGAAACGATGTGTGATGGGGTGTTCGGTGACAAAAATCCTGAAGAAGCACTTGAATACCTTGACCATATCGCCGAAAGTGCTTAAAATTGGAACACCATTGGTTCCTATGAGTCCATGAGCAAACCACAACAATCTCCATCTAATGGAGGCATTTACAATCTTAGGAAAGATCATGACCATCAAGCTAGATTCGCATCCCTAGCTAGGAAAGTTGAAGCTTTAGAAACTACAAAGAGTGAACATGTAAAATCTCTACAAGAAATTACATGCCATGTATGTGATTCTGATGATCATATCACTCATAGTTGCCCAACTTTACCAGCTTAAAAAAATTGCCTTAATGAACATGCCAATGTTTTGCACACTTTCAACAAGCCAAATTCCAACACATATTCACAAACCTACAATCCTGGTTGGAGAAATCACCTAAAATTTAGTTGTAAGAACAACAATCAAGCCCAGTCTTCACAACCACCAGGTCCATCACATCCACAAACACACTAGAATTTCCAAAACCCTCAAGGTTTTATGCCTTATGTCTCACCATCTAGGAAAAACTTTGAAGACACTTTGTACTCATTCATTGAGAATCACTAATCCATTAACAGCCAAACTGCACAAACCTTGATAGATGTTAAAGATAATTTGGTAAAGCTAGCTTCTTCACTCACCACACAAGAAAAAGTTAAGTTTCCATCTCAACCATAACCAAATCCCAAGAGTCAGTCAAGTTCCTATGACAATAATCAATGCCCAGATCAAGTCAAATCAATTATCATTCTTCGTAGTGGTAAGGTCATCAAAAAACCTATTCTTGAATATGGTGAAATTTATGATGAGTCATTTTCCAAGGGTAAGGAAGGGGTTGATGAAACCACTGTTAATGAAGAAATAATTGAATCCCCACCTACATTTCCATATCCTCAGGCTCTTAAAAATTCACAAAAATTGATACATCCCCCAAAGATTTTTGAAATTTTCAAACAGGTAAAGATCAATATCCCTTTGTTGGACGCAATCAAACAGGTACCTTCCTATGCTAAATTTTTGAAGGATCTGTGCACTGTGAAAAGGAAGCATCAGGTAAGAAAGAAAACCTTTATGGCTGAACAGGTAAGTTCCATTCTTTACAACAAAAATGTTTTCAAATATAAAGATCCTGCATGTTCTACTATTTCATGCATAATCGGTAACTATAATATTGAGCATGCTTTACTTGACCTAGGTGCTAGTGTAAATTTTCTCCCATACTCAGTTTATCAGCAACTTAAACTTGGTGAGTTAAAGCCGACTTCAACCATACTCTGTCTTGCTGATAGGTCAATTAAAATACCAAAAAGAATAGTGAAAGATGTGTTAGTACAAGTCGATAAATTTATCTACCCCGTAGATTTTATTGTCTTAGAAACACAACCTGTTGTTAATGAGTACAAATCAATTCCTGTTATATTGGGTCATCCATTTTTGGCTACTGCTAATGCCTTGATTAATTGCAGGAATGGAATAATGAGCATGTCTTTCGGAGAAATGGAAATTAAGCTTATTGTTTTTAACATGTCTAAGGAACCATTTGATGATGAAAATGAAGATGAAGATGAAGATGTAGACATTATTGAAACCATTGTTGAAGATCATGTTCAAAAGGATTCTTTTAACTCATCTGAAGTTTGTTTGATCAATTCACGTGAGTTAAGCATGCATTCACATTTTGATGATTATTTACAGGTTGTCGAAGAAGAAGGAGACACTTCAGATTTTGAAGAATTGGAACAAAAAGATGACTTGCCAGAAGAAAAATCACCTTAACTGGATTTGAAGCCCTTACTAGAAGGACTTAAATATGCTTACCTTAGAATCAACCAGACCTACCCAGTGGTAATCTCTTCTAACATCACAGAAGAGCAAGAAGGTAAGTTGTTACATGTTTTAAAGAAAAATAAGAATGCAATTGGTTGGACTTTGAAATATTTGAGTGGTATTAACCCTTTGATTTGTTCACATCGAATAAATTTAGAGGAAAATGCTAAAACATATCGACAACCCCAAAGAAGTCTTCATGAAAGAAGTTGTCAAGACTGAAGTGCCTAAATTACTTGACGTGGGAATTATCTACATCTCTGATAATAATTGAGTGAGTCCTACACAAGTTGTGCCAAAAAAATATGGAATCACTGTTGTTAAAAATAAAAAGAGTGAGTTATTCCAACTCGTGTTCCATCTAGTTGGCACATGTGCATTGATTATAGAAAATTAAATGATGCCTCTAGAAAGATCATTTTCCCCTTCCATTCCTTGACCAAATTTCAGAAAGAGTAGCAGGACATCCCTACTACTGCTTTCATGATAAACTAATTTTAAGAAGATCATTTGAAGTTGGTCAAAATGTTTTGCTTTATAATCATAGACTTCATTTATTTCTTGGCAAATTGAAATCAAAATGGAGTGGTCCGTTTGTTGTGAAACACGTGTATCCATATGGTGCCCTTAACTTTGAGAATCCTAGGAATGATAATTTGTTTAAAGTAAATGGACAACGTGTGAAACCATTCTTAGAAAATACAAATTTTCAAAAAGACTCTGCCGTCCTTTCTGGCCCTTGTTACAATGGTGAGTAAATAAATCTTTTGCTTTTGACTTTATTTATGTTTGCAATTATTATTTTTGTTTTTGTTTGCTTTTACATTTTGAATTTTTGCAGGATTAATTTATAGGTTCAATTTTTGCTTGGTGTGTTTTGCTATATAACCCTGGTTAAGTGGCGGATAATGGTACTCCGTGACAGTTCAAGTCGATTTAATTCAGTTTCCCAAATAATTGATCCCCAAAACAAGGCATGGATGAAATTTGAAAAAACCTGCGAAAATAATTTCCATCGTTGCACCAAAATGCTCTGAAAAAGATTTACAGAGCACATTCCGAAAGATTATGCTTACTGACGATAAACAACATTCCTGTAGAAATTCACTGGTTGATCGAAGCTAAGGTACGTCTAGTAGGTGAGTCTGTTGATTCATTTATATCTTACATGCCTGGTTTTGGAAGAAGTAACCTTGAAAAAAAATGAAGAGATAAGAAGTTAAGAGTTATTCGTCACAAATGTGCACGTACAACTTACAACACACGTTGTCGTTCTTTAGGAATGGTGTCTAATAATCGGAAAGATAAAATTGTATTCATTAGGCATGGTTTGCGTAGGGAGTCATTAGATAATATCCTAACAACTCTTGATGCACATCCTAGTGGATATGTGCAAATGGCAATTGACCGATTATGGCCACAATTTCAAAAAGAACATGCACAATATAGTATTGGTAATCTAACTTTAAAAGACCTTGTTTGCCAATTTATAAGAAAATTGGATGGGAAGCATATCCCCGACCGATAGAGGGCGTTAAAGCCGTTTCTGGACGTAAAACCAGAGGAAGATGTAAGCCATAATAACAGCTATTAGTAAATATCCTTTTGTTTTTATTATCTTTATCCTTCTGCATTTAATGTCTTTTGTAATTAATGTTGTTTACTTTTGATTTTTGAACCATTTGGATCTTATACGCCACCCTATACATATAGGTGTATCATTGTGTTACCTTTTCAGGATCTATAAATACAAGCATTTGTTTTCTTTTTTGCTTCAAGCACTCATAAACATTCAAGAGAAAAATTCAGAGAGTGCATTAATGGCATCACCTTCAACTAAACGATTCACAAACATGTGTGTGTTTGGTGGCAATAATTATAGGAATTACAGAGAGTTTGTTGAGGCTGCAACTCATCTTGGTAAGGTTTTGGCTAAGCAAAAATACACCTAGTGTATGGAGGAGGTAACTTGGGATTAATGTGGTGTGTTTCATGAGCTGCACGAGACGGAGGTAGTCAAGTTCTAGGTATTGTCCTAAAACCTATGGCCGTAGCAGACATCATCAGAAAGACAAACAATGAAGAGTTAGTTGTTTCAGATATGCTTGAAAGATTGACTGCTATGTTACATCATGTTGATGCGTTTATAGCTTTGCTAGGTGGTTTTAGAACCTTAGAAGAAATCTTTACAGTGGCATCCTGGGTGCAACTACACATCCATGAGAAACCCATCGGTTTATTGAATGTTAATAAATTTTATGATGGTTTGCTTTCATTTCTTGATCATGCTTAGAAAAATTATTACATTCCACCTTCAATCTAAAAAATCTTTATCTCTGCTTCAAGTTCTTATGAGCTGATTGACCAGTTACAAGCTTTCAATTATGAGCCAGATCCTTCAACCTCCAAAATATATTGGTCAACTGATGAAACGAACAAGAAAAACATAATTGATCTGAATCTCAGTTTATGATTGTCCCATGGTTTTTATGCATTTTATTTTCATTTATTTTGTATTTCTTTTACTGTTTTGCTGGATTTTGTTGTCTTTCAAGTTGTTTAGGCGATATCTTCTAAACCTTACATCTTTCTAAAGACATTGGGGACAATGTCTCGTTCTGGTTAGGGGGAGAGGATAATTGATTCAATAACTTGTGTTTAAAAAAAAAACTAACTTCTGACCATTTTTTTTTGTAAAGATGGCCAAGTAAGGAGAACTTTTAGATACTTCTGAGACGCATCTTTATAGTTCTGATGCATTTTTTTTCCTCTCTTCTGACTATTCAAATTTATAAACTCTCCATTGTGATATCATTGACTAATCTTTTTGTTCATTAAGTCATTTTGAGAAACTTTTTGAACTATTCTAGACACACGCACATTGACACGTGATTATGTGCAGTAAGTTGAGATTTTGTGATGTTTAGTTCTGAAACATCATTCAAGGGTAACAACAGAAGGCAGTGGTCTTGTTTAAAAATATATTTAGAAATAATAATAATAATATTTTTGTGCGTTGTGACCAAAACTCTTACTTAGTAGTCAGGCCTTATGCCTTAGTAAGCATAGAGTGTTTACGCAAAACGGTGGAGTCTGGATACGAATAAAGTGCAGTTTCGTAGCCTCTTTAACTCGGTCAATTAAGTTCAAGGGGTGCTTCAACACCTAATGCCCTAAGACCAACTAGTTTGGGAGTCGTTGGCCCAAAGCTCGTTACACGGGTTAAAGAGAAAGCTTAAGGGAATTGTACTAAAAAGATAAAAACATCTGCAATTATAGTAATTAAACCCGTAGGAGTGCTTTAACACTTAATGCCCTAAAGTCAACTAGTTTGGGAGTCATTAGCCTAAAGCTCGCTACATGGATTAAAGATGGAATGTTTGTTTTCCATTTTGTTATATAAAAAAAAACCAAAAAATAAAAATAAATAAACATAAATACATAAAACTACTACCTAAGGAAGAAGCCCTGATGAGATTTCGGAATGAAAATGTTGTTTGATTTTAATTGAATCTCATAGTTATTGTGTTGATCTTTGTTGAGCACAAGAAAGTTTTAATGATAACTCAATTGATGACTGGCTGTCAAAGGGTGAGAACAGAAGTATGGGAGAATTTGTCTATTCGGTAATTTAAAGATTTGAATTTGAATTTTTACTATTTTTGTTTCAGTTGCTAGGGACTAGCAATAAGCTAGTTGGGGGGTGTGATTAACACTGAAAAGTGTATGTTTACTAAGGGATAATATCATCATATTACACTTCCAATATGATTAATTCTCCAATTTAGACATAATTTCGTTCGCTCGCTTAAATAAATTTGTTGAGTAGTAATCAGTGTATTTTTCTTTGTATTTCATAGGTAATTCGATCAATTCAGAATTATGGAGAAGTCAGATGGCAAAACAAACATCGTTTTCAAGTTTATAATGTCAAAAACCTTAGGAAGACCACGAAGTTAATTTTTTTAATTTTGACTATTCACTATTTATAGCTGACTTTCACTGTTCCTAATGATGTGACACATTCCTATTGGCCCAAATTGCGAGTGCACCATACACACGGCTGTAGAGAATCATATTCTAGAAGCCGGTGTAATGTTCACTATTCACTTCACAGATGCGTTACTGTTAACTATCACTGTTCACTATTTACTTCACGGATATGTTACTGTTCACTGATGATGTGGCAAAATCTGGACGCTCCATTCTAAATTCATCCGATGGTCAATTTTCATCCATATTTTGTATAAATAGGTGGCATCTCCCTCGTAATTTTTAGATTCCGAATCCAAATCTGATATTAGATTTGTGAAATTCTCTCTCTTTTGTTCTTAAATTCTCAGTTTAAATAAAATAGTTATTTTCTAGTAAAATTATGTCTGGCTAATCGTTTATAGCTGAGGCCAAAGGTGATACTGTTGGTATGGAAAATATGATCCAATTATGGTAAGTTTATTATTTTTATGCTCTCCCCTCTGATATTTGTGGAGTTTTTGACTCACTGTAGTCAGATAGATATTGTCTAGCACAGTGAGTACTTTTACCTATATTTATCAGAGAGTGGTTTCTCCCCTCTGATCTTTGTGGAGTTTTTGACTCACTGTAGACAGACAGATATTGTCTAGCACAGTGGGTACTTTTACCTATATCTATCAGAGAGTGGTTTATCCCCTCTGATCTTTGTGGAGTTTTGACTCACTGTAGACAGACAGATTTTGTCTAACATAGTGAGTACTTTTACCCACTTCTATCAGAGAGTGGTCAGTGGAGTGGAATACCATCTCATTAATCTGGACTAAATATTAATAATTGGATCATATTCGAATTACCCATAGTGGATCCCTTAGCCCCTGTATTTATTTTAATTGATTTACATTTTATAGCAAGCTTTTTAATTAATCTAGATAATTAATTCTACAAGGACAAGTGAACAACCTCCATGGGGTTCGACCAGGTCTTACCGGTTAATTTATTACTATGACACTCTTATATTTGGGAGTAGGAACACTTTTTTAAGACGTGCCAACAAGGCTCATCAATGTTTTTCTCGAAGCCATAGGTTTTGATCATATCATCAAACCTTATGTTCCAAGATCTAGATACTTGCTTCGGTTCACAAATAGACCTTTGCAACTTACAAACCTTTTGCCTTTGATATGGAGACACAAACCCCTCTGGTTGCATTATGTAGTTGCTCTTATCAAGATTGTCATTCAGGGGTGCGAACTACGATCCCTGCCCCACTGCAATGAGTATTTGATGAACCATCAACATACAGTTTCCATGGGAAACTCTTATCCAAGAGTCTTTTTGCTTCCAGGTTTGGTTCTGTGAACTTGGCTATGAAGTCTGCCACAGCTTGTCCTTTGAGGGAGGTTCTAGGGACATAATGAATATCGAATTCACTTAGCTATTGCCCATTTGGTAAGTCTTCCTGATATTTTTGGCTTTTGTAAAATTTGTCTTAATGGGCAATTGGTGAGAACCTGGATTGTATAGGCCTGAAAATATGGTCTCAGCTTTTTTGCTGCTGAAACCAATGCTAAGGCCATCTTCTCTGCCTGTTAGTACCTGGTCTTAGCCGGTAAGAGTGCTTTGCTGGTATAGTACACTAGTTTCTGCACTCCACCTTCTGTTCTGACAAGGACTGAACTTGCTGCAATCTCGGTGACTGACAAATATAACTGAAGCACTTCCCCTTTTTACGGTTTTGAGAGGATTGGTGCCTGTCCTATATACTCTTTTATTTTTAAGAATGCCTGCTCGCACTCTTTATTCCACTCGAGTCCTTTCCCTTTTTTGATTATCTTGAAAAAGAGTGCACACATGTCGGTAGCCCTCGAGATGAATCTTCCCAAGGAAGCTAAACACCCTGTTAAGCGCTGTACTTCTTTCAATGTTTTAGGTGAGGTCATTTCTTGCAAAGCTTGGATCTTCTCAAGATTAACTTAGATTCCTCTTTGGTGGACTTGAAAACCCAAGAATCTCCCCAAATGGACTTCGAATAAACATTTGGTCGGATTTAATTTCATCTGGTATCTTCTCAGAACATCAAATGTTTCTCGGAGGTCCCGGGCAAGCTCATCTGCCGAGACGCTTTTAGTTAACATGTCATCAATGTACACTTCCATGTTCCTTCCTATTTGCCGAGTGAAGATTTTGTTGACCAACCTTTGATACGTAGCACCCGCATTTTTTAAACCGAAGGGCATTACTGTGCAACAATATAAACCCTGATCCGTTGTGAAAGCTTTTTTTTCTTCATCAGCTTTGCTCATCCGGATCTGATTGTATCCCGAGTAAGCGTCCATGAAGCTGAGCATTTCGTGACCCGCTGTGGCATCCACCAGCTGGTCTATCCTTGGAGGTGGGAAGCTATCCTTTGGGCATGCCTTGTTTAGATCCGTGAAATCTACGCACATCCTCCATTATACATTTTTCTTTTGGACGAGGACTACGTTGGCGACCTACTGAGGGTAGCTGACTTCTCTGATTTATCCGGTTGCCAGTAACTTTTCCACCTATTGTTTGATTGCTTGACTTCTTACAGGATTGAACGATCTTCTCTTTTGTATTACTAGTTTTGCATTCGGGTCAACTGCGAGGTGGTGGGATATTACTCAGGCATTTATTTCCACAATATCTTTGTGACTCCAAGCGAACACATCTTTGTACTCGTTAAGCAGATTGGTTAGGCCTTGCTTGACTTTTCCATCCAAGTTAGCCCCGATCTTGATTTTCTTATCCGGTTCGTCTTCTTTAAGTTCTACTTCAACCAATTCTGTTTTGGGCTCATTTGAGTTTTCCCTTGGATCCAGTTCGAATGATAAGGACTCTTTACACTGATTTGGCTGCATTATGGTGCACACTTGTTCAGCATCATACTTGTATTTGTATACTGACAGGTTTGCTCTTCAGGCTATCTCTTGGGATCCCTTGACTATCCCAACCCCTTGTTCTGTTGGGAACTTGATCATCAATGCATAAGCGGCGGTTACAACCCTTGTTTTATTCAGGATTGGCAGACCCAATAATGCATTATACGGCCAATTGTCTAAGTCAACTACCATGAAGTCGAGCAGGACAGTCCTCTGGCAAGGTGCTATTCCAATCTTCACAGGCAGTTTCACCGTCCCGAGCGACCTGACTTCTATCTTTCCAAACCCCCTTAATGGAGTATGGAAAGGCTGTAAATCTTTTTGTTCTAGCCTTAGCTGGTCATAGACGGCCACATTGAGAATGTCTGCTGAACTTCCATTATCTATTAAAATTCTCCAGACTTCCTAATGGCCAATCCGGGCACTTATAACCAAGTCGTCATTAGGCCGAACATCGATGCCATGGGAATCTGCCTCTATAAAGACTATCGAGTCCCATCCTTCCTTCACCCTTTTCGGGTTTGCCTCAACCAAATTTACGTCAAAGTTATTCCTTGCTTCTATTGCTTCTCTGATTTCCAGAGTTCATTCTCAGTTACTTTTCCTGGTAGAGGGTCCTCCAGAAATCGGATGTATTACATGATTGGCCTCGGGACTGGGCCATTGATTTCGTCTAGAGTGATCTGCCTTAACTTCTTTCTTAGTTTCTGATTTCTCATTTTTTTTAAGATTACATCCCGCAAGTGTCCTTCCCGAATAAGAGTCTCTATGTAATCTCTGATCTGGAAACACTTAGAAGTCTCGTGCCCGGTTTTCTTGTGAAATCTGCAATACTTAGTTGTATCTCTCTGGGCGAACTGAGATTGTAGCCGCGGTTCTCGCACCATATTCTTCTCTTCCAAGAAGGCTAAAATTTCTTCTTGTTTTTTCCGAAGAGGGGTGTAATTGGTATATCTGCCTCGGTATTTCTCTGTGGACCGTTCGACATTAAGCCCATTACCTCCAACCTTGTTTTTCTCCTTGCCGTTCCCTTTTATCTTTCCCTTTTGATTCTGCCCTTTGGTTTCAGCATCCTTTTGTTCGGGCTTTCCTCCGTGCATATAGCTCCCCCTTGTAGCTAATTCTTCTTCTTCGACCAGTGCGTATCCTCCTGCCATATCCATTATGTCAGCATATCTAGTCAGCCGTGCTCTTCTCAAATCAAAGGATAGCCGTCTATTATGTAAATTATTGATGAATGCAGTGATTATGGCTTCATCATTTGCACTGCCAATCTCTGATACCCCTTGGCCGAATATCCCTAGATATTTCTTCGAGGACTTATCTTTCCCTTGTTTTATTTGAGCAAGATGAGCCACTGACTTTTTCCTGTGAATGTTACTCAGGAATTGCCTTGAGAAGCTCCTACTTAATTCACTAAAACTCTTGATGCTTGCTGAAGGTAACCTTCCGAACCACCTCGACCCCATGTCTCCTAGAGTTTATGGGAAAATGAGACATAATAAGGGATCGCTGTGGGCATACTGGGTCATGGCACTTTTATAGCGTCTCAGGTGCTCTTTCGGGTCTATGTCTTTTTTAAATTGTTCCACGTGCGGCATCCTGAACCTTTCTGGGAAAGGGGTCCGTAAGATTTCCTTAGTAAATGGGCTGTCTGAGTCGTCGTCAAATAAATCGTCATAGCAATAATGTCTGACCAATGCTTCCATCTAACGCCTATTGTTCTCGACTTCTTGAGTTAGGCTCTGGATCATGACATCTCTGTTCCCCACCAGGCTTCCTCGATGGTTGAACTGTTGGGTAACTGTCATTCTTTCCTCAGACTCTTCACTCTGGTGTCGAACCTCTCGTGTGACTCTATGATGATGTTTGCGATGGTGTTGATCACTGTCTTCTGATGATGATCGACCTCTGCGCCGGTTGTATTTACGATGTCTGGCATGTACTGCTTGATTGTGGTCCAGCCTCTGGTGATGTTGTTCCTCTTCAAGTGTTTCCTGTCCAGCCAGGTTGATTGGGGAAGAGTTCCTTCTTGTTTCTGGCATAGTTATTCCTTGCCCAACAACCATCGAATGGAGCCTTACTGGTGGAGGATTTGGAGTATGTGCTCCTACAGCCAGTAGATCAATCCCTTTCCTTGCTGTGTCTGTCACCAATTGCTGTAAGGCCTCTTGGAAACGCAACATAAGATCTCTGTTGGTTGGAGGAACTTGCTGGATCCCTGTCAGGTGTGCAGGCTGGTTTTCTATGTTTGCTGCAGGATCTTGTGATGTATTGCCAACATGGAAATCGCGTGGCGATTTTTGGCCATTCCATGAACTGCTTCTGCTTCTTGCCATTGTTTTTAACAAGGTCGGAGGTTCAGCCCCTCATTCTAGCGCTAATTGTTGACGTCGATTTTGGGATTGTATCAGAAAAGCCAACAAGGATTGGATTTCGGCTATTAATTCAATGAGAAAGAGATTCAGAGAGAGTAAAGAAGACACAATTTTTACGTAGTAAAACTTCGATGACCGGAGAAACGTCCACTGTTGGTTGAAGGATCAACCAAGCCAAAATCCACTATGAAAATATGATGTTTACAAGCTCTCGATCTCTCTTTCTTCTCTCTATATTTTTTCGTTGCTTGTTGTGTATGCTATATTGCCTATATCTTTTTTGGACGAGATTATGGGTCTATTTATATGTTTATAGAACCCTAATCTGCTTTGTATAAGTAATACAGGATCTTTGTATTTAATTGTGATTCGGTTACTTGCTTGAGGTTGATTTGTCTTCTTTTCTGTTTCAGAGTCTCTTATGGAAATCGAGTGAGATTCTAGTAATGCAGTCTTATTTGGACTTGTTTCCTTATAAGAATGTAGTCTTTGTAGCGAAATCAAGTTGTTTCCTGATCGAGGATTCTTTTATCTCAGCATTCTGTTCTCTTTGGGATTCTTCCTGATAGATATCTTCGTGTATTTAATTACTTAATCCGTGTGAATTAAGCACCTAGTTCTTGTTTGGGTCGCATTTATCCCAGGTAAGAATAACACTGGTTGGTCATGAGTAGATCCGTTTGTGCCCGAGTAGAAGTTGTTTTTTGGTTAATCCTGAGTACTTTTAATCGATTCGGAGTAATTTAGTTGATCCAGAGTAGGTCTTGCCGTGCTACTTATTTACTCGGGTTTTCTTCTCTTTAATGATGCCTCGTAGGATAATTCCTGAGTGCCCATTTGGGCGTCCACTTGGCTATTTTCTCCTTCCTGTCAATGACGTGTATGCTTGGTAAAATTCACATACGAAAAAACTCAATCTAGCTTTAAATGAGTTCAAAACTCAAATCAAAACAGTCACAAGACATATATATGTTGAAGAAGAAAACCGAAGGCAATTGACCAAGTTTTAAAAGAAAACTTTGAGAGAAAATCAATACCTTAGTTGATTTTGGTGCATTCCTATTTTTGTGAGTTTAAAGAAAAGATGGAGGATGTATAGAAAAACACTATCAATTTTGAATCACTCAAATCAGAGTTCAAATAAATAAGTTATGGTGTTTAGAATGTGAGAAAATATGGAGAGAAAATTCTGCATTCAAGTTTTAAATTTCTTCTTAGAATGAAATGTGAGAGGGAAGGGAAATATAAAAGAAAGGAAAAGAATAGAAGCAAAAGGAACAAAATTCCCCCTATGATAATAATTCCCTGTGATGGCATGTGGGCATCTCTAGGAAACAAGGAGTTGCGGCCGAGATGGCCACGTGCCATCTGGGTTTTGCACCATTTGATGGCCTTTGGCCATGGTGCAACTCCCTTGCACTCCTCTCGCGTTATTCGACCGTTCTTTGGCCTCAGAACTCAAAATTTGATTCTGTTTATGGATTACAAACTGTAACTCTATAACGAACATAGACATATAAGATACTAAACCCAGAAAATAATAATTCGGCTCGTTATATGAAGATGAAGACAATGTATGCAACATGAGTTGAAAGTGTATTATCTTTTGACTTAGAACTTGAAATCAATAGTATGAGTAACCGAAATGACCACAACTCAATCAAGAATTATTTAAGACTAAATTCAAGTTTAATAAAAATGTTATACAAACATATACACATACAAACACAATTCACACTAGAATGCAAACTACATAGAGATAGTCTCCAATCATGCATTTTCCAAAACATGTTATTTTCATACCAATGCATGAGCATTCATCTTCAAGTGTGTGAATGTGTTATACATGGTGCACAACGATGCAGGGACACATATGAATAAATTGTATGTGTGTGCCTATAAGGGTGCACAATGATGTAGGGACACAAATGTATTAATTGTGTGTGTGTGTGTGTGCTTAAGCATTGTAAGAGAAAGATAAGGTCTTAGTATACCTTTGTAGAACCATATCGCATCCTTTCTCTTTGAAGACTTTGAACTTGCTTTGACTAGTTATTCCTTCTTCTTCGAAGCTTGAATCATTATGAATCTAAACAACTAATATCATTACAAGTAAACATCGTTTTGATATGGAATTAGTTCCAACACAAACTAAAACCTAACAATCCCCCCCCCCCCCCCCCTTTGGAAAATTCCATGTCAAAACACCTATACATTTACTACAAATATAAAAATGAAGATAGGTCACAAAATCACTCCCTCATATTACAATGAGTAAGATTCCTATAACTAATCTTCATCAACTTTTGAACTTCATCTTGATCTTCTCTTGAAGCAACCTACAACTCATCTCAAAGCACAATGCATATACAAGAAAAAAAAACAACAAATGGCAACATGTAATAAGGATAAGATATACAATAAAGTCCACAAATACATGTATCTCCCCCTCAATACATGCCAAAACACAAGAATTCTTAACCAAATCTTAAGACTAAATATTACATGCATTGAAAGTTTAAAAGTTCACAAAAACAACATAAAAAGAAACTAAGTAACTAGAATCTCTTTATCCCCCTTTTTGACATGAAATGATGCCAAAAGTTAAGAAATGAACCTCAAGACTCAAATACTAGCTACTTGTTCCACCAAAGAAAGTTGTACGACTAGTTGATCTAACATAATGCTTGAGAGGTGGTCTTGAACTTGAAGCAATGCACTCCTCCAACTCTTTTATCCTAGCATCTTGTTGAACAACTATAGCACTAAGTTCATCAACCTTCTCCTTCAATTGTATAGCCCAATCCGGAAGAATGTTTGTGCTAATCACATGACTATCAACTTGAGAACTACTAAATAGTCCAAAAGTATTACAAGTCTTACCCTTATTCTTATATGACATGTATGACACACGTTTATCACAATACTTTTCCAAGGATTGAACTAACACATCATCTTCTCTACTCTTATCCCCACGAGCTAAACATAATGAAGTAATAAACCCCGGTAATGCAAGCTTTTTATCACCTCTAGTAGAGAAAGCCGCACTATTAATGTAATACATGAGAAGATCTCCAAGGTTTATAGGTTGATTAGTTACAAGGGCATACACTATTTTGACATTGTCCTTATTCAACTCGGTTGAATTCGAAGATCCAATAATGTTATTGCAAATGAATAGATGCCAAAATGCACTAGCCTTAGTTAACTCATGTTGACTAATATATGCTCTACCTTTCCACTCAAAAGAAGCATTGTCACAAAGAGTTCTACCCATGATATTTAGATTCTCAATGACATCCAAATATAGAAAACTAGAATATATATCATTAGATAGCCCAAGAAACTTGTTAATATTTTATGGGTTAACTCTAAACACAATACCCTTAATTTCCATCAAAGCATCTAATAAGGTGGCACTTTCTCTATATTTAAGATAAAACTCTCTAACAAGAGTATTATTTACAACTCCTAACATGTGAAATTCCCTAGAAAGTGTGTGTCTATAACCTAGAGGAGGGGGGGGGGGGGTGAATAGGTTTTAATTCGATAGATTACCAATTTTGCAAATTAATCAATATTAACAATTCTACCCCAATGTTCAAATAAAAGATAATAAACATAAAACAATAACAACACGCAACATATACGTGGAAACCCTCCAAATGGGAAAAACCACGAGATGTTTAGAGCACCACCCTTGATCCTCAAAATCCACTATTAAGTAAAAGTTTACAACCTAGGTTGAGCTCCAGTCTAACCCTCCAGTTACTAACCCTTTCACTCTACCCAACGGGCCTTAATAGTTATTTTGGATCACTAGCCTTGTGCACTAACCACTTAGCCACAAGATAAATCAACAATAAAGAGATAATGACAACCAAAGTGAATATGCAAGAATATTCAATATGCAAAAATGCTAGGTCAAGACATTCATGCTTATCTAGGATTAATAATGACGATTAAAGCAAATCCTAGATATCAATGTTCTAAATGCAAAGGCAAAAAGAATTAGCTAGAAGGGTAAAATCGTCCTAAATGCTAACTATCACAAATTAATGCATCTCAACCAACAATCAATACACAAGCATGTCATAAAAGCAGGTAAACATACAAGCAAGCAATTAATATGCAATAATAACTAAAACCCTAGGTATACATGTCTTAGTAAAGAAAACATAAAGTTTAGAACATGTAAAGAATACCTAGTCATGAATAAACAAGAAACCCATGCTTGAAAGATGCTTGAAGATTTGGATTTTAAGGATGGTAGAGTAAAAATGGCTTCTTGGAGCATATCTTTCTAAAGAACCTTATCTCTCTCTCAAAAATAGGTTAGAAAGCTCTAAAAACGAGTTAGGAAGAAGATAGTATATTTATATGAAGCCTAAAGTGAAGCTACGTCGTTTTGGTAAAAACTGACCAAGAGACGCAATGTGCGCTGGTCGAGTAGTGCACGACTAGCGACAAACCACTGGACAAGTTGTGCTGGTGAGGTGCGCATGATGACCAGCGCACCACCAGCGACAAACCACTGGAAAACTGTGCTTGTGTTTGCACGCATGATGACCAGCGTACCACCAGCGACACACCACTAGAAAGTTACGCTGGTGTTGGCGCTAGTGAGGGCAATGCTTGAGTAGCGCACTGCTCACCACCTTCACACACAAGCACAAATCATGTAAGAGAAAATAGGTGAAGGGAATGAATCCTAATGCCTATCATGACATGACATTTTAATCACAAGATGCAATCAATTCAAACAAGCAAGAGATAACAAGAGATTGAGTGACCTCTTTTTCAAGATTTAATTTGTCATCACTAGAAATCTCATCAATATTCACCAAGATAGAATCATCAACCACACTAATCTTCTCATCATGGTTAATAACCTTAGGCCTACAACAATCTATGCCCTCATTAGATGATTCCATTACACTTCGTGTCTTCAAATTAAAAACTTTGTAGACCTTACTATTTAGGGCATAGCCAATAAAAATCCCCTCGTCACTCTTAGAATCAAACTTGCCAAGTTGATCACTGTCATTTAGAATGTAGCACTTGCTTCCAAATGAGTGGAAGTAGCTAACATTTGGCTTCCTACCTTTCCACAATTTATAGAAGGTTTGCCTAGTTTCGGGCCTAAGAAAAACCTTATTGCCTATATAACAAGCCATATTGACAGCTTCAACCCAAAGATTCCTAGGCACATTATTGCTATGCAACATCACACGGGCCATCTCTTGGAGGACTCTATTCTTCCTCTCTAATACCCCATTTTGTTGAGGAGTTCGAGGAGCTGAGAACTTCTGGAAAATACCAAGACTATCACAAAAGTTTTCAAAGCTAACATTTTCAAATTCTCTCCTATGATTACTCCTAATTCTCTTAATGCATTTTATGTGAGAATCCTTCTCATTTTGAATTTTAGTGCAAAGCATTTTAAAAGTTTCAAATGTTTCAGATTTTTCTCTAAGAAAGTAAGTCCAAGTAAATCTAGAAAAATCATTCACACACACAAAAATGTACCTCTTGCCACCGAGACTCTCGGTTTGCATGGGACCCATAAGGTCCATATGAAGAAGCTCTAATGGCTCCTTTATGGCAAGATACTTACCCTTCTTATGCACACTCTTAGTTTAATTTCCTTGTTGACAAGGTCCACAAACTCCCTCAATCCTATTTTCAAACTTAGGACGGCCTCTCACAACTTTCAACCTCTCAAGAACATTCCAGTCTTTGAAATTCATATGACCTAACCTTTGATGCCATAATTCAACTTGATCACAACTAGACAAATTGAAAAAGATGCCATTAGAATCAGGACAATAACAGTTGTCACTTGATCTCTTGCCTTTTAATAGAACATGTCCATCTTCTCTTAGAATAGAGCAATCAACTTTTCCAAACAAAACCGAAAGCCCTTCATCACTTAAATGTGATATGCTAATGAGATTGGCTTGCAAGCCATCTACATAGAGAGCATTAGGCAAGGAGGGCAAACCGGGGATGGAAATGTTTCCTTTTCCTATAACCTTCTTAAGTGAACCATCACCAAAGGTGATAAATCCACCATCCTCCATCACAAGAGTTTCAAAAAAACTCTTGTTTCCGATCATATGCCTAGAACAACCACTATCAAGGTACCAAGTGTTAAAGGCTTTCGCCTTCAACGCCACTTGGGCCACATGGCAAAAATACTCATTTGTTCTAGTCCACCTAGTAGCAACATTGTCATTTCTAGGAGCCTTGGGTTCATTGGCTCTAAAATTCCTAGGTGCATGCATTTTGGCTTTTCTAAGCATATTCTTCTCAATCTTAAAACAATTCGGCCTTATGTGACCTTTAACACCACAATAATGACAAATGGGAGTAAAGTAAGAATTCATACCATATCCTTGTGCAAGCATGGAAGACTTCCCTCTCATTTGAGTTGTCCTTTGGTGTTGAGCCGAATCTCTTCTTTGAAACACCCTTTATGATTGAGCCAAATTAACTTCTCTTCTTGGTTGTGGGTAAAAACTCCTTTGTTGACTTTGAAAGCTCCTTGGAAGTTAAGATCTTGTTTGATGAGTTCTAGTTGAGAATTTGTTTGAGCCTTCATTTGAGCTTGCTTTGATGATTCTCCAACTTCAATCGAACTCATTTTTTGGTGTGAATTTTGAGTCTCTTTATCCTCTTGACTCTTGACAAAGATGGTCTTTTTCAAGGAAGTGGCATCCTTGCCTTCCACATATCCTAGGCCCATTTTATCACTAGGACTCTTCCCACATGATAGCATTTTGTCAAGTCTCTCGGTTCCGGATGTTATCTTGGCAACCAATTCTTTCGTTTCCCTAAGCTCAATCTTCAAGTTTTCTTTACTCTTCTTAGTGATCACAAGCTCTAACTTTAAACTCTCTTCTAGCTCTTTTCCACTCCTTACTTTCTCACTCAAGTGAGTAATCTTGAAAGTCAACTCTAGGTTCTCCTTTTTCAACTCTTGAATCTCCTTTTTCTTTTTCAATATAGACTTTTCAAAAAAATTCATAAAGTCTACATAGTATATTTCCTCATCAATATCAAATATAGAGTTGGAAGAGGTACTCTTATCACTAGAGTCACTTATTTCTTCCTTATCACTCACAACTTCCATGCCATTATGAGATGTTGTGAAGGCAATGAAGTTGGCAACTCTATCTTCATCATTTGAAGATTTTTCTTCCTCTTTTAAGTCTTCACTAGCACTCCAAGTAGCCACCATTGCCTTCCTCTTCTTCTTCTTCTTCTTCAAATTTACACATTCTGGAGCGATGCGACCAAAACCACTACATTCATAGCATTAAATGCCCTTCTTGTAGTCACTTTCCTAAGAATTTTCCATCTTCTTGAAAGGAGTTTTCATTTTCACTTCCTTTCCCTTTGACCCAAATCCTTTCCTCTCAAACTTTATAAATTTCTTGAATATTTTAACCATGAGGGTCATTTCTTCATCTGAGTCCTCCTACTCTTCTTCAACCTTAGTGGTCTTCAAGGCAATGCTCTTTTGCTTCTTTGGAGGAGTGGGTGAGGTGTTCCCTCTTGACTCATAAGCTAGAAGTCTTCCAATGACTTCACTTGGCTACATATTATTATACTCACTATTCTCTTCAAGTGCTGTAACCTTTGATTCGAACCTTGACGGAAGTGACCTTATAATTTTTTGCTTGACTCTCCTATCCGAATAGGGGTTACCAAGTTAATGGCTTTGGTTGACAATATCCATCAACTTCACTTGGAAGTCATTGAAGCATTCATGCTCCTCCATCCGAATCATCTGAAATTGCATTTGGAGGACATGGAGCTTTGAGTCCTTGACTACGTCGGTTCCCTCATATGCCGTTTGAAGAATGTCCCAAGCCTCATTTGCAATCCTAGTGCTTTGGACTAGCTTGTACTGATTATCGTCCACGGAATAAAGGATGGCATGCATAGCCTTGTTGTTCCACTTGGATGCTTCAAACTCTTGAATTCTCCAATTAGACTTAGGCTTAAGAGCTTCTCCACCATCGTCAGTGGTCATTGTTGGAGGAGTATACCCGTCTTTAATAGCCATCCAAGCACGATCATCTATTTGGCAAAGATAGGCTTCCATCTTTCCCTTCCAAGAGCATAATTCACCCCATTGAGTAAAGGGGGTATTGTGCTTGAGGCTCCCTCATGACTATTTCCGTTTCAACTCATATTAATTGAGGGTAATAAGTGATATGAAGATGCAAATGTAATGCAATACACAAGATGCAAACAACCAAAATGCACAAGGTAAGACACACACTATGCACGGATCACCTAAACATATCTAGGCATCGGCTTTGATACCAATTGAAATTCCCTAGAAAGTGTGTGTCTATAACCTAGAGGGGGGGGGGGTGAATAGGTTTTAATTTGATAGATTACCAATTTTGTGAATTAATCAATATTAACAATTTTACCCCAATGTTCAAAACAAAGACAACAATCATAAAACAATAACAACACGTAATATATACGTGGAAACCCTCCAAATGGGAAAAACCACGGGCTGTTTAGAGCACCACCCTTGATCCTCAAAATCCACTATTAAGTAAAAGTTTACAATCTAGGTTGACCTCCCGTCTAACCCTCCAGTTACTAACCCTTTTACTCTACCCAACGGGCCTTAATAGTTATTTTGGATCACTAGCCTTGTGCACTAACCACTTAGCCACAAGCTAAATCAACAATGAAGAGATAATGGCAACCTAAGTGAATATGCAAGAATATTCAATATGCAAAAATGCTAGGTCAGGACATTCATGCTTATCTTGGATTAATGATGACAATTAAAGCAAATCCTAGATATCAATGTTATAAATGCAAAGGCAAGAAGAATTAGCTAGAAGGGTAAAATCGTCCTAAATGCTAGCTATCACAAATTAATGCATCTCAACCAACAATCAATAGACAAGCATGTCATAAAAGCAATTAAACATACAAGCAAGCAATTAATATGCAATAAAGACTAAAACCCTAGGCATACATGTCTTAGTAATGAAAACATAAAGTTTAGAACATGTAAAGAATACCTAGTCATGGACAAACAAGAAACCCATGCTTGAAAGATGCTTGATGGTTTGGATTTTAAGGATTGTTGAGTAAAAATGGTTTCTTAGAGCTTCTCTCTCTAAACAACCTTATTTCTCTCTCAAAAATCGGTTAGGAAGCTCTAAAAATGAATTGGTAAGAAGAAAGTATATTTATATGAAGCCTAAAGTGAAGTTACGTCGTTTTGGCAAAAACTAACCAAAAGACGCAATGTACGCTGGTGTCTGTGTTATGGTCGAGTAGCGCACGACCAGTGACAAACCAATTGACAAGTTGCGCTGGTGAGGTACGCACCACCAGCTACAAACCACTGGAAAGCTACGATGGTGTTGGCGCATATGACGACCAGCGCACCATCAGCGTCACACCACTGGAAAGCTGTGCTGGTGTTGGTGCTGGTGAGGGCGATGCTCGAGTAGCACACTGCTCACCACCTTCACACACACAAAAAATTAATGCAAGAAAAAAGAGGTGAAAGGAATGCATCCTAATGCTTATCATGACAAGAAATTTTAATCACAAGATACAATCAATTCAAACAAGCAAGAGATAACAACATGAGGCACACAATCAAGACAATTAAGCATAAATACAAAGTGATCAAAAACATGCCTGAGAGTGAGAGTGTGCACTAAATCTCTTCAATGAAGTAAGCAAGTGATTTTACCTTTAATGCTTGAAAGAGGACTTGAGCAATGATGACCTAAACTACCCTTACATATTGATCCCAAAATGTGGTTGTCAACGAAATGAGCCAATCAAAAACTGAGGAACTTACAACATGCTCACCCAAGATTCCCAATTTCTATCCTTTAAGCACTTAAGAACATAATAATATTTACACTTACTAAAGTCAATGCCTCTGTCTTGAAATATCTTCTTAGTTCCAAAGATCCCTAATCTTTTGTCCTTGAAGCTTTGGATCCTTTTGAGGTAGACTTGGCTTTCACAACGGGATTCAATTGATTTCCACTTCTGGTAATCTTAGTTCTTCCCATTTGTTCTTGTGTTATAAGATGCTATATACATACAACAAAAGTGAGTGAAAGACAAAACAAGCATATTAGTCACAACAAAATAAAAATAAAGACATATGACTTAAGAATGAATTATCATGCAAGACAAGGATAGTGAGTAATATCTTACAAGTATCATTAAGTCTTAATATGCCAACATGTAACAAAATGAAGCATGTGAACATATCATAAAAGAGAACAATGTCTAGCATACAATGCTCCCCCTTGATAGATGCTATAACTAAAATCAATGATAGCATAAAGTTCACAAAGATGTTCACACAATCACACAATCAAGCAATTTGAAGAAATATCAACCAAAATAAGCTTCATATGCTAAGAAAGATACACAAAGACTTTTCAAGTTCTCTCATAATTCTTCAACAAATGCTAAAATATAATCATACTCATAAACAAAGTGTATGTGAGAGATATGCTTCAAATATATATCAAGAAGTAGTTTGATAATCAACATGCAAACAATTTCCAACAACTATTCATCTTAAGCTTTTTCCATAAAAAGTCAAACCGATTATCATCCTGATTTTTTTGCTTTTAAGAGAATAGATTTCAACATATGAGCGTGTGTGCATGTGGCTCGTCATCCCATTTCTGTTTTTCAACCCGAGCTCATTGATTTTCAACTGTACTCCCTTTTTTAAGCCTTCCTCCTTTTCTTTTTATGCTTTGAATCAAAGATTTTTTTTTTACGATTCCATTTCAATACTTCTTTGATTTTTTTTCATTTTTTTTAACATATACAAAATTTACTTCATTGTGACTTTCACTCATCACAATGGTGTAGCTCTTTCCAACATTGGGTAGCTTTCACAACGAATGTGTGTAGCCCTTTCCATAAAGGTGCTCATTGAGTTCTATGTATATTCCGAAGCAAAATGGATACTAACCATAGGTCATTTTAAATGTACATAAGCATAAAAACTTCAAGGTGTATCCAATGTTTACATATTAGTAAACTCAACCTACTAGCAAAACATATAAGAGATGCAATGTGCAATTTTAGAAAACCAAGATTTTATGGCTCATAAGCACATGATCTAAAATCAATAAGTAGAGACTTATTCAAGATCATTACTTCTCTAATTAGTAGCTTTCAATGAATATGAAGCTCGTATTTTCAAAAGTAATGCCACTTAATATACTATACGCAAACAATCATCAAAGTTAAGATCAATGTGAACAATATCACTATTAGATCTTAAAATAGAAAATGTCAATGAGAACCATATGTATGCTATAAAAAATTCTTTAATATGATATGCTATGAGATGTATATCAAAAATAGAGTCAAAGGATGAATATCTAAGAGAACATGCATTAGATTATAGAGATACCTTTTGCACATTATATTCACCAAATATCATACTTCCGCCCTTTTTAAGAGCACTTTTGCCTTGAATGTTCTCATGACACCAAGTTGACGATGTTTCACAACAAAAGTATAAAAAGCATAATATCTCAACTCAATCGACATATATATCAAAAGAACTTCTCTAAAGTTAACCAACAAATTTTGACGATCATAACAAACATGATGTGAGATAACCAAGTTCATATCAATACATGGAGCATTGAAAGCTAGCAAGCAAGAATTCTCAACATAATTGATATATTGCCTCAAAGCTACCTCACACGTGCTTCTTATATTAGTGATAAGAGCACTCACCCTTTAACCAGTTGTTCTTGGTTGTACATACACAAACATTTCCAATATCATCCTTGAAAACAATGTTAAATCTAGAGTAAAGTCCTTCAATGACTTGATTAACAAGAATATCATTAACACACTCTTCATTAACATTTTCAACACAAGCTTTGTCAAGTTGAACAAGATTAGTTTTCTTTCTACTCCACAACTTCTTCTCATGCTTAGCAATATTATCATGTTTCTCAACTTTCAAGATTTTACATGTTCAAGTTGAAGTTTAATCTCCTTATCTCTAGATTCTTTTCCTAATTTGCATTTTTAAATATATTTAAAACACCTAGGCTTAATGTGACCTATTATGTTACAATAGTGGCAAATTGAAATAAAAGATTAGATTGTACCTTTTGGAGTTGAACTAGCTTCACTAGGTGTTTACAAAGATACCTTGTTCACCAACTTCTTTTTGCCTTTTGATCTTCTCTTCTTATGTGGTTTCTTATCAATCATGACTTCATCCAAGTGAGTAGGAAGTGGTACTTCTAAGAGCTCTTCTTCAACTACCAAGTCGTCTTCACCACTATGAGAGTTGACAAGATTCCTAACACTAGACACACTTACCGAATCATTCACTAAGTCCTTGATGGCCTCCTTAGTCGTGTATATCTCTTCCATTAATTCTTGTTCTCTCTTCTTCAAAGAAGATATCATATTATCCTTCTCAAGGTTTATCTTTTCAAATTCTCTATACATCTTCATAATATCACTTTTCTCACTAAGAAGTCTATGAGTGACAATCATAAACTCATCCAGTTTTTTCTTGATCAAATCATCCTTCTCAACTACCTTTCTTAGAGCATTATCTCTATCTTCTTTAACCTTCTCTATCTTGGCCAACAACTCAAGATTAGAAGGAATAGAACTAGAGCTTCCATGATGATTTGTATCAAAGTTCTTGTTCAAAGACATTGTACCATCAACATCTAGTGGAGAATGAGAAGCCGTTAGAGCTACAAAGTTGCTCACCAACTCTTCATCACTAGAAGACTCACTACTAGAGCTCTCATTATCACTAGAGTTATCGTCACTCCAAGTAGCCGCCAACACTTTGACCTTCTTGTCTTTCTTAGATGGCTTCTTGGTGCACTCACTAGCAAAGTGACCGAAACCATGACAATTGTAACATTGAACATCTTTCTTGTTTATGGCTTGACTATTATTCTCATTCCTTAGAGATGATGTTTTCTTAACTCCCCTTTCCTTAGAAGACTTGCCTCTAGGCTTGGCATTCTTCTTTAGAAACTTCTTGAACTTTCTAACCAAATGAGCCATCTCTGCATTTTCAATATCACTCTCATTCTCAATAGCATTGATAACGATTACCTTACTCTTAATCTTTGGCTTCAAGCACATCTCATAAGTTTGGACAGACCCAAGCAACTCATCAATGTTCATGCTACCCACATCCTTCCTTTCCTCAATGGCCCTCACCTTTGATTTAAATCTCTTAGGAAGAGACCTAAGGATTTTCCAATTTAAACGCTCGTTTGAGATAGGTACTCCAAGTTCTTGACATTGGTTAGCAATGTTAAGAAACCCGAATTGGAAGTCTTCGAACTTTTCTTCTTCACCCATACTTAAACCTTCAAATTGTGATGGCAACATTTGAAGCCTTGATTTCTTCACCACTAAGGTTCCTTCATTAGTAACTTGGAGAGTATCCCAAGATTCCTTTGTGGATTCATGATTTTAGATGTAGGAGAATTGATGCCCATCAACTCCTCCAATGATGTCATTCATAGCACGATGATGCCATTTAGCAACCTCAAACACATTCATTGTCCATTCACTCCTTAGATTGAGCATCATGGTTCCATTCTCTTGAACCTTGGTAGGAGGACTATAACCTTCTTCCACTGCCATCCAAGCCCTTTCATCAATAGTACAGATGTAGGCTTTCATCCTCAACTTACAATACCCATAGTTAGTGCCTCGAAGTAATGGTGGCCTATTACTTGAGGCTCCTTCCGCCATTACATAATCTTGTAAACCTATGACTTCAAAAGCTTTACAAAAACCGTGAATGTATCACTTGGACTCTCACTAAGCACAATCTAGTGTCCTGCTTTGATACCAATTGAAAATACAAACACAGTTAAATGCCCAAGTCTAACCTTGAGGGGGCCGGGGGGTAAATGGGTTAGACACCTTTTTCGACTCCCTTAGAAACAAACAAAAGTTTGTCCCTCTAGATTGCTTGTATCACAATATAAATATATCAATTAAAGACACTTAATCAATATATAAAACAAGTAAAGTTTGATACAAACAAGTAATTGTAACACATACACAATCTGTATTATAGAAAGGAAGTCAACTTACATATAGAGTTCTATCCATAGTATTCAAATAACAAATACAAATATAAGAGAGATAGGGATAGAGAAAGGTTTACACAAGATATAACGTGGTAAACCTCCAAAGAGGAAACATCCACGGGTTAGCAACCACCAAAAAACAAAATCCACTAGAAGATAAGACAAGTACAATCTCTCAAGTGACCCCCTTCACCTAGAAACTACCCTCATATCCTACTCATGAAGATGCCGCCCTCTTGCTCAACAATCTGAGGCCTCACACCTCTTGTCTAGACTTTCTCGCTCACCCTTCCGGATCCTTACGACCCTAGACAAGACTTCTTTCTCAACTATCTGAATCCTCCCGACTCTATTCATGACTTCCTTGCTTGACAATCCAAGGTCTCCCACCTCTGGTCAAGACTTTCTAGCTCAACAACATAGGTCTCAAATCTATTCTCAAGACTTTCTTCTCACAAGGCATCTAGGTGATCATGAATGCAAAACGTAAACAAGCACGCAACATAGAATGTTATGATCAACACATCCTATGGAAAATACTAGACATGAGCATGAATGCACAAAACAAATATAGTCTAGTCAATCATGCATGTTTAATCCATCTAGATCATGTAAGATATGTTCAATATTAATTACAACATAGATACATGCATATATCTAAAACTTGAATCACAAGATGTGTTCAATTAACACATAATCAAGTTTAAATCTCATAAACCAAAAGCTTGCTAAAATCATATGACAAAGTCATTTAGATTGAAGCTAAAGTTCTAGGGCATATTCTTATTCATAGATACAACAAAACACATGAATAGCTCAAAAGAACACAAGCACGTGTATCATTGTGATATTTCGGCCAAAGAGAGCCTAATACATGTGAGGAACTATTTTTCACAAAATCAATCAATCAAAGATCATCAAATAGTCCTAGAATCAAAGCTAGCACAATACAATCCCAAACATGTGAAAACATAGGCAAAATCAAAACCTAACTCAACATGTGAGATTTCAATTGAAACTCAATCTAGCTTTAAATAAGTTCAAAACTCAAATCAAAACAATCACAAGACACATATATATATGTTGAAGAAGAAAACCCAAGGCAATTGACCAAGTTTTAAAAGAAAACTTTGAGAGAAAATCAATACCTTAGTTGATTTTGGTGTCGTTCCGTTTTTATGAGTTTAGACTCCAAAAACAGCATTAAAACTAACCTAAACATTCAGCGAAAATATGGAGGATGTATAGAAAAACACTCTTAACTTTGAATCACTCAAATCAGATTTCAAATGAAGAAGTTATGGTGTTTGGAAGGTGAGAAAATATGGACAGAAAATTCTGCACTCAAGTTTTAAATTTCTTCTTAGAATGAAATGTGAGAGGAGAGGGAAAGAATAGAAGCAAAAGGACCAAAATGCCCCTTTTGATAATATTTCCTCCCGAGATGGTGCATGAGCATCTCGAGACAGCAAGGATTGCGGCCGAGATGGCCACGTGCCATCTCGGGCTTGCACCATTTGATGACCTTTGGCCATGGTGCAACTCCATTGCTCTCCTCTCGCTTTTTTCAACCATTCTTTGGCCTCCGAACTCAGAATTTGAATCCATTTACGGATTACAAACCGTAACTCTCAGAAATGGACATATAAGATACTCAAACCAGCAAATAATAATTCGACTCGATATACGAAGACGAAGACGATGTATGCAACATGAGTTGAAAGTGTAGTATCTGTTGACTTAGAACTTGAAATCAATAGTTTGAGTAACCAAATTACCGGAACTCAATCAAGAATGATTTAAGACTAAATTCAAGTTTAATATCCATGTTATACAAACATATACATAAACAAACACAATTCACACTAGAATGCAAACTACATAGAGATAGTCTCTAATCATGCATTTTCCAAAACATGTTATTTTCATACCAATGCATGAGCATTCATCTTCAAGTGTGTGAATGTGTTATGCATGGTGCACAACTATGTCGGGACATATATGAATGAATTGTATCTGTATACCTATAATGGTGTACAACGATGCATGGACACAAATGTATGAATTGTGTGTGTGTGCCTAAGCTTTGTAAGAGAAAGATAAGGTCTTAGTATACCTTTGTAGAACCATATTGCATCCTTTCTCTTTGAAAACTTTGAACTTGCTTTGACTAGTTGTTCCTTCTTCTTTGAAGGTTGAATCGTTATAAATCTAAACAACTAATATCATTACAAGTAAACATCCTTTTGATATGGAATTAATGCCAACACAAACTAAAACATAACAGTATGCATGGTAATGCCTTAATTATCACGTAATATAAGCATACACGAATTGATAGAGTACGATGATTTTATATAACTGAAAAAAAAATCTAATTACAAAAAATTATCCAAGGGATTCCTTGGTCTATTTGTAATTCATCTTTTCTTCAAGTCCATCTGTAATATCTTTTGGGTCTTTTGCAAAATTTGGTACAACTTGATTTATTTTAATGGATCTATCACATGGATTAAATCCCAATAGGCCAAATGTTACTCTAACATTTTTCAGAGGTAAGGGATTTCCCACAAAAAATTGACCCAAACACGCTCGTGTACATGCATCCCTAGCGCATCACGCTTGTGGCCGTGTTCGTGCACGTGTACCGTGTTACACGCTGCCACTTGCAAAAAAAAGAATTTACGTGACTGCGTTGTGCAACACTTGCATGGCATCTATAGCTTTGCAAGTGCACAAATGCACAAATGCATGTGCATCACGATAGTATGTGCAACAATTACACAATCTGTTTTGCACTTATATTACGTAGCAGCTGATTTGTGCCTTCTGCACCTGTGCTGCCTCTTGTGTGTCCAACGCATACCCAATTTCTTCATCCACTAGAATTGATCTCTAAAAAATATTACAAAATATGATTTACATAGAACAATTACAACCGAAAAAAATAAAATAAAATTTTTACAACTCATAATTAATATTACACGAAAAAAAGTACAGATAATATCTAAAACCCTAAAACCCATCATACCATACAATTAACGATCAGTAATGTTTTTTTTTTTAATTAATACATCGTACATTCAATAGATTCTTCATACACATTCATACACGCAATCAGGAGCAATTGAATTCTATTATACTATACAAAATCTGGCACTGATACCAATTGTTGGTACCTAGGGTTACAGATTGCGTAGCGGAAGGATTTTAAAATTCTTTCATGCAATCATAAAACTAACCTAGTTGTGCAGTAATAATCGAGGGAGATGAAACTATTTCATACCAGTGTTTTAAGGCTTTTTTTTCGATTTGCTTTCTTATTAGAACCACAAGATCTTCCCGGCTATGTCACGCGATTGGCCACATCGTGTGGGCGATTCATGGTACTTAGAAACTTGAATGGAGGTAGAAGAAAAGTTACGAAAACAATTCTTGTTCTCTGTGTGGAATTTGGCCACCAAGAATCAAAGACTATTAAAACAAAATATATTTTTTTCTTTAATGGGCCACACATGCCTGTTTTTCTTCTTTTGTTTCACTCACACAATTGCACACAATTGTACAAACTTGTTTTGAGTTGAGTTGATCTATGCTTCTATATCTCAATCAGTTTTTAAAACAATATCTTTAATATTTTTTTTAACTGATAACTTTTATTAATTAATTCCTTAGAATATCTTATATCTATAAGGATAATTAATAACTTTGAATTTTAACTTTTTAAATTCAAATTTGATATTTTATTTAATAAAAATCAAATAATCAAATAATCTTATCTTTATTCAAACACAAATATCAATCAACACCCTCCAAATAATGATTAATCGCATAATTAAATAATCTTATTATTTAACCAATTTAATCTCTAATATTTATTAATTAAATAATCTCATTATTCAATTAATTCTCAAATAAATACGTGTCACTTTCGTAACACAATTAATTGGACAATCCAATTAATCAACCGTGACCCTTGTTATCTTTAATCAATCTTAGCATGGGGACCTAATGGACCCACAGTATTTCGAGCTACAATAATCCTTTGAAATAATTTAATTAATATTTCATGATTATTAACTTCGGTGTTATTCCACTTTAAACCCGAAGTTGGACACTCTCAACTGTAGTTTTTTTTGCACAAACACATAATTTTCGATGTCCATCGATATAGCTATTACATATGGTACAATCTTTCACAAGTAGTTCATAATTAGTGTTGGGTCATAATGCCCGTCATACCCCTCTAATTGCATCTTTTCCATTAAGTACCAATGATACTCTAATATACAATAATTCCTACATTCCTTACGGAATTTAGAGAGTGCTCATATTGTTCAAGCCCCGAATCAACCCTTAAGGGAACGACTATCTACTTCCTACAGTAAGGAGTGGATTCTACTATTGTGTACAAATCTTCCCAACCACAAGCTAAATCGTGATCCCAATATATGAAGCATGTTGATTGGGAATGTAACTCCAGCCTCACCCATGGTACATCAAAAACCAAAATCTAACCTAAAGGAGTCGATAAGACACTTAAGATTAAGATCACCCACATATAGTCATCATTAACTGATATCCTTGAATCTCATTATGAAACAGATCTTAGTAAGAGAATCATACAGATCGTGGTCGAGTCATATATGATCACATCATACAAGGTGCCATCATTCTCATATCACCATATGAATGATCCAGATCACCATAGATTACCACAAATAAAGTACCTAACTTTATTTGTAAACTATGGACTCTTGAGACTTCTCGTTTCAAACTCAATCTCACTTTATAAGACATTCATATACTCAGTTCGAAATCACATATGGCAATCATGGATGTTAAGTACATATGTTTAGTAAAAGTATGAAACCATTTGAATGAATAAACTACCATTTTTTATTTACGTTCAAATCACATTTACTAATTACCACCTTTATGGCAAAAACCCCAACAAGGTCTCCTACATGCCTAAGCAACCCACTAAAACAGTAACACCGATGGGGGACCAGTGGCTCCACACTTCTTATACCGGGCAGGTCAATGCCCAAGTGAGCCATTACGGTTTTGCTTCTTTTCACCAGGGTCCAAAGCCTCATTTCAGTTGTTAGGGACTTCTAGGATGCCAAACATGCCTCTGGACCAACATCATACTGATGGCTTTTCTTCTATTGTATCGGGTCCTTCAACGCCTTATCAGGCCACCGAAGTCTTGATCTGTTCGAGGAAAGCCCAGAGGCTTCCCATATTTGCTAAGACCTCTTGCATGCCTAAGCAAGCCTCTAGAGCAGCAACACCACTGCAAGGCCAGTGGTTCCTCACCTATTGTACTGGGCCCCTCACTATAACCATCGGAGCTACCGAGGTCCCAATTTGTTTGAGCGAAGTCCAGTGTATCATTTTAGTTGCTATGGTCCTTTTGAAGCCTAAGCATTACTCTGGGCTAGTACCATCAAAGAAGGACTAGCGGTTCCTCACTTTTTACAGAGTCACTTAATGTCCTAGTGAGTTGCCGAGATCCCGGTTTGTTTAAGTGCAGTCTCGAGACCTACAATGATTTTTTAAGACTCTCATTTACCCTAAGTGGCCCCCTCAACCGACTACATTACTTAGGGACTAAAAGATCACCATTTTCTCTAGTACTCCTGTGGGAGGGGCAGTGACCCTAACATGGGAAGATTTCTCCTAATGACTGGTCCATAATAATAAGCACCTTTACAGAAGGTCACTCTATTTCCTATACTTTGAACGTGGTTCACCTCAAAAGGTTTTACAATTGAAGTTCACGGAAGCGGGGTAAGTATTGACCGGTATGGCCTAGAGTTGTTTCACTATGATTTTTTGCCTATAATCACCATGTTAGTTCGCTTATGATCAACTTAAGACAAGAAAAGCCACATGGCATTCCAGATGCCTTGGATAAGACCCACCTCTCTCTAGGAAAGGTCTAGTGCATAAATGGTATAGTTTCCTACCTGTATAAATGGAAAAGTTTCCCACATGACCAAGATTACAAAGTTGTGGTTCTGATTACCCATCGCTTTCTTAAGACTAGGATAGCCAAATGGCACTCTTGATGCCTTGGATGGAACCCAATCTCTCCAGGGCGGGTCTGGTACATAAATGGCATAGTTGCCTACCAGGCTAAGGTTGAGAAATTATGGCACTAGTTGCCTGTTGCTTCCTCAAGACCAGGAGAGCCTATACGGCAGTCATAAAGCCTTGGATAGAACCAATCTTTAAGGAAATACATGGAGCTAAAGTGGCCTTAGTTGCCTGCCAGGATCTTTTTGCCAGTTCGCCAAAATACCTGGATTATTGGAAACAGAAATGATAGATACCCAGATTCACCTATGTATAAGAACCTAGTCTGGAAGTTGCCTTATTTGCCTACCAGGGTCTTTTCACTTAAGTACCAGGATTCTTATAACAGGAATGCCAGGTACCCATATCTGCCAATATATCGCCTGTGTAAAAATAACTCTGTCCACTAGTGGCCTTAGTTGCCTACCATGATCTTTTGCCTAAGTACCAAGACTCTTAAAGCATGAATGCTAAGTAATATGATAAGCCTAGGTGTTTTTGCCAAAGTACTAGGATTCAAGCAATATGGAATGTCAGGTACCAAGATTCTCCTATGTGTAAAGACATAGTCTGAAAGTGGTCTTAGCTGCCTACCAGGGTCTTTTCACCTAAGTACCAGGATTCCTATAACAAGAAAGCCAGGTACCCAGACTCACCTATGTTTTGCCTATGAATAAAAAACCGGTGTGAAAATGTCCTTAGTTGCCTACCAAGGTCTTTTCGTCTAAGTTCTAGGATTCTTGATACTGGAATGACCAACACCTTGATTCGCTTAAGCCAAGAGAGAGGAGAACGATTTTCAATTCAAGTAATGGTTACTAGTAAGAAGCGATAAACAAAATTCTTAAAGCATTACAGATCTTGACTCCAACCTCAACCAGGTATAAGATTTCAAGTCAGGTGGGACTTCTGTTAACAGCCTCTTTAGTAGGGTTCCAAAGAAGAATTTTCCATCAAACTAACACTTGTTAGGACTAGAAACACGACCACCCCAGTTCCTTGGCTAGGAAGCATCGATACCATAATGTCAATACCTTAATGTGCCACTCCTCTAGTACTAGATAACACTAGTACCACGGTACCATCTACCTATTATCCAAGTACCGAGACACTGGCCAAATACCGATTCGATAGGTATATCAAATTCGTCTATTAAGTATAATGATATCACTAAGGTACCAACATGCTAAGAAAGGAACCGCCCCGTCAGGAGAGGACCTGTAACCCTGGACCTAAGAACGGTACCACATCCAAATTAATAAAGCTAGTTTCATCTCCAACATGGCAGAAGAGAAAGTTGACCTTTTTCGCCACTTAAAGCACCATTAGTCAACTCTTTAATGGCCATTCACAACGCCATTAATGAGAAATCAATCAACTTATCAATGGCCATTCACAATGCCATTAATGAAGATCAGTTAGCTCTTTGATGGCCATTCATAATGCCATTAATAAGTAATAGGTCAACTCTTTAATGGCCATTCCCAATGCCATTAACGAGCAAATGGTCAACACCATCAATGCCAAATCATTGTTCCTATAATTGTGGATTGATTAACTAAATTAACGGAGTGAGCAACAAGAATTAGGAACTATAAATATGACAATGCTCTATCCAAGAAAAGGACCCCCCGATCTTACCCAGACCTCGACTACTATTGTAAGCTATTCGGAGCACCAACATTATACTACTTTACTATTTGTGTAAGCTCCCTTAAGCACTTACTGTGATATAAATAAATATATATATATATATATATATAAAGAAGGATATCTCTCCTTCTTCTAGATACTGCCTAAGGGTTTTTCAACATATGATCATTCTTGATGCTTTTTCTCCTAGGTTAGTCCACTTCAACCAAAAGAATTATCTTTCTCCCATCTATCTCTTTTATTATGCATGTGTGTGAGTTAAATTTTTACCCTACTGGTTCTAGCTATCTTATCCATCTATCTACATGCCAAGTTATGTATAAAGATAAGAAAAACAATCTGGATCAAACACCGTAGCTATATGAGCATTTTTCCTTGCTTGTTATTTGGGTTAGGGAACTATACAGAAACCTAGAAAAGAGACCGAAAACCAAGACTGGGTACCGTGATTGGGTACCAGAACTGGGCACTAGAACCAGGGACCAAGGACTCGGACCACCCCATCACACAAGCAAGAGTACCTCAAGCACTATGTCTCTTCCTTATCCTCAGAGCTCTGACGAGTAGGGTGATTTTACTCCTACCTATTGTACCTTACTTCTTGCTCAAACAAAACCCTAGAACCAAGAGGTACCTGCCCTGTTACATGAAAGTTCACAAATCAAAATTGTCTAGTTGCTATGCATGAATAAAAATTCTAGAATAAGTGAAACAACAAAACACATTTAATTTCTAGATTTGTTCATGTCACTAAACCATGAATCAATCATATATATTTAAGCACATATTCAATATTTAGTATTAAAAAAATCATGCTAGATTCACAAGATACGATCAATGAAAGTTCTAGCAAGAAATATAAAGTATGTATTTATAAAGTATTCAATACAAACCTATGAAGCTCTATATATAAAAAAAAGTGTGCTAATCCAGGATATAGTCAATTAATGAGACCTAGCACGAGTAGAGATTATTCATAATCAAAATCAATCAATTAAAGTCAAAAATAGACCTAGAAAAAAAGCTAGCCCAATACAAAATACAAACATGTGAAAACATAGGCTTCGTCAAAACCTAACTCAACATGCAATGTTCAAATCAAGTTCAATCTAGCTTTGATAGAGTATAAAACTCTAATCAAACTTTATACAACATACATACTTGAATTGAATAAGAAAACCCAAGTTAATTGAACATTATTAATAACAAGACTCAAGAAAAGATTCAATACCTTAAGAAAAACTATGCAATCCTATTTTTAGTGTAAAGCTACCTAAGAACGTGATTGAATGACCTCAAATATTCTTAGAGATGATAGAGAATTGATCGACAAACAATCTCCAGTACGAATCACCTGAATCAGAGTTCAAATGAGAAAGTTATGGTGTTTGGAAGATGAGAAAATTTGAGTGAAATTTTTGCGTAAGTGCTTTTCAAGTTTTTCTTCTTGGAAAAGAATGAGAAGGAAAAAGGATATCTAAAGGAGGGAAGTAAAAGAAAAAAATTAAATACCAATCTGAAGGTTCCACATTTGCTCCTCTTGGAGGCATGTGGCCTCCATAGGGGCAAAGGGCATCTCTTCCCATGGAGGCCACACGCCTCCACGGGGAGAGGTGCAATGCCCTATTTTGACCACTTTGTCTCCTATGGCGTAACGTTGTGTCCTTCGACTGTTTTTCAACCTCCGAACTCTGAATTCAACTCCGTTTTGGATTACAAACCATGACTCTCTCATGAACAAGGATGTCAACAAAACTTTCATAAAAAATATGGAATTCAACTTCGTACATAAGGATGAAAACCATGTACGTTAAAGACATAAAAAGTTTCATAATTTCCTAATTGGAACTTGAAACTTAATGAATGAGTCACCAAAATGACCAAAACTCAATGAGGAACAAACACAAGAACACACAAGTATGTCATTTCCAAGAGATATTCCTAGAACATGCAATTTACAAAAGTTGCCAATTCAAGTCTAATGCGTGTGCATACTACAACACGTGTCTATATATATTAAACCAAATATGCAAAATGATGCAGAGACACGTATGGATGTAATGTGTGTGTGTGAATAACCCTTGTAAGAGGATTGAGGTCTTGTTTGTAAGGACCTCGGTTTTAAAATTGGTTTATTTCATGACAAACCACATCATATTGGAGATGATTGTGTAATGGGTAGCTTAGGTCCTCATTGGCAAGCTTCCAAGCATCTACATGACTTCAATAGAAAAAGGTATATTCACTTGACTTTGCCTCTTGAAGAGTTTATGTGCACACACACACACCTCATGTATGCATTGTTGATCTTGCATTTGTGTTGATATTATTTATATGTGTGCATCTCTTCACAATCACACTTGCACTTCATTTATAGATTTAAGTGTGGTATTGTGTTGTGTTCGTGCTTGCATGATGGTGTGCTTCTTTTAGCACGTTGAGTAACCATATGAAAAGGTCTCATTCTTCTCTTGGTTTGGTTATATGGTTTAAGGTGTCTAGTTTCAAAAGAGTGTATTTCAATGATTCAAAATGAGTTTTGAAATTTTTTGTACAAACTAAACAACCATACCTTTCGAACGGTATATTATTCGTAATATTTCATGATCGTTTGTATTTGTTTTGAAATCTTCAAAGTGACCATAAAAACATGGCAACTCTGTTGTTGTCTATTTCTGACCTTTGGTCACTTAAATGACTATAGCTCTTTCTACATATATCAAAATCATGTTTTGTAATTTTAGTATAACGTGAACTTCCATACCTTTCCAACGGTATAATATATGAAAGGTTTCGATGTTGTTTGGTCATGTTTTGGGTCACTCGAATTTCGGGTTGTTGAGTTGTTGCGACTACGCCAGTCTACAAGCGCCCTCACCAGTGCCTCTTGGACAGTAGGTATGCGCTGGTGTTGCACCTATCAACCAGCACAGCTCACGTGCGCACTGAGTAAAAATTTTAGGTATTTTCAAAAGGACATAGTTTTGCTCTAGAGCGTATACATACATGCCATCTTCTTCCTCTCCCATTTTTCAGAGTTGTAAAATCATTTTAAAGTGTGAGAAAATATTTCCTTTGAGAGAAAAGCTCCAAGAGTTATTCTTTAACTCTCCAAACCCAAAACCCATCTCCATCTTGCATCATTCTTCATCATATGAGCATGGGTGTTCCTGGTTTCAAAACTAGGTAAGTAAGAACTTCATTGAACATCATTTATTGTTCTTCTCACTCTAGATTTGGTCTTTATTGTTTGATTAAATACCTAGACTCTAATTTATTGCATATATTTATGAGTCTTGATAACATGATCGGGTTTGTTTGTTGATAGCTTGTATTTAGGACATATTTGCCATCTAGCTTTTTTGGTCATGTTGATTGCATTTCATGATTGCATTTATTGACCATGCCATGTTTATTGACAACTTTTATTGAAGTGGCTTTATTTGATAACTAGATTGTAATATTGCATATCCATATCTAGTTAAGTCTTTATGCATTGCATTTAGACATTATTATATATGCCTCATTAATTGAATTGATTGCAAAATATTACCCTTGATTATATGTTGTGACAACTTGTGTTGGTTGGACTTTTGTTGACAATTAGGTTGCTAGAATCCTTTTGCATCTAATTAAGTCCTTATGTATGGGCATGTAGGCATTGTTTGATAACTAGGTTTTTGTATTGCATTATCTACACCTAGTTAAGCATTGTATGTTTGGTCTAACATATTTTGCATTGAGCATTCATTGATTATTTCATTTAGACCATATACTTTTCATAGATTCAAAGTCTTGTGGCTTCTAGGTGAAGTTGCACAAGCAAGTCAAGTCTTGCAACCAAGGGTAGGTTGGCAAGCAATTGGTTAGGTATCCACTGTAAAAGGCCCGAGAGGTAGAGTAGGAAGCACTCACGCCAAGAGTAGTGTATTAGGGGATATCACTAGGGACTGAATCAAGAGTGGTGAGTGGTGGTCTCTATAGCCTGAGGTTGTCAAGAGTGAGAGTCTGAGAATCACTTGAGGGTGTAACCTTTTTCTCATATAGTGGATTTCTGTGATCGTGTGTGGATAGCAGAATAGCCCATGGTTTTTCCCATTTGGAGGGTTTCCACGTAAACATCAAGTGTTATTTATATTTCCATACTTTATACTTAATGTTGTATTTTTGTTTTATTGGGTGAATTGTTATTATTGACTAATCAAGAAAAAATGGTAATTAACTTGATTAAAACCTATTCACTCCACATCTAAGTTATTAGACATGCGTTTATTAGGGAACTTTCAATTGGTATCAGAGCGGGTTCCTAGACATACTTAGGTGATCCAAGCTCCTGTTTGTATGTCTTGCATTTGCTTGCACTTGTTTGTTGCATTTTATTTGCATTCATTCACTTAACCAAACACCATGTGTGATAGTGAAACACTTAGAGTGGGTGAGAGGGAGGAATATGACTCTGATGAGGAGATGACTCTCATGGTTGAGAGATTTAAGAGATTCACAAAATCTCACAAGAAGAGTATGATCTCCAATGTGAAAGAGGAGAAGAAAATGAGCTCCAAAGAAATAGAGGTAATGAAGAAGACTTTGTTCAAGAAGGGAGAAGAGGACTCTTCCAAATGTGATGGGCATGTGCCTAACTTCATTGCCTATGGAGCTTCTTATGTGGAAGACTTTGATGAAGGCAACATGATCTTAAATATTGACTCTAATATAGAGGAAAGGGTTGGTATGGTAACAAGTGAACAAGGCAAAGGTCTTGATGAGAGAATTGACTCAATTGAGGAATATCAAGTGACCCTTCTCAAAGTTTTGAAGCAAAATGAAGAGCTCTCCAAGGAGAATGAGACTTTGAGAATGTGGAAGATTTACTCAGAGGAAAAGGTCCGTACCCTTGAAGATAGCAAGCAAAATAGTCAAAATCAACTTCATCGGTACAAATAGATCATGGAAGACCAAATGGAAGACATCTCCATTCTTGTCTCCAAATTGAAGATCATGGAGAAATTGACCTTTATTGATGACTTCTTGATGATGGACAAGATTGATGTGTCCAAGTGGAAGGAGATAGAAGATTGCCATCAGTAATAACTGTTATAGCATATATGCTATAATGGTTATTTTTGAAGGCAATGAAGGATGAACTTGCCTTCAAGAGAACTCCTTGAAGATTGTCAAGGAAAGAAAGATAAGGTGCCTTGAGGAATTAAAGAAGGCCAAGGTCAAACAACCTCAAGCTCAAGGTAAGAGCAAAACTTCATCCAAGAAATCCTCAACTCAAGGAAAGTCCACACAAGCCTTAGCAACTCAATCAAAGCCTAGGCAATCCAAGAAAGAAGGACAATCCCTTGAGAAGTTTATCACCTTCTCCAACAAGCCAACTATGAGGAAAGAAGGTGATCACAAGAAGCATGACCAACCAAAGAGGCAAGTTCAACCGACTCAACCACTTCGATAAGAAAAACCATAAATGTGCCACAAATCGGCTCAAACTCCAATGAGAAGCAAACCGATGCATGATCAAAGACAGCCTCATCGACATGGCGATGCTCGGATGAGATCACAATGCAATGGTATAAATTTGTACTTTGCACCTACTTGACATTTTTGTGGTATGATTGGTCATTTAAGACCAAAGTGCTTTAAATATATTGAGAGGTGTAGGTTAGAGAGCATAAAAGATAACCGGTTGAAAAACACGGCTAGCTAGCATGAATCTAGGGAACTTAGAAAAATGTTTTTGACCACTAAAAATGATAAAGTGGAACCTAGGTGGGTTAGAAAGAATGAACCCGCTGGCCTTAGTGCCCCTGAGACACCCGTATATGCAATTATTTCATTTGGACTTGGTAGGTCTATAGGGGCTCATGCCTCCCATTGACTTGGTTGGATTTGACCCCATTTCGGGAGCTCAAGCAAAGAGAGCAAACTTGCATAATTTGCTATGTGCAAAAAGTTGATTAATTTTATGCTCTTTTATTAATTGCTTGAGATTCTTGGTTGCACATATATGCTTATACGTTTTTTTTAATAAATGTGCAATATTGCTTTACTTGCAATCCATGTCATATTTATGTTCAAACGTGCATTTTTGGACTAGGAGATTTAATTGGGAAAGTACATTTGAATGACCTCAAATTTAACTCTATGACATGTGAACTTGCTTATTATGACATGCTTGAAATGATATGCATGAATTGACTTTCATTGCTTTAATGCGAATGTACGAGAGTGCAAATGAGAAGACTAATCAATAAGGATCTTGTATCCATGCAATTAATAAGGATTTTATATCCAAATTAGTTTTCTATCTTTTCTTAATGGTGAAACAAGACTAGTATCATAAATATAATTATCCGGAAAAATTAAAAACATTCTAAAATCATATGACAAAGTCATTTAGATTTAAGCTAAAGTTCTAGAGCATATTCCTAATCATAGATTCAACCAAAACACATGAACAACTCAAAAGAACATAAGCACATGTATTGATGTGAGAATTCGGCCAAGAGAGCCTAATACATGTGAGTAACTATTTTTCACTAAATCAATTAATCAAATATCATCAAATAGTCCTAGAATCAAAGCTAGCACAATACAATCCCAAACATGTGAAAACATAGGCAAAATCAAAACCTAACTCAATATGTAAGATTTCAATTGAAACTCAACCTAGCTTTAAAAGATTTCAAAACTAAAATCAAAACACTCACAATACACATATATAAGTTAAAGAAGAAAACCCAAGGCAATTGACCAAGTATTAAAAGAAAACTTTGAGAGAAAATCAATACCTTAGTTTATTTAGGTGCAGTCCCGTTTTTGTATGTTTAGACTCCTAAAACAGCAACAAAAATCACTCAAACCTTTGGAGAAACGATGGAGGATGAATAGAAAAACACTCTCAACTTTGAATCACTCAAATCGGAGCTCAAATGAAGAAGTTATGGTGTTTGGAAGGTGAGAAAATGTAGATAGAAAATTTCTGCACACTAGTTTAAATTTCTTCTTAGAATGAAATGTGAGAGGGAAGGAGAATATAAAGGAGAGGGAAAAGACTGAAGCAAGAATGACCAAACTACCCTTAAGTACACCCAGAATTATTGCTGCCCGAGATGGCACGTTGGCATCTCGGGGCAGCAAGCATTCTGTCCCGAGATGGCCATGCGCCATCTCGGGAAAGAGTGCTTGGTTGCACTTCTTTTCCTGACACGCTCCCCTCGCGTTCTTCGACCGTTCTCCGGCCTCCAAACTTGGAATTCAAATCTGTTTACTGATTACGAACCATAACTCTCACACATAAATGGAAATATATGATACTCAACCCAGAAAATAATAATTCGACTCGATATATGAAGATGAAGACAATGTATGCAACATGAGTTGAAAGTGTAGTATCTTTTGACTTAGAACTTGAAATCAATAGTATGAGTAACCGAAATGAACAAAACTCAATCAAGAATGATTTAAGACTAAATTCAAGTTCAATATCCATGTTATACAAACAAATACACACATAAACACAATTCACACTAAAATGCAAACTACATAGAGGTAGTCTCCAATCATGCATATTCCAAAACATGTTATTTCCATACCAATGAATGAGCATTCATCTTCAAGTCTGTGAATGTGTTATACATGATGCACAATGATGTAGAGACACATATGAATGAATTGTATGTGTGTGCCTATAATGGTACACAATGATGCAGGGACACAAATGTATGAATTGTGTGTGTGTGCCTAAGCCTTGTAAGAGAAAGATAAGGTCTTAGTATACCTTTGTAGAACCAAATTGTATCCTTTCTCTTTGAAGACTTAGAACTTGCTTTGACTTGTTGTTCATCCTTATTTGAAGCTTCAATCATCATGAATCTAAATAACTAAATCATTACAAGTAAACATCATTTTGATATGGAATTAATGCCAACACAAACTACAACCTAACATTTATTGAGTGCAATTTCTTTTTATATTTGTTCACCTCACATGCACTTGTTCTTGGAAAGTGCTTTCTTGCCAATGTGTGTACGTATGATGATCTACGGAGAGATTGAAGAACTTGAAGACTTAGTATATAGGTATCTCTTTTTGTAGTGTAGAATGAACTCACTTGGACAACAACTAGATTTTTTATTGTGTGAGGAATTATTTGTGAGTTGTTGTTTTATCATGAAATAGCCAAAGGGGAAGATTGTAAGGATCTCAATTTTATGATTGGCTTATTTCCTGACCAACGACACCACATAGGGGATGATTGTGTAATGGGTAGCTTAGGTCCTCATTGGCAAGTTTCCAAGCATCTCCACGACTTCAAGAGCAAAAGGTATATTCACTTGATTTTGCCTCTTGAAGAGTTTAGGTGCACACACACACACTTCATGCATGCTTTGTTGATCTTGCATTTGTGTTGATATTGTTTATATGTGTGCATTTTTTCACAATCACACTTGCACTTTATTTATAGATTTAAATGTGGTAATGTGTTGTGTTCACGCTTGCATGATGGTGTGCTTGTTTTAGCGCGTTGAGTTACCATATGAGAACATCTCATTCTTCTCCTGGTTTGGTTATACGAAGTAAGGTGTCTAGTTTCAAAATAGTGTATTGCAATGATTTAAATGTTTTTCAAAACTGACATTTCTTTTTATAAAATGATTCAAAATGAGTTTTGAAATTTTCTGTACAAACTAGACACCCATACCTTTCCAACGGTATATTATTCATAATATTTCATGACTGTTTGAATTAGTTTTGAAATCTTATTCATAATATTTCATGATCGTTTGGATTTATTTTGAAATCTTCAAAGTGACCATAAAAATTGGACAACTCTGTCGTTGTCCAGTTCTGACCTTTGGTCACTTAAATGACTATAACTCTTTCTACAAATATCTAAATCATGTTTTCTAAATTGGAGTAAAAATTAGACTTCCATACCTTTCCAATTATGAAAGGTTTCGATGTCGTTCAGTCATATTTTGGGTCGCTCAAATTTTGGACTGTTGCGCTGTTACGGCTGCGCCATTCCATAAGCGCCCTCACCAGCGCCTCTTGGACAGTAGGTGTGTGCTGGTGTGGCACCTATTGACCAGTGCAGCTCCAACTCACTTAGTAAAAAATTTGGGCATTTTCAAAACGATGTAGTTTTACTCTAGGGCTCATATATCATGACATCATCCTCCTCACTCGTTTTTCAGAGCTTCAAAACCATTTTTTAGTGTCAAAAAGTATTTCCGTTGAGAGAGAAGCTTCAAGAATTATTCTTTAACTCTCCAAACCCAAAACCCATCTCCATCTTGTATCATTCTTCATCATATGAGCATGGGTGGTCTTGGTTTCATGACTAGGTAAGTAAAAACTTCATTGAACATCATCTATTGTTGTTCTTACTCTTGGTTAGGTATTTATTGTTTGATTAAATACATAGACTCTACTTTATTGCATATTTTTATGAGTCTTGATAACATGATTGGGTTTGTTTGTTAATAGCAAGCATTTTCGACAATGACTTTCTCTAAAATTCTTAACAACTATCAATACCATATAGATTCCAAAAGTGGACTTCTCATAAAGTCAATCAATTGATTTTGACTATCCTAGCAAGAAATGTGAGATAGCTAAGTTCATGCCAAGTTATAGAGAAACAAAGCTAGCTAGCTAAAATCTCAACAACTTGACACTAATCTTAAAGCTAACTTACATGTGCACCTTACACTAATGGTAAGAGCACTCACCCTTGACCAATGTGGTCTTGGGTGAACTTACACATAAATCATGATCATCTTTTACTTTGATATTGAACCTTGAATGGAGATCATCAATGATTTGATTCAAAACAATATCTTTTATACTCATCTCCTCAACATTATTAGCAACACATGGTTTTCAAGATTTTCACTAGGATAAGACTTCTTCTTCAAATTCTTTTTAGCATACATTTTAGGAGTATCATGTTTGTCAACAACTAAAGCCCTAGCATGCTTCAAAGTAAGTTCAATCTTTTTATCTCCAGATGCATTTCCTATTTTACAAAATTCTATGTACTTACAACACCTTGGTTTAATATGACCAACGGTATTATAAAAATAGTAGATTGGATTAAATGTTGAGATTGTACCTTATGGTCTTGAAGAAGTAGGAAGAGTTTGTGAAGATACCTTTTCTTTCACATTACCTTTGACTTTAAGAAGATTGTTCTTAGGAGATTTTTTCACCTTCTTGATCTTAGCTTTCCTTGAAATAGGTGATGTTATTTCAAGCTTCTCCTTGCCTTTTAAGTTGTTAGATTCAACTCGAGGTTGAACAATATTTGTGACATTCTTCTCCTTGGCCAAACCATTGACTAAGTCTCTAATGGCTTTCTTAGCAATGTTGATCTCTTCAATGTAAGCTTGCTTTCTAACCCTTATATTTGAGACAATCTTCTCACTATCATAGACAAGTCTCTCTACCTCATTTAGTCTCTTCAAAATATCATTCTTTTCACTTAAAAATCTATGAGAGGTTTCTACAAACTTATACACTTGCGTCTGAATCAAGTCATCTTTTTCTCTATCCTCTCTCAAGGCTTCATCCCTTTGGTTCTCAAGATTCCTAATCTTGGCCATAAGTTCGCGATTGGCTACATTCAAGCTTATATCCTCTGGATGACCTTGATCAATTTCCTTGTTCATGAAAACTTCACAATCATCTTCTAGCTTAGTGAGACAAGCCATAACAGTAATAAAATTGCTTACATGATTTTCATTACATAAGGACTCATCACTTGAGCTTTCCTCATTGCTAGAACTACAATCACTCCAAGTGGCCACCATACCTTTGTCTTTCTTGTCTTTCTTGGACTTCTTTTTAGTACACTCATTTGTAAATTATCCAAAACCATGACATTCAAAATATTGAACCTTCTTCTTGTTCTTGGTTTGAGAATCCCGATCAACTTATGGAGAAGATGATTTTTTGACTTCCATTTCCTTCAAAAAGCTACCTCTGGACTTGGTACCTCTTCTTAGAAACTTTAAAATTTCCTAACCATTATATCCAATTTTTCATCCTCATCACCAGTCTCCTTGTTAATAGCCTTGACAGCGATACCCTTGCTTTAAACTTTCGACATTTTAACTTTCAGCTTTAAGCACATCTTAAACGTTTGGAGAAACCCAAGCAATTTGTCAATGCTTAAGCAATCGACATTCTTGCTTTCTTCTATGGTCATAACATTAGCACAGAATCTCTTTAGGAGAGAACTTAGAATATTCCAATTGAGACAATCTCTAGAGATTAACATACCTAGTGCTTGACATTGGTTAGCAATATTAAGAAGCCTAACTTGGAAGTCTTCAAACTTGTCTCCATCTTACATTTGAAAGCTATCAAATCATGCTGTCAACATTTGAAGCCTAAAGTGTCCAACCGCCAATGTACCTTCATTTATGACTTAAAGAGTATCATATGCCTCCTTGGCAGATTCAAGATTATGTAAGTAGGAAAATTGGTGTCCATCAACTCTCCCAAAGATGGCATTCATGGCTCGATGGTGCCATTTAGTAACTTCAAAATCATTAGTCGTCCATTCACTCTTAGGTTTGGAATTTTCGGTACCATCATCTAAAACCTTACTATGAGGTGTATAGCCTTCTTCCACAACCAACCATGCTCTCTCATCAATGGATCGGATGTAGACTTTCATCCTCAACTTCTAAAACCCATAGTTGTTACCCCTAAGTAATGGTGGCCTTGTATTCGAAGCACCTTCCGCCATAACATCATCTGGAAGTCTCATTGCTTCCAATCTCTACAAATTATAGTGAGTGCATCCTGAGATCACACTAAGTACCATTTAGTGACCCATTTTGAAACCAAATGAAAATACTCAACACGATTAATTTGTTGTAAGCTAACCTAGAGAGGTGTGAATAGGTTTTTAAACCTCTTTCAATCCATTGAACGAACAAAATTTTATCCCTCTAGATAGTTTGTATCACAATTTATTAAGCAAAGGTAAGCATATGTAGTTCAATAAAGGATATGACTATTTGATGATACCAAAATTGTTATATATTTTAGACCTCAATTCCATTTCCTTTATCTCATTTTTGTGTGTTTTTCTTATGGCTCTTTTGTTATATTTGTTGGCAATTTGGTACATTTTGGAAGAATGGATGGAAAATGCAGATTTATATAGAAAACAGGCTAGAATCGATGATGTGTAGAAGTGTCAGTGCGTTGGTACTATGTGGGTATTTACCCACAGACTACCCACGCAACGTTAGAAGGGATTTAAAGGCTACCAACTGTACAGGTCCTTACTCGTGCACTAATAGTGTACAACCTGTGTATCTAAGCAAACCAGGGAGTAGAACATAGGTATCAAGTCTTTGTGTGGGTCCACACAAATGCACAACCCCGTGCATTTAACGAAACTTGGGAGAAGAAAATTAGCCACATCAGAACATTGCACGGGTTACTATACGTGTCACAGCACGGGTTCCTACTAGTGCTATAGCCACGCAATTCACGCTTCAAGGATGTAAAATCAGCAAAATCAAACCATTTCAAGGCTATTATGTAGGATAGATTCTATTATTACACATACGCCCACACATCCATTCACAACATAATTTTCTATCTCTAAATCTAGGAATAATCCTCTCCCTTCACATCTAAAATCCCATTCATTCATCTTTTATTTTCAACTCAACAAGACACTAGGAGATTGGACTTCAAGCTTTCAAGAAAGGAGAACCTCTCATTGGTCTACTTTCACTCTCTTCTCCTATGTAATTCCTTTTATTTAGCACGAGTAGCAAAACATCCACCAGGGGGTTGATGTTATTCTATTGTGAATTTTGGGCATTGTAATGAATTCTATCTCTTCTATTTAATCTATCAAATATGTTTCATTCATTGTTTTAATTGACTTCAAAGATAATTTGTATTACATTATACCCATATTTCTTTGTAAATTGTTTGAGAAATTACTTGAGTAGAGAATTGTTATACCCTCTATTCAATTTTCTTAAGCTCATTTGAATGGAAGGTTTGAACAAGAGTACCCTTCTCTAGTGAAATTCGGACATATTAATCTTAATCTGTATCTAATCTCAAATGGGTGACCAATTCTATACCCTCTCGGTTAGTTGCTTGTGAGAAATTAAACACCAATTCTATAGCCTCTTGGTTGATGAATTTATAAAGAGATTAGTTCTATATTTTGATAGATGCACTTTAGTGAATAATCACTTGTGGGTGGCTAATACTATACCCTCTAGATTGGAAACCCATAAGAGATATACAACCAATTATATACCCTCTAGGTTGGTTACAATAGCTTAATGAACATTCATGAGAATTCTAACTTTTCCTATTATTTGCTTATTGGATTCATCAACCTCTTAGTCGATTTATCATAAATTTTTCATCTTCTAACTTAGTTGCATTTTAATTAGTTTACACTTAGTCTTTATTTTAGTTAATTTCAATGCAACAGCCATTGCAATTTACTGTTGTTGCCTTAGTTCAAGAGTAACAATTTGATCACATAGCTATAACATGATCTCTGTGGACGATACCCTATTTACCATTGTATTGTTTATCAATATTGAGTGCAATTCGTGTTTATAAATTTTGTTTGACAAATACATTCATACATAGGAAAAGCTGCATTTATCACTATTCAAGCAAAATGAATGTAGACAACAATTTACATGTGATACAATTTCCCTTTGTATATGGGCTTTTTAAGCACAAGACCTTTTGCATATACAAAACTTGATAGAATATGAATATCTATTACGAAGATACCAAGCAAGATATTTATCAAAACATATACTAATATCAAAGAGATAGGGATAGAGAAAATAAACACACGATTTTTACTTGGTAAAACCTCCAAAGAGGAAACATCCACGGGTTAATACAACAAACACCAGCAAAACAACTTCCACTAGTAAGATAAAAGTACAATCTCTCAAGTGACCAATCCACCTATAGAGCCACCCTTCTACCCTACCGAATGAAACATTTGTCTCCATGTTTGAATATTTGGATCACCCCAATCCTAGTCAAAACTCCATGCTTAGCTATCCAGTTCACCTCGATCCTAGTCTAGTCTTCCCCGCTTAATTATTCGGATCACCCCAATCCTAGCCGAATGCAATGAACAAACAAGCCCGCAACATAGAATATGATGATCAACAAATCCTATGAGAACTAGACATATGCATGAAAGTTCACAGATCAAAATTGTCTAGTTACTAAGCATGAATAAAAATTGTAGAATATGTGAAACACCAAAACACATTTAATTTCTAGATTTGTTTATGTCACTAAATCTTGAATCAATCATATACATTTAAGCACATATTCAATATTTTGTATTTTTAAAAAATCATGCTAGATTCACAAGATACGATCAATGAAAGTTCTAGCAAGAAATATAAAGCATGTATTTACAAAGTATTCAATACAAACCTGTTACACTCTATATATACAAAAAAATGTACTAATCAAGGATATAGTCAATTAAGGAGACCTAGCACAAATAGAGATTATTCCTAATCAAAATCAATAAATAAAAGTCCAAAATAGACCTAGATAGAAAGCTAGCACAATACAAAACACAAACATGTGAAAACATAGGCTTTATCAAAACCTAACTCGACATGCAAGGTTCCAATCAATTTCAATCTAGCTTTAATAGAGTATAAAACTCTAATCAAACATTATATAACATTCATACATGTACTGAAGAAGAAAACCCAAGGTAACTGAACACTATTAAGAACAAAACTCAAGAAAAGATTCAATACCTTAAGAAAAACTGTGCAGTCCCGTTTTTTAGTGTATAGCCACCTAAAAACGTGATTGAATAACCTCAAAAATTCTAGGAGATGATAGATAATTGATAGATGAACAATCTCCAATTCGAATCACTTGAATCGAGTTCAAATGAAAAAGTTATGGTGTTTGGAAAATAAGAAAATTTGAGATAAAATTCTGCACAAGTGTTTTGCAAGTTTTTCTTCTTGGAATAGAATGATAGGGAAAATGAGATATTTAAGGGAAAAGAAAATAGGGAAAATGCCATCCAATAGAAAGGTGCCACCTCTACTTTCTTGTGGAGGTGCATTGCCGCCACGTTGGCAGAGGGCCTCTGTTCTCATGGAGACCACGTGATCCACGGGGAGAGGTGCAATGGCCTCTTTCGTCCACGTTGTCTCCCCTCGTGCAGCTATATGCTCTATAAGCGTGTTCTAGCTCCCAAACTCCGAATTCGACTCTATTTTTGGATTACGAACCGAGACTCCCTCACATCCAAGGATGTCAACAAAGCTTTCACAAAAAATATGGAACTCAACTTGGTACATAAGGATGAAAACTGTGTATGTGAAAGATACGAAAAGTTTCGTAACATCATAATTGGACCTTGAAACTTAATGAATGAGTAACCAAAATGACCATAACTCAATGAGGAATAATATAAGCACAGATTCAAGTCTAATATCATACAAACACAAACATATAAATACAAGAACACACAAGTATGACATTTTCTAGAGATAGTCCTAGAACATGCAATTTACATAAGTTGTCAATTCAAGTCTAATGCATGTGCATACTATAACATGTGTGTATATGTTATACCAAATGTGCACATTGATGTAGGGACACATATGGATGTAATGTGTGTGTGTGCCTAAGCCTTGTAAGCAAATTAAGGTCTTATTATACCTTTATTAAGCAATAGTGCCCGTTCCTCTTTGAAGACTTCAACTTTGCTTGATTTGTTGTCCGATCTTCCATGAAGCTTGATAAACCTTGATACTTAGACAACTAATCAATACAATTGAAATGTTGATTTGATATGGAATTATGCCAACACAAGACTCAAGCACCCAACAGACAATCAACAAAATTAATATTAAACTTAAGGTTGTTATCTAGAATTTGTGAATAACCTTGTAGATCCTAAATCACACTAATTACCCTAAGTGACCCACTCTAATACCAATTGAAATTCATACAAGGTTATGAACTAAACAACCTAGAAGGGGGTGAATATGTTGACGGTCTATTCTTAAAACTTTTTGATGCTTTTGTCAAACACTAAGTGAGCATAGAAATTAACCTTTAATATGATTTTTATTTAGAAAGCAATCATCAAATGTAAGCTCAACTCACCACCATTAGTCTATAAACATAAATTCACAAATGTGAAAGAATGCAATACTCTTAACACATAAAAAAAACAAGAGACATGGTATCTCATATTCAAGTATGTTTAACGCAAAGCAAATTTCACAAGTTGTACTTTTGAATATTACATAGTAAATTCACTAAGTAGAACTTTACAACTTGATATAGAATTTCATAAGATACAGTGTTCAAATACTACAGAGATACAAGAAACAAATATTGTTCAATAAAGTGTTTGCAACTCAAACTTGCCAAGAATCTTGTTTACAAAGATATTCAATATAGATTCAACAAGATTCAATCAATCACATATACAAATATAAAAGAGTTTGAAGAGACATTTGACACATTATTTTTCACATGGTAAAACCTCCAAAGTGGAAATTTCCACTGGTTGAATCCACAACAACCGACAAACTATAAAGTACACCCTCAAAAGTGACCATCACATATGATACACCCTCTAAGATATACCCTTTATTCTACCCTCGGGCCTAATGAAAGACTTGCCTACTTTCTATCCAAGACATCTCACTTGTCTCTAGAAAATAACTTTTTATCTAAGACACCTCACCTGTATCTATAAAGATTTCTAGCTCAACTATCTGGACCGTCACGATCCTAGCCAATACTTCCTGGCTCAACTAGCCGAAACATCACATTCCTAGCCAAGACTTCTTGCTCAAGTTGAAGCCTCACACTCCATTAAAAAACTTTTATCTTTTGCAAGGCAAACGATCTAAGCAACAAGTAAATGATGCAAACACATGCAACATAGAATATGTGATCAATTTAGCCTGAGGAAACTAGAAATGATCAATGAGCTCACAATGTACATTTTTGTAGTTGACAATTCAAATAACAATGACATCATACAAATGATGCATGTACATATGAAATATATAGATTAAGTACACTCCATGAAGAACTAGACTTAGGCATTAAAGCACACAAAATAATGTTGCCTAGTTCTTAATTATGAACAAAAACCTAGAGCATGTAAAACGCCAAAAACATGCCAAATCCTAGATTCTATTCATGTTACAAAAGCTTGAAAACATATCATATTCATAAAGCACATAATCAAGACTTTAGAACTAAAAAAAATGCTAGAATCATAAGATATGATAAATAAGATTCTCTAGTTATCATTTAGAGCACATATGCATAAAATAATCAACTAAATCCTAGTAGAGTCTAAATATCAATTAATTGTGCTAATCCTAAATACATACAACTAAAGAGTTCTAGCACATGTAAAGGCTATCAATAATCAAAATACAATCAATTAAAGCTCAAATAGCCCGAGATATTGAGCTAGCCACAATAAAACTCACAAGCATATGAAAACATAGGTTTCAAGAAACTAACATACAAGTCTATAATCAAGCACACCTAGCTTAAAATGGAAGCTCTATCACTTAATAGCAATTCTTCAAGTAACATACATGTGGAGAAGAAGAAATCCCATGGCAATTAAAGCTCATAAAGATCAAAAGACAAAGATAAAACAATTATCTTGACAAAAAGTACAGCCATGAAATTAGGTGTAGAACCACCACAAAACTTGAACAAATGACTTCAAAGTTGCTTAAAGATAATAGAGAAGTCCAATACAAAGTGTTTCCAACTTGAATCACTCAAATAAGATGAGAAATAAGTGTGATATGGTTTTTGAAAATTGAGAGAATTTGGGAGAAAATTTCTGCACTTTTCTTCTTTGAAATCGTAATGAGAAGGAGAGAGAATTTAAATGAAAGAAAGGAGGGAAGATGATGAGGTGTAGGATAGAGCATGCGCGGCGCTATGTGGCACACCACCTAACCACCCTATGGAGGCGCATGTTCTCCACAGTGGCAGAAGTATTCTTTTTCCATGAGGCAAATGTGCCTCTACTGGAGAGAAGCAATGTGGAACTTTGCCACACACTTATTCCCTCACGAACCTCTCGCATTCTTTGACCATATTTTGGCCTCCGAACTCCAATTCAAATCAATTTCCAAATTACAAAGTGGGACTCTCGCATGGACATGGCTGTCAACAAAAATTTTACAAAAAATATTGAAATCAACTCGATATACAAAGACGAAAACCATGCACGTTAAAAACGGAAAGTTTCGTAACTTCAAACTTACTAGGTGCATCCGTAACTTGCATTTTTTGAAACTCAAATTACTCAAACTAAACATATGAGAGAAGCAATATGTGAACTTTTAAAAACCAAAATTTAAGGCTTAAACGTGCATGATCTAAGAGCAATACAAAGAGATTGACTCAAGATCATTACTTCTCAAGAGAGTAGCTTTCAAAGAATATGAAGCTTTTAATTTTCAAAGATGCCACTCATCAATTAAACAATAACAAAAACATAAATTTATGCATCATGCATAGATCTTTGTGAACAATTTCACTAAATGATCTCTAGATGGCAATTATTAAGGAGAACCATGTGTATCATAAACAAGGCTCTCTAAAATAATATGCCACATGATACCATGCACATAAAGAGTTGATAAGATGAAATAGAAAGCAAGCTTTAAGTGTAGAGAAATACCTTAGCAAGCTTTTTCATCAATGTGAGGTGTCTGCTCTTTTTATAAGCTCTCTTGGCTTGTTTGTCCTTATGACAACAAGGTTGTGGCATGTCGTCTCTGAAGAATAAATACCAAACATCTCAAAAACAAACATATAAAAAATGACTTTCTTTAAAAGTACTAACAATCAAATATCACCATAATGATTTCAAAAATGGAATTCTCTAAAGTCAATCAACAAATTTTGACTATCATAGAGAATATATGTGAGATAGCCAAGTTCATGTCTAGGCTATAGAGAAATAAAGCTAGCTAGCTAGGTTACTCAAACTTGGCACTACTCTTAAAGCTAACTCGCATGTGTACCTTACACCAGTTGTAAGAGCACTCACCATTGACCTTGGGTGTACTTACACAAAACTATCACAATCTTTCTTGAATTTGATATTGAACCCTAGTCTAGAGATTTTCAATAATTTGATTCATGAGAATATCATTGATACTCATCTCCTTAACATCTTCATCTTTACAAGCTTTGTAAAGCTTAGAGTGATCAACACTCTTCTTCATCCAATTTCTATTGGCATGCTTTGAAACAATAACATGCTTACCAAAATCTAACGCCCTAGCATGCTTCAATTTAAGGTTAATATCCTTATCTCTAAATACATTTCCTATCTTGTAATAGTCAATGTACTTATAAAGTTTTTTTTTAATATGACCAGCCATATTGTAAAAGTGACAAATAGGAATAAAAGATGAGATTGTACACTATAGGGTTAAAGAAGTTCTAATGGAATTTTATAGAGTTACCTTGCCCTTAATTTTACCTTTGGCTTTGGAAGGATTGACCTTGGGAGACTTCTTGATACTATTTAATTTTGCCTTTTTTGAAGGAGGTGATTCTACTACAAGTTTTTCCTTGACTTTCAAGATACTAGAGTCTCCTTGAGGTTGAGCAAGATTCATAACTTTCTTAATGTCGATCGAGCCATTGGCCAAGTCTTTGATAGCTTGCCTAGCAACATTGATCTCCTCTAGATAGTCTTGTTATCTCTCCATCTCATGATAGATATAACCTTATCTTTTTAAGGATAAGCATTTCAACCTCTTTAAGCATCTTTATGATCATTCTTCTCACACATGAGCCTATGTGAAGCTCATCAAACTCATCCACTTGAGTTTTAACCAAATCATCTTTCTTTTTAACCTCTCTCAAAGCTTCATCCATTTACTTCTCAAGGTTCTTTACTTTAGCCAATAGCTTGAGATCGGTTGTATTAAAATAAAAGCACTCTTAATGATTTACATCAATCTTAGTATCTACGAATACTTGACATTTATCCTTTAGCTTTGATTAAGAGGTCGTTAAAGCAACAAAGTTGCTAACGTAATCTTCTTCACAAGTTTACTAATCACTGGAGCCTTCCTCATCGCTAGAGCTTTCATCACTCCAAGTGACTGCCATACCTCTTCTCTTATTGTTCTTCTTAATCTTTCCGTTAGGAAAGCAAAGTGTCAAAAGCCTTGGAACTTGAAGCATTGAACCTTTCTTTTGCGTTTGGCTTGACTATCCTTATCATTCCTTGGAGTGGATGACTTTCTAACTTTGTTTCTTTTAGATAGGTTGCCACTAGGTTTGGCACATCTTCTCATGAACTTCTTAAATTTTCTAACCAGTAGAACTATCACCTCATCGTCCTCATCATTTTCCTCTTATATGGCTTTGAGAGCTATACCTTTGCTTTTGGCTTTTGGTTTCAAGCTCATTTCATCGGTTTGTAGCGATCCAAGCAATTCGTCGATGCCTATGTTAACAACATCCATGCTTTCTTCTATAGCCTTCACCTTAGACTTGAACCTTTTAGGTATTGTATCAGAGAAAACACACGGTGGAAGTGAAAATATCGATTGGTATATTTTTATAAAAAAATCTTTAAAAGATTGGACCTTATTAACATATAAATAAAAGGTATCATGCCTTTTTCACAAGACGATTGATATTGCACCAAATTGAATCTGTAAGATCTTCTAATCCAATCACGAACATGAATTACCTTGGAGTGTGTGCTCCCTTTCTTTGAATTGTGTACTTGAGGATGGAAAATGAAGAACATTTTTCTTTTGTTTGTCACAATAATCCTCCTTTAGAAAAATGATGAACATGGTCACTTGTGAATTCTTAAGCTACTGATTGAAACTCGCGTGAACCCGATTTGATGTTGTACACAAAACCTTTTGATGTAATGAATATTAGTGCACTATCGAAAACAAAAGTGTTCCCTCCTTTCTCTATGCTAGGCCGAATTCTTCACAACATGATTTGGATGAAGTTTTTTTTCGTTAAGGAAAGCAAAATAAAAAAAAAACTTCTCACATGACCGAATTCTTTGATAGGGATATACATAGGTGGCAAAATCCTCATATAAGGAGGATTTGGATTGTGGCTGAAAATCCACTCATAAGAAGGATTTGTTTCCCACCACAACTCCCATCAAATTTTAGAATTCTACCCTATTCCAACTCGTTAGTGTATTATCCAATAACAAATTGTTGAATATAAATTAATTGTGACTTTATCAAAAACTTCATAATTTGACCAATTGTCAATTAGAGTTTGAATATATATCAAAGACTTTTGTTAGGTTTTATATTTGTGTTGGATTGATTCTATAACAAAACTCTCTTTCTTTGTATTGCTTAACTGCTTAGGTGGTTCGTGATTCATTTGGGCTTCAAAGAAAAAAAGTAATTTCTTATGCAAAGTTCGTATTTAAGAGGAAATGTGCCTGCTTGGATGCTAAGGTACCAAGATTCTTCTTCCTCTTGCATGGCATATTAGGCACACACACACACATATTGTATTCATATGTGTCCCTACATTGTTGTGCTCATTTTGTATAACACATTCACACAATTTATATGGAATGATCATGCATTGGTGTAAATTGACTAGTTTTGCAATATACATGTATATGGACTGTCTCTAAAATAAGCATTCTTGTGTTATATGGGTTTATATGTTTATTTGTATTTATAACGTGGACCTTAGACTTGAATTTAGTATTATATTATTCATTATTAAGTTGCGGTCATTTCGGTTACTTGTACAATTGATTTCGAGTTCCGAGTCAAGAGTTACGAAACTTTCTCGTCATGTTACATGCATTGCCTTCATCTTCTTATATCTAGTCAAATTCATAATTTTTGGTCTTTGTTTTATAGATGTCCATGAGCATAAGAGATTCATGGTTTGTAATCCATAAATGGATTTAAATTCAGAGTTCAGAGGCCGGAGAACATTCGTAGGACGTGAAGTGAGAGCAAAAGGAAAGTGGTGATGGCTGAAGCCATCAAGCCACTCCTACCCAAGATGGCGCGTGGCCATCTCGGAAGAGATAACACTCTGCTCCCAAGATGGCCATGTGCCATCTCAGGGTGGTCATATGATTCCCTTTGCTTTTTATTAGTTTCCTCTCTTATTTATCTCAGATATTCATAAGTTGAAAAAGTTGAAGTTTGAAGAACATGTACAGAAAATTTTCTTCCAACTTTTGAATTTTTGTTTTTATGATATCTACTTCAATTATACTCAAATTTAGTTGATTCAAATACTGAAATTGAGTGTCTTGAGGAGGTATACAAACCCTAAGAAATTTTAGAACCAAAGGAGCTCTTGATTTTTCATAGTGTACAGATTTCTACTCGAGATTTCATCTTTTGGTGGTAAATCATTCTCTTCCTAGTTTTCCTCTATGATCTTCTTCAAAAATGTTGTTAATTGATTAATAAAAATGATTAGGATGATTTTGATTTCATTTTTTAGTTTGTTTGATTTATTTTCAAGTTTAGTTTGTGTTGTGCTCATTTGAGAATTTTTAGGCTAAACTTGATTAACATGAACTTGTTCTATAAATACTTTTATATTATTGTGATTGATTGTTAGTTTCTAGATTTGATTTAATGTTTTAAGAACTAGGCCGTATTCAATTTGTAATTCTATTTTTCATAACTTGTTCTTAGTTGATAACATGCTTAATTTTCTAGATATATTTGTGATTGATTTTTGAAAGCCTTATCTTGTTATCTTGTTGCATGTTCATTGAGTCTTGTTTTATCAAAATTCTCTATTTATTTATGATTGCATGTGTGCACATCACTTAGATCATTGCCTTTTAAGAGGTCGAAGTCTCTTGTTAGAGTGGGTGAAGATTTAACTTGAGCAAGGAGTCTTGGCTAAGACATGTGGTCTGGATAGTCAAGTAATGAGACTTGTCTAGGATCGGTGGATCCAGATAGACAAGCATGAAACCTTACTCGGGGCAAGTGTGCCTTGGATAGAAAGTTGCTTCCTAGAAGTGCGTTAGTCACATCTTGGATATGGTGTAGACAAGTAATTCACTATAAATTCTATAAGATTCGTTAAACTCGAGAACACTTTATTAATATGAAAAGATTGTCAAATACATTATTACACTCTTGCTATTGAGCATAATCCTAACAATCTCCCACTTGCTCTATAGCAAATTTGTCATATCTCTTATCCCCGTATTCTCCAGGTGCCTATCAAAACTCTTTTGTGGAAGAGCCTTTGTGAAGGGATCCGATAGATTTTCTATTGACGCGATCTTGGTTATCGTCACATCTACCCTATGCACAATTTCCCTTAAAAGGTGATACTTTCTATCAATATGTTTCCCTCTCTTATGACTTCTTTGTTCTCTCGAATTAGCTACTGCTACACTATTGTTATAATAGATAGTAATCTACTTATTCGTATCAAGAACCACTTCTAAGTCGATCAAGAATTGGTGGAACCTTTTTAGCAGATTCGCATGTGGCAACATACTCAGCTTCCAGGGTAAAATCAACAATACAAGATTGCTTGATACTCTTTCTGACTGCCCCTCCTACAAGTGTAAACACAGATCTTGATGTTGATTTTTTGGTGTTAGAGTCTGATTGAAAATCAAAATCTGTACACCCAACGGGAAATAAATCCCCTCTAGAGTACACAAGCATATAATATCTCCTTCTCTTGAGTGACTTAAAAATATGTTTGACTGTCGTCCAGTAATCAGGACCAGGTTTTGATTAAAACCTATTAATTATGCCAATAGCAAAACAAATATCTGATCTAGTCAGAGCATTGCATACATGAGACTCCCAACTACCGAGGCATAAGGAACCCTACTCATTAATTGCTCTTCATGATAATTCTTAGGAACTTGTTGCTTATAAAGTTTGATTCCATGTCTGAAAGGTAACATACCATTCTTAGAATCTTGCTTGGAAAATCTAGACAAGATTTTTTCTATGTATGAAGCTTGGGATAATGCTATCGTTCTATTCTTTATGTCCTTTATGGCTTGGATACCAAGAATATAACTCGCTTCTCCTAAGTCCTTCATATCAAATTATTTTTGCAAACCATTCTTTTTACTGATGTCAATACACTTACATCGTTTCCGATGAGTAGTATATCATCAACATAAAAAACTAGGAAAACTAACTTGTTGCATTTGATCCTTTTGTATACACATGGTTAGTCAAGGTTTTGAATGAACCCAAAACTTTTCACAGCTAGATCAAACATTATATTATAGGATCTGGATGCTTGCTTCAATCCATATATGGATCTTTACAACTTGCATACCCTTTTTAATGAATCCTTCTGGTTGCATCATATAGATGCTTTCGTCAAGACTTTCATTAAGGAAATCTGTCTTGACATCCATTTGCCAAATCTCTAGGTCTAGAGATGCTGCAATAGATAAGAGTATCCTAATGGATTTAAGCATGGTCTTAGAAGAAAAGGTTTCCTCATAATCGATACCTTCCTTCTGTGTGTAACATTTAGCTATCAATCTAGCTTTAAAGGTTTCCACCTTTCTATTCATTCCTCTCTTCCTCTTGTATACCAACTTGCACCCACTGGGTTTTATCCCTTTAGGCAAATCCATAAAAGACCAGACTTTATTTTTGAACATAGATTCAACTTTGGATTGTATTTCCTTTTGCTAGTGGCGACAATCAAAATCTTCAATGGCTTATTTGTATGTGAAGGGATCATCGTCGTTTGGGAGATTCTCTTTTGATTCTCCTAGACCGATGTATCTTTCGGGTTGTCTACTAAGCCTCCTACTACGATGAGGAATGGTAGGTTGTTGATCCTGTGTTGGTGTAGAACTTTCAATTCGCCTAGGTTGTGAAACCTCTTGTGGAATTATATCTCCTGAAAGCTCATTCAGGACAATTCTATTTTTAGGCACAAAATTATTCATATAGGCATCTTCTAGAAATTTAGCATTTGTCAAAACAAATACTTTAAGATGAGAAGGACTACAGAAGTAATATCCTTTCGTTCCTTTTTGGATACCTTACAAATATGCACATTTCTGAATGGGACTCTATCTTTTCTGTCTTTCCTTTTAACACGTGCACAATACGTCCAAATATCCTTAAGTGTTGTGGAATAGGCTTTCACCCAAATCCACGTCTCATGCGGTGTTTTAGGAACCGACTTGGATGGTACATCATTTAGAATGTACATAACGGTTTGTAAAGCATATCCCTAAAAAGAATTAGGAAGCATTGAATAACTCAACATTGACCTAACCAAAAGAGTTTTATTTCTCATTTTTGCCACCCCATTTTGTTGAGGTGTACCTGAGCAAAAAATTGAGAAATTATCCCATTATCAATAAGATATTGCTAAAACTCACCAGATAGATATTCTCCACCATGATCAAACCTCAAGATTTTTATGTGTTTGTCTAGCCGATTTGCAACTTTAGCTTTGTATCCTTCGAACATGTTAAAAGCGTCCGACCTCTGACTCATGAGATACACATAGCTAAATCTTCAATAATCTTCTGTGAAAGTGATGAAGTACTCATATCCACCTCTAGCTTGAATGCTCATAGGACCATACACATCAGTGTGTATCAATCATAAACATTCAGTGGCTCTTGTGCGTTTCATCGTGAACGACCTTTTGGTCATCTTACCTTCCAAACAAGATTCACAAATTGGTAGATCATCAACCTTAAGTCACTTAAAGTTCCATCACTAACCAATCTTTTGATTCTATCAAGGTTAATATGACGTACGAGTAAATACCATATGTTGTTTTCATCTTTCAATAACTTTACTCTTTAATGATTAGGTTGCATTGATTCTGTGTCTAACAAGTGAGAGATATTGCTATGCAAACAAAATAAACCGTTTTGCAAAGTACCTTTGCAAATAAATTTGTTATTCCTACTAATAATAAAAGCTTTATTAAAAGTGACCGAATATCAAAATTTATTTAAACAAAAAACTGAAATTAAATTCCTCTTGAAATGAGGTACGTAATAAACATCTATTAAATCTAAATACCGATAAGAATCTAAATTAATTCTAATATATCATACTGTACTTGCAGACACCAATGCTCTGTTGCCTAAATGCAAGTTGAATTCATTCGCATTAAGCCTTTTCCTTTCCTTAAACCCCTATAAGGAAAAATAAACATGCTTAGTGGCTTCGGAGTCTATGAACCATGAATCCATAGAATCTGCCAAAAAACATGTTTCAAGATAATTAATATTACCTTTTTCCTTCTTGTCCTAAGACTTTGCCACAAAGAAAACACTTCCCTTTGATCTTGGTCACTTTCTTTGTCTCCTTCTTAGTAGGTCCTAGTTGCTTTTTCCTCTGTTGTTTTTTGACCTTCCTACGGGTCTTAACAGTAGCAACTTTACCTACCGCATGAATCTCTTAACCTTTACCTTTCACAAGGATTTTCTCGGCTCTTTGAACATCTTGTATCAGGCCTTGCAAGTTGTATTCCTTATTGTTCAAGGTGTAGTCCAACTTGAATTGATCAAAGGAATCTGATAGTGAGTTAACAATCATGTCAATTTTTGTCTCACCATCTATCTCAGCAGAATTGAATTTAACAATGTTGAGATGTGCTATGACTTTTATCATGTGATCTTTCACAGCCTATCCAGGTTTCATTCTAAGATTCATGAAAGCTGTCACTGCCTCTCTCTTAGTCATCGTGGACTTCATAAAAAACATCTCTTCCAGAGATATAATTATATTGGCAGTAGTCTCCATTCCTTCATGTTGTTGTTGCAACACGTTAGAGATGGTGGCAGTAACGTAACATTTAGCCATCTCATCTGAAAACTTCAACTGCTGATACTCATCTCTTTGCTCCTGAGTATATTCATTAGTAGAAGTAGGTGGTTTAGGAGTATACAAAATGAACTTATGGTTTTCGGATTGCAATAAAAGCCCAATTTTTATTTTCCATGTGACATAAGTATCACCTGTTAAAGTATTATCTTTTAGGATGTTGATTAGGGATGGGGTCATGATTTCTTTACAATAACAAAAATTATATAAGTAAACAATCATGATAAAGCACTTTCGAATATTTATCTTGAGTTAAATAAAATAATTCAATCATAAAATTCAACGGTGATCCAACACCCATAAATGTCATGCCTCTTTCGGGAGTTCTCACCATCTACAAGTTGGACTAGATCCCACCTAATTGTTAACATAACAACCAGCATTTTCAATTTTACCCTTGCGATTTTATTTACAAGAACTCTTGGAGGATATTAATAAAATCACATTGAGTGTGTTGCCAAGTTATCGACCTTCAATATATTCCCTCACAAATATCCCTCCTTTGGGAGTAGATATCGTTTGGTTCAATTGTATAGTGTATCCTTGTAAGGAAGTATCTTGCTAAATTCCATTCATGAATACCCCTTAGGGAGTCATTACACGAAACATAGAGCTCAACTAAATTTGGAGGCTGTAGGCATTCCGAAACACCTTCTCCCGCTCAATTGTTGAAGGCGTGTGATTGAATTCCATAGAATGATTTACCAAGTTATCTAGATGACAATTAGATACCTTAACAATTTAATGCATGTTCATACCAAAAGAGATATATGAGTGGCACTCCTATTCTATATGATATGTTATCAAACAATGACAAACATTGCAGTATTTACGAAAATATAAATAGTTGTAATTTTGGTCCATCCTAGAAAAGCAAGTAAATTATGATTTTTGGAATACAAAAGACTTCTTTCTTTGCTAACAAGTTTTTATGCGGTCACCATCTATTTGCACACCCCTTGGTTGCCTCCCATTGGCGTGCACACTCCTTGGCTCCGTAAAAGGCTGCCATACGCAGCTCATGGCATCCATAGTGCTGTCGTTCGCAGCCCATGGCATCCGTAGGGCTGCCGTACATAGCCGATGCCACAATTATCGTGGTTGCGTGCTCATTCGCACACACAATTGTCGCTATGGCACGCACGGTACCAAACTTGTTCCGGTTGCTTCCAATTCTTCAAATATTTAAATCTTCGATACTAGAATATGTTACAACAGTATTTTGAATAATAAATTACTGCAGTTTTTTTTATATTACAACAATAAAATAAAATAAAAAACCTAACAACTACAAAGAAGGAAATTATGGCGACAATAGGCCACCCATCTTGTTACAATCTCAAAACAAAAATACATTGAAACTCTAGGACCAAAATTGATGAATAGCAAATCACATTATAAAACATATATACATATATATATATATATATATATATATATAAATATATTCATACATTCCAAAGTAAATATATATGCGAATACCTAGAGTGTCGTCTCTTTCTAAAGCGTGCATATTTACAAGAAAAAGAAATAGATTCACGTATATATACATAATTAATCAAGGGTACAACCAGCTTTTATACCAATTGTAGGGAAAAATCAATTCAAAATGCGGCGGAAGCATAAAACTAGGGTTTGGTATATTTTAAAAAATTTCCCCTTATAAAGAATGAACCATAACCTTAGATTAATTGACGCATATATCATACCTTTTCCTTGTAACGATTGAAGTTGCGCTGAATTGAATCCGTATGATCATCCAATCCAATCAAGAACGTGAATCACCTAGGAGTGTGGGCTCTCTTTCTTTGAATTGAATACCTGAGGATGGAAACAAACAAAATCTTTTTCTTTTTTGTTAGTCACAATAATCCTCCTAGAGAAAACCAAAGAACGTTTGGCCACTTGGGAATTATCAGTCTATTTGATTGAAACTTGCGTTAACCCGATTCGATTTTCATACACAAAAACATTTTGATGTAAAGGATACTAGCATACTATCAAAAACAATAATGTTTCCCCTTTTCTCTTCTACTTGGCCGAATTCTACATACAATGGTTAGATGAAGTTTTTTTTAACTATATAAGAAAAATAAAATAAAAAACTTCTCTCAAGTCACCAACAAGCCTTGGCCGAATTCTAGAGTATTGAATTATTAGCTTTACCGAATTCCGCTATAGGAATATATATATAAGTGACCAAATCCTCTCCTTAGTAGAATTTACTTTATAGGCAAGAATCCTACCTCTAGGAGGATTTACTTGGTGACCAATAATCCTTTTCAAAGAGGAATTCTTTTCCACACCAAGATTATTAATCCAACTCAATAGTGTATTTATTCAATAACAAATTATTGAATATAAAATAAATTGTGATTATATCAAAACATCCTAATTTGACCATTTGTCAATTAGAGTTTTGATTGAAATCAAATACTTTCTAATATAAATAGATAAATACATTCCTTTTAGTTATCTACTTATCAAATATAATATTTGATACTTATCATATTACAACCAATAAAATGACTCTTGGAGACCTTTTCCAACTAGGAAAAAGATTTTGACTTTTAATTAAATAAATAAATAAATTCTATTTAATTAAGTAATAAAGTAAAAAACAATATATATGGCTATTATATAGGCCCTTGCTACCAAAGCTACATAAATATGGGACAATATTGTTTTTTCGTTTTATTAAATCCATTGGTCTTTAATAAAAGGTCCACAAATGAACTAGAGCCATTTTTTACTAAAAGAAACAAGTGCACATGCCTTACCACTATTCTAAATGGAGCCATAAATTGGTTCGGTAGAATATATCAAGTGATCCCTGCAAGTTCGTGTGGATTAGGGATCTTAGCGGGGTATCTAAATTTAAGTACCAATAGACATAACCTTATCACAATTAACAAATGATTCACTTAGGTCTGATCAATTAATTTTAGTTCATTCCACTAAAAAACTAAAAGTGAACTCTTAAAAAAAGATAGAATAAGTTAATATTCCTCATTCATACCCTAAACAATCTTAATAGAGATAGTGTATCCTCGTGAAGAATACCAGTGATCGCCAAGAACTCATAAACCGTCTATAGCTCTCCTAGTTACCATATTTACTCATATGACTACATTTTGAAATTGGATATTTTAACTTATCCAGAATCCATATTTCAATAGACAATATTGAAAACTTAATGTTAAGATTTAATATCCAATACCTCTAAGCATCCATATGATGATATTCTACTCATATTTAATAAATTGAGCCACAATGTACAAATCAATAAAAGTAGTCCTCTAACGATTAACAAATGAATATAACCAAACTATCAAGGATAGACTATGATATATAATTGTACTCATTGATAGCTAAAATAATAACACTTGCAACCATAAGTCCATCATTTATCTCATGATTGAGATAGACTCTCCGATTGTCTTCAAGTGAAAACTTTTATGCATTGACGATTCTGGAAAAAGTATCTCTTTGTTATCCTATTCAATGCACCTACTGCGCTAGATTCTTTTGCCCAAAGGCACCACAATTTGATGATTTTAGACTCGTCATAACACATTTAATCCCACTCAAATGCTAGCAAAAGAATCTATAACTTTATCAAGGCAATGGTGCCCAACCTTTATCTTAAGTTGTGAATATTATTCAAGACTAACTAAATAACTGTGTCTACCTCATACATATGTAGATGTACGAACAATTCTTCTTTTCTCATAGTCTTTTGACCTTACAATTATTTACTTTTGACAATTAAAATAATTAAATTATAACTGTAATAAGATTTGTTAAACTAGAATTCACTTTTATTAATATGAATAGATTGTCATTTACATTATAACATTCTTGCTATTGAGCATAATCCTAACATAGTGACCTTAGGATTTTCCATTTATGGCTCTCTAACGAGATTGGCCCACCAAGTGCTTGGCATTGATTAGAAATGTTTAAAAGTTTGAATTGGAAGTCTTCAAATTTATCCTCATCACTTATTTGCACATTTTCAAATGGTAAAGTGAGCATTTAATGCCTTTATTTCCTAACAACCATAGTTCCTTCATTGGTAACTTTTAGAGCAACCCATGCTTCCTTGGTGGTGAAGGGAAAATCAGTTCAAAAACGTGACGGAAGTGTAAAATTAGAATTTGGAATATTTTTAAAAAATGTCTCTTTAAGAGAAAGAACCTTAACCCTAGATTAATTGGCGTATATTAAAAGTATCGTACCTTTTACTCATGAAGATTGAACTAGCGCCAAATTGAATCCGCAAGATCTTCCAATCCAATCACGAACGTGAATCACCTAGGAGTGTGGGCTCCCTTTCTTTAAATTTTATACCTGAGGATGGAAACAAACAAAACCTCTTTCTTTTGTTAGTCACAATAATCCTTCAAGAGAAAACACAAGAACGCTCGGTCACTTGTGAATTATCATTCTATTTGATTGAAACTCACGTGAATCCAATTCGATTTCTGTACTCAAAACCATTTTGATGTAAAGGATACTAGTGCACTATCGAAACAAAAACATTACCCTTTTCTCTTCTCCTAGGCCAAATCAACACACAATACCTATGAGTTGGCAGAATTTTGTCTAGAGCAAACACTTTTTTTTTCTCCCAAAATTCTCTAGTGCTCGAAATCTTTCTCTAACCAAAAAATAAGGCTTGGCCGAATTCTATATCCCATATATGTAGTGGCCGAATTCCTCTTGTCTCTAGTTTAGGAGACCTAATCCTCTTCTAAGAAGGATTTACTTCGTGGACAATAATTATTTCCTTAGGTGGATTTACTTGGTGACCAAAAATCCTTTTCAAAGAAGAATCCTTTTCAAAGAAGAATTCTTTTCTCCACCAAGACTACTAATCCAACTCAAAGAGTGTATTTAATCAATAACTAATTATTGAATATAATTAAATTATGAGTAAATCAAAAACTTCCTAATTTGACCAATTATCAATTAGAGTCCTAATAGAAATCACATACATCCTAATTTGACTAGATAAATAAATTTCTTTTATTTATCTACTTATCAAATATATTATTTGATACTTATCATATTACCAACAATAATATGACTCAGGAGACCATCTCCTACTACGAAAAAGATTTTGACTTTTAATTAAATAATTAATAAAAAAATAAATTAATTAGTTTCCATTTAATTAAATAATAAAATAAAAAACAATATATAAGGCTATTATATATACCCTTTCTTCCCAAGCTTTATAAATATAGGCCAAATATTATTTTTCCTATTGTATTAAATCCATTGGACTTAAATAAAAAGTCCACATGTGAACGAGACTCATTCTTACTAAAAGAAACAAGTCCACATGCCTTAATACAATTCTAGATGGACCCATAAACTGATTCGGTAGAATATATCAAGTGATCCATGCAAGTTCGCGTGAATTGAGGATCTTGGCGGGCTATCTAAATTTAAGCTCCAATAGACATAACCTAATCACAATCAACAAATGATTCACTTAGGTTCGATCTATTAATTTTAAATCATTCCACTAAAGAACTAAAATTGAACTCTTAAATAAAGATAGAATAAGTTAATATTTCTCATTCATACCCTAGACAATCTTAATGGAGAAAGTGTATCCTCGTGAAGAATATCAGTAATTGCCAAGAACTCATAGACCGCCTATAACACTCCAAGTTACCATATTTACTCATATGACCACATTATGAACTTTGATATTTAGACTTGTCTAGAACCCATATTTCAATAGACATTATTGAAAACTTAACGTTAAGGTATAATATCCAATACCTCAAAACATCCATATGATAATATACTATTCTCATTTAACAAATGGAGCCATGATGTCCATATCAATAAATGAAGTCCTCTATTGATTAACAAATGAATACCACCAAACTATTGATGATAGACTATGCTATATAATCGTACTCATTGATAGCTCAAATGATAAAACTTGCAACCATATGTCCAACATTTATCTTAGGATTGAGATAGACTCTCTGATTGTCTTCAAGTGAAAACTTTTATCCATTGACGGTTCAGGATAAAGTATTTCACTATGATCCTATTCAATGCACCCAGTGCACTAGATTCTATTGCCCAAAGACATAACACTTTGATGATTTTAGACTCATCATAACACATTTAATCCCACTCTAATGCTAGCTGAAGAATCTACAACTTTGACAAGATAACGGTGCCCAACCTTCATCTTAAGTTGTGAATATTATTCAAGACTAACTAAAGAATTGCATCGACCTTATACATATCAAGATGTACGAACAATTCTTCTTTTCTCATTGTCTTTTGACCTTATGATTATTTACTTTTGACAATTATAATAATTAAACTATAAATACAATAACATTTGTTAAACTAGAAATCACTTTTATTAATATGAAAAGATTGTCAAATACATTATAACTCTCTTGCTACTAAGCATAATCCCAACAATCTTCCACCTGCTTTATAGCAAATGTGTCATATCTCTTATCCTCATATTATCCAGGTGCCCATCAAAACTCTTTTGTGGAAAAGCCTTTATGAAGGGATCCATTAGATTTTCAACTGACACGATCTTTCCTTTAAAAGATGACAATTTTTTTAATGTGTTTCCCTCTCTTATAACTTCTTGGTTCTCTCGAATTAGCCACTGCTCCACTATTGTAACAATAGATAGTGATCTGCTTATTCATATCAGTAGCCACTTCCAATTCAATCAAGAATTGATGAAGCCAAAAAGAATCGTCAGCAGCCTCGCATGCGGTAACATAATCAACTTCCATAATGGAGTTAGTAATACACGATTGCTTGATACTTGTTTATATGAATGCCCTCCTCTAAGTGTAAACAAAAATCCTGATATGGATCTTCTGGTGTCAGAATCCGATTGGAAATCAGAATCTGTATTCCTTACGGGAATTAACTCCCCTCCGAAGTATACAAGCATGTAATCTCTCTTTCTCCTAAGACACTTGAAAATATGATTGACTGCTGTCTAGTGGTCAGAACCAGGTTTCGATTGAAACCTGATAACTATGCAAATAGCAAAACAAATATCTGGTCTAGTGCAGAGCATTGCATACATGAGACTCCCAACTACCGAGATCAACCCTACTCATAAAATGATCTTCATGCTCATTATTAGGAACTTGTTCCTTAGAAATTTTTATTCCATGTCTGAAAGGTATCATACCTTTCTTGGAATCTTGCATGGAAAATCTAGAAAAGATTTTATCTATGTATGAAGCTTGGGATAATGGAATCGTTCTATTCTTTCTATCCCTTATGACTTGGATACCATGGATATAACTTGCTTCTTCTAAGTCCTTCATATCAAATTGTTTTGCCTACCATTCTTTTACAGGTGTTAATACACCTACATCATTTCCGGTGAGTAGTATATCATCAATGTAAAGAACTAGGAAAACTGACTTGTCACCATTAATCCTTTTGTATACATAGGATTTGTCAAGGTTTTGAAAAAATCCAAAACTTTTTACAACTTCAATCCATATATGGATCTTTACAACTTGCGTACCCTTTCCTCTTGACCTATTTCAATGAATTCTTTGGTTGATCATATAGATGCTTTCATCAAGACTTCCGGTAAGGAAAGCTGTCTTGATGTCTATGAAATTCCCTTTATCTTTGTAGTGAAATATACCTAGAGGGGGGGGGGGGGTGAATAGGTATATGCTCCAATTTTTATCTTCTTTTTATTACAATGCAATTCTAAATGCTTAATGAAAATTGCAAACAAAGACACGATATTTACGTGGTAAAACCTCCAAAGAGGAAACATCCGCGGTTGATTCCACAACCACCGGCAAAAGCAAATCCACTATTTCAAATAGAGTTACACACTCAAGCAATCACACATGCTCTACAAGCTTTCACTCTCACTCTATCTTGAACCTAGTGATCTACTAAGCCGACTTCCTATCCAAGACCCCCTGTCTCTAGGAAGATTTCTTGCTCACCTATCCGGATCCTCCCGACCCTAGGCAATACTTCTTTCTTGACTATCCAAGGCTTCATACCTCTAGCCAAGACTTCCTTGCTTGACAATCCGAGGCTTCACACCTCTTGCTAAGACTTCCTTGCTCAACAATCTGAGGTTTCACACCTCTAGTCGAGACTTCCACTTGCTTAGCTATCCAAGTCCTCCCGACTCTAGGTAAGACTTACAAATGATCAAATCAAAGAATCATTCGAAGATGTGAGACTTTCTACCTCTTCACAAGGCATCTAAGTGATCATGAATGCAAATAGAAAACAAGCACTCAACATAGAAAATGATGATCAACAAATTCTATGGACATGCAACTAGATGACTAGATTATGCTTTCAAAGATCAATCACAAATGCATCTAGACAACTTAAGCATGTTATCAACTAAGAACCAATCAATGAAATGAATATACCAATTGATGTAGATCTAGTTCATAGAAAATGAAATTAAATCTAGAAATAGTCAATCAAGCATAAGAACAAAAGATTTCTAGAAACAATTTCATGTTTATCAATTTTAGCACAAATCATTCAATATATCACAAATCTAGCTAAACTTTAAAATCAAATCAACAAACCACAAAAATGATATCAAAATCATCCTTGTCATGCTTCTTAATCAAATAACATCAATCAATAAGAAGATCTAAGAAGAAAACTAAGAAGAAGATGATTTTACCAACAAGGATGCAATCACGAACTGAAGATCAGATCACAACGAAAAATGTAGACATCCATTGGTTCTGGAAATGCTTGGGGTTTGTATAAATCTTCAAGACACTCGAAATCTGTTTTTTAATCAAGTGATTTGGAGTAGAAATGAGAAGTTATCACAAAAACAAAAATCAAAATGTTGAGAGAAATATTCTGCAATTGTTCTTCAATTTCTCAACTTGTTCTTCTCTTTTGAAATGAGAGAGAATGAACGGTTTTAAAGAGTGAAAAGACCAAATGAGCTTTTTGCCCCCTTCCTTAGTGTCTCCCCGAGATGGCGCATGGGCATCTCGGGGCAGAACACACTTGGGGCTGAGATGGCCACGCGCCAGCTCGGGTTGGTGCATGGTGATGGCTTAAGCCATCGCACCTCACCCCTTGCGCTCTCCTCGCGTTCTTATACCGTTCTTTGGCCTCCAAACTCCGAATTCGAATCTATTTGAAGATTACGAACCGGGACTCCCTTCCAGACATGGAAATATAAGATACTTAACCCAAAAAATAATAATTCGACTCGATATATCAAGACGAAGACAATGTATGCAACATGAGTTGAAGGTGTAGTATCTTTTGACTTAGAACTCGACATCAATAGTATGAGTAACCGAAATGAATGGAACTCAATCATGAACAATATAAGACTAAAATCAAGTTCAAGATCCATGTTATACAAACATATAAACAAACAAACACATTTCACACAAGAATGCAAACTACATAGAGATAGTCTCCAATCATTTATTTTCCAAAACATGCTACTTTCATACCAATGCATGAGCATTCAACTTCAAGTGTTTGAATGTGTTATACCAAATGATGTGCTACGATGTAGGGACACAAATGTATGAATTATGTGTGTGCGCATTTAAAGATGCATAACTAAGCAGGGACACGTATGAATGAATTATGTGTGTGTGCGCCTACGCCTTGCAAGAGAAAGAAGGATCTCGATACCTTTGCATCCAAGAATAGTACCAATCCTCTTGAAGACAAACTTTGCATCATGAGAAGTTGCTTTTCTTCCTTGAAGCTCTTATCATCACGAACCACTTAAGCAACTAAGCAATACAAAGAAATGAAGTTTTGTTATGGAATCAAGCCAACACAAATCTAGGACCAAACAATCTCCCTTAGGACCTAACAATCTCCCCCTTTGGCTATTCCATGACAAAACCTCTACCTCACCATACAATGATCACTTATAATCATTGTTGATTGTATTCTCACATCCTCACATTACAAAGAGATATTCCTAGACTAAAATGTCTTTATGAGTCTTCAAGAATATCTTCACACATTCAAAACACTTGTGGGACAAGAACAACCAAAAGAAATCTTCTACAAAGAAGATAATGAAGATAAACAAACAATATACAAATACCAAACAAAAGATCCCTTAACACTTCTTATCTCATGAAAATACAAAAAATTTCTCCCCCTTTCTTTCTCCACCTTAAGCCAAAATTTCTCCTTATTAATGGATTGTCTCCCCTTTATGTCAAAAGCAAGTAACATGGTGAGGAAACACTTTCTCCCCCTTTTTGACAAGGAATAGACAAAAACGTAGTACACAACCTAGAGAGATAAATGCCAATTGAAAACGTCTACAAGGGTATAAGGGATGCATAATGAAATGATGAGATAGTGAGCAAACAAGTTGTATAGAGAACTATGCTTAACAAACTTAGCTCCCCCTTAACATATGCTCCACATATTAATAAGCAAGATAACTTGTTCACAAGGGACTCACACCAACACACATTTCAAGCAATAAAAGATTGTAAATCATTATTTTTCTGCATTAAACAATAGAATCATAGATTTTCATTATTCTCTCAAAAGTAATCCCTCATTGCTAATGAATCAAAAATGTGTGTGTGTGAAAAATGCTTCAAGCATATATAAAAGGAGTTATTGTGATATCAACATGCAAACTATTTCAACACCTATCCATCTAAAGCTTTTCCAATCAAGGTCAAACCGATTATCATCCGGATTTTTTACTTTAAAGAGAATAGATTTCAACATATGAGCGTGTGTGTGCATGTGGCTCATCATTCCATTTCTGTTTTTCAATCTAAACAATCACAATTTTTTTAACTATACTCCATTTTAAGCCTTCCGCCATTTCTTTTTAGGCTTTGTGTCAATTTTTTTTTAAATTGATTTTTTTCAACACTTCTTTGATTTTTCTAACATAAACATATACTCGTCATGATGGCTTTCATTCATCGTAATGGTGTAGCCCTTTCCTACATTGGGCTGCTTCACAACCAAGGTGTGTTGCCCTTTTTATGAAGGTGCTCGTTGAGTTCTATGTAGATGCCGAAGCAAAATGGATACTAACAATAGGTCATCTATCATGTACTAGACAATGAACTTCAAAATGCATCCATAATCTACGTGCTTTCAAACTCAATTACTCAAACTTAAACATATAAGAGAAGCATTTGTGCACTTTATTTTTAATAACAAGATTTACAAAAACTTAAGTGCCTGATCTAGAAGCAATAAAAGCTATTTTATCAAGATCATTACTTCTCACATGAGTAGCTCTCAAAGAAATAGATATACAATATAGTTTTGCTTATCAAGCCACTCATAACCACACACAAGAATTAATCAACACAAATCATGCCAATGGATCGTCTAAGAGATACAAATCTCTCTTTGTCCAAGGGCTTTGTGAACAAGTCCACAAGTTGATTCTTAGTAGGCATATGTTCAAGAGTTACTATTGAATGTTCAACAAGTTCTCTAATGACATGATGCCCAATGTCTATATGCTCTGTGCATGAGTGTTGAACCGGATTTTTAGAGATGTTAATGGCACTCATATTATCACAATAGAGAGTCATTTTACCTTGATTTATCTCATAATCCTTAAGAAATTGTTTCATTCATAGAAGTTGTGTGCAACCACTTCCGGCCGCAATGTACTCGGCTTCGGATGATGAAAGAGAGATGGAATTTTGTTTCTTTGTTAGCCTAGCAATCAAATTATTCCCCAAGTAAAAGGAACCGTCTGATGTGTTTTTACGATCATCAATGTTTCCCGCCCAATCCGCATCACAATAGCCAACAAGAATATCATTAGTACAAAGGAATAAAATAAACCAAGATTATGTGTTCCTTTTATATACCTAATGATTCTTTTAACAGCTTTCAAGTGAGATTCTTTTTTATTAGCTTGAAACCTAGCACAAAAACCTACACTAAAACAAATATCCGGCCTACTTGCCGTTAGGTAGAGAAGGCCACCTATCATGCTCCTATAGAGACTTTGATCAACATTTTTTCCATTTTCATCTTTGTCAAGTTTTAATGTTGTACTCATAGGTGTTTCAAATTCTTTTCCACTTTCAAGGCCAAATTTCTTAACAAGATTTCTAGCATACTTAGATTGTGACAATGTGATACCATTGCTAGATTATTTCACTTGCATGCCTCGAAAGTATTTGAGTTCACCTATCATACTCATTTCAAATTCTCTTGACATCACATTCACAAAATCATCAACCTTGGTTTTACATGTAGACCCAAACACTATATCATCAACATATATTTGTGCAACAAAAATGTCATTGTTATAATGCTTGACAAATAATGTTCTATCAATACCACCTCTTCTATATTGGTTGTCAATAAGATATTGAGTCAACCTATCATACCAAGCTCTAGGAGCTTGCTTAAGGCTATAGAGAGCCTTTTTCAACTTAAACACATGATTAGGAGAGTGTGGGTCTACAAAACCCTTAGGTTGTTCAACAAACACTTCTTCTTGAAGGTATCCATTGAGAAAAACACTTTTGACATCCATTTGAAACAATTTGAATTTCTTAAGACATGCAATGGACAATAAAAGCCTAATGGACTCAAGACGTGCAACGGGTGCAAAAGTCTCATCAAAGTGTACACCCTCAACTTGAGTGTATCCTTGAGCCACTAGTCTTGATTTATTTCTCACAATTTTACCACATTCATCGGTCTTATTCCTAAACACCCATTTTGTACCAATCACATTGATATCTTTTGGTCTAGGAACTAATGACCACACTTCATTCCTCTCAAATTGATTTAGTTCTTCTTGCATGACATTAACCCAATATTCATCAATAATTGCTTCATTAATATTCTTGGGCTCAATTTGAGAAGTGTAGCAAGCATATGAAATTTGGTTAGCTAGTTACCTTCTAGTTCTAACCCCTTCATTCAAATCACCTATGATGTCTTGTTGGTAATGCATGTTTCTAAGTCAAGAATTAGAATTTTCAACATCTTGTTGGTCATCATTCAAACCATTTTCTAACTCATGACTTTCTTCTCTAGCAACACTACCATTATCATTATTATGACTAGATTCACTTTCATCACAACTAGTCACATCAATAGGTGCTTTAGTGTCATTCAACAAATGTTCTTTAGGTTTATTGACACCATGATTATCACACAAATCAAGTATGCTAAGATCATCTATTTTCACATTAATAGATTCCATAATAGTCTTAGTTTGCAAGTTGAACACTCTATATGCACGACTATTATTAGCAAACCCAAGAAAGAGACCAATATCACTTTTAGCATCAAACTTTCCTAAGTGATCTCTATCATTCAAAATAAAACACTTACACCCAAAAGTGTGGAAGTAACTCACATTGAGCTTTTTGCCCTTCCAAAGTTCATAGGAGGTTTGTTTAGTGTCGGGCCATCTAAAAACTCTATTAATGAATTGGTCCCATTCAGTCCATATGCACAAGTTTTAAGGGCTTCTTGGTAGTAGAATTAGTGTTCTTTTTATGAGACACTTTTGTTTGTTTACCTAATTCACAAGGTTCACAAACACCATCAAGCTTTTTACCAAGACTAGGAAGACCTCTAACAATGTCAAATTTCTCAAGCTTCTTTAAATCTTTATAATTCATGTGGCTAACTCTTTCATGCCATAATTCAAGCTTGTTGCACTCATGTGCCATATTACATGTTAGTGGATCAACCTCTAAACAATAGCAATTGTCCGAAGACCTTTTGACTTTCAAAACAATTTTGCCCTTTTTATCAATTATCGTGCACACATCCTTGTTAAAGCTGACTTCTTTAAAAAATACACTCAAGTGAGTGGTGCTTATAAGATTAGCTTGTAGACCATCTACATATAAGGTGTCACGAAGTTTAGGCAATCCGGGGATACAAATTGTTCCCTTGCCTAGAACTTGCTTTTTGATGCCATCACCAAATGTAACCCATCCACCATCTTTCATAACAAGATTCTTATAGAATTCCTTATTACCAGTCATATTCTTAGAGCAACCGCTATCTAGGTACCAATAATAGGATGAATTAGCTCTTAAAGCATATTGTGCAACCAAACATTGTGTTGTGTTTTTCTTGACCCAAACTTTCTTGACAAGTTTCTCATTCCTACTTTTATTAACATGCTTTGACTTTTTTTTAGGCACATTGACTCCATTAGTCACATTTTCAAACAAATCAAACAAAACATTATCCACTTTCTTAAGCATAGTAGAACGAGGCACAACACAAGATTTTACAAACAAATTATCAACACATTTATTCTCAACATGCTTTTCCAAGGTCTTCTTAGGTCTAATTCTAGATCCATACATGGATGATTGCCTAGGACCATTCAAAGACATCATGCAGATCATTGGAAATTCTACATTTACGAATGTATTCATAACATCTAGGTCTTATGTGTCATACCATGTTGCAATAATGACAAATAGGTATGAATTTGAGAAGTTTACCATTTGATTGAGCATTGAACTCATTTTACCTTCTCACATTTTTACCTCTTCGGCGTGCAACACTAGATGTCTTGCCTTTTGCATTTGATGATGATGTAGCTTGTCTTTGGCATTGTTGAGTCATTTCTTTGACTTTCATTATTGATGTTGAGGCACCTCCGGTAGCATTCATGGCTTTACCGTTAGATAGTGTACCTACACTTAAAATGCTACAATCTTTGACAAAAGTAGATTTGTTAGATGAAGGATTTGATTTTTCATTAACATATCCTAAACCTCTTTTGTCACTTGAAGGCTTTCCAACCTTAATGAGAGCTTTCACTTTGTTAGAGCTAGATAAAATCTTGTTAATCATCTCTTTAGCCTCATTAAGTTTGTCATTAAGCACTTTCTTTTGATTCTCATGCTCAATTATTTTTGCTCTAAGCACATTTTCAATTCTCTTAGCACGATCAAGAGATCCATCTCTTTGCTCAATTTCATGCTTCAAAATACTTAATCTATCATTGCTATCAATCAAGTTTTTCTCAAGATTAAGAATTTTGTCACTTAGATCAATAACACATTTTGAGCTACAATCATGATTTTCTAACTTCTTAGTGAGAGACTTATTGATCTTAGAGATCCTTTCATTTTCTTGAATAAGATCTTTGATCTTTTGATCTAAGTCAATAGACTCACCTTCAACAAAAGAAGCCACAAAAGAATACATTTCTTTAATCATGATGAAATAAAATGAAGATAACAAACACTACAAAGAAGATCTATCTAAGTGCGTCTAAACATGGCTCTGATACCAATTGAAATTCCCTTTATCTTTGTAGTGAAATATACCTAGGGGGTGAATAGGTATATGCTCCAATTTTTATCTTCTTTTTATTACAATGCAAATCAAGCAAGGGACTATATAGTAGCCTTATATATTGTTTTTATTTTATTATTTAATTAAATGGAAATTAATTAATTAATTATTCAATTAAAAGCCAAATTCTTTTTTCTAGTAGGAGATGGTCTCCTAGAGTCATATTATTGTTAGTAATAAGATAAGTATCAAATACTATATTTGATAAGTAGATAAATAATAGAAATTTATTTATCTAGTTAAATTAGAAAGTAATTGAGTTCTATTAAAACTCTAGTTGACAATTGGTCAAATTAGAAAGTTTTAATATAGTCACAATTTAATTTTATTCAATAATTGGTTATTGAATAAATGCACTATTTGAGTTGGATTAGAAGTCTTGGTTGTTGGAACCAAATTCACCAATCACGCACCAGAAACGGGTTTTTAATTTTTTTTTATACAGATCGTAATCTGTATCTTGGACCGGTGAACTTTTGATCGTAATTATTTTCAGAACAAATACATATAAAAATTATTACACTAATAAAATATATATGTAAATACAGGAAATTGTAATCAATAATATATATATATATATAACCATACCAACGTTTGAAGGCTCCTTCACTTTTCGATTTGCTCATGGTCCGTACCACTGATCTTCCTAGCTATTCTTAGGATTGGTAACTGCGTGTGGGCGCGTCACGATTCTCGGGAACTTAGGATGGAGGGTGTAGAAGAGAAAAGAATAAAAAAAAAACCCTATCTTTATATTAATGAACAACACTTGTACCTAAAACCTTTTCTCTCTTTGTGGTATTTGTTCATGCACACACTTGCACAAAAATAACTCACTAGCTTTTTAACCAAAAGCCAACAACAAAAAACAAAAACAAAAACTTCTTTTTGTCAATTTATATACACATGTATACTGTTGTGTGTTTCACGCACAGCAACCCTTTTTTTTTTATAATTAATTATATCTTATAATCTTTAAAAAATTAATCAAATCTATATTTGATTTTTAAAAAAATTTCAAATAAAAATATCTCATATCTTTAATTTGATTTTAATTTTGAATTCGAACTATTTAAATTCAAAAATAAATTATTTAATTTATTTAATCACCATTATCTATTAATTAAATAATCTTATTATTCAATTAATTTCCGAATAAATACGTGTCACTTTCGTAACATAATCAACTAGACAATCCAATTAATTAACCGTGACCCTTGTTACCTAAATCGATCGGGCTAGCAAAGGGACCTAATGGGCCGACAGTATTTTGAGCTCCAATAATCCTCAGAATCATTAATTAAACTTTTTAATTAATATTCTTTGATTATTAATTCCGGTGTTATTCCACTAAAAACCCGAAGCTGCACTCTCTCAACTGCAGACGTTTTTACACAGAACGATACAACTCGGTGTCCATTGATATAGCTATTACATATGGTGTGATCCTCCATAATAGTTCATAATTAGAGATGGGTCATAATGTCCGTTATACCCCTCTAATTACATATATCCTTTAAGTACCATTGATTCTCTAATGGATAATAAATCCTACTTCCTAACGGAATTAGGAGAGCGCTCATATTATCCAAGCACCGAATCAACCCTTAAGGGAACTACCATCTACTTCTCACAAGAAGGAGTGGATTCCACTATTGTGTACAAACCTTCCTAACCACAAGCCAAACCGCAATCCCAACATACGGAGTATATTGATCAGGAAATACATCTGACCTCACCCATGGTATATTAAAGACCACGATCTAACCTGAAGGAGTAGATAAGGCACTCAGGATTAAGATCACCCATATATAGCCATCATTAGTTGATATATATGAATCTCATCGGTAAACGGATCTTTGTGTGAGATTCATATAGATCATGGCCCAGTCCTATATGATCAAATCATACAAGGTGCCTCCATTCCCATATCTCATATGAATGATTCAGGATAGAATCACTGTACATTACGGAATGGACCACAACTATAGATTAACAACAAAAAAAGTACCCAGCTTTAGTTACTATCTATGGACTCTTTAGATTGCATGTCTCTTACTGTATCCATCTATATATGACACTCATATACACAGTTTGAGATTACATCCGGCAATCCAGGATGTTAATATATACACAAGTTTATAAAATAAATAACATAACAGAATGAATTGAACCTTTCCTTTTATTTACTTCATAAATCCATTTACAAATTACATGCTTAGGGCATAAACCTTAACAATCTCCCACTTGCACTAAAGCATGTGAGGCATGTCTCGTAACCCTAGACCATCTAGGTGACCTGAAAACACTTTAGCCTGTAAGGTCTTCATAAATGGATTAGCATGATTGTCTTGTGAGGCTATCTTGGTGACGATCACATCTCCTCTCTGCACTATCTCTCTTATGAGATGATACTTTCTCTCTATATGCTTCCCTCTTTTCTGGCTTCTTGGTTCTTTGGAATTAGCCACAGCACCACTGTTATCACAATAAAGTGTGATGGGCTTATCCAGGTCTGGAACAACTTCCAGATCACTCAAGAACTTACGGAGCCAAACAACCTCTTTAACAGCTTCACAAGCAGCTACATATTCGGCTTCCATGGTGGAGTCAGCAATACAAGATTGCTTGATACTTCTCCATACAATGGCTCCACCACCTATGGTGAATACTGATCCAAACGTGGATTTTCTAGAATCCCTGTCTGACTGAAAATCAGAATCCGTGTATCCTAACGGGATCAAATCCTTTTCGGAATACACTAGCATATAATCTCTCGTTCTCTAAAGATACTTGAGAATAGTCTTGACAGCAACCCAATGATCCAATCCTGGTTGGACTGGTATCTGCTGACTACTCTCACTGCATAACAGATGTCCGGTCAACACGTATCATATCCTCAACTTCTTGAGGTGTCTTAGGACACTATTCCTTAGACAAGTGAACTCCATGTCTGGAAGGTAAATTACCTTTCTTGGAGTTTTGCATTGAAAATCGTACAAGAATCTTGTCGATATATGATGCCTGAGACAGTGCTATAAGTTTGTTCTTACGATCCATTATAAGTTGGATCCCTAGAACATAACTTGCCTCTCCCAAATCTTTCATTTGGAATTGGCTAGCCAGCCAGCCCTTTGCATTAGACAACACTCCCACATCATTCCCAATGAGTAGGATATCATCTACGTATAGGACCAAGAAAACTACTTTTTTATCAATGATGCGCTTGTAGACACAAGGCTCATCGACGTTTTGCTCGAAGCCATAGGTTTTGATCACATCATCAAACCTAATGTTCCAGGATCTAGATGCTTGCTTAAGTCCATAGATGGACCTTTATAGCTTGCAAATCTTTTGCTCTTGATCTGGAGACACGAATCCCTCTGGTTGCATCATATAGATGCTTTCATCAAGATTGCCATTCAAGAATGCAGTCTTGACGTCCATTTGCCAAATTTCAAAATTGAAATAGGCAGCAATGGATAAGAGTATCCTAATAGACTTAAACATGGCTATTGAAGAGAAGGTCTCTTCATAATCGACCCCCTCTTTCTGGGTATAACCCTTTGCCACTAGCCTTGCCTTGAAGGTCTCTACCTTCCCATATACTCCTCTCTTTCTCTTGTAGATCCACTTACACCCAATGGGTTTTACCCCATCCGGTAAGTCTACAAGATCCCAGACTGAGTTAAAGTACATGGACTCCATCTTGAGATTCATGGCTTTAAGCCATTCCTCTTTATCAGGATCTTCCATTGCATTCTTAAATGTCAATGGATCATCCACACTATCAGCAAAGACAACACCTTGTCCCTCACCTATAGCTAAATAGCGTTCAGGTTGTCTCACAACCCTCTCACTACGTCTAGGTGGTAGTGTATCCTGATCAGGAACCATCTGACTCTCAGATGTTTGTGGATCAACAACTCTTGTTGATGAAGCACTAGTCTCACCAGGCTCCAACTCACTTAATACAATCTTGGAACGAGGTTTATGGTCACTAATGTAATTGTCCTCAAGAAACGTTGCATTTGTCGATACAAATACTTTGTTATCTTCGGGGCTATAGAAGTGTACACCTCTGGTCTCCTTGAAGTATCCTACAAACAGGCAGACAACAGACTTGGAGTCTAGCTTTCCAGTTTTGTTCTTCAGCACGTGTGCTGGACACCCTCATATGCAAAAATGTCGTAAACTAGCTTTACAACCATTCCATAACTCAAGGGGAGTCTTAGGAACAAATTTGGATGGCACTACATTCAAAATGTATGCCGCTGTTTGTAACGCATATCCCTAGAAGGAATTTGGTAATGATGAGAAACTAATCATAGATCTCACCATTTCCATTAGGGTTCTATTTCTCCTCTCCGCTACACCATTTTGCTGAGGTGTACCGGGAGCTGTGAGTTGAGAAACTATCCCATGCTCGACCATGAAGTCTTCAAACTCTTGGTCAAGGTACTCACCTCTACGATCCGATCGTTGTGACTTGATAGTCCTATCTATTCTCAACTTCAGCTCGGAATTCTTTGAACTTTTCAAATGTTTCCGACTTTCGTTGCATCAGGTAGACGTGTCCGTATCTTGAGTAGTCAACTATAAAGGTGACATAATACTCATAACCACCCATAGCTTTAACTTTCATCGGTCTGCAGACATCTGTATGTATAAGCTCTAGCGGTTCTTTAGCTCTAAGCCCTTTTCCAGTAAAAGGTCTCTTAGTCATCTTACCTTCCAGACAAGATTCGCAGACAGGTAAAGTGCCAACCTTTAACTCACTTAAAGGTCCGCTTTTTACTAATCTGTCTATCGGGTCAAGGTTGATATGACCAAGCCTTAGATGCCAGAGATACGTGTCATTATACGGAGAAATCTTATGTCGTTTAGTTTTTGGTTTTTCAACCTTAAACATTTCGGTGTTGAGCAGTGTAGTATGTATTAACGGTCTTAACGCATACAAATTGTTTTCATTAATTCCTGAACAAATATTCAGACCATTCTTTCCAATAATAACATACTTATTATTAAAAGAAACAGAATATTTTTGTTCTAACAACTTAGAAACGGAAATCAAATTCCGTGTAAATCCAGGAATATAAAAAACATTGTTTAATAATAAAAAACTATTATTATTACAAAATTGCAATCTTATTGCTCCCACTGCTTTGGCCGATGCGACATCCCTCGACCCCACACGCATTGAGAAGGCTCCCTCATCTAGCTGTGTCTAAGAATCAGTCCACTGCAAAGAAGAACAAACATGATTAGTGGCCCCCGAATCAACTATCCAGGGTGAAGAATCATCTTCCACTAAACAAGATTCAAGAACAAGTAAATCATATTTACCTTTCATCTTTTTCTTCTTGCCTACCTCCTCAAGATACTGAGGACAGTTCCTCTTCCAGTGCCCGACCTTGTTACAATGGAAACATTTTCCTTTGTCTTGGTCAGTAGACGTGCCCTTCATTTTGCTTTGGCCTTTCTTGGGCTTGGGCTTTCCTTTTGCCTTCCCAGCGGACCTTTTCCTCTTCTTATTATTAGAGGAAGATGGTTCGGCAACTTTTGCCTCACCGGTCTTGCCTTTATTGTCCTTAATCAAGGACTTAAAGGTAGCGAGCTCATTGAGCAACTGTGTAAGACTGAACTTTAACTTGTTCATCCCGTAGTTGCTTTTAAACTGATCGAAACTCTTCGGAAGAGTCGTCAGTATGATGCTCACCTGACTGAGTTCGTCAATGGCCCTGCCATTGACTTCTGCCATGTTGAAGTAGGACATCATACTCAGGACATGTTCCCGAACTGAAGTTCCTTCCTTCATGCGAGCGAGCATAGCGGAACGAACAGCTTCATGTAGCTTTTGCTCGGAGGGCTACCCGAACATAGCTTGCAATGACTCCATGATTTCGAATGCTGAAGTCATTGCGTCATGCTTTGTGACAAGCACGTCTGTCATAGATGCCAATAGATATGTTCAGGCATTCTCATCAGATGAGACCTATCGCTGGTATGCCTCACAAACAGTTCGTGTGGCATTGGCAGTAGGCGCTGGAGGACATTCCTCCGTAAGCACAAAATTAAGGTTTTTGGTGACCAAAATTGCATTAATATTAAGTTTCCACTTTGTGTAGTTATCACCGGTTAATTTGTCGTTTGCGAGAATTTAAAGTAATGCAGAAGACATTGCTGAAATAAATAAAACATTCATTCAGTCATTTATTTAAAACAAGTGCGGGTGCTTTGGTATAAATTTAAACATGATGCATGAACATGTTAAACGAACTAGAACTACCCTAAAAATAGTTACTATACCACGACAATCCAACATACCACAAAAAAGTGCCGCCTTAGGGTCGGTCAAATCTTTGTATGTTGGACCGAGACATTCTCAATCAAATGATATTCTAGAATAACTCTTATTCCATGTCACTCAACCATCGTTTATTCAGTCAGGTTTTTAATTAACAAACTTAATCAAAACCTTCGTGAGTGTAACCCACCATTTCAGATCTCATGAGCTTAACTCGAGAATTGCCGCCTTAGGGTCGGTCAATCCAGAAATACCCTCAGAAATCCTATCCGTTAAGAAGTCAACCTTGGTATTGACCTTTCTGGAAACCCTCCTTAGGGAGGACGAAAGCAAAGCCGTCACGAGGCCCCACTCGGATCTCACGATGTTGAACTAATGATGGAGACCGCGGGATATATATGTCATATATCCCTCTCCCACTCACTATTTTAAAACTAGGGTTTTCTATTATCCGTTAATGCACCTAAACTCTACAGGATCAAACGACTAACTTTAATCAAGTTATCTAGTGCATTAACTAATTCATTATTAGAAACAATTTCTAATTAACTAATAAATTATTAATGATTTTTAACAATTAAAAATCTAATCTATTAGTAAATAGTCGAAGTCTTTGTAAACTATTTACTAAACTCAGATTATTATGAAAATGTTTACCAAGTTTTAACTATTAAAACTCTAACACAATTTTCGGTTCATTTATAATTAGACAATTAATCAAATTAATCATAATTACTATAAATGACCATATTAATCTAATTTATTAAACTCTTTAATAACTAGATTAATATTAATGAGAATTACCAAGTTTTTTAACAATAAAAAAAAAACTAATCCCATTTTCATAGCCAATTTATGTATTTATCCATTTTAATCACATTAAAAAATACATAAAATATAGGCAATGATGCATGTATGACATATCAAATATATTTGTGTAGGCACTTTTAATCTAAATGACATACGTATGCATGACAATGCTTTTTATCATCACATAATATAAAGCATACATGAATTGACCGAGTACTGTGGATTATTTAACCTAAAAAAAATTAGAATCTAAAATTACAAAAATACTCCCAAGGCATTCCTTGGTCTTCTTGTAATTTCCAAGTCTTCCATTCTCTTCTGGTCACCTCGATTCATCTCATGAATTTTTCTTCACGATTTTTCCAGGTCTTTAACATAGGTTACATTTTTTTTTTACAATCCAATAATAGTTAAAAAAAATATAATAAAAAAAAATATACAACCCATAATACCTAAATCCACAGTACCATATAATTAACGATCAATCATGTTTTTGTAAAATTAAAAAAAAATAATATACATACAAAAACATCATACAATCAATTTAAATCGTACCTACACAATCATACATACAGGAGCATCGAAAACAATTTCCTGTTCCGAAAATAAAATTGGCACTGATACCAATTGTTGGAACCAAATTCACCGATCACGCAGCGGAAACGAGTTTTTAAATTTTTTTTATACAGATCGTAACCTGTATCTTGGACCGGTGAACTTTTGATCGTAATTATTTTCGGAACAAATACATATAAAAATTATTACACTAATAAAATATATACGTAAATACACGAAATTGTAATCAATAATATATATATATATATATATATATATATATATATATATATAACCATACCAACGTTTGGAGGCTCCTTCACTTTTCGATTTGCTCCTAGTCTGTACCACTGATCTTCCTAGCTATTCCCGGGATTGGTAACTGTGTGTGGGCGCGTCACGATTCTCGGGAACTTAGGATGGAGGGTGTAGAAGAGAAAAGAATAAAAAAAAACTCTATCTTTATATTAATGAACAACACTTGCACCTAAAACCTTTTCTCTCTTTGTGGTGTTTGTTCATGCACACACTTGCACAAAAATAACTCACTAGCTTTTTAACAAGAAGCCAACAACAAAAAACAAAAACAAAAACTTCTTTTTGTCAATTTATATATACATGTATGTTGCGGTGCGTTTCACGCACAGCAACCCTTTTTTTTAATTAATTATATCTTATAATCTTTAAAAAATTAATCAAATCTATATTTGATTTTTAAAAAAATTTCAAATAAAAATATCTAATATCTTTAATTTAATTTTAATTATGAATTCAAACTATTTAAATTCAAAAATAAATTATTTAATTTAATAAAATAAAATAATCACATTATCTTATTTTATTCAAAAATAAATATCAACATACACCCTCCATTTAGTGATTAATAACATAATTAAATAATCTCATTATTTAAGTTATTTAATCACCATTATCTATTGATTAAATAATCTCATTATTCAATTAATTCCCGAATAAATACGTGTCACTTTCGTAACACAATTAACTGGACAATCCAATTAATTAACCGTGACCCTTGTTATCTAAATCGATCGGGCTAGCAAGGGGACCTAATGGACCCACAGTATTTTGAGCTCCAATAATCCTCAGAATCATTAATTAAACTCTTTAATTAATATTCTTTTATTATTAACTCCGGTGTTATTCCACTAAAAACCCGAAGCTGCACTCTCTCAACTGCAGACGTTTTTACACAGACCGATACAACTCGGTGTCCATCGATATAGCTATTACATATGGTGTGATCCTCCACAATAGATTATAATTAGAGTTGGGTCATAATGTCCGTTATACCCCTCTAATTACATATATCCTTTAAGTACCATTGATTCTCTAATGGAAAATAAATCCTACTTCCTCACGGAATTAGGAGAGCGCTCATATTGTCCAAGCTCCGAATCAACCCTTAAGGGAACTACCATCTACTTCTCACAAGAATGAGTGGATTCCACTATTGTGTACAAACCTTCCAAGGCACAAGCCAAACCACAATCCCAACATACGGAGTATATTGATCAGGAAATACATCTGACCTCACCCATGGTATATCAAAGACCACGATCTAACCTGAAGGAGTCGATAAGGCACTCAGGATTAAGATCACCCATATATAGCCATCATTAGTTGATATATATGAATCTCATCGGTAAACGGATCTTTGTGTGAGATTCATATAGATCATGGCCCAGTTCATATGATCATATCATACAAGGTGCCTCCATTCCCATATCTCATATGAATGATTCAGGATAGAATCACTGTACATTACGGAATGGACCACAGCTATAGATTAACCACAAATAAAGTACCCAGCTTTATTTGCTTTTTATGGACTCTTTAGATTGCATGTCTCTTACTGTATCCATCTATATATGACACTCATATACACAGTTTGAGATTACATCCGGCAATCCAGGATGTTAATATATACAAGTTTATAAAATAAATAACATAACAGAATTAATTGAACCTTTCCTTTTATTTACTTCATAAATCCATTTAAAAATTACATGCTTAGGGCATAAACCCCAACATTGGTGTGGAAAAGAAATATTTTTTGGAAAAGAATTTTTGTCAGCAAGTAAATCAACTCAGTGATAGGATTCTTGCCTACCAAGTAAATCATTTGTAGCAGAAAAATTGGTTTCCTAAATTAAAAGGAGGTAGAATTCAACCACTATATATTCATATAGTTGAATTCAGCGAAGAATAATTTTTGGTAAGAAAAAAATTGGTGGCATTATTTTCTAAGGAGAAATTTGGGTAAGAGAGAATTTTTGAGCGGTGGAAATTGCTAAAACTAACCATATATAACATAGAAAATTCGTTTTTAACCACAAATGAAAATTTATTCATTAATAACCACTTTTTTAAAAAGTATTTGAATGCCCTCATATAAAAACCATCTCCAAACACTCTCTCTCTCTCTCCTTCTCTTTTTCTTTCTCTCTCCTCTACTCTCTCTCCCTCTCCCTCTCCCCGTCGGTGTTGTTACGGCTAATCGTCGCTAAGGCCGACGAATCGTCACCAGCCTCCTCTCTCTCACTAAACCTCTCTTTCTCTCTCTCGTACCTCTATCTCCTCTCTTTCTCTCTCTCTCACTCTCACTCCTGGACCTCTCTTTCTCTCTCTCGTACCTCTATCGTTTGGGCGTCACGACCATCCAGCATCTCCATCGAGCTCCCTCTTCACCGGTGATGTGGTCTTTATAAAAAAAGGGACAAAACAAAAAAACTAGAAACCCAGAATATTTCAAGTTTTAACATTTCAATTTAGTCAAGATTTCAAGTTTCAAGATAAAATGAAAAACCTAGAAACCCAGAACAATTCAAGTTTTAACATTTCAATTTAATCAAGATTTCAAGTTTCAACATTCTAATTTAGTCAAGAATTCAAGTTTCAAGCTTTTAGTCATGACTTCAAGTTTGCTTCCATTTTTAAAGAAAAAATCAAATTCAAGGGTATTTTTATAATTTATGGACATACACCGATTTTTTTTTTAAGTAGCTATTAATGAATAAAATTTCAAAAGTGGTTAAAACGAAAGTTTAATGTTTCTATTTTTTTATTTTCTCTCTTTTTAGTATGGAGAATATGGTTCTTACTCTAGATAAATTCTTCCAACTCTAAAGATAGGTGTGTGAAAATTCGACAAAGAAGAAAGGAAGAAAGAACATTTTGATTTCGATAGTGCACTAGTAGTCTTTACATCAAAAGGGTTTTTGTACAATATCGAATCAAGATTCGCACAAGTTTCAATCAAATTGATAGATAATTCACAAGTGACCTAACATTCTTTGTTTCTTTTCTTGGAGGATTATTGTGACTAACAAAAGAAAGAGATTTTGTTTGTTTCCATCCTTAGGTATACAATTTAAATAAAGGAAGTCCACACTCCTAGGTTATTCACGTTCATGATAGGATTGGGAGATCTTACAGATTCAATTCGACGCTTGTTCAATCGTCACAGGAAAAAATGTACGATACTTTTAATATACGTCAATTAATCTGGGGTTAAGGTTTTTTCTTTTAAAGGGAAATTTTTTAAAATATTCCAAACCCTAATTTTACACTTTCTCTGTGTTTTGAATCGATTTTTCCCTACAATTGGCATCAGAGCCTGGTTATACCCTTGATTAATTGATATAAATGTACATGAATCTACTTCTTTTTAATGTTAATATTCATGTTTTAGAAAAAGATGACACTCTAGGTATTCACATATATATTTACATTGGAATGTATGAATATAAATATATATATATATATATATATATATATATATATATGTTTTATAATGTGATTTGTTATTGCTCAATTTTGGTCTAGAATTTCAATGTATTTTTGATTTGGGATTGTAACTAGAAGGGTGGCCTATCATCGCCATAATTTCCTTCTTAGTAGTTGCTAAGTTTTTATTTTAATTTATTGTTGTATTAAAAAAACTGTAGTTTTTTTTTGTTTAAAATATTGTTATAATATATTCAAGTATCGAAGATTTGAAGAATTGGGAACAACCAGAACAAGTTTGTAATCGTGCGTACCATAGCAACAATCATGTGTGTGAATGAACACGCAACCATAATTGTTGTGGCATGGGCTGCACACGGCAGCCCTTTATGGAGCCAAGGATGATGGTTGCTTGAAGACTTGTTCGCCAAGAAAAGAGTTTTTGTATTCCAAGACATATGTAATTTACTTGCTCTTCTACGATGGACCAAAATTGTAGCTATTTATATTTTCGTAATATTGCAAAGTTTGCCATTTTTTATCACATGTCATATAGAATAGGAGTGCCACTGATATATCTCTTTTGGTATGAACATGCATTGAATGGTTTAGGTATCTAATTGGCATCTAGATAACTTGGTAAATAATTCTATGGAATTCGATCACATGCCTTAAATAGTTGAGTGGGAGAAGGAGTTTTGGAACACCTACAGCCTCCAGGTTTAGTTGAGCTCTATATTTCGTGTAATAACCCCCCCCCCCCCCCCCCCTCCCGGTCGATAACTTGGTAACATACTCAATGTAATTTTATTAATATCCTCCAAAGAATTCTTGTTAATAAAATTGCAAGGCTAAAATTGAAAACGCTAGTTGTTATGTTAACAATTAGGTGGGACCTAGTCCAAGCAGTAAATGGTGTGAACTCTGGGTGTTGGATCACCGTTGAATTTTATGATTGAAATATTTTATTTAATTCATGTTTACTATTCAAAAGTGCTTTATCATGATTGTTTGCTCATATAATTTTTGTTATTTTTCAGAAATCGTGACCCCATCCCTAATCAACATCCTAAAAAATAATACTTTAACTGATGATAATTATGTCACATGGAATACGAAAATTGGGTTGTTGTTGCAAGCAGAAAAGCGTAAGTTCGTTCTGTGTACTTCTAAACCACCTACTCCTACTAATGAATCTACTAAGGAGCAAAGAGACGAGTATCAACAATGGAAGTCTTCAGATGAGATGTCTAAATGTTACATTATGGCCACCATCTCCAACATGTTGCAATATCAACGTGAGTGAATGGAGACTACTATCGATATAATGATGTCTCTAGAAGAGATATTTGCTATGAAGTCCATGACAACTACGAGAGAGGCAGTGACTGCTTTCATGAATCTTAGAATGAAACCTGGATAGGCTGTGAAAGATCACATGATGAAAGTCATAGCACATCTCAACATTGCTGAACTCAATGGTGCTGAGATAGATGGTGAGATGAAAATTAACATGATTGTTAACTCACTGTCGGATTCCTTTGATCAGTTCATGTTCGACTACACCTTGAACAATAAAGAATACATCTTGTAGGGCCTGATGCATAATGTTCAAAGCGTTGAGAAAATCCTTATGAAAGGTAAGGGTTAAGAGATTTGTATGGTTAGTAAAGTTGCTACTGTTAAGACCCGCATGAAGGTCAAGAAACAACATAAGAAAAAGTAACTTGAGCATAACTAGAAGGAGTTCTGGGAAAGGAATATACTTAACAAGAATGAATTCAACTTGCATTTAAGTAATGGAGCGTTGGTGTCTACCAGTGCAGTGGGATTTATTATAGTCAATCTAGATTCCAGTTAGCATTTAGATTTAATAAACATTTATTATGTACCACAATTCAAGAGGAATTTAATTCCAGTTTCATGTTTAAATAATTTTATATATTCGGTTACATTTAATAAAGGTTTTATTACTAGTAAGAATAACGAATTTGTGTGCAAAGGTACATTGAAAAATGGTTTATTCTACTTGCATAGATATAACTCTCACTTGTTAGAAACGGAATCAATGCAACCTAATCATAAAATAGTAAAATTATCAAAAGATGAAATCTACCTATGGCATTTGTGCCTAGGTCATATTAAACTTGATAGGATCAAAAGATTCGTTAGTGATGGACCTTTAACTGACTTAACGGTTGATTATTTACCAACTTACTAGTCTTGTTTGGAAGGTAAGATGACTAAAAGGTCATTCACGACCAAAGGCACAAGAGCCACTGAATGTTTAAGACGAATACACAATGATGTGTGTGGTCTTATGAGCATTCAAGCTAGAGGTGGATATGAGTACTTCATCACTTTCACATAAGATTAATCGAGATTTGGTTATGTGTATCTCATGAGACATAAGTCGAATGCTTTTGATATGTTCAAAGCATTTAAAGCTGAAGCTGAAAATCAGCTTGATAAACACATAAAAATCTTGAGGTCTGATCGTGGTGGAGAATATCTATCCAGTGAGTTTCAGCAATATCTAATTAATAATGGGATAATTTCTCTATTTTCTACGCTAGGTACACCTTAACAAAATGGGGGCAGAAAGGAGAAATAGAACTCTTTTGGACATGGTTAGGTCTATGTTGAGTTATTCAACACTTCCTAATTCCTTTTGGACATATGCTTAGAAACTGCTATGTACATTCTGAACATGTACAATCTAAGTCGGTTTCTAAAAAACTGCATGAGTTGTGGACTGGGTGAAAACCTAGTTTAACAACACTTAAGGATATTTAGTTGTCTTGCACATGTGTTAAAAGGAAAGACAGAAAAGATGGAGTCTCGTTTAGACACATGCATATTTGTAGGGTATCCTAAAGGAACCAAAGGATATTACTTTTATAGTCCTTTAGATCTTAATGTATTTGTTTCGACAAATTCTAAATTTCTGGAAGAGGACTATATGAATAATTTTATGCTAAAAGTAGAATTGTCCTGAATTAGATTTTAGGAGATACAATTCCACAAGAGGTTTCATAACCTAGTCCAATTGTAAGATCCACACCAACACAAAATCAACAATCTACCATTCCTTATTATAGTGGGAGGGTTAGTAAGCAACCCGAGAGATACATCGGTCTAGGAGAATCAGTAGAGAATATCTTGGACGACGATGACCCCTATATGTACAAGGAAGCCATAAAAGATGTTGATTGTCGCCATTGGCAAAAGAAAATGCAATGTGAAATTGAATCTGTGTTAAAAAATAAAGTCTGGTCTCTTGTGGACTTGCGTAAGGTGATAAAACTCATTGGGTGCAAGTGGGTATACAATAGGAAGAGAGGAATGGATGGAAAGGTGGAAACCTTTAAAGCAAGATCAGTAGCTAAAGGTTACAGACAGAAGGAAGGTATCGATTATGAAAAAACCTTCTCTCTTGTAGCAATGCTTAAATCCATTAGGATACTCTTATCCATTATGTGAAAATACAAACACGGTAAATGCTCAAGGCTAACCTAGAGGGGGGTGAATACATTAGACACCTTTTTCGACTCCCTTCGAAACAAACAAAAGTCTATCCCTCTAGATTGCATGTAACACTATATATATATATATATATATATATATATATATATATATATATATATCAATTAAAGACAATTAATCAATATATAAAACATCTATAGTGTGATACAAACAAGCAACCATAACACATACACAATTGATATTATAGTAAGGAAGTCAACTTACATATAAAAATCTATCCATAGTATTCAAATAAAAAATACAAATATAAGAGAGATAGGGATAGAGAAAAGTTGACACAAGATATAACGTGGTAAACCTTCGAAGAGGAAACATCCACATGTTAGCAACCACTGGCAAACAAAATCCAATAGTAGATAAGACAAGTACAATCTCTCAAGTGACCCTTTCAACTAGAAACTACCCTCATATCCTACTCATGAATATGTCAACCTCTTGCTAAACATTCTGAGGCCTCACACCTCTTGTCAAGACTTCCTCGCTCACCTTTTTGGATCCTCACGGCCCTAGGCAAGACTTCCTTGCTCACCCTACCGGATCCTCACGACCCTAGGCAAGACTTCCTTGCTTGACATTCTGAGGTCTCCCACCTCTTGCCAAAACTTTCATGCTCAACAACATAGATCTCACACCTATTGTCAAGACTTCCTTCTCATAAGGCATCTAGGTGATCATGAATAAAAAATGCAAACAAGCACGCAACATAGAATGTTATGATCAACATATCCTACGCCATGCGCCATCTTGGGAGAGAAGAGCTTGGTGTTGTCTTCTTTTCCTCGACCTCCCTTCGCGTTCTTCGACCGTTCTGTTCTTCGGCCTTCGAATTCGGAATTCGAATCAGTTTATGGATTATGAACCATAACTCTCTCACGAACATAGACATATAAGATACTTAACCCAGAAAATAATAATTTGACTCAATATACGAAGACGAAGACAATATATGCAAGATGAGTTGAAAGTGTAGTATCTTTTGACATAGAACTTGAAATTGAAAGTGTGAGTAACCAAAAAGTTTGGAACTCAATCAGGAATGATATAAGACTACAATAAAGTTCATTATCCATGTTTTACAAACATATACACATACAAACAAATTTCACACTAGAATGCAAACTTCAAAGACATAGACTCCAATCATGCATTTTCCAAAACCTGTTATTTTCATACCAATGCATAAGCATTCATCTTCAAGTGTGTGAATTTGTTATAAATGCGGCACAATTATGCAGGGACACATATGTATGATTTTTGTGTGTATGTGTGCCAAAGACTTGTAAGAGAAAGATAAGGTCTTAATATACCTTTGTAGAACCATATAGCATCTTTTCTCTTTGAAGACTTTGTACTTGCTTTGACTAATTGTTATTCCTTCTTTGAAGCTTGAATCATCATGAACCTAAACAACTAAATCATTACAAGTAAACATCATTTTGACATGGAATTAATGCCAACATAATCTTAAACCTAACAATCTCTCCCTTTGTCAAATTCCTTATCAAAACACCTATACATTTACTACAAATACAAAAATGAAGATAGATCACAAAATCACTCCATCACATTACAAAGAGTAAGATTTCTAGAACTAGTCTTCATTAACTCTTGAACTTCATCTTGATCTTCTCTTTAAGCAACCTACAAATCATCTCAAAGCACAATGCATCTACAAGAGAAAATAACAAATGGAAACATATAATATGGATAAGAATATACAATTAAAGTCCACAAATACATGCATCTCCCCCTAAATACATGCCAAATCACAAAAATTCTTAACAAAATCTTAAGACTAATTATTACATGTCATTAGGTTTAAAAGTTCACAAAACAACATAAAAAGAAACTAAGCAACTAGCATATACTCTTTCTCCCCCTTTTTGACATGAAATTACACCAAAAGGTTAAGAAATGTACCTCAAAGATCAAATACTAGCCACTTGTTCCATCAAAGAAAGTCGTGCGAGTAGTCGATCTAACATAATGCTTGAGTGGTGGTCTTGAGCTTGAAGATCTTATTGAACAACCATTGCACTGAGTTCATCAACCTTCTCCTTCAATTGTATAGCCCAATCCGGAAGAATACTTGTGCTAATCACATGACTATTAACTTGAGAACTATTAAATAGTCCAAAAGTATCACAAGTCTTACCCTTATTCTTATAGGACATGTATAACTCACGCTTATCACAATATTTTTCCAAGGGTTGAACTAACACATCATCTTCTCTACTCTTAATCCCATGAGCTAAACACAATGAAGTAATAAACTCCGGTAATGAAAGCTTTTTATCACCTCTGGTAAAGAAAGCCGTACTATCAATGTAATACATAAGAAGATCTCTAAGGTTGATTGGTTGATTAGTTAATTAGGCATACACTATTTTGATCTTGTCCTTATTCAGCTCGGCTGAATTCAAAGATCCAATAATGTTAGTGCAAATGAATTGATGTCGAAATGCACTAGCCTTAGTTAACTCATGTTGACTAATGTATGCCCTATTTTTTCACTCAAAGGAAGCATTGTAACAAAGAGTTCTACCCATGATATTTAGATTCTCAATAACATCCACATCTAGAAAAATAGAATCTATATCATTAGATAACCCAAGAAACTTATTAATGTTCTCCGGTTTAACTCTAAATACAATACCCCTGATTTCCATCAATGCATCTAACAAGGTGACACTTTCTTTATATTCATGACAGAATTCTCTAACAAGAGTATCATTTACAACTCCTACCATGCTCACCCAAGATTCCCATTTCCTATCTCTTAAGCACTTAAGAACATAAGAATCTTTACACTTACCAAAGTCAATGCCTCTTTCTTGAAATAGCTTTTTTATTCCAAAGATCCCTAAATCTTTTATCCTTAAAATTTTTTATCCTTTTGAGGTAGACTTGGCTTTCACAATGGGATTCAATTGATTTCCACTTCCGGTATTCTTAGTTCTTCCTTTTTTCTTATGTGATAAGATGCTATATGCATACAACCAAAGTGAGTGAAACAAAAACAAACTCATTAGTAACAAAAATATAAAAACAAAGACATATGACTTAAGAATGAATCATCATTCAAGACAAAGATAGTGAGTAACATCTTACAAGTATCATTAAGTCAAATTATGCCAACATGTAACAAAATGAAGCTTGTGAACATATCATAAAAGAGAACAATGTCTAGTAGACAATGCTCCCCCCTTGATAAATACCATAACTAAAATCAATGATAGCATAAAGTTCACAAAGATATTCACTTAATCACACATTCAAGCAATTTGAAGAAATCCCAACAAAATAAGCTTCATATGCTAAGAGAGATAGACAAAGATTTTCAAGCTCTCTCATAATTCTTCAACAATTGCTAAAATATCAACATAGTCATAAACAAAGCGTGTGTGAGAGCTATGCTTTAAATATATATCAAGAAGTAGTTTGATAATCCACATGTAAACAATTTCCAACATCTATTCATCTTAAGCTTTTTCCATAAGAAGTCAAATCGATTATCATCCATAATTTTTGCTTTTAAGAGAATAGATTTCAATATATGTGCATGTGTGTGCATGTGGCTCGTTTTCCCATTTCTGTTTTTCAACCTGAGCTCATTTGATTTTTCAACTATACTCCTTTTTAAGCCTTCCACCTTTTCTTTTTAGGCTTTGAATCAAAGAATTTTCTTTTCGTGATTCCAATTCAACACTTCTTTGAATTTTTTTTTTTAACATAACAAAAAAAAGTCACTTCGTGACAACTTTCTCTCATCAAAATGGTGTAGCTCTTTCCAGCATTGGGTAGCTTTCATAACCAATGTGTGTATCCCATTCCAAGAAGATGGTCATTGAGTTCTATGTATTTGCCGAAGCAAAATGGATACTAACCATAAGTCATTTTAAATGTACTTAAGCACAAAACTATAAGGTGTATCCAAAGTTTTTATATTAGTAAACTAAATCTACCAGCAAAACATATAAGAGAAGCAAAGTGCAGTTTTAGAAAAACCAAGATTTTATGGCTTATAAGCACATGATCTAAAAGCAATAAGTTAAGATCAATGTGAAGCTCATATAAGTAGCTTCACTAATGAGTAGCTTTCAAAGAATATGAAGCTCATATTTTCAAAAGTAGTGTCGTTCAATATACTATACACAAATAATCATCAAAGTTAAGATCAATGTGAACAATATCACTATTAGATCCGAAAATAGCTAATGTCAATGAGAATCATATGTATGCTATACAAATTCTCTAATATGACAAGCTATGAGATGTATATCAAAGATTGAGTCAAAAGATGAAGATCTAAGAGAACATGCATTAGAGTATAGAGATACCTTGTGCACATTATATTCACCAAAATCATACTTCCACCGTTTTTATGAGCACTCTTGCCTTGAAAGTCCTCATGACACCAAGTTGACTATGTTTTACAACAAAAGTATAAATATCATATTATCTCAACTTAACCAACACATATATCAAAAGAACTTCTCAAAAGTTAACCACAAATTTCGAACATCATAACAAACTTGATGTCAGATAACCAAGTACATATCAATACATGGAGTATTCAAAGCTAGCAAGCTAGAATTCTCAACATAATTGATAAATTGCCCCAAAGCTACCTCATATGTGCTTCTTACATTAGTGATAAGAACACTCACCCTTGAAACACTTGTTCTTGGGTGTACCTACACAATCATTTCCAATATCATCCTTGACAACAATGTTAAATCTAGAGTAAAGTCATTCAATGACTTGATTAACAAGAATATCATTAATACACTCTTTCTTAACATTTTCAATACAAGTTTTGTCAAGTTGAATAAGATTAGCTTTCTTTCTACTACACAACTTCTTTTCATGCATAGAAATATTATCATGTTTCCCAACTTTCAAAGCCTTAGCATGTTCAAGTTGAAGTTTAATCTCCTTATCTCCAGATTCATTTCGTAATTTGCATTTTTCAATGAATTTATAGCTCCTAGGCTTAATGTGACCTATTGTGTTGCAATAATGGCAAAATGGAATAAAAGATGTGATTGTACCTTTTGGAGTTGAACTAGCTTCACTAGGTGTTTGCAAAGATACCTTGTTTGCCAACTTCTTCTTGCCTTTTGATCTTCTCTTCTTGTGTGGTTCCTTGTCAATCATGACTTCATCCAAGAGAGTAGGAAGTGGTGCTTCCAAGGGCTCCTCTTCAACTACGAAGTCGTCTTTACCACTATAAGAGTTAACAAGATTTTTAACACTAGACACACTTACCGAATCATTCATTAAGTCCTTGATGGCCTCCTTAGCAATGTTTATCTCTTCCATTAATTCTTGTTCTCTCTTCTACAAAAAAGATATCACATTATCCTTCTCAAGGTTTATCTTTTCAAGTTCTCTAAACTTTTTCTTAATATCACCTTTCCCACCAAGAAGTCAACGAGTAACAATCACAAACTCATCTAGTTGTTTCTCGATCAATCATCCTTCTCAACTACCTCTCTTAGAGCATTATCTCTAGTTTCTTCAAGCCTTTCTATCTTGGTCAACAACTTAAGATTGGTAGGAATGGAACTAGTGCTTCCATGTTGATTTCATCAAATTTCTTGTTTAATGATATTATACCATCAACATCTAGTGTAGAATAAGAAGCCGTTAGAGCTACAAAGTTGCTCACCTACTCTTCATCACTTGAAGACTCACTACTAGAGCTCTTATCATTACTAGAGTCATCATCACTCCATGTAGCGCCAACACTTTACCTTTCTTATCTTTCTTAGATGGATTCTTGGTGCACTCACTAGCAAAGTGACCGAAACCATGACAATTGTAGCATTGAACACCTTTCTTGTTCATGGCTTGACAATTCTTCTCATTCCTTGGAGATGATGGTTTCTTAACTCCTTTTTCCTTAGAAGACTTGCCTCTAGGCTTGGTATTCTTCTTTAGAAACTTCTTGAACTTTTTAACCAAAAGAGTCATCTCTTTATTTTCATCATCACTCTCCTCCTCAATAACATTGAGAGCGATTCCCTTACTCTTGATCTATGGCTTCAAGCACATCTCATAAGTTTAGAGAGACCCAAGTAACTCATCGATTTTCATGCTATCCACGTCTTTGCTTTCCTCAATGGTCGTCACCTTTTATTTAAATCTCTTAGGAAGAGACTTAAGGATTTTCCAATTTAAACGCTCTTTTGAGATAGGTACTCCAAGTGCTTGACATTGGTTAGCAATGTTAAGAAGCCGTAATTGAAAGTCTTCAGATTTTTCTTCTTCACCCATAATTAAACCTTCAAATTGTGATGCCAACATTTGAATCCTTGATTTCTTCACTGCTAAAGTTCCTTCATTAGTGACTTGGAGAGTATCCGAAGCCTCCTTTACGGATTCAAGATTTTGAATGTAGGAGAATTGATGCTCATCAACTCCTTCAAAGATGGCATTCATTGCTCGGTGGTGCCATTTAGCAACCTCAAACTCATTCGTTGTCCATTCACTCCTTGGCATTAGTATATTTGTTCCATCATCTTAAACCTTGGTAGGAGGACTATAACCTTCTTCCACTACAATCCACTCCCTTTCATCAATTGAGCAGATGTAGGCCTTCATCCTCAACTTCAAATACCCATAGTTAGTGCCTCGAAGTAATGGTGGTCGAGTATTTGAGTCTCCTTCCGCCATTTATCATCTTGTAAACCCATGACTTTAAAAGCTTTGTAAATACCGTGAATGTATCGCATGGATGCTCACTAAGTACAATCTAGTATCCTGCACTGATACCAATTGAAAATACAAACACGGTTATGAGGAAACCTTCTCTCTCATGGTCATGCTTAAATCCATTAGGATACTCTTATCTATTATGTGAAAATACAAACATGGTTAAATGCTCAAGGCTAACCTAGAGAGGGGGGGAGGGGGGGTAAATAGGTTAGACACCTTTTTCGACTCCCTTCAAAAAACAACAAAATTATGTCCCTCTAGATTGCTTGTATCACAATATATATATATATATATATATATATATATATATATAAAAATTAAAGATAATTAATCAATATAAGAAACATGCAAAGTGTGATACGAACAAGCCACCATAACACATACACCATTGATATTATAGTAAGGAAGTTAACTTACATATAAAGATCTATCCATAGTTTTCAAATAACAAATACAAATATAAGAGAGATAGGGATAGAGAAAAGTTGACACAAGATATAATGTGGTAAACCTTCAAAGAGGAAATATCCACGGTTAGCAACCACCGGTAAACAAAATACACTAGTAGATAAGACAAGTACAATCTCTCAAGTGACCTCTTCACTTAGAAACTACTCTCCTATCCTACTCATGAATATGTCAACCTCTTGCTCAACATTCCGAGGCCTTACACATCTTATCAAAACTTCTTCACTCACCCTTCCGAATCCTTATGACCCTAGGCAAGACTTCCTTGCTCACCCTTTTGGATCCTCACAACCCTATGCAAGCTTCCTTGATTGACATTCCGAGGTCTCCCACCTCTTGCCAAGACTTCCATGCTAAGCAACATAGGTCTCACACCTATTGTCAAGACTTCCTTCTCACAAGGCATCTAGATGATCATAAATAACGCAAACAAGAACGGAACATAGAATGTTATGATCAACACATCCTATGGAAAATACTAGACATATGCATGAATGCACATAACAAATGTAGTCTAGTCAATCAGGAATGTTCAATCTGTCTAGATCATGTAAAAGATGTTCAACATTAGTTACGACCTAGATACATGCATAGATCTAAAACTTGAATCATAAGATATGTTCAATTAATACATAAACAAGTTTAAATCTCATATACCAAAAAACAAGTTCTAGATCATATTATCTATTCATGAAATCAACTAAGCACAAGAGTAGATCATAAGAACACAAGCACATGTATCACAGTGAGATTTCGGTCAAAGAGAGCCTAATACATATGAGGAACTATTTTTCATAAAATATATCAATTAAAGATCATCAAATAGTCCTAGAATCAAATCTAGTACAGTACAATCCCAAACATGTGAAAACATAGGCAAAATCAAAACCTAACTCAACATGTGAGATTTCAATTGAAACTCAATCAAGCTTGAAATGAGTTCAAAACTCAAATCTAAACAATCACAAGACACTAATGTATAGAGGAAAAAAAAACCCAAGGTAATTGACCAAGCATTAAAAGAAAACTTTAAGAGAAAATCAATACCTTAGTTGATTTGGTGCAGTCCCATTTTTATGAGGTTATACTCAAAAAACAGCAATAAAACAAACTCAAACCTATAGAAAAAAGATGATGGATGAATAGACAAAAAATCTCAACATTGAATCACTCAGATCGAAGTTAAAATGAAGAAGTTATGGTGTTCGGAAGGTGAGAAAATTTGGGAGAAAGTTCTGCACTCAAATTTTGAATCTCTTTTTGGAATGAAATGTGAGAGGGAAGGTTAATATAAATGAGAGGGAAAGGTATCATGTGAAATGACCAAAATGGACAAAGAAGCAACCATGTTTGCCTACTGCCTAAGATGGGATGTGGGCATCTCAGGGCAGCAAACCTTCTTGCCTGAGATGGCCACGCGCAATCTTGGGAGAGAAGAGCTTGGTGTTGTCCTCGTTTCCTCGACCTCCCTTCATGTTCTTTGACCGTTCTCTGACCTCCAAACTTAGAATTTGAATTTGTTTATGGATTACGAACCATAACACTCTTACAGACATGGACATATAAGATACTCAACCCTAGAAAATAATAATTCGACTCAATATACGAAGATGAAGACAACACATGCAACATGAGTTGAAAATGTAGTATATTTTGACATAGAGCTTGAAATTGAAAGAGTGAGTAACCAAAACGTTTGGAACTCAATCAAGAATGATATAAGACTACAATCAAGTTCATTATCCACATTTTACAAACATATACACATACAAACACATTTCACACTAGAATGCAAACTTCAAAGACATAGTCTAAAATCATACATTTTCCAAAACATGTTATTTTCATACCAATGCATGAGCATTCATCTTCAAATGTGTGAATATGTTATAAATGGGGCACAACTATGCAGGGATACATATGTATGATTTATGTGTGTGTGCCTAAGCCTTGTTAGAGAGATATAAGGTCTTAATATACCTTTGTAGAACCATATAGCATCCTTTTTCTTTGAACACTTTGTACTTGCTTTAACTAGTTGTTAATCCTTCTTTGAAGCTTGAATCATCATGAACCTAAACAACTAAATCATTACAAGTAAACATCATTTTAATATTGAATTAATTCCAACATAAACTAAAACCTAACATTACGACATCTTTAAATCTAGAGATTTTTCAAATGGACGTCAATACAGCTTTCTTTAATAGAAGTCTTGACAAAAGCATCTATATGATGCAACCAAAAGGATTCATTGAAAAAGGCCAAGAGGAAAGTGTATACAAGTTGCAAAGATCCATATATGGATTGAAGCAAGCATCCTGATTCTACAACAAAAGGTTCGATCAAGCCGTGAAAAGTTTTGGATTTATTCAAAACTACAAAAGGATTAAAGGTGATATGTTTGTTTTCCTTATTCTTTAAGTTGATGATATACTACTCATCGAAAAAGATGTATGTGTATTGACTTCAGTAAAAGAATGGTTGGCAAAATAATTTGATATGAAGGACCTAGGAGAAGTAGGTAATATTCTAGGTATCCAAGTCATAAGGGATAGAAAGAATATAACGATTGCATTATCCCAAGCTTTATACGTAGATAAAATCATGTATAGATTATCCATGCATGATTCCAAGAAAGGTATGTTACCTTTTAGACATGTAATCAAACATTCTAAGGAACAAGTTCCTTAGAATGAGCATGAAGAGCAATTCGTGAGTAGGGTTCCATATGCCTCGATAGTTTGGAGTCTCATGCCTACAATGCTCTGCACTAGACCAGATATTTGTTTTGTAGTTTGCATAGTTAGCAGGTTTCAATCATAACTTGGTCTTGATCACTTGGTAGTAGTCAAGCATATTTTCAAGTATCTCAAGAAAACGAGAGATTATATGCTTGTCTACTCTGAAGGGGATTTAATTCCCATTGGTATACAGATTCTGATTTCCAATTAGATTCTGACTCCAGAAGATTACTACCATGATCTTTGTTTACACTTTGAGAAAGGGCGGTCATATGGAAGAGTATAAAGCAATCATGTATTATTGATTCCACCATGGAAGCTAAGTATATTGCCACATGTAAAGCTACTAAAGAGGATTTCTTTCTCCGTGAATTCTTGATTGGCTTGGAAGTGGTTCCTTATACAAATAAACAGATCACTATCTACTATGACAATAGTGGAGCAGCTGTTAATTCGAGAGAACCCATAAGTCATAACAGAAGGAAACACATTGAAAGAAAGTATCACCTTTTAAGGAAAATTATGCAAAAGGGTGACGTGATGATAACCAAGATCGAGTCAGTAGAAAATATAACGGATCCCTTTACAAAGGCTCTTACACAAAAGAGTTTTGATAGGCACGTAAAGAATATGGGGATAAGAGATATGACACATTTGCTATAGAGCAAGTGGGAGATTGTTGGGATTATACTCAACAGCAAGAGTGTAATAATGCATTTGACAATATTTTCATATTAATAAAGTGATTTCTAGTTTAACAAATCTTCTAGCATTTATAGTTTAATTATTATAATTGTCAAAAGTAAATAACCATAATGTTAAAAGACTATGAGAAAAGAAGAATTGTTCATACATCTGGATATGTATGAGGTAGACACAATTCTTTAGTTAGTCTTAAATAATATTCACAACTTAAGATAAAGGTTGGGCGCCTTTATCTTGTCAATGTTGTAGATTCTTTTGCTAGTATTTGAGTGGGATCAAATGTGTTATGATGAGTCTAAAATCATCAAAGTGTGGTGTCTTTGGGCAAAAGAATCTAGTGCAAAAGAATCTAGTGCACTAGGTGCACTGATAGGATCACAGTGAAATACTTTATCCAGAACCGTCAAAGGATAAAAGTTTTCACTTGAAGGTAATCGGAGAGTCTATCTCAACCTTGAGATAAATTATGGAACTAGGGTTGCAAGTGTTATCATTTGAGCTATCAATGAGTACGATTATATAGCATAGTCTATCCCTGATAGTTTGGTGATATTCACTTGTTAATCGATAGAGGACTTCATTTATTGATATGGACATCGTGGCTGCATTTATTAAATATGAGTAGAATATCATCATATGGGTGTTTTGAGGTATTGGGTATTAAATCTTAACGTTAAGTTTTCAATAGTGTCTATTGAAATATGGCTTCTTGACAAGTCAAAATATCCAAGTACAAAATGTTGTCATGAGTAAATATGGTAACTTGGAGAGCTATAGGTGATCTATGAGCTCTTGGTGATTACTGATATTCTTCACGCGGATACACTATCTCCATTAAGATTGTGGGTATGAATGAGCAATATTAACTTATTCTATCTTTATTTAAGAGCTCAATTTTAGTTCTTTAGTGGAATGAACTAAAATTAATGGATCAGACCTAAGTGAATCATTTGTTGATTGTGATTAGGTTATGTCTATTGGAGCTTAAATTGAGATAGCCCGTCAAGATCCCCAAATTACACGAACATGCATGGATCACTTGATATATTCTACCGAACCAATTTATGGGTCCATTTAAAATTGTATTAAGGCATGTGGACTTGTTTCTTTTAGCAAGAATGGGTCTAGTTCACATGTGGACCTTTTATTAAACTCCAATGAATTTAATAAATTAGGAAAAGCAATAATTGACCCATATTTTGGACGGCAAGGGACTATATAATAGCCTTATATATTGTTTTTTATTTTACTATTTAATTAAATGGAAATTAATTAATTAATAAATTATTTAATTATTTAATTATAGGTCAAAATCTTTTTCCTAGTAGGAGATGGTCTCTTAGAGTCATATTATTGTTGGTAAAATAATAAGTATCAAATACTATATTTGATAAGTAGATAAATAATAGTAATTTATTTATCTAGTCAAATTAGAAAGTATTTGATTTCTATTAAAACTCTAGTTGACAATTGGTCAAATTATGAAGTTTTGATATAGTCACAATTTAATTATATTCAATAATTAGTTATTGAATAAATACACTATTTGAGTTGGATTAGGAGTCTTGGTGTGGAAAAGAAATCTTTTTTTTGAAAGGATTCTTTGTCACCAAGTAAATCCACCTAAAGATAGGATTCTGCTCACCAAGTAAATCCTCATTCGAAGAGGATTTGGTCTCCTAAATTAGTAGGAGGTAGAATTCGGCCACTATATATATTCATATAGTTGAATTCGGGCAAGAATAATTTTCGATTATAAAAAAATTCAGCCAAGGCATTATTTTCTAAGGAGAAATTCGGCCAAGAGAAAATTTTTTAGTGTAGAGAATCCGGTTCTTGCTCAAGATAAATTCTTCCACCTCTAAATATAGGTGTGTGAAAATTCGGTAAAGAAGAAAAGGAAGAAAGAACGTTTTTTTTTCAATAGTGCACTAGTAGCCTTTACATTAAAAGGTTTTGTGTACAACATCGAATCAAGGTTCATGCGAGTTTCAATCAAATTGATTGATAATTCATAAGTGACCTAACGTTCTTTGTTTTTCTTTTTGGAGGATTATTGTGACTAACAAAAGAAAGAGATTTTTTTTTGTTTCTATCCTCTGGTATACAATTTAAAGAAAGGGAGCCCACGTTCCTAGGAGATTCACGTTCGTGATTGGATTTGAAGATCTTATAGATTCAATTCGACCCTAGTTCAATCATTACAAGAAAAAAGGTACGATACTTTTAGTATACGTCAATTAATCTAGGGTTAAGGTTCTTTCTTTTAAAGGATAAATTTTTTAAATATTCCAAACCCTAATTTTACATTTCCACCGCGGTTTGAATCGATTTTTCCCTACAGTTGAAACTTTACTTTTCAACAAGAGACTTCAACCTTTTCAAGACAAAGGTGTTATGATGAGTCTAAAATGTGTTATGATGAGTCTAAAATCATCAAAGTGTGGTGTCTTTGGGCAAAAGAATCTAGTGCACTGGGTGCATTGAATAGGATCACAATGAAATACTTTATCTAGAACAGTCAATAGATAAAAGTTTTTCATTTGAAGACAATCGGAGAGTCTATCTCAATCCTGAGATAAATGATGGACTTATGGTTGCAAGTGTTATCATTTGAGTTATCAATTAGTATGATTATATAGCATAGTCTATCCTCGATAGTTTGGTGGTATTCATTTGTTAGTCGATAAAGGACTTGATTTATAGATATGGACATCGTGGCTCCATTTATTAAATAAGAGTAGAATATCATCATATAGATGTTTTGAGGTATTGGATATTAAATCTTAACGTTAAGTTTTCAATAGTGTCTATTGAAACATGACTTCTGGACAAGTCAAAATATCCAAGATCTAAATGTGGTCGTCTGAGTAAATATGGTAACTTGTAGAGCTATAGACGGTTTATGAGCTATTGGCGATTACTGGTATTCTTCACGAGGATACACTTTCTCCAATAAGGTTGTCTAGGGTACGAATGAGTAACATCAACTTATTCTATCTTTATTTAAGAGTTCAATTTTAGTTCTTTAGTGGAATGAACTAAAATTAAATAGATCGGACCTAAGTGAATCATTTGTTGATTGTGATTGGGTTGTGTCTATTGGAGCTTAAATTTAGATAGCCCGCCAAGATCCCCAATCCACACGAACTTGTATGGATCACTTGATATATTCTACTGGACCAATTTAGGGGTCCATCTAGAATTGTATTGAGGTAGGTGGACTTGTTTCTTTTTGTAAGAATGGGTCTAGTTCACATGTGGACTTTTTATAAAGGTCAAATGGATTTAATAAAATAAGAAAATAATATATTGGCCCATATATATGTGTTGGGCGGCAAGGCTATTTAGAATAGCTTAATTATATTATATTATTTTATTATTTAATTAAATGGAAATTAATTAATTTGATGATTAATTAATTATTTAATTAAAATTCAAAATCTTTTTCTATTAGGAGATGGTCTCTTAATATTATACTATTGTTGGTAGTATAATTAATATTAAAGACTATATTTGATAAGTAGATAAATAAAATGAATTATTTATCTAATCAAATTAAGAAATCTTTAATATGGTTACAAATACACTATTGAGTTGGATTAGGAGTCTTGGTGTACGATAGAATTCTTTTTAAAAAAGGATTCTTAACTACCAAGTAAATCCACCTAAGGAAAGGATTCTTAACCACCAAGTAAATCCTTATTAGGAGAGGATTTTGTATCCTATATATACTACTTGTAAATTTCTTCCAAGCCTTAGTTTTTGGTGTGAGAAGTTTTTTTTTATTTGTTTTTTTTATTGTTATAAAAAAAAAACTTCGTCCAACTCATTGTGTGAAGAATTCTGCAAAGCATAGAGAAAAGAGGGAACATTTTTGTCTTCGATAGTACACTAGTATCCTTTGCATCAAATGGGTTTTGTGTACAATATCGAATCAAGGTTCACACGATTTTCAATCAAATTGATTGATAATTCAAAAGTGACCGGACGTTCTTGGTTTTTCTCTTGGAGGATTATTGTGACTAACAAAGAAGAAGATTGTGTTTGTTTCTATCCTCAGAAATACAATTTAAAGAAAGGGATCCCACACTCCTAGGTGATTCACCTTAGTGATTGGATTGGAAGATCTTACGGATTCAATTCTACGCTAGTTCAATCGTCACGAAAAAAAAGGTACGATACTTTGTATATACATCAATTAATCTATGGTTAAGGTTCTTGTTATTAAAAGGGAATTGTTTTTTATATATACACAAACCCTAATTTTTAATAAATTTTCTCATGCTTCCGCTGCACTTGGTTTTTTCCCTACAGTGTTATCATTTGAGCTATCAATGAGTATGATTATATAACATACTCTATCCTCGATAGTTTTGTGGTATTCATTTGTTAATCGATAGAGGACTTCATTTATAGATATGGGCATCGTGGCTCCATTTATTAAATGTGAGTAGAATACCATCATATGGATATTTTAAGGTATTGGATATTAAATCTTAACGTTTAGTTTTCTATAAAGTCTATTGAAACATGGCTTCTGGACAAGTCAAAATATCCAAGTTCAAAATGTGATCATATGAGTAAATGTGGTAACTTGGAGAGCTATAGGCGGTCTATGAGCTCTTGGCGACTACTGGTATTCTTCACGATGATACACTATCTCCATAAAGAATGTCAAGGGTATCAATGAGAAATATTAACTTATTCTATCTTTATTTAAGAGTTCAATTTTATTTCTTAAGTGGAATGAACTAAAATTAATAGATCAGACCTAAGTGAATCATTTGTTGATTGTAATTAGGTTGAGTCTGTTAGAGCTTAAATTTAGACAGCCCACTGAGATCCCCAATATACACGAACTTTCATGGATCACTTGATATATTCTACCAGACCAATTTAGGGGTCCATTTAGAATTGTATTAAGGCATGTGGACTTGTTTCTTTTAGTAAGAATGGGTATAGTTCACTTGTGGACTTTTTATTAAGGTCCAATGGATTTAATAAAATAGACAAAATAATACAATGGTCCATGTAGGATCTTGGGCGGCAAGGCTAAATATTTTATCTTAATTATATTGTTTTTATTTTACTATTTAATTAAACAAAAATTAATTAATTTGTTAATAAATTAATTATTTAAATAAAAGTCAAAAAAAAATTCCTAGTGGGAGAAGGTCTCCTAATATTATATTATTGTTGGTAGTATAATTTATATTAAAGATTATATTTGATAAGTAGATAAACAAAAGGAATTATTTATCTAGTCAAATTAGAAAATCTTTAATATGGTTACAAATACTCTAATGAGTTGGATTAGGAATCTTGGTGTAGAGTAGAATTCTTCTTTGAAAAAGGATTCTTTATCACCAAGTAAATCCACCTGAGGAAAAGATTCTTGCCAACCTAGTAAATCCTTCTTAGGAAAGGGTTTGTGATCCTATATATACAACCTTTAGAATCTGGCCAACCTTAGTATTCTAAGAGAGAAAAATTTAGTTTTTTAGTCTAGATAAAATTCAATCAACTCATAGATATAGGGTGTTAATTGGGCCAAGAAAAAAGGGGAACATTTTTGTTTTCGATAGTATACTAGTATCCTTTACATCAAAAGGGTTTTATGTACAAAATCGAATCAGGTTCACGCAAATTTCAATCAAGTAGATTGATAATTCATAATTGACCAGACGTTCTTGGATTTACTCTTGGAGGATTATTGTGACTAACAAAGAAAAAGATTTTGTTTGTTTCCTTCCTCAGGTATACAATTTAGAGAAAGGGAGCCCACACTCTTAGGTGATTCACGTTCGTGAATGGATTGGAAGATCTTAAGGATTCAATTCGGCGTTAGTTCAATCGTCACTAGAAAAATGTACGATACTTTTTATATACATCAATTAATCTAGGTTTAAGGTTCTTTCTATTAAAGGGAATAAATTTTAATTATACCAAACCCTAATTTTACACTTCTGTTGTACGATTTTTCCTACACATGAACCATGGAATGAATACAAATCAATCTTACACATGTTTATTCTCATAAATGGTTCATAAATTCAATATAACATATCTAACAAATCATTGACAAAAGAACAACTTACTTAGCACCAAGTTCGTCAAACAATTGCTTATATCGTGCTTCTGCCCAGTCTGTTCGGTGCCATATATCTCACCATAGATAACTTCGATTGACATCTCCACCGTCCAGATTCAAGAATTAAAAGAGTAGAATTTGCTGACCTAATTTGAGTTCGATCCGACCACAAATCTACCTCCAAAATGCTCTTAGAAGAAGTCTGGACAAATCCTCAATAAAACTCCAAACACAACTCTCTCCTTTTTTTCTCTCTTCTTTTCTTCTTTCTTTCTCCACCGGTTCCCTCTTCTCATTTCTATCTCTCCTCTTGAATCACACTAAATTCAATTTAGGGTTTATCAACTAGCAATTTAATAGGGCTTGGGCCTTAACATTTAAAATAGGAATAAGTCCGGATACCAGTTGATTTGGGCCGAGTCCAACTCATTTCTCTTGACGTAATTATAATCCTCACCAATATTATCCTTTTGGGTCTCAAGCCTTTTAGAAATTAAATTGAGGCCAAATTTATAACAATTGGAACCAATTAGTTTGGAATAGGTTTACCCATATTTTGAGATCTTACAAATTGAGTTTACCTTATTTTAGGTTAGGTTTGAATTTACTCAAAATTTAAATTTAATTTTAAATTTAAATTTATAATTTCAACTTTTATCTACTCAATTTCTAAGTAAAGCAAATAAAAAAAAATATAAAAGACGACAACATTTAGATCGAGAAAAAAAAAGTAATACATAAATGTTAAAATTTTGAATTTAATCTTTATGATAATTTTAAGTTGATATCGCTTTAATCCTACGTTCTTTTAACATTACAAGAGTAGAATGAATCTGCAATCGAAAGGGTCATTTGTTTATTAGTTTATTTTTTTTCTGAAAACCGAATAGTCCTAAATTTTATTTAAAACTGAATACTATAGTGACTGAAATCGTAAAGAATGATATTTTTTTTTATCACCTCTTAATAGCGTATCAACTTGTTTTTTTTTTAAGATAAAATGGTTTAAAAATAAGTAATTTCACATTTATACCTTTTTTTACTAATAATTGTTATGTACTTTCATTTTATATGACACAAACAACTAAATAAAATAACTTAACAAATCCTAAACCATTTTTATGTAATAATGATGAGATATTTACTATTCATGATTAAGATATGATAAATAATTTTTTTTTAAATATGATACATAACGACTTATAAATGGTTTTGATTTAAAAAAAAATAGAATTGGAGGTTCAACAATAATGTTAAAAGTCATTAATGTTTTTTTTAAGTCTATCATAAGTAATAGGTTAAAAGAATTAAATTTATATAATATAAAATTATGATAAAATTAGAAATATATTATCTTTAAGAGGATAATTTTGAAATAAAATATATTAAATACAATCCCGTGAGTTGAAATTATGTTAAAAGTCAGAATTTGTTACTTTTATTTTAATTTATTTTTTATACTTTTAAGTTGTTTGACTATTTAAATAAACAAACAAATAAAACAACTTAATGCACGTCACCTCTTAGCAGTGCTGGTAGAACATCTCCCTTCCGCATATGTGGTTAAGGCCTTAGGGATTCAAATCTCACCATGCACATTTTACAAACATGTGTGGGGAATTTTCTTCCCGGGTTGTGGGAAGTAGTTATCTCCCGTTATGCGATTAGATATATGGGACATACATGTATTGTTTGATATTGGCAGATCCTGACAGTACTATTTTAATAGTTCTTTTAATATTTTATAAAAAAAAACAACTTAATAAATTCAATTCAAACCCATTAAGTTTTAAGTGGAAAAAAACCCCTATGTTTTCTTTACTCAAACTTTGAATCGTATTTTGAGTTAAATTTATCATATAAAAAATGAATAGTTAATTACTGAAATTTAAAATTTAAATTAAAACATCAATTGTCTTTTAATTTAAAGGTGAAGAATAAAAGAGAGCTTAAATATGTCCTTGTGAAGTATACATAAACTATTAAGTAAAAATTAATTTGTCCATAAATATCTCTCATAACCAAAACATTTTCTTTGTTAAGGTGCTACTTGGTTTAAAAACAGTTTTCTATTTTCAGAAGTAAAAATAAAACTTCAAAGTTGTTTTGTTAACCGTTTTATAAAACAAGGCAGGCTACTATAGCAATAAAAATTGGAAACTATATTTTTTTATTAATTTTAATGTGAAAGTGGTTTCCAAAATCTAAAGACCTGTTCGGTAATGTTTTTGTTTACTATTTTTTGTTTGATATATTTTTATTTGAAAACGAATAATTGATTTCCGTATTTTCAGTAGCTGAAAACGCAGAAAACCTGTCTACTAGTAATAATTGAAAGCAGTATTCTAAAACTTATATATAATTATATGAATCAAATTGGGATTGAGAAAAAAAAATTATGAATCAAATAACTTAATTTATATATATAATAAAAAATTTATTTCAGTGACCGATAAATATTTATCAGTACATTGTATGTGGACCATTAGATTCAATTGCTTTGACCCAATCTACATTTACTTGCCAGTGCTTATCCATAATAAGTGGTCAACATGCAATGCACTGATATAAATTTTATTTGTGCTCACCGAGGAGAAAAATATTATATATATAAGGTTAGTGGAAATTGTGAGAAATGTCATATTTGTTTTGGTAAGTTGCAGTGATTTCAGATTTCACCAGTTTAATAAGTTAAGTTTAAAAGACACCTATTACGGTGAACTACCGAAATTGCCTTTAAATAATCGATTATTTAATCTTTAAAAGGCATCTCCTCCCTCTCTCTCCAAAAAAGTTGTCTGAAAATCGATCTACTACTCCTCTCTCTCTCTCTCTCTCGATCCAAAAAATGTTTCTCTCTTCAGATATTGCACAAGAACTGCAGCTGTTTTTCAGTCCGTTTTCGTTTTTCTTTTTCAAAAACAATTTCGAAAACGCGTTTGTTAACCGTTTTTCATTTTATTTTCAAAAAACGAAAAAAAAAATGAAAAACAAAACCAGTGTTAAAAGTGAAAGATTTGAAAAGCACAAAATACTTGTTTTCGTTTTTCGTTTTTGTTTTTCATTTTATTTTTCACTTTTTTTTTATATATAAAAAAATATTTTTTTTTCATTTTGTTTCATTTAGTTCTATTATTAGTTTTATATGGCTAGGATAAGACGGGACAAGATTTTTAAATGACCTAAGTGTCATATATATATATATACATTATAATTATTATATATATTATAATATTATATATTATAAAATAATATTAATATATCATATATATAATATTATAATATATATATAGTATATTAATATTCTTATTTTATTATTATATATATTAATACTATATATATTATGATATATATATTTATAATGTTATATATATATATATATAATATCAAATAAAAATATAATAAAATCTAATATAAAAAATATAATAATATTTAATATATAAAATAATATGTAATATTATAATATATTATTATAATATAAATTATAATATACATAATAATGTTTAATATATATTTTATATATTATTATAATATGTATTATATAGTAATATATATATATATATATATATATATATATATATATATTGTAATTATTTATTTATAATTTAAGAGTTTAGTTTTGATTAATTCATTTTTTGATATGTTATTTTGAATTAACTTTTGATGTGTTACTTTTGTTTATGAAACAAATATTATGGTGTGTATAGAAATAATCTAGAGAGGGGTGAATAGATTTTAATCAAATTTTATCTAATTTTCGTTAATGGTCAATTAGACGAAAGTACCCCCAACTAGTCACAATGATATCACAAGTGTAATAAGTGTGGAAATAATAAAGACACTTGAGATATACGTGGAAACCCTCCAAATGGGAAAAACCACGGGTTGTTAAGTGCACCACACTCAAACAATGAATCCACTGATGATAGAGGCGTTACAACCTACTCCTGGTATATAACCCACTACCACTACCTAATCCCGGTATTAAGTGGACCTAGTCCAATTTGCTTACGCTTGAAGCAACCTACTCCCGGATGCAACGCAAGACTTACTTCTCTTCAATGAAGAGATAAACACCCTATGTGAATATATGATGATATTCAAACAACAAACAAGGCTAGGGTACCTTATATGCTTATCTAGGATTATGAGATGGCAATAAATGCAATCCTAGATATCAAGAGCTAAATGGCATGTCATAAAGCTTCGCTAAACATAGAACATGCAATCCTATGAAGCTATCATAAATGCCAAATCAACACATGTTGTCATTAAGCATGACATGGACTATAATGCAATCAATGAGTCCTAAACAATATTTAAATGTAAAGCATTGAGATTTAGCTAGAAGTTATCAATAACAACATTCCTAACTAACACAAACAATCACAATGAATCAACAAATATGATTACAATGTATTCAACATATACTTAGTCTATATTCATGTGATTGAGACAAACATTTAGCCACACAATAAATGCAAGTCTTAGACCAATGTCTATCAATAACAAACTCAATTAGTTGTGTAGAGATTTTCAAACAAACTAATTGTCACAAAAACATGACATAAACATTCAAAAGCTTAACAAGTTGATTAATGAACAATCTATCAACCTAGTCAACAATGAATCACACAAGAATGTTTATGACCTAGCTTTTAGGCAAAAATGACCTAATCAATTAAGCTATCAAAATAAAAACCCAATCATGTCATCATTCAACAAAATTATGCATTCAAAAATGATTTCTAAAAATCCTATGCAATAAAAACGAACTCTTGGAGTTTAAGAACAATAATCAAAGATAAAAGTTTGTTCTTACTTACCAAGTCATGAATGATGAAGACCCATGTCTAAAGATGATCAATAATGCATGAAGGATGATGGGTTTTGGGTTTGGAGAGTTAAGGAACCACTCTTGGAGCTTCTCTCTCAAGGGAAATGTTTTCTCTCACTAAGAAATGGTTTTTAAGCTCTGAAAAACGAGTGAGGAAGAAGATGGCACATAAATATGAGCCCTAGAACAAAACTACATCGTTTTGAAAATGCACATAATTTTACTCAGTGCGCTGGTGAGCTGTGCTGGTCGAAAAGCGCTACACCAGTGCACACCTACTATCCAAGGGGCGCTGGTGAGGGCGCTTGTGGACTGGTGCAGCCGCAACAGCGCAACAGCCCGAGATTCGAGAGACCCAAAACATGACCAAACAACATCCAAACCTTTTGTATAATATACCGTTGGAAAGGTATGGAAGTCTAATTTCTACTCCAATTTATAAAACATGATTTGGATGTCTGTAGAAAAGGTTATGGTCATTTAAGTGACCAAAGGTCCGAAACAGACAACAACAGAGATGCCCTGTCTTTGTGGTCACTTCAGAGATTTCAAAACTAATTCAAACGGTCATGAAATATTACTAATAATATACCATTGGAAAGGTATCGGTGTATAGTTTGTACAGAACTTTTCAAAACATATTTTGAGGCATTTTATAAAAAGTTATGGTCACAAGACCATGCAAAGGTCAGTTTTGAAAAATATTTAAATCTTTGAAATCCATATTTTGAAACTAGGCACCTTACTCCACATAACCAAACCAAGAGAAGAATACGACCTTCTCAAATGGTCACTCAATGCTCTAAGACAAGTACACCATCATGCAAGCGTGAACAACACACAAAACCACACTATGAATGCACATAGACAACAATGAAGCACACATGCATAACAAATCAAATGCAAGTGTGTGTGTGAGCAACACATAATGCATGTCAATACAAATGCAAAGATGTGATCAATATAAACATGCAAGAAGAGTTATCAAAACATGAATGCACACTAATATAAGCACACAACATATACGAATAAGAAATATGCATGAGTTGTGAGTGTGTGCAACTATATCTCTTCAAAGCAAGTAAGCACAAGAAATATACCTTTGGTGCTTCTTCTCTTAAGGTCTTGAGAGCCTAAGCTACCCTTACATAAAACCCCAATATATGGTTTGTTCACAAAATAAGCCAATCAATAAATGAGGACTTTACAGTTTAATTTAAAAAATACAATACAAAAATTATATTGGTTAATTATGTAATCAATTTTTGATAGTTTTCAGTTACCTACCAGACGCATTTTTTCTGTTTTCATTTTCAAAATACAGCTTTCAAAATATGCTACTAGACGCGTTTTCGAAATTCAAAACTGAAACCAAAAACACTGTTTTCATTTTCATTTTTATTTTCAAAAAACTGCAACTGAAAAACGCTTACAGGACAGACCCTAACCGTTTTATAAAACAAGGCAGGCTACTATAGCAATAAAAATTGGAAACTATTTTTTTTTATTAATTTTAATGTGAAAGTGGTTTATAAAAATCTAAAGGCCTGTTCGGTAATGTTTTTGTTTTCTATTTTTATTTGAAAACGAATAATTGATTTCCGTATTTTCAGTAGCTGAAAACACTGAAAACCTGTCTACTAGTAATAATTGAAAGCAGTGTTCTAAAACTTATATATAATTATATGAATCAAATTGGGATTGAGAAAAAAATTATGAATCAAATAAATAAATTTATATATATAATAAAAAATTTATTTCAGTGACCGATAAATATTTATCAGTACATTGTATGTGGACCATTAGATTCAATTGCTTTGACCCAATCTGCATTCACTTGCCAGTGCTTATCCACAATTAGTGGTCAACATCCAACACACTGATATAAATTGTATTAGTGCGCACCGAGGAGAAAAATATTATATATATATAAGGTTAGTGGAAATTGTGAGAAAAGTCATATTTGTTTTGGTAAGTTGTAGTGATTTCATATTTCTCCAGTTTAATAAGTTAAGTTTAAAAGGCACCTATTATGTTGAACTACCGAAATTGCTATTAAATAATCGATTATTTAATCTTTAAAAGGCATCTCCTCCCTCTCTCTCCAAAAAAAGTTGTCTGAAAATCGATCTACTACTCCTCTCTCTCTCTCCATACAAAAAATGTCTCTCTTCAGATATTGCATAAGAAGCTAACAAATATTTCTGATCTTCATTTTTATTTTTTTTCATGTATTTCTGTATGGTTTAACAATGTATGAACATTTTGTCTCCAGTTTTTTTGATATGTTTTCGAGTTGTAAATGTGTCCGAGATTTTGTTACATTGGTCCGAGCATTTTTTTTTTTGAAATGTTTATGACCTGTTTCGTATTGGTCTGAGCATTATTTTAATATTTCGGAGCATTTTTTACATTTGTCTGAGCTTTTTGAAGTGGTGCAAACAAGTTTAAAATCTTGGGCAAAAAAGCTCGTAATCATTTTAAAAATGCTAGAACCATTTTAAAAAAAGCTCGACCCCTCACAAAAAAAAACTCAATCATGTACAAAAAAACTCGAGCCATTAAAAAAATCTCGAGCTATTTAAAAAAAAAGCTTGATCATGTACAAAAAAAAACTCAATCCCTTACAACAAAATCTCAATCCCGTACAAAAAAGCTAGATCATGACAAAAAAAACTCGAACCGTTACAAAAAAGTTCAATCCCTAACAAAAAAAGCTCGACCGCGTACACTTAAGATTTTTGTTTAATCCTTTATAATTGTAAATTTAATATTAATTATTATTTTCTTAATAATGGTTTCTTAAGATGATTTTGACAGGACAATGGAAAGGGTGAGAATAGTCATATCTTACAACGGTCGATGGGAGCAATTACCCGACAGAAGTCAGAGGTATTTAGGTTACGATAACCGAGGTTTATATGTGTCAAAGAATATGACTTACGACGAACTGGTGTCGATCATGCAAACCGTTATGAAGTATGATGAGAATAAATACAGTGTTGATCTATATTCTATATCAATCGTTCCTAGGACTACATGTCATATATTTATAACAAACGACGATGATGTTCAGTTTATCCTATGGGTAGATAGGGTGACCCCTCAAGTATGTGTTAGTCTAACTGAGAGGGCACCAAGAGATGTAATAGGGGAAGATATCCCTGCTCGTGAAAGCACCCAACAATTTTGATTGTTAAGCGGAAGCAAACGGTTGTTGACAGAAAGAAGTGGGATCGAAGATCGAGACAACATGTATGGTGTCCCACCGGAAGTAGCCGAGCATGCTGATATAGTGGGAGTGGTTTTTAAATTGCTTGAAGGGTGCCCTAGGTCATATTGATGATCTAGTTTTCATTTCTGATCGACATGCAAGCATTGAAGCATGGATTTCTTAAGTGTTCCTTTATGCCACCCATACCATATATTGTTGGCACTTTTCAGAAAATATTAAGAAACAATATCACAGAAAGGATGTTGCTACAATAATGGACAAAGCTACCCGAGCCTACACTGAGTTTAAATATAACCGGCACATGAAAGAGTTACGTAACTTGCATCAGAACTCACATGATTATGTCAATGATGTTTGTCCTTACAAGTGGTCTCGTGTACACTATTTCGAACGAAGGTACAGGGTGATGACAGTAAATGTTACAGAATGCATAAAATCATGTCTTAAATTTACACGACAACTGCCTATGTTGACTCTAGCTGAGTTCATTAGGAATATGCTACAGTGGTGGTTTCACGATCTCTATCGAGCTGCACAATTCATGCATCATCAGTTGACCGACGTAACATATCTTGTGATCTTAAAACGTGTGGAAAAGTACGGTTTTATGACCGTTAATCCAATCGACTAGAACATATTCTCGGTGAAGCGATTAGTAAAACAATGGATTGTTGACTTAGCCCGGAAGACCTGCACTTGTAAAAAATTCCAAAAAAACCATTTCCATGTTCTCACGCACTCACTGCTGCAAGGTTCATTACAAGCTTTAGTGTACGGTTACTTTTACTGAAACGTCAACCTTATCATTTTCTTTATTTTTACAGAGAGAAAAATTTGAATTTCACATCGTTGAGTTCGGACTACTACAAGAGACAGACACTTATTGACCCGTACTTGGTTCTTATTATTCTAGTTGGACATCCTTCCACTTGGGTTGTGCCATCTGACATGGTGATTTTGAATCCAATTTCTAGGAGACAAGCAGGACGCCCAAGGGCAGGTAGACATGTCTCGTCTTCTGAGAGGAAAACTACACGATCGTGTAGAAGATGTGGACAACCAGAGCATAATTCTAGGAGATGTTCTAACCCACATTTGATTAATGAAGGTCAAGCCAGAGGTGTTCCTGATGAATACCGCCGCAAGTGTAGCATCTGTCATTAAATTAGACACAACAAACAGATGTGCCCTAACAGAGACTCTAATAGGGAATGAATGGCAATGTTTCCATTGATCACGTTGTAAACATTTAGAATTGTATCACATTGTAATAATTTGGATTTGTATGACTTGTTCGTTAACTTTTTTTGTACTAATTTTATTTTGACAATGTCAATTGTAATATTATTCAGGTTTGCAATGTGTTTCGTACATTTGATGGCATACACTTGAAAAAGAAACATTAAAAAAATTGAAATAATATTATTGAATTAAAATGTCTTTGTACATAAAAAGTGTACAAAATATAAAAAATGTACAACAATAAATATACAACCAATCTCTGGGCAGGCTTGGAGTTACAAAAAATCACCACAACCGTTTTATCCCGAATGATCCCCATGTCTTCCTCTGACCAATCAAAAGGGTGTCGGCCCACCAGTAAGTACTTGATAAGTCTCAATGTATGGGGACAACAGTTACCCCTACCATGGACATATTAAAACGTATTACAATTCGTGTTTAAAAAAACAATCTCTAAGCACATTAATGATATTGAATGTCTTACAATTTTTGTTGTTGGGGGACCATAGAAGTGGAGACCACGATGACTGAGAAGGACTTATTTTCCCTTGGGAATGGCCGAAGACCACCTCATCGCGCAGTATGGTACCCTGCATCATTCAACATTGATGGAAAAAACCACCGTAATGGGCGGACCTGCTGCTTTATGATATACACTGGAACATCCTGTCTACAGGGGTTAAATATCTCCAGCTTCCCGAGGATAAGGTCGACGGTAACCAGGAGTCAATGTTGGCCCCTAAAGTTGTACGGTATCAGGACCTGTAATAGTATGCAGAAGATATTAGTATATACGAACAGTTTTTAATTGAAATCATTTACATCGTGTCACACTTACCGAGTCAACCTCGTGCCATGGGCGATTTCCACTCTTGGTCGCTCCACAGACCGTCTGAAAGTCCTCTTCCAACCATCGAGACTATAACACATTCCACCTCGCCATGGTCATAGCCTCGTGAAAATCACGAGACATCATTCTCTCCTACTGTAACATCATAAATGGTTGTACGTACAATCATTGACAGAAAGTTATCAACAATTAAAAACCAAAAAACAAGATGCGATACCAATAATTTAAAACTACTTACATATAATTATGTATCCAATACATTGATCCTCTTGTTGTACACAGTGAAGAATCCTCGCTGACGCTTCTAAAGAATATGGAGGTATGCGTCCATATGCTGACAATATATAAAAGTAATGAATTGTTAGCAATACATCATTATTTAAACAAACGTTAATTTGAAAATCACGTAAGTAAGTACCATGTTCTCGAAGTCCATGAAGTTGGACTGCATTCGCATGAACCATTTGGCATCGACTGCTGCTAATACGTCCACGTCACTTCTATGTAATTACTGGATTAGCATTATAAAAAAATGATTAAACATAAAAACACTACCAAATTCATTGATGAAGTTGTACTAACAGTTCCCCATTGGTGTTTTTCTTGAAGGCTTTTTACGCCACTAGTTGGTCGGCGTCCACAAGTCCGTAGGGGTCAAATGTGTGTTCCACAAACTGGGGTTGTGTCCTCAACCTCTTTGGCCTGTATGGATCTGTGTAAGGGCTCAGCAACTGCCAGCCGCACTTCAAATGGGTTTTGAAAATTTTATACATATCGTAATCTGTATCTAGGACCAATGAACTTGGGATCATAATTTTTTCGGAACAAATATATACAAAATTATTAGAATAATAAAATATATGTATATATACAGGAAATTGAAATCAATATCAAGAAGAAGATTAAGAAGCTTACCAATTTTTGGAGGCTCATTTACTTTTTTATATGCTCTTAGTTTGTACCACTAATCTTCCTCGCTATATCCCGGGACTGTTAACTGCGTGTGGACACGTCAAAAACTCAAGATTTTAGAATGGAGGATGTAGAGAGAATCAAAGAAACTCTTTTCTTCTATGTTCACAAACTAGAACAATTCTAGTATAAAAATACTAATCAATATTTTTGTCAAAACTCTTTTTGACTTCTCTCTTTTGATACACATGCACACTTCAAATGCATCTTACGTAAAACAAAAATTGCGTTGATCAGTTGTCTTCTGTTTTCAATATATCTCACGCACACTTCAAATGCATCTCATGCAAAACAAAACTGTATTGATCGGTTATTTTTTTTTTAATAAAACAAAGAAGAACACTACACAAAGTTTGTGCTTTTCTTTTTAAAAACCAAAAACAAATTGATGCCAGCGAAACATATATATAAATATATATTATATCACATATATAAACTTTTTAACTTAAAAAAAATGAAATCTCCATCTTTGAATCGTTTTTTTTTCAAATAATATATATCATATATATAATATTTAAAATTTAAAAAACTGATCATATCTTTATTTAAAAATAAAATCTATATTTTATTTGTCAATTAAGATAATATATATATTTATATTTAAATTTAAACAATTTAAATTCAAATACATTCAATTTAATTTATTAAATAAATGAGATAATCATATTATCTCTTTATTCAAAATAAATAACTGAAACCCCCCATTTATGATTGTTGACGTCGATTTCTCAATGGGTGAGAAAATCAACAAGATTGAATTTAATTGACCTGTTAAAGAGACAAAAGGAGAATGCAATTTAAAGCTAGTTAGACACGGGTTTACGTGGTAAAACTCCGGTGATCGGAGAAACATCCATGGGTGGTTGAGCAAGCAACTGAGCAAAAATCCACTATTTGGAATAAAGAATTACAATAATCGAACTCTCTTTTTCTTTCTCTCCGTTTGTGATTTTGTCCCGTTTTCAATGAGATTATGGGCCTATTTATATATCCATCGAACCCTAATCCTTTTTGTACAAGTAAAGAATTTGTATGTAATTATAATTGGTTACTTGTTGGAGTAGTGTTTATCTTCTTTCCTATTTCGGAGATTGTATGGAGATCGAATGGGACTATGGTGATATAGTTCATTTAAGACATTTCCTTATAAATGTAGAGTCTTCTTGAAGAAATAAAGTTGTTGCCTGATCTGGAACCTTTTTCCTGTTTGGTATTTTATTCTTATAGGAACTCTTCTCGATATGGAATTCCTTACGTATTTTAGTATGACTCTTGGTTCATATGCGAGTTATGTACTGGACTTCTTTATTCGGGGTTATTCATATTTGTCCTGAGCAGAACATGATGTCACTTGGTCCTGAGCAGGTCATGGCTTGCCGAATACTCATGTTCACACTTACTCGGGTTTTCATTCATTAGCATTATTTTGAAGCGCATTTTCTGGATGCCTACTCGGATGTCTCTTGCAATATTTAAGGGATTGTCCACATTGTCAGTGACGTGTACATTTGGTAAAATATACATACAACAGTACTCCCTTAAAATATTTTTGCTGAGCAAGAATTTGTTCCCTGCGAAAGTATTTTAATCAACCATTCAATCATTTATGCCAAAATAATAATTTTTTAAACAACGTTTCGCAGTAATGACGTGTGTTAATGGCTACCACGTAAATGTGATCTACTCCTCCACGTGAGATTTTAATGATTACGACATTTTGGATTTCTGACAGCTTGGTCAGTTCATTCCTCGACACGTGTCTTTCAACCGTTCGGTTTCCTTGGTAGTATTTAAGAGATGTGGCTAGTGGGTTAACTGGTGCGCCGCTTTCATCATCAAATCTTTTATTTTGATTTTTCCCACTTTTTGAGTTCCTAGGGTTTCGTGTCATTGCCCCTTTAAATGTTCCATTGAGGGGTTACTTCGGTTCATTTTTACAGAAGCAATCATTCAACCCAGATTTTCTCACACAGAAGTTTATCTCAACTTCTCCGTCGAAGCTTTTACAACAGAACTCATCTTCCCGTCATCGCCTTTTTACTATAACTTTTGAGGCTCTTGGACACGGAGATTTTCAACTGGTTTCTTGCTTTCATAAACTGTTGGGGGAGATCCCTCTTGATGAGCTTTCTTTTTTAGGTGTTGACGTTTCTGGGCTTTACGCTGACGTCCGTTTGAGTTCTAGCTCTGAATCATCCAGTTCTTAATCTTTCGTTTCTGATCACAAGGTTCCTCTTTGATCCAGGATGGGGAAACATCAGAGTAAATGTGAGGTCCACAAAAATGGCTCAGGCAGTATTCGAATCGGGGAGAAAATTGTTCATGAGAGGGATGTTGAAAAGGAGTTTAGAACATCTCGTATCCCTTTTTCTATTGATCGCCCGAGTGGATTTAATATCGAGTCGAACGTGGTCGGGGTAGATGAGATCATGATGTATCGTGCTCGATTTGACTTGGATGACTCGGTTACAATGTCTCCTGCTGGTGATAGAGCCATATGTAACCTTTCTCCGGGTATGGTGGAGATTTATAGGTCCATTCTCTGTTGTTGCATCACTAATCCTCTCCAGCCGTTTAATACCTGGTTTCTAGCCGAAGCAGGGATTGCTCCAGCCAAATTACCCCGAATAGCTACAAGATTTTGACGTGCATGTGGCATATATAGAGCTGGATTAACTTATCACCACCTTCCCTGAATGAAATCAGGCATTTTTATACATTAAGGCAATTTGGTCGGACAGGCCTATTTTCTTATGTCCAATCTGCCAGATTACTGAGTCCCTGAGGGGACAAAAGTGAACCGGGGAGTTGAAATCCCTACTGATGCAAAAAAGAGAGGTTTCGTGTGGAGATTTTCTTCATCGAATAAGCATTGGAAGAACAGCTGGTTCTTCATCGGAGGGAACATAGGACTTCAGGTTTCTCTCTCGGTCAGGGAGAATCAGACGGTGCTGAAGGTTCCCTATTTTTCTGTTCTTCTGACGTATGGAACAAGAAAAAACTTGACTTCTCTGATACTGAGCTGACCAGACTTGCTCGGGCAGCAGTGTGTACTCTGGAAAAGATGAGCAGATCCTATCTTTTTAGCGAGAAGAATATGATAGAGCTTCGCTTTTTAGCCATATTTCAGGCTATCGCAGATGACGTAAGTGTTTTTTTTCTATTTCGCTTATTACTTGTCTGACTTGGTTTTCTATCGTGTTAGTGTATGACTCAGACATCGTCTGCAACGTTCAAGTTTGCCAGGTGAAATCCATCCTTCAAGCGAGCCAAAGATAAGCTTCTCGCCAAAGCAAGGAAGGTATTGCTCCACTTGACTCGGATGAAGAATCTATTGAGGCTGACGAGCAGATTCTTGAGTACGTCCCTGAAGAGGTCATTCAGCCAACCGTGGGGAAATCTAGTGGTCCGAATGGCCATGTTGAAACCTCTGATGGCTAAATATTTCATAAGAATGAGGGCGGGCATGAAGATTGTCTTGGCAGAGTTTATGGTGTGCCGAAGTCCCCGGTTGATGAGGTTCCTGCCGAACAGTTTGCTGTCAAGGATGGAGATAAAACTGGAAAGCCTTTAGACGAACAAGTAAATCTTAATCCTGGTTTCTTCGAATCTTTCCTTGATGTTGATTATCAGGATGATCATGCGGCTGATCTCTACTTTAATCTTATCCGGGCTGAGAAAAGGAAGATGGTTGACTCTCCCATTAGTCCTCATAAAATCCCTCGGGTGGTATCGTTTATCAAATCAAGTGATGATGATACCGATGCTGGAATTCCCCCAAGAGTTCAAGTTGAAGCATCAGCAGGAGCGGAAACTTCCAGTCTGAATAGGGACTCCTTACCTTCTGAGGCTGAAGATGTAAGGGCTGAATTCTTGGAAGACCCTTCTTATCCTTCTCCCCAGGATATGTTAAGGGCGATGTCATCCGGTCGGGCTTTCATTGAGGATGACCATTGGAGTTGTTTTAGGGATGGCTCTTCAACGGATCGTCTTTAAAATATTTTCAACGGTGTATCCTATGTAAGTTTTATTCTATCCCAACAGTTTTTAAGTCTTATACCGGTTAGATTTTTAACTTTAATTTCCTTACAGATGGTGGATGAGTTTGCTGAGTTGGTTCAGACGTAACATCATCAAGTCGATCTAGTAAGGCGTCACGAAGCTCAACTGAAGAAGAGTGAGGATAGCCGTACTCGGGTCAAGGCTGCTTATCAGAGGGGGGTGAGCTCTGCCCAGGAATTCACCAAACATTGCTTGGCTAAGCAAATGGGAGCCGAGGAGAGAGCTTCTTTGGCAGGAGAGAAGGTTGTATCGTTTCAAAACTTACTGTCTGATGCCCAGGAATCGATGCTCAAATCGGAATAGGAAGCTGAGCAGGCCAAGTCATCCTATGAACAAAAGATTCAAGACTTGGAACGCCAAGTTTTGACGGTTGAATCCTTATCAAAGGAGGCTAGGCTGGAACTTGAGGTCTAGAGGGTCGATCGTTTCGAAAGGTCCCCAGCTTATAACTTCTTTCTCCTCCGGGAATTTCAACGAGGGTTAGTTTCAACTGGCTAATTTTTTAAAGTCAAGAATCGGGCAACTGATAAAGCCCGAACCAACTGAGAGTTGTCGATCAAGAACCATATGGATCGATCCCTGGAATCTCTTCAGACTCAAATGAAAGAATGGAAAGCTTAATGTCACAGCCGAGGTAAAAAGCCTCATCCTATGCATTTGGAGATCCCATAAGCATTCTCTCTCGACCTTCTATGCCAGTCAGGAATCTGGTGTGAATGGCTCGATCCCTGAAGCAGATTACAGTGAGTGGATGGATGACTTGGTAGACACAATCGCCTAACCTTCAAATGAGAGTATTCTCCATGAATACGAGATAGTGCCTGACCCGAGTATCGGTAAAATTTCCAAATCCTCATCTTAACCTTAGGTCATTTTTGTAGAATTTTCTACCTTGTAAAGATTTTGATCAATTAAAGTTTCATATTTTTGTGAATTGCTTTATTCAGAAAGTCAAGTATTTTGCTTAAACCGGCTAACTTATTACTCGATTAATTTCACAGAGTACGGAGTGTCTTATTTAACTTGGTTTTGTTATTTGGAATAGAAGCTAACACCAAGTATCTTATTGAACTGGCTAACTCTGTTGTCCGAGTAACTTTACCGAGTATCTTATTTAACTTGGTTTTGTTTATTCAGAACGATTTTCTAATGCCAAGTATCTTATTAAACTAGCTAATACAATCTCTTCGTGTCAAGTATCTTATTAAACTAGCTAATATTATTAACCGAGCCATCTAGAAACAAGCAAGTAGATTTATACTCGTATTTCATACTCGATTGCTACCCAAACATTACATCAAGGCTAACCATGATCATATGTTCGAGTCCTTAAACAAGTTACTGAAGAAGTCTCCTTAGTTTTGTCTGTGCAAGGGTTTGTCGAATCGTTAAGCTTTTGAACTGCTTAACACAGCTGTGCATCTCACCGAGATTTTTCCCGACAGCGCCCTGAGCCGTTTTCCATAATTTGGTACATCAGGTTTGCCTTTTGGCTAAGGTCGTCTGACCTAGCTCGACAGGCATGCTCCTTCGAGCTTCTCTGCCCATTCAGGAATTTCATCAAATTAATGGTCCCGAGTATTTTATTTGCATATTCTTATTATCATGCTCGTCTTTCATATGTTCTTATTATCATATGCTTTAGATTTCTGAAATCCCGAGTTGGGTTCTTATTTATAACTGCAAAACTAAAAATGATTAAATTTCAAAACTAATAACTTGACTAAAATTGTCCTAACTAAAAAGGAAACAAAATTTCAATGATAAAAAATCTTCAAATATTGGGCGTTGCATGGTCGGGTTAAGACCCCTCCATTTGGTCGTGCAATCCAATATGCTCCATGACCAAATGATACTTTTCTGAGTACCAGGTCTCCAAGTTGGAATTTCCTGATTCGAACATGAGAATTGTAGTGGCGAGCCACTCTTTGTTGATATGCCATATTTCGTATTCGGGACTTCTCCCTTTTCTCTTTTAGCTCATCTAGGCTTTGTAACAGCATATCAACATTTTGGTCTTCATTATATAGCCTGACCCTAGGTGATGCGTACAATGTTTCTACAAGGATAACAACTTCTATTCCAAACGCTAAAGTGAATGGAGTCTCTCTTGATGAAGTTCTTAATGTCGTCTGATATGCCCATAATACCTCAGGAAGTTTTTCAACCCAACTTCCTTTCTTGGCATCTAGCTTAGCTTTGAGTGTATGCTTGATGATTTTGTTTACTGCTTTAGCTTGTCCATTTGTTTGAGGGTGGGCAGGTGTTGCGTAGTAATTAGCAATTTGGTACTCGTTACACAACTGTCTGAGTTTTATATTATTGAACTGGGTGCCATTGTTAGTGATGATAATGCTTAGGACTCCGAATCTGTAGAGTATATTTTTCTGCAAGAAATTCGTGGTGTTTGCTTCTGTGACATTCAATAACGCTTCTGTGATATGCAATAACGCTTGAGCTTCTGTCCATTTTGTGAAATAATCAATGGCTACTATTGCATGCTTCGTTCCACCCTCTGTCCCTACTAGCATTGGGCCAATTAAGTCGAAGCCCCACATGGCAAATGGCCTTGGGGACGTAAGGCTTCTAAGTTGTTCAGGGTGCTGTCGGATATCGTTAGCGATCCTTTGGCATGCATTACAGCTTTCCAAACATCGTTGTGCACCTGAGAATAAAGTGGGCCAATAATAACCTTGCCTGAGTACCTTATATGCTAAAATTTTACCCCTGTATGGTTTCCGCATACTCCACTGTGGATTTCCTGTAGTATCTGACGTGCATCTTCCTCTGATATACATCTTTGGAGTGTTTGGGAAAATCCTCTTCTGTACAGTTCTCCTTCGATCAATGTGTATCTTGCTGACTGATACCTGATGTGTTTGGCTTGTACGGGATCTTCCAGGAGCATGTCTTCTTCCAGGTACCTTTTTAGCTGAGTCATCCAACCGTCTAAGGGTTTTTGGATTTCTGATATTTCAAAGTTTTTTGGCTCAGCTGTGCTCGGTTCGAAGAGATGCGCGACTGGAATTGTTTTTAGCTTGATTGTGGTCGTTGCTGATGCTAGTTTGGATAAGGCATCCACCTTTTCATTCTCTTCCCTGGGAATCTAAACAATCTTATATTCTTTGAATTTCTGAAAGAGTTGTTTTGCTAGGCCACGATAAGCTATCATACCTTCATCTCTGGCTTGGTATTCATCTAGAACTTGGTTGATGACTACCTGTGAGTCGCTAAATATTTCAACCTCATCTACTCCGAGGGCTATGCATACTCTGAGTCCAGCTAGTAGTGTCTCATACTCGGCTTGATTATTCATTGCTTTGAAGTCGAATCTCATGGCACACTCGACATCATCTCCTTCTGGGGTGCATACTACGTTCTCTGCCCCGCTGGCATGAGTGTTCGAGGAACCATCGACGTATAATTTCCATGAGAAACTTTTGCCCAACATCTTTTTTGCTTCCAGGTTTGGTTATGTGAATTCTGCTATGAAATCTGCCACTGCTTGGCCTTTGAGAGATGTCCTAGGGACATACTGGATATCGAATTCACTTAACTCGATTGCTCATTTGGTTAGTCTTCCTGAAATTTTAGGCTTCTGTAAGATTTGCTTAAATGGGCAGTCGGTGAGGACCTGGATTGTATGAGCCTGAAAGTATGGCCTCGGCTTTGTTGCTGCCAAAACCAATGCTAAGACCATTTTTTTTACCTGTGAATATCTGGTTTCAGCTGGAAGAAGTGTCATACTGGTATAGTATACTGGCCTCTATACTCCATCTTCTACTCTAACTAGAACTGAGCTTGCTGCTAATTCCGTAATTGATAAGTACCATTGGAGTATTTCTCCCATTTTTGGTTTTGAAAGGATGGGAGCTTGCCCTAGGTACTCTTTAAGTTTAAGGAATGTCTGCTTGCATTCTTCATTCCATTCGAGCCCTTTTCCTTTTTTAATTACTTTCGAAAAGAGAGCACATTTGTCTGTGGCCTTTGAAATAAATTTGCCCAAGGAAGCTAAGTATCCTGTTAAACACTACACTTCTTTTAGCGTCCTTGGTGAGGTCATTATTTGTAGGGCTTGGATATTTTTAGGGTTTACTTTGATTCCCCTCTGGTAAACTTGGATACCCAGGAACCTTTCTGAAGGAACTCCAAATAGGCACTTGTTCGGATTCAGCTTCATTTGATATCTCCTTAAGACATCGAATGTTTCCCGCAGGTCTGAAGCATGTCTATCTACCGAGATGCTCTTGGTCAACATGTCATCTATGTAAACTTCCATGTTTCTTCCTATTTGACGTGCGAAGATTCTGTTGACCAACCTTTGGTATGTTGCTCCTGCTTTCTTTAGCCCAAAGAGCATTACTGTGTAACAATATAAGCCCTGGTCGATTGTGAACGCCGTTTTTTCCTCATCAGCCTTATTCATACGGATTTTGTTATACCCTGAGTAGACGTCCATGAAACTGAGTAATTTGTGGCCTGACGTGGCATCAACCAGTTGGTCTATCCTTGGAAGTGGAAAACTGTCTTTTGGGCAGGCTTTATTCAGGTCTGTGAAATCTACGCACATTCTCCACTGACCATTTCTCTTCTGGACAAGGACCACATTGGCAACCTACTGAGGGTAGCTGATCTCTCTGATTGATCCTACAGCGAGTAACTTCTCCACTTCTTGCTTTATCGCCTGACTTCTTTCGAGGTTAAAAGATATTCTTTTTTGTAGTACTGGTTTTACATTTAGGTCCACTACAAGATGATGTGATATTACTCGGGAATCTATCCCTACCATGTCTTCATGACTCTAAGCGAACACATCTTTGTATTCTCTAAGCACATCAATAAGATTTTGCTTAACCTTTCCTTCTAAACTAGCCCCGATTTTGATCTTCTTTCCTGGGTCATCTTCCCTTAAGACTATTTCCAATATTGGTTCACTTTTAGACATTTTTAGCTCTTCCCTCGGATCGAACTCAAACAACGGTGATTCTTGCTCGGTCTGATCTAATCGGGTGATGGTGAACACTTGTTCGCTATTATCTGTGTCTTCATAAACCGAGAGATTAGCTCTTCTGGCCATCTCCTAGGACCTCTAGACTATTCCTACCCCCAGTTCAGTTGGGAATTTGATCATCAGAGCATAAGTAGTTGTTACTGCCTTAGGTTTATTCAATAATGACCGACATAACAACGTGTTATAAGGCCAATTGTCTAGGTCTACCACTACAAAATCGAGCAACATTGTTCTCTGACAAGGTGCTACTCCGATTTTTACGAGCAACTTTACCGTCCCGAGAGACCTGACCTCAACTACCCCAAATCCTTTGAATGGGGTATGAAAAGGTTGCAAATCCTTTCAGTCAAAACTGAGTTGATTGTAGACAGCTATATTGAGAATATCAGCCGAACTACCATTGTCTATTAAAATTTCCTCACTTCTTTATGTCCAATTCAGGCACTTATTGAAAATACAATCACAATTAAATGCTCAAGGCTAACCTAGAGGGGGGTGAATAGGTTAGGCACCTTTTTCGACTCCCTTAGAAACAAATAAAAGTTTGTCCCGCTAGATTGCTTGTATCACAATCTATATATTAATTAAAGACAATTAATCAAAATATAAACACGAGTAAAGTGTGATACAAACAAGTAATTGTAACACATACACAATCTATATTATAAAGAGGAAGTCAACATACATAAAGAGTTCTATGCACAATACAAATATTAGAGAGATAGGGATAGAGAAAAGTTGACACAAGATATAACGTGGTAAACCTCCAAAGAGGAAACATCTACGGGCTAGCAGCCACCGACAAACAAAATCCACTAGTAGATAAGACAAGTACAATCTCTCAAGTGACCTTTTCACCTAGAAACTACCCTCCTATTCTACTCTAGAAGTTGTCGCCCTATGCTCAACAATCCGAGGCTCCACACCTCTAGTCAAGACTTCCTTGCTCACCTTATCCGGATCTTCACAACCCAAGGCAAGACTTCTTGCTCAACTATCCGAGTCTTCCCAACTCTAGTCAAGACTTCTTTGATCACCTATCAGAGTTCTCCCAACTCTAGGCAAGATTTCTTGGTCCACTATCCAAGGCTTCACACCTCTAGCCAAGACTTCCTTGCTCGACAATCTGAGGCTTCACACCTCTTGCCAAGACTTCTTGCTCAACATCATAGGTCTCACACCTATTGTCAAGACTTCCTTCTGACAAGGCATCTAGGTGATCATGAATGCAGAATTCAAACAACCATGCAACATAAAATGCTATGATCAAAAAATCCTATGGAAAATACTAGACATGAGCATGAATGCACAAATCACATATAGTATAGTTTATCATGCATTAGTAGTCAATCTAGATTATGTAAGATATGATTAACAATAATCACAAACTAGATTCATGCATATATCTAAACTTGAATCACAAGATATGATCAATAAATCATAAGATCAAGTTTAAATCACAAAAACCTAAAACATGCTAAAATCATATGACAATGTCAAATAGATCTACGCATATTCCTAATCATAGATTCAACAAATCACATGAATAGCTCAAAAGAACATAAGCACATGTATTATGTGAGAATTTTGACCAAGAGAGCCTAATACATGTGATGAACTATTTTTCACAAAATCAATCAGTCAAAGATCAAAAAATAGTCCTAGAATCAAAGCTAGCACAATATAATCCCAAACATGTGATAACATAGGCAAAATCAAAACCTAACTCAACAAGAATGATTTCAATTGAAATTCAACTTAGCCTTGAAAGTGTTCAAAAGGCAAATCAAAACACTCACAATATACAAATATATGTAGAAGAAGAAAACCCAAGGCAATTGACCAAGTTTTAAAAGAAAACTTAGAGAGAAAATCAATACCTTAGTTGATCTAGGTGCAGTCCCATTTTTGTATAATTAGACACCAAAAAGAGCAACAAAATTAACTCAAACCTTCAGAGAAAAGATGGAGGATGAATATATGAACACTCTTAACTTCGAATCACTCAAATCGGTGTTCAACTGAAGAGGTTACGGTGTTAGGAAGGTGAGAAAATTTAGAGAGAAAATTCTACACACTTGATTATAATTTCTTCTTAGAATGAAATGTGAGAGGGAGAGAGTTTATAAAGGAGTGAGAAAGAAGAAAGATGAAAAGACATTTTTGCCCTCCTTAGGAAGTGTTTCCCCGAGATGGCATGTGGGCATCTTGGGGCAGCAAGGTTGTGCGGCCGAGATGGCCACGCGCCATCTCGAACATGCACACCTCCATGGCCTTTTGGCCATGGTGCATTCCCCTCGCGCTTCCCTTACGTTCTTCGACCATTCTCCGGCCTCCAAACTCAGAATTCGAATCCATTTGCAGATTACAAACCATAACTTACACACGGACATGGAAATATAAGATAGTCAACCCAAAATATAATAATTCGACTCGATATACGAAGATGAAGACAATGTATGAAACATGAGTTGAAAGTGTAGTATCTTTTAACTTTGAACTTGAAATCAATAGTATGAGTAACCGAAATGACTGGAACTCAATCAAGAATTATTTAAGACTAAATCCAAGTTCAATATCCATGTTATACAAACATATACACACACAAACACAATTCACGCTAGAATGCAAACTACATAGAGATAGTTTCCAATCATGCATATTCCAAAACATGTTATTTCCAAACCAATGCATGAGCATTCATCTTAAAGTGTGTAAATGTGTTATACATGGTGCACAATGATGTAAGGACACATATGAATGAATTGTATGTGTGTGCCTATAAAGGTACACAATGATGCAGAGGCACAAATGTATGATATGTGTGTGTGTGCCTAAGCCTTGTAAGAGAAAGATAAGGTCTTAGTATACCTTTGTAGAACCAAATTGCATCCTTTCTCTTTGAAGACTTAGAACTTGATTTGACTTGTTGTTTCTTCTTCCTTGAAGCTTTAATCATCATGAACCTAAACAACTAAGGCATTACAAGTAAGTATCATTTTGATATGGAATTCATGCCAACACAAACTAAAACCTAACAATCTCCCCCTTTGGAAATTCCATGTCAAAACACCTATACATTTACTACAAATATCAAAATGAAGATAGGTCACAAAATCACTCCCTCACATTACAATGAGTAAGATTTCTATAACTAATCTTCACCAACTCTTGAACTTTATCTTGATCTTCTCTTGAAACAACCTACAAATCATCTCAATGCACAATGCATATACAAGAGAAAAACAACAAATGGCAACATATAATATGGATAAGAATATACAATTAAGTCCACAAATACATGTATCTCCCCCTCAATACATGCCAAATACAAGAATTCTTAACCAAATCTTAAGACGAATTATTACAAGCCATTGAAATCCAAAAGTTCACAAAAACAACCTAAAAAGGAAACTAAGTAACTAGCAATTCATAACAACTCTTTCTCCCCCTTTTTGACATGAAATGATGCCAAAAGGTAAGAAACATACCATGAGACTCAAATACTAGCTACTAGATCCACCAAAGAAAGATGTGCGTGTAGTTGACCTAACATAATGCTTGAGAGGTGGTCTTGAACTTGATGCAATACATTCATCCAACTCTTTTATTCTTGCATCTTGTTTTTCAACTATAGCACTAAGCTCATCAACCTTCTTCTTCAAATGCAAAGCCCAATCCGGAAGAATGTTTATGCTAGTCTCTTGACAATCAACTTGTGAACTAAAAAGTCCAAAAGTATCACATGTCTTACCCTTATCCTTATATGACATGTATGACACACGTTTATCACTATACTTTTCCAAGGGTTGTACCAACATATCATCTCCACTACTTTGAACACCACGAGCTACTGGTAATGCAAGCTTCTTATCGCCTCTAGTTGAGAAAGCCGTATTATCCAAATAAAACATATGCAAATCCCCAAGGTTTATAGGTTGATTAGTCACTAAGGCATGTACTTTTTTGATCTTGTCTTTATTCAACTCGGTTGAATTCGAAGATCCAATAATATTTGTGCAAATGAAAAGATGCCAAAATGCACTTGCCTAAGTTAACTCTTGTTGACTACTATATGCTCTACCTTTCCACTCAAAAGAAGCATTGTCACATAGAGTTCTACCCATGATGTTAAGATTCTCAATGATATCAACATCTAGAAAGTTTGAATCAATATCTCTAGATAGCCCAAGAAACTTGTTAATGTTTACCGGGTTAACTCTAAACACAATACCCCTAACATCCATCAAAGCATCCAAAAAGGTGGCACACTCTCTCTATATTCTTGATTAAATTATCTAACAATAGTGTCATTCACTATTCCTAGCATGCTCACCCAATATTCCCAATTTCTATCCTTAATGCATTTAATAACATAAGAATCTTTACATTTACCTAAGTCAATGTCTTTCTCTTGAAATATCTTCTTAGTTGCAAAGATCCCTAAATCCTTTGACCTTGAAGCTTTGGATCTCTTTGAGGTTGACTTGGCTTTCACAATGTGATTCAATTGATTTCCACTCCTAGTAACTTTAGTTCTTCCCATCTGTTCTTGTGAAATGAGATGCTATAAACATACAAAAGTGAGTGATAAACAAAACAAGATTATTAGTCACAAATATATAAAACAATGACATATGACTTAAGAATGGATCATCATGCAAGATAAAGATAGTGAGTAATATCTTACAAGTATCATTAAGTCAAAATATGCCAACATGTAACAAAATGAAGCATGTGAACATATCATAAAAGAGAACAATGTCTAGCATACAATGCTCCCCCTTGATAAATGCCATGACTAAGATTCATGATAGCATAAGGTTCACAAGGAAGTTCACACAATCACACATTCATGCAATTTGAAGAAATATCAACAAAATAAGCTTCATATGCTAAGAGAGATACACAAAGATTTTTCAAGTTCTCTCATATTTCTTCAACAATTGCAAAGATATCATCATACTCATAAACAAAGTGTGTGTGAAAGAGATATGCTTCAAAGATATATCAAGAAGTAGTTTGATAATCAATATGTAAACAATTTCCAACAACTATTCATCTTAAGTTTTTGCTTTTAAGAGAACAGATTTTCAACATATAAGCGTGTGTGTGCATGTGGCACGACATCCCATTTCTGTTTTTCAACCCGACCTCATTTGATTTTCAACTAAACTCCTTTTTAAACCTTCCTCCTTTTCTTTTTAGGCTTTGAATCAAAGATTTTTTTTTATTGATTTCATTTCAACACTTCTTTGATTTTTCCATTTTTTTTTACATAAACAAAAATTCACTTCATGACCGCTTTCACTCATCACAATGGTGTAGCTCTTTCCAACATTGGGTAGCTTTCACAACCAAGGTGTGTAGCTCTTTTCATGAAGGTGCTCGTTGAGTTCTATATAATTGCCGAAGCAAAATGGATACTAATCATAGGTCATTTTAAATGTACTTAAGCATAAAAACTTCAAGATGTATCCAATGTTTACATATTAGTAAACTCAACCTACAAGCAAAACATATAAGAGAAGCAAGGTGCAATTTTTAGAAAACCAAGATTTTATGGCTCATAAGCACATGATCTAAAAGCAATAAGTAGAGACTTATTCAAGATCGTTACTTCTCTAATGAGTAGCTTTCAAAGAATATGAAGCTCATATCTTCAAAAGTAATGCCACTCAATATACCAAACACAAACAATCATCAAAGTTAAGATCAATGTGAACAATATCACTATTAGATCCTAAAATAGCAAATGTCAATGAGAACTAAATGTATACTATACAAAATTCTCTAATATGACATGCTATGAGTTGTATGTCAAAAATTGAGTCAAAATTGAATATCTAAAAGAATATGCATTAGAGTATAGAGATACCTTTTTGCACATTATATTTGCCAAATATCATACTTCCACCCTTTTTATGAGCACTCTTGCCTTGAATGTCCTCATGACACCAAGTTGACGATGTTTCACAACAAGAGTATAAAAAGCATAATATCTCAACTCAATCAACACATATAACAAAAGAACTTCTTCAAAGTTAATCAACAAATTTTTACCATCATAACAATCATGATGTGAGATAACCAAGTTCATATCAATACATGGAGTATTCAAAGCTAGCAAGCAAGAATTCTCAACACAATTGATATATAGCCTTAAAGCTATCTCACATGTGCTTCTTATATTAGTGATAATAGCACTCACCCTTTAACCACTTGTTCTTGGGTGTACCTACACAAACATTTCCAATATCATCCTTGACAACATTGTTAAATCTAGAGTAAAGTCTTTCAATGACTTGATTAAAAAGAATATCATTAACACGCTCTTCCTTAACATTTTCAACACAAGCTTTGTCAAGTTGAACAAGATTAGAATTCTTTCTACTCCATAACTTTATCTCATGATTAGCGAAATTATCATGTTTCTCAACTTTCAAGGCCTTAACCTGTTCAAGTTGAAGTTTAATCTCCTTATCCCTAGATTCAATTCCTAATTTGCATTTTTCAATATATTTATAACATCTGGGCTTAATGTGACCTATTGTGTTGCAATAATGGCAAATTGGAATAAAAGATGAGATTGTACCTTTTGGAGTTGAACTAGCTTCACTAGGAGTTTGTAAAATTACCTTGTTCACCAACTTTTTCTTGGCTTTTGATCTTCTCTTCTTGTGTGGTTTCTTATCAATCACGACTTCATCAAAGTGTGTAGAAAGTAGTGCTTCCAAGAGCTCCTCTTCAATTACCAAGTCGTCTTTACCACTATGAGAGTTAACAAGATTCCTAACACCAGACACACTAACCGAATCATTCACTAAATCCTTGATAGCCTCCTTAGCCGTGTCTATCTCTTCCATCAATTCTTGTTCTCTCATCTTCAAATAAGATATCACATTATCCTTCTCAAGGTTAATCATTTCAAGTTCTCTAAACTTGTTCATAATATCACTTTTTTCACCAAGAAGTTTACGAGTAACAACCATAAACTCATCTAGTTGCTTCTTGATCAAATCATCCTTCTCAACTACTTCTCTTTGAGCATTGTCTCTAGCTTCTTCAAGCTTTTCTATCTTTTTCAACAACTCAAGATTAGTAGGAATAGAACTAGAGCTTTCATCATGATTTGCATTAAGGTTCTTGTTCAAAGATATTGTACTACCAATATCTAGTGAAGAATGAGAAGCCGTTAGAGCTACAAAATTGCTCTCAAACTCTTCATCACTTGAAGACTCACTACTAGAGCTCTCATTGCACTAGAATTATCATCACTCCAAGTAGCCACCAACACTTTGCCTTTCTTGTCTTTCGTAGATGGCTTCTTGGTGCACTTACTAGCAAAGTGACCAAAACCTTGACAATTATAGCATTGAACCTCTTTCTTGTTCATGGCTTGACTATTCTTCACAATCCTTGGAGATGATATTCTCTTGACTCCTTTTTCCTTAGAAGACTTGCCTTTAGTTTTGGCATTCTTCTTTAAAAACTTCTTGAACCTTCTAACCAAGAGTGCCATTTCTTTATTTTCATCATCATTCTCCTCCTCAATAGCATTGAGAGCAATTCCCTTACTATTGATCTTTGGCTTCAAGCACATCTCATAAGTTTGGAGAGACCCAAGCAACTCATCGATGTTCATACTATCCACATCCTTGCTTTCCTCAATGGCCATCACCTTTGATTTAAATCTCTTAGGAAGAGATCTAAGGATTTTCCAATTTAAACGCTCTTTTTAGATAGGTACTCCAAGTGCTTGACATTATTTAGCTATTTTAAGAAGCCGGAATTGGAAGTCTACAAACTTTTCTTCCTCACCCATACTTAAACCTTCAAATTGTGATGCCAACATTTGAAGCCTCGATTTCTTCACCGCTAAGGTTTCTTCATTAGTAACTTGGAGAGTATCCCAAGCTTCCTTTACGGATTCAAGATTTTAGATGTAGGAGAATTGATGCCCATCAACTCCTCCAAAGATGGCATTCATAGCACGATGGTGCCATTTTGTAACCTCAAACTCATTTGTTGTCCATTCACTTCTTGGCTTGAGTATCATGGTTCCATCCTCTAAAACCTTAGTATGAGGACTATAACCTTCTTCCACTACCATCCAAGCCCTTTCATCAATAGAGCAGATGTAGGCTTTCATCCTCAACTTCCAATACCCATAGTTAATGCCACGAAGTAATGGTGGCCCAGTATTTGAGGCTCCTTCCACCATTACATCATCTTGTAAACCCATGACTTCAAACGCCTTACAAAAACCATGAAATTATCACCCCGGACTCACACTAAGTGCAATCTAGTGTCCTGCTTTGATACCAATTGAAAATACAATCACGGTTAAATGCTCAAGGCTAACCTACATAAGGGTGAATAGGTTAGGCACCTTTTTCGACTCCCTTAGAAACAAACAAAAGTTTGTCCCTCTAGATTGCTTGTATCACAATATATATATTAATTAAAGACAATTAATCAATATATAAACACAAGTAAAGTGTGATACAAACAAGTAATTGTAACACATACACAATCTATAATATAAAGAGGAAGTCAACATAAATAAAGAGTTCTATCCACAATACAAATATTAGAGAGATAGGGATAGAGAAAAGTTGACACAAGATATAACTTGGTAAACCTCCAAAGAGGAAACATCCACGGGCTAGCAGCCACCAGCAAACAAAATCCACTAGTAGATAAGACAAATACAATCTCTAAAGTGACCTCTTCACCTAGAAACTACCCTCATATCCTACTCTAGAAGCTGTTGCCCTATGCTCAACAATCTGAGGCTTCACACCTCTTGTCAAAACTTCCTTGCTCCCCTTATCCGGATCTTCACAACCCAAGGCAAGACTTCTTGCTTAACTATCTGAGTCTTCTCGACTCTAGTTAAGACTTTCTTGCTCACCTATCCGAGTTCTCCCAACTCTAGGCATGACTTCTTGCTCGACTATCCAAGGCTTCACACCTCTTGCCAAGACTTCCTTGCTCGACAATCTGAGGTTTCACACCTCTTGCCAAGACTTCTTGCTCAATACCATAGGTCTCACACCTATTGTCAAGACTTCCTTCTCACAAGGTATCTAGGTGATCATGAATGTAAAATGCAAACAAGCACGCAACATAGAATGCTATGATCAAAACATCCAAGGAAAATACTATACATGAGCATGAATGCACAAATCACATATTGTCTACTTTATCATGCATGAGTAGTCAATCTAGATTATGTAAGATATGATCAACATTAATCACAAACTAGATTCATGCATATATCTAAGCTTGAATCACAAGATATGATCAACAAATCACAAGATCAATTTTAAATCACAAAAACCTAAAACATGCTAAAATTTTATGACAATATCAAATAGATCTAAGCATAAGTTCTAGAGCATATTACTAATCATAGATTTAACAAATCACATGAATAGCTCAAAAGAACATAAGCACATGTATTATGTGAGAATTTTGGCCAAGAGAGCCTAATACATGTGATGAACTATTTTTCACAAAATCAATCAATCAAAGATCACAAAATAGTCCTAGAATCATAGCTAACACAATATAATCCCAAACATGTGATATCATAGGCAAAATCAAAACCTAACTCAACATGAATGATTTCAACTGAAATTCAACCTAGCTTTGAAAGTGTTCAAAACATAAATCAAAATACTCACAATATACAAATATATGTAGAAGAAGAAAACCCAAGGCAATTGATCAAGTTTTAAAAGAAAACTTAGAGAGAAAATCAATACCTTAGTTGATCTAGGTGCAGTCCCGTTTTTGTATGATTAGACGCCAAATAAAGCAGAAATATTAACTCAAACCATCATAGAAAAGATGGAGGATGAATAGATGAACACTCTCAACTTATAATCACTCAAATTGGAGTTCAAATGAAGAAGTTATGGTGTTTGGAAGGTGAGAAAATTTAGAGAGAAAATTCTGCACACTTGATTTAAATTTCTTCTTATAATGAAATGTGAGAGGGAAAGAGTTTATAAGGGATTGGGAGACTTGGACATGTGAAATGAACAAGAGGGGCAAAATGAAGCCAAGCAAGTTTGCTGCCCGAGATGGCACGTGGGCATCTTGGGGCTGCAAGCCTTCTGCCCCGAGACGGCCACGCGCCATCTCGGGAAAGAAGACCATGCTTGCTTCTTTCTCCTTCGACCCTCCTTCGCGTTCTTCGACCGTTCTCCGGCCTTCAAACTCGGAATTCGAATCCGTTTATGGATTACAAACCGTAACTCTTACACGGACATGGAAATATAAGATACTCAACCCAGAATATAATAATTATACTTTATATATGAAGACAAAGACAATGTATGAAACATGAGTTGAAAGTGTAGTATCTTTTAACTTTGAACTTGAAATCAATAGTATGAGTAACTGAAATGACCGAAACTCGTTCAAGAATGATATAAGACTAAATCCAAGTTCAATATCCATGTTATACAAACATATACACACACAAACACAATTCACACTAGAATGCAAACTACATAGAGATAGTTTCCAATCATGCATATTCCAAAACATGTTATTTCCAAACCAATAAATGAGCATTCATCTTAAAGTGTGTGAATGTGTTACACATGGTGCACAATGATGTAGATTCACATATGCATGAATTGTGTGTGTGCCTATAAAGGTGCACAATGATGCAGGGATACAAATGTATGATATGTGTGTGTGTGTCTAAGCCTTGTAAGAGAAAGATAAGGTCTTAGAACTTGCTTTGACTTGTTGTTTCTTCTTCCTTGAAATTTGAACCATCATGAACCTAAACAACTAAGTCATTACAAGTAAACATCATTTTAATATGGAATTCATGCAAACACAAACTAAAACCAAACAATCTCCCCCTTTGGCAACTTCCATGTCAAAACACCTATACATTTACTACAAATATCAAAATAAAGATAGGTCACAAAATCACTCCCTCACATTACAATGAGTAAGATTCTTATAACTAATCCTCACCAACTCTTGAACTGCATCTTGATCTTCTCTTGAAGCAACCTACAAATCATCTCAAAGCACAATGCATATACAAGAGAAAAAGAACAAATGGAAACATATAATATGGATAAGAATATACAATTAAGTCCACAAATACATGTATCTCCCCTTCAATACATGCCAAATACAAGAATTCTCAACCAAATCTTAAGACTAATTATTACAAGCCATTGAAAGTCCAAAAGTTCACAAAAACAACATAAAAACGAAACTAAGTAACTAGCAATTCATAACAACTCTTTCTCCCCCTTTTTGACATGAAATGATGCCAAATGGTAAGAAACATACCATGAGACTCAAATACTAGCTACTAGATCCACCAAAGAAAGATGTGCGTGTAGTTGACATAACATAATGCTTGAGAGGTGGTCTTGAGTTTGATGCAATACACTCCTCCAACTCTTTTATTCTAGCATCTTGTTTTTCAACTATAGCATTAAGCTCATCAACCTTCTTCTTCAAATGCAAAGCCCAATCCGGAAGAATGTTTATGCTAGTCTCTTGACAATCAACTTGTGAACTAAAAAGTCCAAAAGTATCACATCTCTTACCCTTATCCTTATATGACATGTATGACACACGTTTATCACTATACTTTTCTAAGGGTTGTACCAACATATCATCTCCACTCCCTTGAACACCACGAGCTAAACCCCAGTAATGCAAGCTTCTTATCTCCTCTAGTTGAGAAAGCCGCATTTTCCAAATAGAACATAAGAAAATCCCCAAACTTTATAGGTTGATTAGTCACTAAAGCATATACTATTTTGATCTTGTCTTTATTCAACTCGGTTAAATTCGAAGATCCAATAATATTTGTGCAAATGAAAAGATGCCAAAATGGACTTGCCTTAGTTAACTCATGTTGACTAATATATGCTCTACCTTTCCACTCAAAAGAAGCATTGTCATATAGAGTTCTACCCATGATAATAAGATTCTCAAAGATATCAACATCTAGAATGTTTGAATCAATATCACTAGATAGCCCAAGAAACTTGTTAATGTTTACCGGGTTAACTCTAAACATAACACCCCTAACTTCCATCAAAGCATTCAATAAGGTGGCACTCTCTCTATATTCATGATAAAATTCTCTAACAATAGTGTCATTCACTATTTCTAGCATGCTCACCCAAGATTCCCAATTTCTATCCTTAATGCATTTAAGAAAATAAGAATCTTTACATTTACCTAAGTCAATGCCTCTCTCTTGAAATATCTTCTTAGTTGCAAAGATCCCTAAATCCTTTGACCTTGAAGCTTTGGATCTCTTTGAGGTAGACTTGGCTTTCACAATGGGATTCATATGATTTCCACTTCCGGTAACTTTAGTTCTTCCCATTTGTTCTTGTGAAATGAGATGCTATAAACATACAAAAGTAAGTGATAGACAAAACAAGCTTATTAGTCACAAATATATAAAACAATGTCATATGACTTAAGAATGAATCATCATGCAAGACAAAGATAGTGAGTAATATCTTACAAGTATCATTAAGTCAAAATATGCTAATATGTAACAAAATTAATAATGTGAACATATCATAAAAGAGAACCATGTCTAGCATACAATGCTCCCCCTTGATAAATGCCATGACTAAGATTCATGATAGCATAAGGTTCACAAGGAAGTTCACACAATCACACATTCAAGCAATTTGAAGAAATATATACAAAATAAGCTTCATATGCTAAGAGGGATACACAAAGATTTTTCAAGTTCTCTCATATTTCTTCAACAATTGCAAAGATATCACCATACTCATAAACAAAGTCTGTGTGAGAGAGATATACTTCAAATATATATCAAGAAGTAGTTTTATAATCAACATGCAAATAATTTCCAACAACTATTCATCTTAAGCTTTTTCCATAAAAAGTCAAACCGATTATCATCCGGAATTTTTTGCTTTTAAGAGAATAGATTTTCAACATATAAGCGTGTGTGTGCATGAGGCTCGTCATCCCATTTCTGTTTTTCAACCCGAGCTCATTTGATTTTCAACTAAACTCCTTTTTAGGCTTTCCTCCTTTTCTTTTATTGATTTCATTTCAACACTTCTTTGATTTTTCCATTTTTTTTACATAAACAAAGATTCACTTCATGATGGCTTTCACTCATCACAATGGTGTAGCTCTTTCCAACATTGGGTAGCTTTCACAACCAAGGTGTGTAGCTCTTTTCATGAAGGTGCTCGTGTAGTTCTATGTAACTACCGAAGCAAAATGGATACTAACCATAGGTCATTTTAAATGTACTTAAGCACAAAAACTTCAAGATGTATCCAATGTTTACATATTAGTAAACTCAACCTACTAGCAAAACATAAAAGAGAAGCAATGTGCAAATTTTAGAAAACAAAGATTTTATGGCTCATAAACACATGATCTAAGAGCAATAAGTAGAGACTTATTCAAGATCATTACTTATCTAATGAGTAGCTTTCAAAGAATATGAAGCTCATATTTTCAAAAGTAATGCCACTCAATATACCAAACACAAACAATCATCAAAGTTAAGATCAAAGTGAACAATATCACTATTAAATCCTAAAATAGCAAATGTCAATGAGAACCATATGTATACTATACAAAATTCTCTAATATGACATTCTATGAGTTGTATGTCAAAAATTGAGTCAAAAGATGAATATCTAACAGAATATGCATTAGAGTATAGAGATACCTTTTTGCACATTATATTCACCAAATATCATATTTCCGCTCTTTTTATGAGCACTCTTGCCTTGAATGTCCTCATGACACCAAGTTGACGATGTTTCACAACAAGAGTATAAAAAGCATAATATCTCAACTCAATCAACACATATAACAAGAGAACTTCTTCAAAGTAAATCAACAAATTTTGACCATCATAACAATCATGATGTGAGATAACCAAGTTCATATCACTACATGGAGTATTCAAAGCTAGCAAGCAAGAATTCTCAACACAATTGAGATATAGCCTCTAAGCTATCTCACATGTGCTTCTTATATTAGTGATAAATGCACTCACCCTTGAACCACTTGTTCTTTGGTGTACCTACACAAAGATTTCTAATATCATCCTTGACAACAATGTTAAATCTAGTGTAAAGTCCTTCAATGACTTGATTAAAAAGAATATCATTAACACACTCTTCCTTAACATTTTTAACACAAGCTTTGTCAAGTTGAACAAGATTAGAATTCTTTCTACTTAACAACTTTTTCTCATGCTTAGCAAAATTATCATGTTTCTCAACTTCTAAGGCCTTAGCATGTTCAAATTGAAGGTTAATCTCCTTATCCCAATATTCATTTCATAATTTGCATTTTTCAATATATTTATAACACTTAGGCTTAATGTGACCTATTGTGTCACAATAATGTGAAATTGGAATAAAAGATGAGATTGTACCTTTTGGAGTTGAACTAGCTTCACTAGGAGTTTGCAAAAATACCTTGTTCGCCGACTTTTTCTTGGCTTTTGATCTTCTCTTCTTGTGTGGTTTTTTATCAATCACGACTTCATCAAAGTGTGTAAGAAGTGGTGCTTACAAGATCTCCTCTTCAACTACCAAGTCGTCTTCACCACTATGAGAGTTAACAAGATTCCTAACACTAGACACACTAACCGAAGCATTCACTAAATCCTTGTGAGCCTCCTTCGCCGTGTCTATTTCTTCCATCAATTCTTGTTCTCTCTTCCTCAAAGAAGATATCACATTATCCTTCTCAAGGTTAATCATTTCAAGTTCTCTAAACTTCTTCATAATATCACCTTTTTCACCAAGAAGTCTACGAGTAACAACCATAAAATCATCTAGTTGCTTCTTGATCAAATCATCCTTCTCAACTACTTCTCTTTGAGCATTGTCTCTAGCTTCTTCAATCTTTTCTATCTTTTTCAACAACTCAAAATTAGTAGGAATGGAACTAGAGCATCCATCATGATTTGCATCAAGGTTCTTGTTCAAAGATATTGTACTACCAATATCTAGTGAAGAATGAGAAGCCGTTAGAGCTACAAAGTTGCTCACCAACTCTTCATCACTTGAAGACTCACTACTAGAGCTCTCATTGTCACTAGAATCATCATCACTCCAAGTAGCCGCCAACACTTTGCCTTTCTTGTCTTTTTCAGATGGCTTCTTGGTGCACTCACTAGCAAAGTGACCAAAACCTTGACAATTATAGCATTGAACCTCTTTCTTGTTCATGGCTTGACTATTCTTCACAATCCTTGGAGATGATGTTCTCTTGACTCCTTTTTCCTTAGAAGACTTGCCTTTTGGTTTGGGATTCTTCTTTAGAAACTTCTTGAACCTTCTAACCAAGAGTGCCATTTCTTTATTTTCATCATCACTCTCCTCCTCAATAGCATTGAGAGCAATTCCCTTACTCTTGATCTTTGGCTTCAAGGACATCTCATAAGTTTGGAGAGACCCAAGCAACTCATCGATGTTCATACTATCCATGTCCTTGCTTTCCTTAATGGCCGTCCTCTTTGATTTAAATATCTTAGGAAGAGACCTAACGATTTTCCAATTTAAACACTTTTTTAAAGATAGGTACTCCAAATGCTTGACATTGGTTAGCAGTATTAAGAAGCTGGAATTTTAAGTCTTTAAACTTTTCTTCCTCACCCATACTTAAACCTTCAAATTGTGATGCCAACATTTGAAGCCTCGATTTCTTCACCGCTAAGGTTTCTTCATTAGTAACTTGGAGAGTATCCCAAGCTTCCTTTACGGATTCAAGATTTTAGATGTAGGAGAATTGATGCCCATCAACTCCTCCAAAGATGGCATTCATAGCACGATGGTGCCATTTTGTAACCTCAAACTCATTTGTTGTCTATTCACTTCTTGGCTTGAGTATCATGGTTCCATCCTCTAAAACCTTAGTATGAGGACTATAACCTTCTTCCACTACCATCCAAGCCCTTTCATCAATAGAGCAGATGTAGGCTTTCATCCTCAACTTCCAATACCCATAGTTAATGCCACGAAGTAATGGTGGCCCAGTATTTGAGGCTCCTTCCACCATTACATCATCTTGTAAACCCATGACTTCAAACGCCTTACAAAAACCATGAAATTATCACCCCGGACTCACACTAAGTGCAATCTAGTGTCCTGCTTTGATACCAATTAAAAATACAATCACGGTTAAATGCTCAAGGCTAACCTAGAGGGGGGGTGAATAGGTTAGGAACTTTTTTCGACTCCCTTAGAAACAAACATAGATTTGTCCCACTAGATTGCTTGTATCACAATATATATATATTAATTAAAGACAATTAATCAATATATAAACACAAGTAAAGTGTGATACAAATAAGTAATTGTAACATATACACAATCTATATTATAAAGAAGAAGTTAACATACATAAAGAGTTCTAGCCACAATACAAATATTAGAGAGATATGGATAGAGAAAAGGTTATACAAGATATAACATGTTAAACCTCCAAAGAGGAAACATCCACGGGCTAGCAGCCACCAGCAAACAAAATCCATTAGTAGATAAGACAAGTACAATCTCTCAAGAGACCTCTTCACCTAGAAACTACCCTCCTATCCTACTCTTGAAGCTGTCGCCCTATGCTCAATATTCTGAGGCTTCACATCTCTTGTCAAGACTTCCTTGCTCACCTTATCCGGATCTTCACAACCTAAGGCAAGACTTCTTGCTCAACTATCCGAGTCTTCCCGACTCTAGTCAAGACTTCCTTGCTCACCTATATGAGTTCTCCCAACTCTAGGAAAGACTTCTTGCTCAACTATCCAAGGCTTCACACCTCTAGCCAAGACTTCCTTGCTCGACAATCCGAGGCTTCAAACCTTTTGCCAAGACTTCTTGCTCAACACCATAGGTCTCACACCTATTGTCAAGACTTCCTTCTCACAAGGCATCTAGGTGATCATGAATGCAAAACGTAAACAAGCACGCAACATAGAATACTATGATCAAAATATCTCATGGAAAATACTAGACATGAGCATGAATGCACAAATCACATATAGTCTAGTTCATCATGCAAGAGTAGTCAATCTAGATTATGTAAGATATGATCAACATTAATCACAAACTAGATTCATGCATATATCTAAACTTGAATCACAAGATATGATCAACAAATAACAAGATATGATCAACAAATCACAAGATCAAGTTTAAATCACAAAAACCTAAAACATGCTAAAATCATATGACAGTGTCAAATAGATCTAAGCATAAGTTCTAGAGCATATTCCTAATCATAGATTCAACAAATCACATGAATAGCTCAAAAGAACATAAGCACATATATTATGTGAGAATTTCATCCAAGAGAGCCTAATACATGTGATGAACTATTTTTCACAAAATAAATCAATCAAAGATCACAAAATAGTAATAGAATCAAAGCTAGCACAATACAATCCCAAACATGTGATAACATAGGCAAAATCAAAACCTAACTCAACATGAATGATTTCAATTGAAATTCAACCTAGCTTTGAAAGTGTTCAAAACACAAGGCAAAACACTCACAATATACAAATATATGTAGAAGAAGAAAACCCAAGGCAATTGACCAAGTTTTAAAAGAAAACTTAGAGAGAAAATCAATACCTTAGTTGATCTAGGTGCAGTCCCGTTTGTGTATGATTAGACACAAAAAACAGCAGAAAAATTAACTCAAACCTTCAGAGAAAAGATGGAGGATGAATAGATGAAAACTCTCAAATTTGAATCACTCAAATCGGAGTTCAAATGAAGAAGTTATGGTGTTTGGAAGGTGAGAAAATTTAGAGAGAAAATTCTGCACACTTGATTTGAATTTCTTCTTAGAATGAAATGTGAGAGGGAAAGAGTTTATAAAGGAGTGGGAGACTTGGACATGTGAAATGAAAAAGAGGGGAAAAATGAAGCCAAGCAAGCTTGCTGCCCGAGTTGGCTCGTTGGCATCTCGGGAAAGAAGACAATGCTTGCTTCTTTCTCCTTCGACCCTCCTTCGCGTTCTTCGACCTTTCTCCGGCCTTCAAACTCGGAATTCGAATCCGTTTATGGATTACAAACCGTAACTCTTACACGGACATGGAAATATAAGATACTCAACCCAGAATATAATAATTATACTTTATATATGAAGACAAAGACAATGTATGAAACATGAGTTGAAAGTGTAGTATCTTTTAACTTTGAACTTGAAATCAATAGTATGAGTAACTGAAATGACCGAAACTCGTTCAAGAATGATATAAGACTAAATCCAAGTTCAATATCCATGTTATACAAACATATACACACACAAACACAATTCACACTAGAATGCAAACTACATAGAGATAGTTTCCAATCATGCATATTCCAAAACATGTTATTTCCAAACCAATAAATGAGCATTCATCTTAAAGTGTGTGAATGTGTTATACATGGTGCACAACGATGCAGGGACACATATGAATGAATTTTGTGTGTGTGTGCCTATTAAGGTGCACAATGATGCAGAGACACAAATGTATGATATGTGTGTGTGTGCCTAAGCCTTGTACGAGAAAGATAAGGTCTTAGTATACCTTTGTAGAATCAAATTGCATCCTTTCTCTTTGAAGACTTAGAACTTGCTTTGACTTGTTGTTTCTTCTTCCTTGAAGCTTGAATCATCATGAACCTAAACAACTAAGTCATTACAAGTAAAAATCATTTTGATATGGAATTCATGCCAACACAAACTAAAACCTAACACGTCAAACATTGACCCCATGTGAGTCAGCCTCTGTGAATATTGTTGGGTCTCATCCTTCTTTTACCCTTTCCGGGTCTATTCGATAGAGTTGACATCCAAGTTCTGCCTTGCCTCCACCGCTTCTCCGATTTCCTGAGTTCGCTCCCGGTTACTTCTTCCAGTTGATAGTCCTCCAAAGATTGTTTGTAATACTTCATTGGCCTCAGGACTGGCCCTTTTGTTTCGATCGGAACTATGATTGGCCCTAGTCTATTTCTTCGTTTCTGACCTCTCATCTCTTCTCAAGATTATATCTTGTAGGTGTCCTTCCTGAATGAGAGTCTCTATGTAGTCTCTAAGCTGGTAATATTTGGAAGTGTCAAGGCCTGTTTTCTTATGGAATCTGCAGTACTTTGTTGTATCTCACTGAGCAAATTGAGACTTTCGGCGTGACTCCTTTACTAGATTTTTTTTCTTCTAATATGGTCAGGATTCCCTTGTGCATTTTTCTCAAAATTTCTCCATGGTCTAGTCAGCATTACATCTGTTTCCCCCATCCTTGCTTCTTTCTTTGTCATTTCTTTTTTGTTTTCCTTTATTTGTTTGGGTCTCCCTTCATGAATGTAGCATCCTCTCGTAGCTAACTCCTCTTCTTTGGTTAGTGCATATCCTCTAACCATGTCCATCATGTCTGCATATCTGCTTAGACGGGGCCTTCTTAAGTCAAAAGATAGTCGTCCATTCTGTAATTTGTTTAAGAATGCAGCAATTATTGCTTCATCATATGCACTGCCAATTTCTAAAACCGTCTGGCTGAATCTCCCCAGGTATTTTTTGAACGACTTATCTTTCCCTTGTTTAACCTGAGAAAGGTAAACCACTGATATTTTCCTGTGTACATTGCCTAAAAAATGTCTTGAGAAACTTCTGCTTAATTCACCGAAACTTTCGATACTTGCCGGGGGTAACCTTCCGAACCATCTTAAGCCCGTGTCTCCTAAATTCTATGGAAAGTTGAGACATAGTAAAGAGTCGTTGTGGGCATATTGAGCCATAGCGCTTTTATACCGTCTGACATGTTCTTTAGGATCTGTATCCTTCTTGAATTTTTCTACGTGTGGCATCCTGAACCTTTCTGGGAATGGGGTTTGCAGGATGTCCGTAGTGAATGGACTATCGGAATCATCGTCAGATAATTCATTATACCCATACCACCTAACCAGCGCATCCATTTGACGCCTGTTGTTTTCAAATTCTCGGGTCAGGCTCTGAATCATAACATCTCTGTCTCCCACAAGTTCTCCATGATGGTTAAATCGTCGGGTAATTTCCATGCCTGTTCCAGCTCCTCTTCACTTCGTTACTGAGTCTCACAGGTCGATCCTTACAAGCGTATGGTACCATGACGATGCTTGTGATGGTGTCAATCACTATCCTCTAATGATGACGATCGATCCCTACGTCAGTCATGCTTGTGGTGTCTATCATGAGCCATCTGACCATGGCTCTGCCTTTGGCATGGTCGCTCCTCTTCGGGTGTTTCACGTCCCTTATCCTGATTGTGTGTTACACCCCCCAACTTGATTGATTGGAACAGAGTTCCTACCAGTTTTGGTGCATCTGGTTCTAGACCAACTATAACCGAACGAAGCCTTGTAAGTGGGGGATTAAGAGGTTGTTTTCTTCTGCAACTAATAGATCAACCCCTTCTTTTGCCGAGTCCACTAACAGCTATTGTAGTGCCTCACGAAAGTGTCGTTTCAAGTCTTCATTGGTCAGAGGGATTTGTTGGATCCCCGTTAGAGATGTTGGTTGGTTCTCGATGGTCGTGGCGAGATCTCGTGAACTACCGCCTATATGAACATTATCTAGAGCTTTTTGGACATCCCCAGAACTGTTTCTGCTTCCACTTCCAGCCATTACTTTTAATCAAATCGGAGGTTCGCCCCTCCTTCTAGCACCAATTGTTGACATCGATGTCTCAATGAGTGAGAAAGTCAACAAGATTGAATTTAATTGACCTGTCAAAGAGAAAAAAAAAAGAATGCAATTTAGAGCTAGTTAGACACGGGTATACGTGGCAAAACTCCGGTGATCGGAGAAACGTCCACGGGTGGTTGAGCAAGCAACCGAGTCAAAAACCACTATTTGGAATAAAGAATTACAATAATCGAACTCTCTTTTTCTTTCTCTCCGTTTGTGATTTTGTTCCCTTTTCAATGAGATTATAGGTCTATTTATATATGCATAGAACCCTAATCCTTTCTGTACAGGTAAAGAATTTGTATGTAATTATAATTGGTTACTTGTTGGAGTAGTGTTTATCTTCTTTTCTATTTTAAAGATTGTATGGAGATCGAATGAGACTCTGGTGATATAGTCCATTTAGGACTTATTTCCTTATAAATGCAGAGTCTTCTTGAAGAAATAAAGTTGTTGCCTGATCTGGAACCTTTTTCCTGTTTGGTATTTTATTCTTCTAGGAATTCTTCTCGATATGGAATTCTTTACGTATTTTAGTATGACTCTTGGTTCAAATGCTAGTTATGTACTGGACTTCTATATTCGGGTTTAATCATATTTGTCCCGAGCAGAACATGATGTCACTTGGTCCCGAGCAGGTTATGGCTTGCTGAATACTCGTGTTCACACTTACTCGGGTTTTCATTCCTTAGCGTTTTTTTGAAGGGCATTTTCTGGATGCCTACTCAGATGTCTCTTGCAATATTTAAGGAATTGTCAACCTTGTCAGTGACGTGTACATTCGGTAAAAATATACATACAACAATGACTAATTACACTATTAAATAATCTTATTATTTAATTATCATAATTGTCATTTTAATGAATTGAATAATCTAATTACTCAATCAACTCCTGACACGTGTCACTTTCGTAACTTAATTAATTGGACAATCCAATTAATTAACCGTGAGCCTTGTTACCTAAATCGATCGGGCTAGCAAGGGGACCTAATGGACCTACAGTAATAATCCTCGGAATCATTAATTAAACACTTTAATTAATATTTCTTGTTTATAAATTTTGGTATTATTCCACTAAAAACCCGAAGCTGCACTCTCTCAACTACAGTCGCTTTTACATAGACCGATACACCTCGGTGTCCATCGATATTAAACATTGTGTGATCCTCAACAGTTGTTCATAATTAAAGATAGGTCATATTGTCCAATATACTCCTCTAATTACATGTATCCTTTAAGTATAGTTGATTCTCTAATGAACAATAAATCCTATTTCCTCACGGAATTAGGAGAGGGATCATATTGTCCAAGCCCCGAATCAACCCTTAAGGGAACTACCATCTACTTCTCACAAGAATAAGTGGATTCCACTATTGTGTACAAACCTTCCTAGTCACAAGCCAAACCGTAATCCCAACATACTGAGTATATTGATCAGGAAATACATTTGACCTCGCCCATGGTATATCAAAGACAACAATCTAACCTGAAAGAGTCGATAAGACACTCAGGATTAAGATCACCCATATATAACCATCATTAGTTGATATATATGAATCTCATCAGTAAACGGATCTTGGTGTGAGATTCATATTGAGCATGGCTCAGTCCTATATGATCACATCATACAAGGTGTCTCCATTCTGATATCTCATATGAATAATTCATGATAGAATCACCGTACATTACTGAATGGACCGCAACTATAGATTAACCACAAATAAGTACCCAGTTTTATTTGCTATCTATGGACTCTTTAGATTGCACATCTCTTACTGTATCCATACGTATATGACACTCAAATACATAGTTCGATATTACATTTGGCAATTTTGGATGTTAAATATATGCACAAGTTAATAAAATAAACAACACAACAAGAATAAAGTGAACTTTTCCTTTTATTTATTTCATAAATCCATTTACAATTACATCTTTAGGACATAAACCCTAACATGGAGCTCAGTCGATGTGCTGGGTGAGGGAGGGGACCTCCGCGGCTGGATCGATATGCTGGGTGGGGGAGGGGACTGCTGTAGCAGGATCAATGTGCTCGGTGGGGGAGAGGACCACTACGGCTGGATCGATGTGTTGGGTAAGAGAGGGGACCGCTGCAGTTGGATAGATGTGCTGGGTGGGGGAGGGGACCGCTGCAGTTGGATCGATGTATTGGGTGGTGAAGGGGACTGATGCGGCTAGATAAATGTACAGAGTGGGAGGGAGCTATCTAGCTGGGTCGCTGTGTTGGGTGGTGTGTAAAGCTCGGGCTGGGTCGACCCAGATAGGACAGCTGGGAGGTCTAACCGGAATGTTGTATCTGTAGTAGGCCTATTATCGCTAGTACGCGATTGAGCTTGACTCTCTAGACCTGCCCACCCCCCCTCCCTCCAGGGTAGGCGGGTCCTTGCTACATCCACCTCTCATGTCTGTCCCCTTCTCCCCTTCCTCTCCCCCCCCTCCCCTGTATACCCACTTCTCTTGTCTCCGGGACTAAATTCTGGATCAAGAGGTGGTGGGCCATCCTTACATGTTTGCGTGGTTGACCCCTGAAGCCCCCGGATCAAATCCTGTAACACTCGATATTGCTGTTGTTGATCCTTGTCACTTTTTTGGATTACATCCACTAACTCCCGGTGCTGATGTTGTCGATCCTCCTCACTCTTTCGGGGGGCTTCACGCATATCGTTCAACAAATCTTCCGATGGGCTTGAAATCATGTCTACATTTTTAGTACAAAACTATCAACATGTCGTGTTAATGAAAAACAAAACTTTCTTTTCAACTTACCTCTCCATCACATCCAATGCCCCCACAAAAATCCCCTATAGATGTAGTAGGTCTGGGGGTGGTAAACTGAACCCGCCCATGCCTATGCCTATGCCTATGCCTTTCTCACTGAGGGTCCATCTGATATCCCTCACTATCATTAGCCTTTAAACCCCCAGCATCGGGATCAGATCTCTCACTGTCACTGGTCTTGTCCGTAAAATTCCACCCTCTGTCCTACTGTTCCCGCTAAAGGTAGAGGGATCAAGGACAGGAAGTGGAATCTGAAGCCTGTCCTCCTTTACATACAGGCTCCCCCCTTGTTTAGCCCCATAAAGTATGGTGCCTCTTTCTCAACTAGTGTGGGCACCAGTTTATTAGTCACAAACATCTGAAATATTTGTTAGAACAATGTAATAGTACACTTACTAACTAATATAAACATTAACAAATTTAATACATACCTTGGCTTTGGAAATCTTGGCAAGCTTCTTCCTTCTAGGTTGTTTGGTTAACTCCCACTTCAAAATATGGGGAGACAGATTTTTAACCCTCCGGGTGCCGATTTGTTGGCCTAAATTAGGGATCACCTAGAAAGCAAATATTTGCATCAAAGATAAGTACGATAAGTATCCATAACATTTAGGACACCAACAATAAAGTATAGCTTGTAATTCGAAGTTCTTACCAATAGGGCATGAGATAAACCGTATTGGATGTAGGTCTCCACTGTATGTATGTGAGAGTTCTTTTTCTATTGGTGTCACTTGAACCTGTCTCGTCGCCCATCAAACGCATGCTTGAATGAGTAAATGGAATGCCTGTACAAATGGGCACCCAATGAGAACGCATCAAGGTCCTCTACCAACCGAAATTGTCAAACTGGAATCTTGAATCTCTCGTCCACCCCCATCAGTATCTAGTTCATCATATACATGAGGCAGAGCTATACAGCATTGTGCGCCTCTCCAAACTCTCCAACGGTGACAACAACCCTCATCTTCTCTAAAGAAACCTCATCCGCTTCAAGAAAGTATCGCTGGTGTATGCCATTCTCCACTTCTACATACACGCTCGTGTCCGGTATTACTCCAAACCGTAAACCGTAAACCGATGATCAGGCAAAATTCTACCTTTGAAAACCTCACCAACCGGTTCCTTAATATGATCTGTATCTCATCTGTTAGGCCCTTATGATGCAGCTCCCTCAAAAGCAACCGATGGATAACACCACCTGAAAACTTCATCTCCTAATGCACAATCAGGAAATGCCTTAAACACGACGCCATTAACCGATACCGTTCTTCATCTGCAAATTCTATAGGGACCCAGTTCAGCACGTCGTCTACATAGGCAAGGGCATCAAAACGGTCGTGTTGAGTCAATTTGCCTCATACCAATTTCCTTGTGGAGTTTTAAGAAAATCCCTCAACTTATTTCTCATCTGCAATGTCACAGAAATAAACATCATTAAACTGAAAAAAGCTCGGAACCAAAATTAAAAGTATCGATCTAATTAAAAAAAACTCGCCCATTACAAAAATGCTCGACCCTTAAAAAAAGCTCGATCCCATGACAAAAAAGCTCGATCCTATAACGAAAAAGCTCGGTCCTATAAAAAAAACTTGATCCCAAGACAAAAAGCTTGACCCTTTTAAAAAAAGCTCGATCCCATGACAAAAAGGCTCAATCCCATGATAAAAAATCTCGATCCCAAACAAGAAAGCACGATCTAATGTAAAATAACCTCGATCCTATAAAAAAAAACTCGATCCTAAGACAAAAAAGCTCAACCCTTAAAAAAAACTCGAACCCATTACAAAAAAACTCAATCCGATGTAAAAAAAAAACTCGATCCAATGTAAAAGGTGCTCTATCCTACTAAAAATAGCTCGACCCTTTCAAAAGAAGCTCGATCTCTTTCAAAAAAAAGTTTGATCCCTTTAACATGCTCGATCCCTTCTAAAATAAGCTCGAATTACCAAAACCTAATTTTCACCAAAAAAAAACTTGGTTCTCCAACAAAAAGTCTCGGTAGCCCAGAATTTCATCTTCCTCAATAGATATTCAACCACATTTCAAACCCTAACGATTCTAAGATCTCTATTGTAACTTTAATCTACAATTCAATCAACAAAACACAAGTCTAACATGCAATGCAAGTTATCAACAATAAAAATGAGAAAAAAACTGAACTTACCTCTGTCGATCACAAAAAATCTGGTGTACTCTCGTTCCGGTCACTACGCTATCGATTAGTTTCCCGTCAGTCTCACTCTTGCTCTTCTCTGACTTTGAAAATGACAAATTTCTCTCTATTATAATAATTCAGAGTATTTTCATCTGATCATGTTAAATGGTGCATTTTAAACATATATTAGTAAAGTGGTGATATTTGCACAACACCCCCCCTAAAATAGTGCCAATAATTTTTTCGAGCCCTATAAGGATATGGAACAGACACTTGTAAATTTCTAATCCCTTATCTTTTTCATCCATTATCTTCACTTTCCATTTTAATTTACAAATCTTAAATCTAGAAAAAAAACGAAACAAAAACATTTACTCAAATCACTTTTTCACTAATCCCTTGTTGTGTTGATCTCAGAAACTTCCAATTTCTTTATGTATAATAATGTAAGCTTGAAGGGCTAGTTTTGGTTTGGTTTCCTCTGGTACGTGCTTCTTTTATTACAAACTTAGTTAATAGTCAGTCCATGATTAGTAACGATAGGATCCAATAAGTGGGACTCAGTTGTTGATTATTGTTTGATTAATTGTTGTTAGGTGGATGTGTTGCTTGAAAATAGCACCATTTCCTAATTCATGCATTCTGTTGTTCTAATTTTCAAAAAATGGGAACTGTAATGTGTATGTAACACGACTATTTAATAGTTAGGATGAGTGAAATGAAAGGCATGCTATACTCCAGTAATCTCCTTCTCAAAACTCTTTTCTTCTCCACCAATATTCTGCTTCTTCACCAATGTTGCTCTCTGCCTAAAATGATACATAACATTGGAATAAGAGGTAGGTTTCTCCCAGGGATACGTGTAGGAAATCGAATGTGGAATTTTGTAATAAAGTCAACAAAATTCTCGCCAGCCATGAATCCTTATTCGACCAAATCCTTGTTGTACTGTATGTTTTATGCCTACAGTAGAAACAAAACCAAACCAGTCCTGAAAAATGCCTCAATCAATTTGCTTCCAACGAAGCAACCCTAAGCCAAAGCATAAACCAAACCGAAACACTACACACCAACCCAACCAACAATCGCTACCATCATAACCTCAAATTGCCTTTTACAAAATTTAACGGAGAAGATCCGAATGGTTGGATTTACAAAGCGGAACAGTATTTTGAATTTAAGAATACTGCAACCGATCAACAAGTACAACTTCCCTCCTTTCACTTGGAGGGAATTGCCTTACAATTGCACTGATTGTTGACAAAATTCAAAAGACCCGTAACTTGGGAAGAATTCATAAAAGCCACACAACAACAATTTGGACCCATAGATTATAAATCCCTTCTGAACCATTAACCTGCCTAAAACAAACTTCGATAGTTGAAGCCTATCAAGAGACTTTTGAAAAGCTTTCACATCGTGTAGAAGGCTTACCTAAGAAATTCTTAGTTGGGTGTTTTATTTCCTATCTTTGCGATGAAACGCGCCTAATGTCATGATCAATTAGCTAAAGACTTTGGCGGATGCCTTTGGTGTTGCATGACAAGTTGAGGAACGTAATAGCCTACAGAAGAAGAGTACAGGTTTCGTCCGTAATCAACCAACTTTAGTGTTCTAACATTTTGTGCCAAACAATGCAACCATGTTATTAGGACCCCCACCGTACAAAAGCCAAACCTAGGAGCCATCACTCATCCAATTCCTTTTAATAGGATCACTAGTCAAGAGGCGAAGGAGAGGCGTGAGAAAGGATTGTGTTATTACTATGATAAGAAATTCATCACCGGCCACCGTTGCCAAAGGCCGTAACTATACGCGATCGAGGACATACCAATCAGTGGCCAACAAGACAACGATGACATTCGGATTGAAGCAGAATTCTCTGAAAACATGTCAAAATTTTCTTTCCATGCCATAACTAGAACAGAACACTCACAAACTCTTCGAGAATAAGGAAGGTTGAAAAACAAAGAAGTCATGATTCTGGTAGAAGGGGGTAGCACTCACAATTTTATAGACCAATCCCTTGTTTCAAAGCATAGGCTACCAATGGATAGGGATAAATCATTTCAAGTTATGGTGGTGAATCGTGAAAAGATCAAGTATACAGGACGCTTTAAACTCTCAATTTATAGGTACAAGGTTATCCGATCAAGGTAAACTTTTACGTCCTTCTAGTGGTCGATTGCCAAGTGGTGTTGGGCGTTCCGTGGATAGCGACTCCGAAACCTGTTTTGACCGATTACCTGAAGTTGACACTGATCTTTCATGATAGAGGCACCACAAATACCTTTAGGGACTCGGTCGGTCAAGAATCGAGGCTCTATCCGATAAGGAGCTTCAACACATACAAGATACGTGCTTGTTTTTACAGATTGTCCCTTGCCAAAATAATCCAAACTCAAGCCAACACTCACATGATTTAACCAAGCTCCTCGCTGAATTTAAACACATATTCGACTCACCTACCAACCTACCTCCTCAAAGCACATATACCCACATAATATCTTTATGCCCAAACATTCAACCTGTTAGTGTACGTCCATATAGATACCCCTATTACCAAAAATCTGAAATCGATAAAATGGTCTGGGAACTCTTAGAATTTGGCCTTATCCATCCCTATAACAACCCCTTCTCTTCCCCGATTCATTTAGTCAAAAAAGTCGACATAACATGGTAGTTTTGTGTGGATTATAGAACCTTAAATGAAATTACCATGAAAGAAAAATACCTAATCCTCATCGTTGATGAACTGTTGGACAAAATGTATGGCGCTAAGTGTTTCACCAAATTATACTTGAGATCCAGTTACCACTAAGTCCAAGTTCACAAAGATGGCATCCCTAAGACTTGTTGTCGTACCCACAAAGGCCACTATGAGTTCGTCGTAATGCCTCTCAGACTCACCAATGTGCCGACCACCTTCCAGAGTATGATGAATGATTACTTTTGGCCACATCTCAAGAAGTTCCTCATAGTATTCTTTGATGATATTTTAATCTACAACAAGACTTGGAATACCACCTCACACACCTCTGCATTGTATTAATTATTTTATCAAATAACTGCTTATTTGCCAAACTATCGAAGTGTCAAATTGGAGTATTGTAGGTTGACTACCTATGCCATATCGTTTCTGAGCAAGGTGTAGTGGTCAGCCTAAAAAAAGATCCAAGAAGTGGTAGATTGGCCAGTTCCAATGACAACAAACTGGTTACGTGGGTTCCTTGGATTTGCCAGATACTACCGAAAGTTTATTAGTATGTTCGGCAATATTGTAGCACCACTTACTCAACTCTTAACAAAATAAGGGTTTCAATGGGGACCTGAAGCAACAACAGCCTTTGAGCACTTGAAACAAGCACTGACGACAACACCAGTACTAAGCCTACCAAATTTTCTCAATATTTTTTCATCGAATGTGATGGCTGTGAAATTAGAATTAGAGCTATTTTATCTCAACATGGGAAACCTATGGTTAAAAGGATTAGCTCTAGCTTTATCCACCTACAAAAAAGAGATGCTCACCATCGTCAAGGCTATATGAAAATGGCGGTTGTACCTCCTGGGAAAACCATTCAAGATGCGAACAGACCAGAATAGTCTTAAGTACCTTATAAGGGAATTAAAACTCTAGCCCAGGCTCGTTGGCTACCTAAACTTCTTAGGTATAATTATGTGATTGAATATAAAAAGGGTTATGATAATCAAGATGCAGATGCAGTGTCACGAGTAGTGGAGTTTAATTTTATGGCACTTTCAATACCTCAGGTTGATTGGTAGGTGACTCTTAAAAGTGAAGTTTCTCATGATCCTTTCTACATATGTTTATCAGTAGATACTCCTTCACAATTTTTTCTCCAATAGTGATTAAGAGAAGGTGTTTGGTTCAAAAGAGGTAAAGTGTATTTGAGTCCTAACTCTACTCTAATTTCGGTTGTGTTAAGAGAAGGACACTCATCAGTGATTGAAGGGCATTTTGGGTACCAAAAAACCGTAGCCTGTATAAAAGCAAGTTTTGTTTGGTCAAGAATGCAAAAGAAATTGGAGGAATTTTTACGAAGCTGCGATGTTTTTCAGCATTACAAAACAAATTGCTTGCGATCAGCAGTACTTCTTCAGCCATTACCGATTCCAAAGAAGGTGTGGACAAACATCTCAATGGACTTTACAGAAAGGTTTTCTTCATCACAAGGCCACACCATAATCATGGTTATTGCCGATCGGTTGAGTAAATACAGCCACTTTGTTCCCCTAAGGCACCATTATACCTCCTTAACAATTGCAAAGGCATTTGTAACCAATATCATTTGACTTCTCGGAATTCTTACTTCAATTGTCAGTGACCGTGATAAGGTTTTTATTAGTTCTTTCTGGCAAAATCTTTTCTAGCTACAGGGCACCACACTCAACATTAGTTCTAGCTACCATCCTTAGTCAGATGGCCAAACTGAAGTGGTGAATCGTACACTTGAGCAATATCTCTGTTGTTTTACAGGTGACCAACCTAGATAATGGGTTGACTGGATTCCATGGGCAGAATATAGTTATAACACAACGGTCCACTCTTCTTACATCACCCTTTAAGGTTGTTTATGGAGTAACCCCGCCGAGTATACTTTCCTATATCCCAGACACATCCTTGGGTTCAGGCTGTGGATGACCATCTTCAAAACCGTGATTCAATCCTTCGTACCTTGCGTCAAAACTTGTTGATAGCTCGTAACCACATGAAAATCCAAGTTGATCAACACAGACGAGAGATTCATTTTGAAGTTGATCAATACGTGTACTTAAAACTCCAACCCTACCGCTAGTCTTCAGTTGCAGTTCGTGGATCCCATAAATTAACTCTAGGTATTTTGGACCCTAGGAAATCCTTTCAAAGATCGGTGTTGTTACCCACAAACTTGCACTACCCCTTGGTTCTCAATTTCACGACGTTTTTCATGTAAGCCTTCCAAGGAAACATTTAGGGCCCATTTAGACTGCTTCTCCACAAATGCCACCTATTTCAGACACTTCGATTGTCTTCCTTAGCAATAAGTTGTTTTAGATCGCCACATAATTCACAAAGGTCTCTATCGGCCCAAGATCGAAATCTTAGTTTAAGTGGAAAATTTCTCCGATCGAAGATGCAACTTGGGAGAATTAGTGGCGTTTCACAAGAACGTATCCAGACTTCATCCTTGTAAACAAGGATTACTCAAGCAAATGGGAATGATACGTGCTTCTTTTATTACAAACTAAGTCAATAGTCAGTCCATGATTAGTAAGGATAGAGTCCAAAAAGTGGGGGTTCAGTTGTTGATTATTGTCTGATTAATTGTTGTTAGGTGGGTGTGTTGCTTGAAAATAGCACAATTTCCTGGTTTGGTGTTCTTCATTCCAATAAGTGAATGTGTTGCTTGAAAGTAGCACCATTTCCTAGTTCATGCATTTTGTTGTTCTATTTTTTTGCAAAGTGGGAAGTGTAACGTGTATGTAACAAGACTATTTAATAGTCAGGACGAGTGAAATGAAAGGCATGCAATTATACTCCAGTAATCTCCTTCTCAAAACTATCTTCTTCACCTCTAATTCTCTACTTCTTCACCAATGTTGCTCTCTACCTAAAATTATCCATAACATCCTCTTATAATTGAAGGGCTAATTTGGGTGAGAACACAAATTCAGGAAGCTTAGATGACATAGAATCACCCTCCTCCAACCGCCACCAGTCCTCTCTAACACAGGCCATAGCCGCCACGCCTTCCAACGATCTCGCCATCACCATTGGTCTGGCCTAGATCGACACCATTTACTTTTGTTACCATCGATCCAAAAAGCTTCTGATGATCTTGTGTAAATTTTCTTTTTTTCTTATAAAAAAAAGTTGGTTTGGTGTCAAACAAAGGAGATTAAAAAAAATAAAAAAAAATAACTTTATGGCAGTGTTCTTGTAATCGGAAAAATCAGCCGATTAATCATCAAAAATTCACTAGGCGGCCTTCCACTGTACCAAAAAGATGAAAATCGACCTTATTAGGTGGCAAACGACTAGTCAACAACTTTGACAGTGATTAGTCAACGCCTTCGACCCTAACTAGTCCACCAGAGGCGACTAGTCGGCCAACTAGGCAGAGCCCGATATTTTAAAAAAAATGGGGGCCAATTGTTGGAACTTGTCGTTGAAACCCATATCCATTGGGAAAACGATGAAGAGAGTGTTAAAATCTTGAAATAAAAAACAAAACCCAGATCGATTATAGAGGTTGAAAGGAAGAGAGATAAAGAAAGTGTTTAAAATTTACAGATCGGTAAAAGTGTTTAGGGGAGAGAGAAATGGAGACTGAGTTGATTTATGGAGATAGATGAATAGATGAAATGTTTGTTGAAATGAGGGAGAAAGAGTGTGGTTGCATACTTGCACGTTAATTGAGGGAAGATGAACGATGTTGAGCATGTTAATCAAGGGAGGGAGTGGTTGGGTGGACTGATGGTAGATGAGTGCTCATTAATTAAGATAGTAGGGAAAAAAGTTTAAAAATAAACATAATAAAACTGATGTAGGGTACTACTCGACTTGCAAAACGTGAAAAATTAAAATGTTGTCTAGGCATTGACTAGTTGGCGCCTAGGCGGTCTAGGCATTAGGAGCCAGTCCACGGTACGACTGGCCTGATGTTTACTATAACATTGCTTTATGGTTTCAATCGTATAAGAATATTTGAAGGGAAGAGGTACGAATAGGAGTGTCAATGACTGGGTTTTGTAACGAAGAGAAGAGAAAGGTTATGATTTAGAAATTATTTGGGAAGAAAACAATGAAAACATTCAAATGATGTTTTATGTCTTTACATTGTAAAAGTGGAAATCAGTGTTTTTGTTTTCATGAAAATAAAAACAAAAATCTTGCCAAATCTTTCCACCAAACGCCTTTTAAATGGTTTCCAATTTTTACCTCTTAAGGGTCCCATTTTATGTTGTCTTTACATTGTAAAAGTGGAAATCAGTGTTTTTGTTTTCATGAAAATGAAAACAAAAATCTTACCAAATCTTGCCACCAAACGCCCCTTAAATAGTTTCCAATTTTATACCCTTAAAGTCCCACTTGGTGCCTATCCAAAAAATCTTGCCAAATCTTGCCACCAAATGACAACAAATGACAATGAATGCCACTTAAATGGTTTCCAATTTCCCTTAAAGGTCCCGTTTGGTACAGAGGATAGGATAGGTCCCGTTTGGTGCAAAGGATACCATTTTTAACCCCTTAAAAGTCTCATTTGGTGAAGGGGATAGGATAAGATAGGATACGTCCCGTTTGGTGCAGGGGATATGATAGGATAGGATAGACCCTGTTTGGTGGAAAGGGATAGGATAGGATAAGATTAATTTTAATGTTATCTTGTGTTTGGTGTAATATAGGATAAGATTAAAATTAGTATAATCATGTCCTTGGTACAACTTGGGAAAGGATTAAAAATAGATTTAAAAAAATTAAACAATCAAATTAAAAAAAAGAATAGAATAACTTATTTGATCTCTCGTGTAAACACTATACCAAAACCCATCAATTTTGTTTTCTTCTCTCATTCCTCGATTTTTCTTCCTCATCTTCTCGTCTTCTTTTCTCGTCTACTTTTTCTCCACAACAATAATATTGTCATCCACTTCTCCCCTAGCACTTAGGTGGCTCGCAATCAAGATTTCTGTCAAGTTGTTTCTCGATAAGGCTCAGGCTACCATGGACAAGTCCGACCCTACTCGCGATCCGATGACGGCAATGAAGACAACCACAAATCTCCATCAGATGCTGATGCTTCCAATGCATAAGGTTATATTACAAATTAGTTCATGCTTGGAACTCTGCTTCTTTTGATTAAAAATAAAGGTGATTATCATTTATTTAGTTATTCAAAATATAATATTAATTTATCAAAAAAAAAATTTGTTTGATTTGGGTGTTGGTTTAGTTAATTAACTTGGGTGTTGTTGTAATCGATTGAATTGGGTAGTTGATTCACGAGCAACCAGGAGAAGTAGAAGAAGATGATGATGTGGTTTAAATGAAGAAGAAAAAGATGATGAGATGAAAGACCAGGAGATGGGATTCATTTGAATCCCATCATTTTGGTTGGAATTGTTTAATCTCGTTGAGATGGGATAAAAATACTCTCAGTATTCATTTGAATCCTATCTTATTGGTGAGCCAAACATAGAAAAGGGACTAAAAATAGTCCATTTCCTATCCTATCCTAGCTTCCAAACATGGCTAAACGGTTTCCAATTTTAACCTTTCCCAAATTTTAATTTTACCTTACCTATAAAGCAGCTAAGGAGCCAAGCCCATATAAAGTTGTTTTTTTAGAGTAAAACAAAAGTTTTTAATTAGTTATAACTAAAAAGTAAAAAAAAAAACAAAACATTTTTTTATTGTTTTTCACCATTTCTAAGCAAGTTTTTTTTTAAAAAAAAACCATAGTTTTTTTCAACTTTTCCCTCCAAACAATTATTTTACCGATTTAAAAAATATTACTAAACACAATCATCATTTTCCATTATTAAAAATGACTTTTAAAAAACACTACCTAATATGTTTGAATTTTTAAAATTATTATTTCAAAAAAATGATTTCAAATTTTAAAAATTATTTTCAAAAACGTCATTTTAAAAACGATATTAAATGCATCATTCAAAGAAGACCATACAAACTTTTGAGTTTTGACTCAGCTCAGCAGCTCTACTCCTCATATTTTGATATCTGCCCCGTACTCAAAAAGCCAACTACTTAGTACAACGAAAACAACAAAACTTAGGCGAGGAAATGGTGAGATATGTCACCTTTTTTTATGTGTGTTGCAGTGATGTCACCACTTTAATAACTTAAGTTTAAAATGCACCAATTATGGTGAACTACCCAAATTGCCCTTAAATAATATAATTTTTTAATCTTATTGTGTTTCCATTTACACTTTGAAAACAATAGCTCATCTCTCTCTCCATAAAACTTGTCTCTCTCCAGATTCTGCAGAAGAAGATAACTTATATGTGTGATATTTGTTTATATATTTTTATATATTTCTATGTGGTTTAACATGTATCCATTCATTATAATTTGTTGTCCAATCTTTGTATGATCAATTTATTTTTCAAAGGATCGAGCATTTTATTTTTGAAAATAATGTTTAGTTAAATCGAGCATATTTGTAGCCAAATCGAGACTTTTTTTTAATATGATCGAGCTTAATTTCTAAAAAATCGAGCATTTGCCAAATGATCAAGAAATTTTAAAAGGATCGAGAATTTTTATCATATGATCGAGAAGATTTTTCAAATGATCGAGATTTTTTTAAAGGATCGAGAATATTTTTCAAAGGATCGAGTTTTTTTTCAAATGAGCGAGATGTTTTCAAAGGATCGAGAATATTTTTCAAAGGATCGGGTTTTTTTTCAAAGGATCGAAATTTTTTACAAAGGATCGAGATTTTTTCAGAGGATCGAGAATATTTTTCAAAATATCGAGAATATTTTTCAAAGTATCGAGAATATTTTTCAAAGTATCGAGAATATTTTTCAAAGTATCGAGAATATTTTTCAAATGATCGAGATTTTTTTCAAAGGATCGAGAATATTTTCCAAAGTATCAAGAATATTTTCCAAAGGATTGATATTTTTTTTAAAGGATCGAGATGTTTATCAAATGATCGAGAATATTTTTCAAGTGATCGAGATTTTTTTCAATGAATCAAGCATATTTTTTAAAGGATCGGGAATATTTTTTTTTTAAAGTACTGACCAGAAAAAAAAAAGAATCAACTGAGTGTTTGGTAAACTGATTTTCAAAAGTGCTGTGGAAACTAAAAGCAAATTCAATATGTTTGATAAACTGAAGTAAAAAATACTATAAGTGTGTAAAATTACTAAAATGACATAGACATCTAAATGGTGCTAATGTGCTATACTTTACATTTTTCTTGTTTATTTGTGTTTATTGTTAAATGTTATATAATTATTGTACTTTATTGAATTATTAGCCCCATTTTTTATTCTACTTTATTAAATTAATTAGCCCAATTTCTTTATTTCTTTTTTTATTCTACTTTATTTTATTATTTTTTATTATTCTACTTTATTAAATTAATTAACCCCATTTTTATATACAGTTATTGCAACAAATTTTTTTTTTGTACAGCAATGTAAACCCAAAGTTTTTTGATAAATTTTGTTAAAGGTAAGAATAAAATTGAAAAGTTAGTAAAATTTTATTTAATATTATTATTGCACGTTTTCTAAAAGCAGAAACCAAAATCCAAAAGCATATATTTGTTGCTTCTCAAAAACTCAGTTAGGAGAAACTAAAAATGATAAAAAACACTTCCCTCGTAATTTTACCAAACACTCTATCTTTGGTTTGAAATCACTTTTGACCCCAAAAGTAGCTGGAAAAATAATGTCAAGCTAGGCTTTAATCGTATTCAGACTTTTCCTAAGAAAAATAACTAGAGAGAATTATAAAATGGATATTGGATTAATCAAACCAAAGAAAAATCTCAGAGATATTCAGATGAAAAACAAGCAGATACTTATAAAATGGATACAAAACAAGGATATAATCATTTTCACCCATACTATTTGTCATATTAGACACTTTATCCCCTCTAGTTTTATTAATGACCAATGGTCTAGTAAGCACTAGACACTTGTCGGACGGAGACCCAACGCCTAACACTTAGACCGATTAGATGGGGATTAATCGGAAAACACAATTACACACAAATTCTAATTATAAGTCAAAAGAAAATTATTTTCAACAAATTCTTTCCAAATCCAATCATAAACCAATTCAAATCCCTAATTATCAAATCCAAAGAAAATTCTTTCTAAATCCACAAATGCCAAATTACCATCAATAATAAGTATAATAAGATAGTTTAGGATACAATAATAATAATTATTATTATTATTATTATTTGGACTTCAATAAATAAAAGTCTTCAGCTCTAGATTTGAGAAATCTGAAACTTAAGAGCTTGACTGAAGAGTTACACGTAGAAGTATATCAAGCAACTTGATATATTACATTCATTACCTGCTACTTTCTATATGCCCACAACAAAAACCTGTCCAATTTCACGCACATGGATTGAAGTTGTCCAATTTCACGCACCTGCATCAGAGAACAAAGAGACAGAGAACAACAAACAAAGCCAACAAAACAGCCTGGGCAAGGAGGGCCTCAAAGCAATAGCAGGCCCTGGCAAAAACCACAACAAAGAGAAACAAAACAACAGAGACACCAATCATATGCTTGAATTTTTGTCAAAATGGATTACTGTTCTGCACTGGACAAATTATTTTTTTGCCAAAATTGGTCAAATTCGTTTTAAGCTTGAATTGAATTGAGCTGATACACGCAAATCATATGCACAAATTGCAACCAAAATCCATTACCAAAATACAACAAGTGCACAAATTTAGACCAATTCAAAATCCATCACCAAAATACAAAAACTACCAGACCAATTCAAAATCCATCACCAAAATACAAATACTGCAAAAATCAATGATTTCCCCACTCAATGATTTCCCAAAAAACAAAGAACAAAAAGATTAAAAGAGACATGGAAATCAAAAGAAATGAGAGGGTACAAACCGGAGAACTGGAGACAGCTGCGGCGCTGACGGCGAGGACAACTCGGTGACGGCGACGGCGACGGCGACGGAAGATAGAAGGTTACTGTGGCAGGAGGCTTCTTTGGGCAATGGGCGATCTGCTATTTGGTCAAATAAAGGGAAAAACATGTTTAGGTTTGGAATTTTGATGTTTTAAGCATTGATGGTATGAAGACGACCTCGTTTTCAGATTATTATTATTATTATTATTATTATTATTTTATAACAGGCTGCGCGGGTCAATGGCTTTGACAACCTCATAGCCTCTATCAAGTTAAAGTAAACTCATGTATATAAGTTAAATAAATCACATTTAATAATAATAACTAAAAATATATTTACGAAAAAGAAAAAGATAATAAGAAAACAAGGAAAGACAATTCAAAAAAAAGGAATTTTTTTATATTGTTTTTCTTTCTTTTTTTCTTTTTCGTTTTTAATTTTTTTTTTCTTTTTATTTAATGGACCTTTGATTTTCTGAATTTTATTTCAAATAGAAATAATATAATTTTTGAAAAATAAAAAAAAATAAAAAAGAATTTTTTGTGTGAATTTCTTTTTCTTAAATCTGTTTTTATGTATTATTAAATAAGATTTTATTTAAATTATGTGTATAGATTTATTTTAAACTATATATATGAGTTTATTTTAAATTACATAAACATATTTAATTTATTTTACACAAATTATATAACTACATAATTATATATTCATTTAAATCAATAAATCATTAACAATGATCTTGAGTAGCTTAGCTTTTGATCATAATGTTAAAGATTCAATCCATGGAAACGTTTTAATTTTTACAATTAATGGTTAAGGTTAAAGGTTCAATCCATGATAAAGACGTTTTAATTTTTATAATTAATGGTCAAAGTTAGTTTTGATAGAAAACTTGACACAAGAAAATGAATAAAGTGTTTAATATGACTTTAATATGACAAACGGCCGGAGAGGAAAATGACTATATCCCTACAAAATAAATCAAACCGTAGACAAATTGCCTATGATTGTCGCTCTTAAAGTGCTCCAGTGACATTTTTAGCACATCTTTGCACAAACTTCACCTCTGCAATATTAAACTTAGCATTGAGCAGATAGGAAAGTAAAACATCAATTGCTGCTTCCCACCACCATTATGTAAAAAAAAAAAAAAAAAATGGTCGATAATAAACATAGAGAAGACCATTTACCTCGAAAAACTTGGACCTCTGTTGTTACATTAATAAAAAAAAAACATTGATTAACAATCAATTTACATTGTGTATTGCAAATTTGCAATATTTGTTGCAATCATGCCATGCCCTGTATGCAGAAAATATACAAATTTTTATACGCTTTTCCTCAATCAGATAATTTTCATGTACAGCAAATCCACGTTCACTGATACTAGTTTTGACCTTGATTTATTCTTGACAGGGAAAACACTCAGAAATTTATTAACAAAAGAGAGTATACCTTGGCCGCAAAAAAAAAAGATAAAATCCACCATAACTTCACATATCTTCTTGACGAACTAAACAGATGACATCAAGAGTTGATATCACATTGAAAATCCATATAATCTGGATTGTAGCTAAAAACAACAATATATTTGAATCTTCTCCAAAAAAAATTATTGATACTATCAAGTCTTCAAATGTGATTAGATAACTTTATGAAATACAAATTTCTAGATACATAATGGAAGATATTGGAAAATTCTTTTAAAAAGGAGGCTAGATAGTACAATAAAATTGTATTCGTGCACGATAATTTACAACTACAATTATATCAAATGAACTTAAAAAAAAAACAGATCTTACCAAATTAATGAGTCCTGAGTCCTGAGTCCTGACCATGACCTCTATGGTTATTGTACTCTCATGACAAGCAATCATCTAAAATTGGAAGAAGATTTAACACAGAAGATGATGACACTTGTAACTACAAGGTGGATCTCCGAAAGTACATTACCAGCAAACAGCCATGATGGACCTTGACCAAAAAAACCTTCTATATCTGATAATTACATTATTTGGCACCTTCTTCAGGCTAATCTTTCGCAGCGCATTTGCATTTCCGTTGTTGCTCTGATAGTTCCTGCCATGATCCAGATTTTCCAATACGTGAAAACTTTCCTTTTTATTGCACTATTCAAACACTAAATCCAATCATATGTTGCCTTCTCATTCTAATCCCTCTTAACATCCACTTCTTCAGGTTGAAGAAGTGGGAAAGGAAAACAAAATTTAAAGGACCAGGATAACATTCAATGATTCTACACTTCAATTCTGCACCGGCATCCCTTAGAAAAAAAATGGATAATTTTTCTAGCAAGGTCAATGCAAGAAGTACCTCAATCTGCTTTTGAAGAAACTTGACGTATTCCACCGCTTCCTCTAGCATATCTGCAGTGTTTGTTTGCTGAAAAGAACAATAAAAAATATATTAATGTCAAATAAAATAATTGTACACTTGAGTTTAGGAGTTACAAGAAGGTTTTATCCATGATTGCCAGTTGCCACCACCAGAATACAAAAGATCAATTAAAGGTCTTCTTGACTTGTGATGAAATTTAATTTGCAAGGCTGCAAATTTGACTTGGGATTTTTCACGAATCTATGTTTTCAATATAATAACATTAACTGAATGTTGCTTTGATCTCTCAAGTGCTATATACAGATAACTCCGAGACCCATTTTTTAATAAGTTAACAATTCTCTGCCTCCAATATCCAGAGAATGTCACTGTTTCTCATACGGGAATAAGAAGTCATTATAATACATTATTACAATTAAAAGTCTGCAATAATTTTTTAAGAATCATACGGTGCAATATGGAAACTATAGACTCTTATGCCTTCTTAGTTCTTATGAATTAATTGATTTTTTTCATCAAGAAAATATAGCACTAATTGCTCAAAACATTATGCTCCAGTTATTTGAAACAGGGCATAAACATACATTGCCATTTAGCAGAAAATATATGATTTTCCACCAAGAAAATAAAATTTAAATGCTCAATAAATTAAGCTCTAATTAGTTAGAAAAGTACAGAATATCATTTACCTTCATTGTTTGGTAGTACCTTTCATATTTTGTTACATCTTACCCATCAAGAATAACCTTCCATATTATCTATCAAGAATTCGTAAATTCTAATTAATTTTCCAAATGACCACAAAAGCAAGTTACTTTCACCGATGACAAGCCCTAGTTCTTGCGGCCAAAATGTCATTTCATTTCCAGTACAGTGATAAAATGTAGATTTGCAGATGAGTGATGTTATCTCTTGAAAATTAAGCAAACTAAATACAGAGTTGACTGTATTAACACAAGTAACAAGCTGTGAAAATTTAACACCACGGAATTCTTTTCAGATTCACAATCCAAATGTGCTTCAATTCAAAATTTATTCTTTTGATCTCCGATTAATTCTGATAAATTAAGCGGCACATTAAATCAGCCGAGGCAAAAAGAGAAAACCAAGTGACCACCAGAGTGGTAAAAAGAGTTCAAACCGAATCTACTGCAATATTAATCAATGGTCAACAACTCAATCTTCAAAAGTGTAGGTTATCATTCTGACCCAATTTTAGGATTCTCCTTCAACAAACAAATATTATTGTTGTATTATTGTTGAATTGTCAGATGAGATCGCTCAATATCAGAATATAATTTCTACCGCCAACATTAACTTTTAAACCGACAACCTAATACACCTGGTCTATTTCATGTTCTAACAGTTGATATTCTGGAGACAAGTAACATGATTCCAAAACCACAAATGATTAATATTTCCAAGTGATGGGTGGATGTGAATTATTCTGATTAATTTCACTAATCTACTAGACCACCACAGCAAATAATTCTCATAATGAAAAGCCTTAGTTCTTGCAGCCAAATTATCATTTACATATTGGACAAAAGATAGTTTAAAACCTCATCTACTAGGTTCAAGCTAAAATATTTCCCTGCTCATTGTCAAATAGCCCGTAATAAATATTTATGGCTTGCAAAGGAGCACTTTCCCCTGAGATTGTGAGGGTAAATTACTACCCTTTAAGAAAAGAATAGAACTTTCCTATTAATATTCCTAAAAAGGTGAATAAAATCAACTTTCACACAAGAGAAAAACTAAACTCTCATTTTCTCATAATGGTGAAACTGCAGAAAGCTTTTAGACAACCGAAGAAATCCTGTTATCTTAAATTCTATAAGCAATATGAGAATGCTGAGACTCCAAAACACGATTCTTGACCTGCTGAGACTCCAGAACATGATTCTATCCTGTTGAGACTCAATTTTTTATTATTACACTGGTTTGCTATTTGATTATGACTGTTTGAGCTGAGAGTCTCAGTGTTGAAAAAATCTTAGTAATTTAGAATAAAACTACTACAAGGTAACTGAGATGATCGAACTCATTATTAAGCCGATACTGAGAGCAAAGACCAAGAAGCTCGGTAAAAGTTTAGTTTGGTCAACTTAAATCTTGCAACTCAACTGCTAGCAGGTGGAATGAAACCCACAAATAGCCCCATGACTTTTGAATCTTGCAATGATTAATAATTAACGAACTACTTTATTCAACATTTCAATTGCATTGGCATGCTCGTTAGTTAGCATACAAGCGTCAATGTTGGCATGAACTGCAAACCATTTCCATGGCTAATTACTTAAACACCACAGTTCAAAGAAATTTTCCCTTCAACAAAATTCAAATACTGTATAAGCATAAATGGTTTACCTTATCCATGTTCGGCACCAGATCCTGAAGCTTCCTTATACGGTCACTAATTCGCGTTCTCCGAACCTAACCAAAGACAAAGAAAACATTAAAAACCAAACTCAATACACATTTACTACTTGTAAACCGCCCTAAAAGAAATGTTTCCTTACCCTCTCTGCAATACTTCGCGGATGGGTAGCACAACCACGCTTTGCACGAACCCTACAAGGCACCGAATCTTCCACAAGTTTCTCCATATCCAGCTCTGTCAAACTCGACACCCTACCGGGCACCAAACCTACTTGCTCTACTTTCTACCATTAACAAAAACAATAAAAACTCTTATAAAAGAACAAAAAAAAAAACTATAACAATAAAAAAAATAAACAAAAACCTAGATTAATTGAACAAAAAAACAAATACAAATTTCAACAACAAATGAAAAAAAAAAAAAAAAAACATTTCTTTACCGGGTGAGACGGAAACTTTGGAGATGGGTGTTGTTGCGTATCTTCTTCTCTTGGTCTCTTACTCGACGAAGACACATCGATATTCGGCGACAAGTAATCATAGCTCGCCGGAATTCCAAAGTTGGAGAAATACCCATCAAACAAATCCGCCGGAGAGCTGTTTTGCCGCTGAAAATTAGCCTGCTCGAACTGGGTAAGACCCGGATCTCCGCCGCCGCCACTACTCAGTAGCTGAGTCAGGCACTGGTTCGGCTTCAATGGGTCCTCTTCTTCTTCCTCTAAAAGTGCTTCTAACCAAGTAGCCGGAGCAGAACGGAACCGAGCGAGCCCACCGCGATTCAGCTCACCACCGCCACCTCCACCGCCGCTTGAGCTGCTGCTACCGGCAGCTGTCGGTTGCATCTGCTTTACCACGGATTTCTTTGCTTTGCTTTTCTCTTTCTGCTTTATTTTTATTTTTATTTTATTTTTATTTTTATTTTTTATTTTTTTAAATATAATTCCTTACTATTCTTATTTAGTAGAGAATAAAAACAAATTACTTTCTTTTTTCTTTACTCTTTTTTTCTTTTTTCTTTACTCTTTTTGTGTTCTTCTTTGTTCACTCTATCTTTGGTATAGACCAACTTGATTGTTCTTTCAACTTCTCTTCAAAGTTCAATCTGTATATTAATTATTATCTCTCTCTACACCTCAGCTGTATGTCTACCTTACTTTTAAGTTTTAAATTACTGCTCATCCATTCGAAAATTTCACCATCAATTTTTTAAAAATTAAATTACGTATCACGATTCACGTATGTATATTTGTTCGAGTTTGAACTGGTTTTTTTTTTGTTTTTTTCAATTGTTATTATACTAAACAAGGGACACCTTAGCGGAAAAAAACAGTACAGAATCAAAATTTGTTATCTTTTTCCCCCTCAAACTTTGTAACCGGATTGAATATGGGTCAAGACATTATGCTACAAACCGCTCCGATTAAACCCCATATAAAAACATTCAACCCATTAATTCGACCCAAACCCATTTGCCAAAAGCGGTTATGGATATAGTTTTATTGGATTGGGTCATTAAAATCTAAAAAGAATTAGTAAAATCTAAAAAGAATTAGATCGGGTTTGAGCAAAACCCATTAAAACTCATGACCCATATATTTAGTTTAAAATTAAATGACTTTAAAATTAAATGACTTTTAATATTATCGGTGGAAAGAATTAGAAATCCAAGTTAACATTTTTAGGAGAATTTATAGAATTAGATACCCAACTTCATATTCTCTAATTTTTTTCTGTCAACATCATCCTCATATTAAAGTTAGGTAATTGTATTGGAAAAAAAATTTCTAACATTTTAACTATCTATCCTATGTGGTATTCAATTTTCTCCAAAGACATATTTTCATTAGAGATGCTCTTTTAATTAGTTTACAACCAATTTAGTGAAAATTTAGTGAAAATTGATAAAAATGACCACATCTAACATGGAAAATTCGTTTTTAACCACTTTTTATAAATAATTTCAGTGTATATCCTTAAAATATCAAAATGCCCCTCAGTGTTAATTTTATTTTTTCTCATCTTTTCCATGGTTTCCACCGTTCTCTTCTCATCTTCATCTTTGACCCAAAAACCGATCTTCTTCTTGTGCAAATCGAAGACAGTGGATTTGTTATATCCTTCAAATCACGAGAAGCACACCATTGTTGAAATTGAAGCACACCATAGTTAAAGGTTTAGCAGTTTTGAACAAGTTTTCCGATTTGCTCTTAATTGGTTGAAAGGGGTGTAAATATCTTCCATTTCTATTAGTTTGAGTTCGAAACAGGTAGAATACCTTGATTTTAACGTAGAGATGTTTGTAAACTTGAAATGTTCTATAACAACTCAAAACATAACTTTTTATCTGGTAAAAAAAATTGAAATATTGATAAAAATTGAAATGTAGAGATGTTTGCAGAGATTTAAAGCATGATTTCAAGTTTAGACCCATAGAACGTGAAATTTTTATAGCAGATGTGTAAACATCTTCCATGTCTGTTAGTTTGAGTTTGAAACAGTTAGTATAATATCATTTAACGTTATTTCATTAATGATGTGTTATTTTATGACGAATTTAAAGAATTTAAGTTTAATATGGTATTGAGTTGGTGTCGATTCATTTAAATTATATAGAGTTAGAGAACTTGGTATATCAATTCACCAAATTTTATAGAACGTTGTATGATGTGATCATAAACAGTTTGGTTAAGACAAAGAGTGGTCGAAGAAAGTACTAATTACAATGTGACAGTAATTAAGTTTACATTAGTAATTTCAATTGTAGTATGAACTCAATTTATGTTAACTTCAGTTTTATAAATTGTAATTCCAAGTTAAAGTTCTGTACTTAAGATTTAAAGCATGATTTCAAGTTTGATACATACGATTTAAAGCATAGTTTCAAGTTTGATGCCTGCAATTTAAATCATGATTTCAAGTTTGATGTCTGCAATTTAAAGCATGATTTCAAGTTAAGGGTTTTCATGTGATTTAAAACATGATTTCAAGTTTGGTTTCTGCTATTTAAATAGTGATTTCAGTTTGGCCAAATCCAATTCAAAATGTCTAACACTGTCAACAAAATTTGTTCACAATTTGTTCCTGTTTATGTTACTTGTCAATAAAATTTCAAGTACCTGTTTCATCAAAATACAACTATTTCACAATTTGTTCAAAAAATATTCACAGTTTATGTTACCCAAGTCTACACAAAATATAGTTGATAACTTAACATCTGTTACCAAAATACACAATCAGTTTAGCTCAACATCCTACACAAAACACCATAGCAACCAAAACAAAACACCCTAGCAACAACCAGGTAAATGACATAAAATACACAAAATACAGTTGATAACTTAACATCTCCAGGAACTCCTTCTAAGGTAAACCATGTCCTTCAACTTCCTAAGGACGGTGTAGGGGTGCGAACCACTGATGCTAGATTTCTAAGTCTCTTACTGCGTCTTATGTTCTACTCCTCCTGTGCACCATTCAGCTCATCCGCTGGTAGAATAATGCTCAATAGCAAGAGTATAATAATGTATTTGACAATCTTTTCATATTAGTAAATTGATTTCTAGTATAACAAATCTTATAGCATTTATAGTTTAATTATTATAATTGTCAAAAGTAAATAATCATAAGATCAAAAGACTATGAGAAAAGAAAAATTGTTCATACATCTAGATATGTATACTTCTAGATATGTATGAGGTAGACACAATTCTTTAGTTAGTCTTGAATAATATTAACAACTTAAGATAAAGGTTGGGCGCCATTATCTTGTTAAAGTTGTAGATTCTGTTAATAGTAAAATTTGGTCAGGGGTCAAAGAGAAATTTTCCACTTTGCCGTCACAAGTCAAAACTCATAATCGACGTTCATGAAACCCTGGTAGATCATAAAGCTACCCCATAGGAGCAGGGAAGGCCGACCGGCTTCAAAACTATCAGAAAGCAAGCTAGGCGCAACCAGGACAAGCCCCACACGAACACTGGAATCCGGACTTCTCCAGGCCACCTATCGGGGAACCTCGGTTCCTCAGGTCGAGCTCTTCAACCACCCCGTAAAAGCCAGAGGGGGTCTCCAAGCTCAAGAAACATTCGAAAGAAGCCCGACAAGCAAAGTAGGCCACCTCCGGGTTAAGACTTTCAGAGGACAAACTTAACAGTAGTCTTAGACAGAAACCCACCAACCTTTCCAGAAGCCCGCTGTCCCTGCTGGGCATGAAAGAGGAATCACACATAAATCTACACTACCCCCGCTACCTCCTAGGAATGTCTACAGGGACACCTCAAGCTCCCAAGGGTCAGGGAAAATTCATCACAAGCTTCTAAGAACAGATTCGAAGCATGGATCTACCTCGCTCTAT